>CM067300.1:17263795-17921295 GCA_034231615.1 Meghimatium bilineatum
AAACAATTAAGCATGGTCATAAATATCACTGAATTTTCAAAATTGGATGTAAAAATGGTCATCATCACTTGTGATGGACAAACACACACATAGTTGGAGCATAATTGCAGATCTCTACTTTTTTTGTTATAGATATATATATATATATATATATATATATATATATATATATATATATATATATATATATATATATATATATATATATATATATATATATATATATATATATATATATATATATATATATATATATATATATATATATATATATATATATATATATATATATATTGGCCAGGTTTGTTTTCCAAATCTTGGTACATAACTGATAATAGATGTTAATGCTATCCTCCCCTCCTGCTTGAATCATTTCAGCCATTTCATCACACACAGCAGCTTTCCCCTTCTTCAAGCTGTCAATTGCTGTCCTTATTTCTACTTTTGATGGTTTGGTCTTGTGTGTTTCTTTCAAAGTGTGGTTGGTCTAATAAATTATTTTGAGATGACTCTGTGTACATTTCTTTGCAATACTCTCTTCACTTTAACATAATATCATTTTGTTCCAGCCTTGACTTTGATGACTTTCATACTTATTTTGTGATATTTACTGCTCAGAACATCACTTTCTTGCTTCCCTCTTTGTACAAGCCCTCTATACTTTTACATGAATCGTTTATAAATTGCTGTTTGTCTCTTATTTGTCTTTGGAATTTCTCTTGTGAGTTATTTGTATATCATTTTAGTGTTGTGGTTAAGCATGGCCTTGTGATTTTGACAAATAATGTGTCATTACAGAACTTAAGTAGAGAAGATTTAAAGGTTGGGAATGTGTAGAATACTGACTTAATTGTACCCAGATTTCCTCAAATATTGTTTGTCCTTCTCACTGAAGCAGCATGTAGCACCGTAGCTTCAAGGATCGATCTCTGAAGAAATTCAGATTGTAAAAAAGACATCAGGAGCTAGATTTGAACCTGCAAGCACTTGAGCACTAAGCAACAGAGATTTGCATTATTTCTTGTTGAAATTTGTATATAAATTTATATAGAAAATAATGCTACTTACTGCAGATCTGATGCCTTCAAAACGTCCCCTGTTTGCAGTAGACAAAGTACTTGATATAGTTGATTGTACTGTATTCAAACTATTTTGTATTAGTGGTAATCCTTCTGAACTGAAAGGTACATCATAATAAGACTCCTGGTTGCTATCCAAATAACAATGGTGGTTAGTGGGATAATTCTGTGGTTGTGGTAATGATGTTGAATCTAACTTCCCCGCTGGTGTAACTTCAGTTGTAAAGTTTGTCTGATCACACTGCTGGGGAACTGAAGTTGGGAATTCGCAGAGCAGTGGCCTGGTTATGTTTGGAGATGGATTTCTTTCTGAGAATAGATAGATATCGCTTGACTCAGACTTGCCACCAGTGTAAGAATCCACTTCACAGCCAGAAACAGTCATTTCACTGTTAATTAAACCACTTTCTGCAGTTGGTACTATACTTGAAATTGAAGCTCCACCTTCATTTACAGATTTTTCTTCAGGTGTGCTGGGATCACTCTCTGTCTTTACTTCCTGTTTGGTGTCATTATTGAGTGATAGACGTTTCCGTTCTTTCTCTTGTTTTTCTAAAGAAATTTTAAAAATTATTAGAAAGTGAGAAACATTGGTTATTTGATATTAACTACCGTAAATATCCATACATAAGTCAAATTTTTGTGTACATTTATCTGAAATTGATTTAGGGGTCTCTGCCTATAAACAAGTACAACACAATTTATTTTAAAAGTTATTACATCAAATACCAGTAACATATGGAAAAAATGTACCGGAAGGATATATCTTACTTGTATATATCTTACTGCGGTTCCGGCAACCCCAATGGGGTGAGTGACCCCCAAAGTCACCAGCAAGTATTGTTTTAAGAAACCCTGTTGCATGGATTTCCAGTAAATTGCATGTTGTCTGAGATGGGCTGTATATGTTGTAGATTCTGTATTTTCCTCCAGTGTGCCAGATGGTCACCTTCTGAATGTCTGTGGGATTGGCTGTTAGCTGGGTGACATGTCCCTGAATGTCATTCCTGATATAAGTAATTATGCCACTGCAGTTGGTACACTTACAGACATAGCTGGTATATCCTGACAGATATGGGTCAGTGTCTTTGTGTATAGTCTCCTGTAAGAGGACCATGTGTATCTTGTGAGTGTGTAGTAAATTAGCAAGCTCTTGTTTTTTTGTCTCTTACACCACAGATGTTCAGTTGTAGGATGTTAAGTAAAGACTTTGTTTTATGACAATCTTAGATCTGCTGATTCTCCTCCAAGGTTTTCTGGATTTAATGTTTTGGTGCTTGTGTAAGTGTTGTTGCTGTGTTGCATATTGTGCATGTCAGTGTTTGTGTTATTGTTTTTTATGAGCTCCAGTGGTTAATTTCTCAGCCAGAACAGCCTGGTTACCCACTGACTGCCGTGGACCTTGATAACTGAGACGACGTCAGATCTTGTTTGTAAATAATATTTGTTGCACTGGCATTATATATCTGGGAAGTCTGTGAATTCAGCCCAACCTGGGCCAGAGCCAGAAAATAACTATTACACCACCAGGAAGGCAGGTTTCTACCTATGCACTGCTCCAAGCCACTGCAACCAAGATATGGTTCACTGCGCTTATTCTCAGCCACCCATTGACTACTGGCTATGCTGAACTTCTCTATTGCTCCAAGCATGCAACGAAATGTTCAAGTCAAAAGGATTGTCACATCCTGAGTCACTGTGCCTCTATGATGGGCCTCAGCCATACGAAAAAAAACAGTGCTGTTAGTTTCCTCCGTCCCAGTGCTGTGCAGTACTTCTCTGGTTCCATACCAACCACAGAGGGTGCATATATATATAATTTTTTTAAAACATAAAATACATTGCAACAAAATAAAAACGTATGAAGCATAATTGTATAGATGATGTGCCATGAAGCTTCTATAAGAAGATAACCTCAATATAATGACATGTCATCTACTACGGTTTTATGTTGCATGGGTGGTTTGTCTAGTGAGCCATTGGTGACACCCACAGACGCAAATCATGCGGAAAACAGGAATGTAGAAGACAGGATTGTTGGAGTTATTGATATAAAACAAGAATTGTTGGAATTATTAATATAAAACAAGAATTGTTGGAATTATTGATATAAAACAAGAATTGTTGGAATTATTAATATAAAACAAGAATTGTTGGAATTATTAATATAAAACAAGAATTGTTGGAATTATTAATATAAAACAAGAATTGTTGGAATTATTAATATAAAACAAGAATTGTTGGAATTATTGATATAAAACAAGAATTGTTGGAATTATTGATATAAAACAAGAATTGTTGGAATTATTGATATAAAACAAGAATTGTTGGAATTATTGATATAAAACAAGAATTGCTGGAGTTATTGATATAAAACAAGAATTGTTGGAATTATTGATATAAAACAAGAATTGTTGGAATTATTAATATAAAACAAGAATTGTTGGAATTATTGATATAAAACAAGAATTGTTGGAATTATTAATATAAAACAAGAATTGTTGGAATTATTGATATAAAACAAGAATTGTTGGAATTATTGATATAAAACAAGAATTGTTGGAATTATTGATATAAAACAAGAATTGTTGGAGTTATTGATATAAAACAAGAATTGTTGGAGTTATTGATATAAAACAAGAATTGCTGGAGTTATTGATATAAAACAAGAATTGTTGGAATTATTGATATAAAACAAGAATTGTTGGAATTATTGATATAAAACAAGAATTGTTGGAATTATTAATATAAAACAAGAATTGTTGGAATTATTGATATAAAACAAGAATTGTTGGAATTATTAATATAAAACAAGAATTGTTGGAATTATTGATATAAAACAAGAATTGTTGGAATTATTGATATAAAACAAGAATTGTTGGAATTATTGATATAAAACAAGAATTGTTGGAGTTATTGATATAAAACAAGAATTGTTGGAGTTATTGATATAAAACAAGAATTGTTGGAGTTATTGATATAAAACAAGAATTGTTGGAGTTATTGATATAAAACAAGAATTGTTGGAGTTATTGATATAAAACAAGAATTGTTGGAGTTATTGATATAAAACAAGAATTGTTGGAGTTACTGATATAAAACAGGATTGTTGAATTTACTGATAAAAACATTGTTAAAACTTCATACTTCAGTGTTGAAAAACCAACTAAGAACATAGAATAATTAATAATGAATGAACTTACCAATTTTTTTCTTTCCACCAAACATTTGGACTCTGCCTAATATATCGATCTTTGACTTCATCATTGAGTTAATCTTCTTCAAGTTCTGTTTGGCCGTTTTGAACTTCCCTTTCTTGGTAAGATCTTCTTCGATGTTGTTTCCTTCATCGTTGTCTTGAACAACAGGGAGATGTTCCAAAGAATTTTTCGGATCTGAATCAAAACTCACCGAGCATGCACCATCACTGCATTCAGCTTTTAAGATTCCATCTTGGCTCACAGCATCATTTCCATCAACTGTCAAAACACAAATATAATAATTTTCCGGTTTTACACTTTATACGACTTATGGCAAGTCATAAATACGAGTCCAATTCAAATGAAGCTCGCACATGCTGCGTTACCTATGCCAACATGCGAGGAGTGTGAAGATGTCATTATTGATGTCATAAGTCCACATTGGTGAACAGATGGTCACATGGTTATTCTCTTCATATGTTTAGTTGTAATATATATAGCATAATATATATATCACTGCACCAATTATACAATTGCTGGCTTTATGACTCTGTTTCAGTCAAACCACTATTGTAATATATTTTCAATGGTGGGGCCTTTCATTGCATTGTATAAGTCCTCAAATGACAAGGTAAGACTGTCTCTCTCATATACCACTCCAAGTGATCCTTAACAACCTACATCACTTCTCCTTAATTATGATTATCTTAATAACTTTGCTCTCTTCTTAATCAGCACAACTATTAAGGTAAGTCTAACTCTAATCAATTTTATGTGTTTAATTCACAGGCATAACAGCCGCAATGTTATTATTACGAGTCTATTACGAGTTATACATACAATACAATATACACTATTACATCTAATAAATTATCAAATTACACAAGTCAATTACAATGTCATATTTATTGTGCATTCCAATATGGTTCATCTTCTGCTAGGCAATTTCCTCAGTTCAGTATAGTTGTAGGGGTGTTGTCTACATACACACTCAGACAAGGTCATCACAGTCTTAGTAAACAAGTATGGTCTCAGTTCAGTTGACCGTTTGTCTTGAATAACACACAGTCCTTCCAGTCAGCTGTATCTTCCTAAGTTCAGCTTAACTCTGTTTAGTAAATACGTACTGTTCTGCAACATTTCAGGCTCTAATATTCAATCAAATATAGTTCTAGCTGTTCTTAGATTTTCAATATTGTTGACACTATTAGGGAGTAAAATTTCTCTTTCCCTATCAGCAAATAATTCTCGCATTGATTCATTGATTGTTGTCAACTCACTCTCGAGTGACCTCTTCATGCACTGTTATTAGTGTGTCTATTCCCTGAGTTTTGCTTTGCTAACACAGTGACTCAGTTCTTCCTGGTTATCACACCCTATAATTATTGATCTGGCTTATGACAGGTTATAATAACTTGATTACTAATCTCTATAAAACATGTCCAACTGTAAGCAAAGTTATGTACTGTTCACTGGTTAATCACTCTCTCTCTCCACTCTGTAGATTAGACTTACGTAAAACACAGGTTTATATATTGCTTCAATGGGACACGACAGACTATAGCTAAAACTAGTAGGTAATGATGGGCAATGATGAGCACACAAGAAATCATAAAAATTACAATACACAAATCACATTCAACGTTTCAACCAAAAGGTCTTTATCAAGGCACAAACAAAACATCAAAAGACGACAAATTGAAAAATTATCACAACATCCAACGCAAATATGGAAATGAGATGCCGGAAGGTCAGAAAGTACATAAAAAACGTAAATATATGTGGAAACGAAATGAACAAAAGATGAGTAAATGACGGAACAAAAAGAATAAAGACAAAGACCACACCAACCCAGTACTAGACATAAGAGTGGTTGGAATTGAGTCCAAAAGGCTTGAGTGTACCCAATTCAAAAATGAGATGATTTTCTAGAGCATACCTAGATCTATCATCGGTGGTGCAAGATCTGATGGCGGTGACCTGAATATCAAAAGCACCATGATGACCATCGCCGATGAAGTGTGTGGCCACAGGAGTAGGTGTTCTGTGCTTGATGGCATGAAGATGGTTACTAAAGCGATCGCTCAATCGTAGGCCGGTTTCCCCGATGTACTGTTTGCCACAGCGTTTACATATGATCATGTGAATGACATTACAGGATTCACATGTAAAGGCCTCATCGATGGAGAAAGTGGCCTTGGGAAATGAAATGGAGCGCATCTGAACTACATAAGGACATGTATAGCAATGGACACGTGAGCAACGAACAGTGCCAAAATGGTCAGGAACAGAAGACTTAAGGTGGCTATGAACCAAGATGTCCTTCAGATTTCTATCACGCCTATAAGCCATGAGAGGTAAGTCATGGAAAGCATCATGGGTGTCAGGATCAGACTGGAGAAGAGAATAATGTTTGAGCATGATGCGTTGAACAGAAGAGTTATGGTGATGAAAGGTAAGAACAAGTTTAACCCTATCAGAGGAGGAGGAAGAACCCTGAGAGTTAGTCAAGGTATCGAGGCGAGACAAATGGAGCAAACGGAGCCAAGCGGATGAAAGAATGCTGTCAGGGAACGATCGTCTATGGAAAAACTCAATCATCTCAGAGGACTTGTCGAGAAAATCGTCGTAATCACTACATAAGCAACGAAGACGAAGAAGCTGGGAGTACAGTAGAGAGTTGGAGGATGAGAAGAAGTGTAGAGCAGAAAGCCATGTGCATCAGTAGGTTTATAGTAAATGGATGTGCTAAGCTAAGGGGGATGAATGGTGACAATGATGTCAAAGAAGTTGACAGAAGTAGTGGAGATATTAGATGTAAATTGAATAGCAGGGTTGAAACTGCCAATGAAGTTGATGAAACAAGACAATTCCACTTCGGACATGTCAGTGATACCTATCCCATCATCAATGTATCTATGGAAAAGAGATGGGAACGGGCCATCATAGGTAGACCAAACTAAATGTTCAAGATGTCCCATGAACAGACAAGCATAGCTAGGTCCCATTTTGGTTCCCATGGCAACGCAACTGATCTGATCGAAAAAGTGCCCATCAAATTCAAAAGAGTTGAGCGTAAGCACCAGTTCAGCAAGGTGGATAAGAGTAGAAGTGGATACAGAGGGGTGGGGGACTCTTGTCAAGAAAGAACTGTAGAGCCCTGAGACCATCTGCATGGGGTATAGAAGTGTACAAAGAACAGACATCAAGCAAGAACAGACGATAGGTACGGTCAGAAGACAACTGGACGGAAGAAAAAATGGTTAGGGCATGCATTTTAATTCTGTATCTTATATCTCTTAAATAATCCTATTCATAGTCTCCAACTCTGCATCTGAACAATATCACAGTTTATGAATGTTCATTACAACTCAGCATGTGAACAATCCTGCAGTTAATCTTCAACTCTACATGTGATCGATATTTCATTTCACAACTTGTCATATCCAACTCAGCATGTGAACAATCCTGCAGTTAATCTTCAACTCAGCATGTGAACAATCCTGCAGTTAATCTTCAACTCAGCATGTGAACAATCCTGCAGTTAATCTTCAACTCAGCATGTGAACAATCCTACAGTTAATCTTCAACTCAGTACCGGTATGTGAACAATCCTGCAGTTAATCTTCAACTCAGTACCGGTATGTGAACAATCCTACAGTTAATCTTCAACTCAGTATGTGAAAAATCCTGCAGTTAATCTTCAACTCAGTACCGGTATGTGAACAATCCTGCAGTTAATCTTCAACTCAGTACATGAACAATATTGCAATTTGTGAATTTTCATACTATTCTGCCTATAAATAATCTTACAGTTATAAATTGTTATTGGCTATCAGCAAGTCCTAGCTACACAATGCTCAGCCAAATACACTTATAACTACATAGGTGAACATTCAAACCAACAGCACAATCATGGCTCTCTAATTCTCTGACATCCACCTCGTCAGCGGTTTCTTCTGGACTCCACATTTTTGTCCGATCTGTAGGTTGCTTCTTGCCAGACAGAATTTTACTCAGTCTCAATTTTAGGTACTTGTGGTCGTCCCTCGTAATTATCATAGTCCCAATTGTTCACTCATACCTGAGTTGCACAATTTGCAGTTATAATTATTACTGTGTCTGTTACAATTCAGTTTCTACTGAATTAGAGGTTTTAAAATTTCCTATCTTCTGACCCCATTTAGATTCTATAAAATAAATGTCATTCATTTACAGAGTGTCAAGTGCAGGCAGTCAACAACATGGCCAGTGTGGTAATGAATCTTTCCAAATTTCATAAATGAGCAGTGATTCATTTCTTAAAACCAACGGATGTCGACCAACCAACATTCATCAAAGAATGCAGGCGGTGTTAAGTTTGAAAATGTGTTTTGAAAACAACAGTGAAGGATTGGGCAAGAATGTTTTGGGAAGGCCGACAAGTAATCAAGGGGTACCTATCCAAGTTTGCCTATGTGTATGTAGCGTCAAAGTTACCCAGAAGCCATGCTAAAGTCAGATGTGTCTGGCCAAAAGGCACATATATTGCAGTCAAGCTGTAAACCGTGACAACACATTCTTCTTCTTCTTTGGCGATCATTATTCAGTCAGGTTGGGACTTCGGATTCTATGATATAGGCTGCTGTCTGTTTTAGAGTGTCCACTGTGCCATACAGTTTCTCTTCAACACTGATTGGGGTGGGCCATGTCTTGTTTCTCAGGTCTGCATACTGGGGACATTCTTGTAGGATATGTTCTGCTGTCATATTTGCAAGGCTGCAATGGCAGAGCCCAGTTTTACCTATTTTGAATTTGGTGTACAAATGATGTCTCATTTTGTTGTGACCAGTTCTGAGGAGCAGCAGGATAACCTGGTCTCTTCTGGACAGTTGGTAATACCCGTCATCTGCATTATATTTGGGGTGGTCTTCTTTCCACTTTTTATTATAGTTGCCTTTAATGATGGTCTTCACTTCTTCATAACTGACTAGATAGTCTTCTTGAGGTAACTTCCCTCCTTCTTTGGCCAGTATATCTGCAACTTCATTCCCTTCAATGTTACAGTGTGCCGGTATCCACTGGATCACTACTCTTTGAAAATTATTGTACAACCTAACTAGAACTGCCCTCAATTCATTCAGTTCGGTGTTCTTGTGTAGCTTCAGTGCTGTTATGACAGAGAGTGCATCTGTTAGTAGTACAATATTCCTGTGCACTTGTTATTTGTGTTGTAAGATAGTTTCTGCTGCTTTCTTTAGAGCTTCCATTTCTGCTTTAAAATTGGTTGAGAGCTTGCCTGTAGTTATGGCTAGAGTAACATCTTTCCCGTATTTTAGTCTGAGGGTCACTCCTCCACCTCCATTCTCAATTGCATTTGTGGCAGAGTCATCTGTATAGGCATGAGTCCATGCATCTTGTGGGTAATTAACTGTGATGTGTTGTTCTGTGATACGCTTTCTCTCCAATTCTGTCTGAGTTCCTTTCTTTTCTATACCTTCTATTTGTTCTTTTAGTTGTGGGAGTCTGTATGCCCAAGGGGGGATGATACTGACTGGTTGTATGGGCCTTGGTTTCGCTTGTCCTATAGGTGGTGCCTTTTGTATCAGTTTCTTTGCATTTGCTGAGAAGTTGCTCCTCTCCAGCCTGCTTTTGCCATAGCCATTAATTCTTTGGTGCATAGGCTGATTCAGGAGTCTCTTGTATTTTTCTGCTTGTTGAACTACTTTCATGTCTCTTCTATCTTCCATTGGCTGAAGGTCAGTTATTGTTTCTAATGTATTTATGGGTGTAGATTTCATAGATGCAGTGATAATACGTGTAGCTTCATTCTGGGTTTTGTTTATTTTGTTGAATTGCGTTTTAGATGCTGTGGCCTAGGCTACGATGCCATACTCTAGTATTGGCCTAACTCTACCTGTGTATAGCCTTTTCAAGATTTTGCTGTCCGCTCCCCAGTTTGTGCCTGCAAACTTTTTCATTATTGCCATTCTATTTCTGGCTCGTTTCTCTGCTTTTTCTGTCTGTTTTGCCCATGTCATTCTAGAGTCAAGGGTAATTCTGAGGTATGTTGGGTTCTGCTCTAGTGGGAGAACGTGATTGTTTATTTTTAGTGTTGTTTTCTGTACCTTGTTGGATAGGGTGAATATTGTGTGTGTGGTTTTCTTTTCATTAATGGTAAGCAACCATTTCTTGGTCCAGCTTTCTAGTTTGTGCAGTGCCCCTTGCATTTTATTTTTTGCAACTGCTATTGTCACCCCTCCTGTCCACAAGGCCAGGTCATCTGCCTACATTGCAGAGTGTACCCCAGTTGGTATGCCCTCCATAATATCATTTATGTAAATTAAGAAGAGTGTAGGGGATAGTACACCTCCTTGCGGGACACCTTGTTCTAGTATTCTCTTCCTGCTACGTTTTCCCTGTACTTGCACTCTAGCTGTTCTTTTTTCCATGTAGTTGCATATCCAGTTATATAAGTGTCCTCTGATTCCTAGTCTAAGGAGCTTGTTCTTGAGTCCGTCTTTCCAAACTTTGTCAAATGCCTTCTCCATGTCAACGCACACTGCAAGCGTGTGTTTTTTTTCTTGGTATGCGTCTTCAATCTCTTGGGCTATGTAGGCGACCTGGTCTTCTGTTGATCTGTGTTGTCAGAAGCCGCTCTGTTGTGCTGCTATGAGTTGTTTTCCTTCCAAGTGCCACATGAGTCTTCTGTTGACCATTTTCCCCATTAATTTGCCCATACAGCTGAGGAGACTGACAGGTCTATAACTACTTGGGTCGAGTTTGTGTTTGCCTTGATTTAAAATGGGTACCATGATAACTTTTTTCCATGCTGTGGGCACCTGTCCTGTTCTCCAGCTAGTGTTTACTATGTTTAGAAGTTTTCTCTTTGCTCTAGGCCCCAGTTTCATAAGCATCTCATTGGTAACCCCATCTTTACCTGGTGACTTCTTGAGTTTGAGGTTCTGTAGTGCTTCTTCTAGCTCAGTTTCCATAAATTTTGCCAACATTTGCTCTTCTATCACAACACATTCCATTTTCCAGTCTACATCCTGCAGGAGTTTGAGAACGAATGCTAAAGAAGAGGTAATTATCAGAGGCATTGTTTATCTTCCATGCAATCAATTCTCATTCAGTTTCAGTCTACAATGCACAGACTCAATCCCAAGACATTGGCCAAGTGTTTCACACAAACTTAGAAACTAACTATTAGTGGGATTCGCAACAATGAGGTGCCTTTTGGTCCTAATAATCTTCTGGCTCTGAGGACTGCACAAAATGCAGTGTGAAATATTAAAAAGTTGGAATGTGTGTGAACACATTATCCTGTAATGAACCGTCCTGTGTTCAATGATGCTGGTTTCTAATCAAGAAGATTTTTAGGTCATAAATATTATAGAGAGACTCTTCACGAACAACCCATCAAAGAGAGTAGGGTCGTACATATAATACACTACAGGTGAAGGTGGGGGGAATTAACCTAATAACAAAAAGGAAAACAAAGAAAAAAGGTAATTTGTGAATTTTTTTTATCAACTCTACCTTTTGATAAAACAATTTGGCACATTTTCCACATTTTGGCTAAGTTCCTAATACTAAGGATCATGTTATGATATGCTAAATGTGGGGTGTGTTTGAACCCACCCCTCCTTATGTATGTCTATGGGTCTCAACAGCATGCAAGAATTACATACAGAAGTATCACATCATTTGAACTGGAGAGCTATGGTTTCTGCCCTATGCACCGCATTCGATGCAGAAGGAACATAGGTAGATAGATATATTATAGCATTAGATATCAAACAAATATATTTTTACTTCAAAAATTATGGAACATTTCATGACAATGACATACCTGAGTTTCTAACAATGTCATTGTTATCTTGAGAAGTAAGATCAGACATCTTTCTCCAATCTAGGCCTATTATTGAGAAATAAAATAAATAAGAGAATAATTGCTACTTAACCAGCTTCAAGGACTTGGGGAGTATGTGACTGTCTAACTGTGTCAGGGAAGCAGGATATTCAAAATTATTGCAATATGTTTCTTTTGCATCCATTTTCAAAATCCTACAGGATGGAGTCCATATAATTGAATGTGTTGTGTTTGCGATAGTAACCTAAGCATATTGATAAGGTGGGAGTAAACCCTCCCCCTTAAGAAAATATATGGCATATAATATGCCCACTATAAAACTATTTTTAAAAAGGTGGCACTTCCTCTCCTTTTTCTATGATAAAAGCTACAACTACTAGAGACAATGGTTTTCCCAATGAAGTTTCAAGTTTTATTTTACCCCAATCAAATCTGTATACAAGCTCCTACAGTATTTATTTACATTGTTAATTGTTTCTGCAATCCTGATACTTCGATTTATTGGAAATCACCATCACTTCCGTATTCGTGTTATGTCTATGACTATAATATAAGTATATATAGTTAACTACTTTCTGACCCCTATATCATGGCATTATACACACCACCGAGAGTTGAAGCCATCTGGTTAAGAAAGAAATTCTGAAGAAACAGCCCCAATGCTCTGAGAAAGTAAGAGCCAACTGTTTGTAATTAATACTTGGGGTCGCGGAAAACGAAATTCTAAATTAATTTAATTTTAAAGTATTAACTCAAACTGGGACAGTTCCTCGGGTTATATATCTTCCATTTACATATCGTTTTCAGGATACTATCGTCAGGCTATCACACTCTATTTACAACACGTCCAGATAAGGTTAATCGCACTAATATGCAGCGATATGAACGCGTTAATTGTTGATAATTAACATTTTTTTCATAGATGATAGTGTGTATGACGTGAGTAGCAAAGTCAGTGTGTTATTTAGGAAACAGAGCAGACGTCACGGCCCTAATTTCGTATATTAATATCGCGCTTTCTATGCCTCAAATATCATATATTCTAGTTGCCGTTTACAACAAAGTACAACATGATTTTAATATTTTCAAATCACTTAATCATTATCTTACTTAGATATTAATGTGTAAACATTCCAAAGTTGTGATTTCTTTCATCCATTGAATGGCAGGCATGCCCGGTACAAGTTTTTAATTTTAATTGTATTTTGGTTACAGAAACATACCACGTGACTTCATTCCATTCAGCCTCGCCTTGTCAATTTTCTGGGAAATAAAGAGATCAAACACAGGAGTCGGTAATAGCCCGATATTGGAAATGCGAGGGGTGTGTTAACCAGTTCCGTAGGTACGTTTCCAGTAAGGAAGGGGTTTTATGAACAACAACAAATGTTGCCCTTCTTCGTCACTAAATTCCCTTTGTGATGATAAATTTAAAGATCTTTTTTGCGAAAAATCGCCAAGTGTCTGCAGTGGTTTTACCCCCACTTTTGACTATATTCCTAGTACTAAAAGTCATGTTCTGATTTGCTAAGGGGCGGGTTTGAATACTCCAATCCCCCCCCCCTTACAAACTGGTAAACGTGTTTATATGTTTACGTTTCCAGTAAGGAGGGGATTTTACCTAAAATACAATTTTTTTAAACTCGCCCATCTTTGTCACGAAAACCCTCATTTTTACGATAAATTTAACGACCTGCATGATAACAAATTTATTTTCTTAAATATGAAAAAGACAAAAATAATGGCAACTGACAAAACTAAATCAAGACCCAAAATTAATATTGAGAACTGCAATTTGGAAGAAGTGATACATTTTGATTATTTAGGAACTAATATAAACAATGCGGGGGACTGCGCAGTTGAGATCAAGAGGAGAACGGCAATGGAGCTGGCAAAATTAAAACAGATAAAGAAACTATGGCAAGGTACTAACATAAGAACCAAATTGTGTTTACTACGAACATGTGTATTTCCTGTGGCGACATATGGATGTGAAGCATGGACACTAAATAAAACAGTGGCCAAGAGAATAACATCATTTGAATTAAAGTGTTATAGAAGAGTTTTGAGAATACCATGGATAGCGAAGAAAACAATCCAGGAGGTGTTACGAACAATTAACGTCCAGGAAGGTGGCTTCTGAACACTATATTAAAGAAAAGGCTAGTTTTTTTCAGTCATATTAAGCGACACGACGGCATGGAGAGTGTTTTAATGGGGGGGATGATGGAAGACAACAGGAGAAAGGGCCGACCAAGACGTCGTTGGAAAAAAGACATTCAAGAATACTTGCGCATGTCACTGGAAGATGCAGGGCAACTTGCTCAAGACCTCGGAGAATTCAATAGATCCATGGGAAAGACTACGTTCTGGAAAGAATATGTCACTTGATGATGGTAACAACGAGTGGTTTTTAACCATCTATTGGCTACAATCCTAGTATTAAAAGCCATATTCTGATTTGCTAAGGAGTAGGTATAAACACTCCAACACCCTTCCTTATCTACGGGCTTGCATAATTTCTGTCATGCCAGGTTGATCTAGAAGTACTATATGCGCCGATCCTAGAGCACAACACTAATTTGACACCTCGTTCGCTATTTACATATCTACACAGCAAGTCCAGTTTTCCTGATGAATGTTTCTGTATTTGAACACTCTTAAAGGCTTCCATACAGTTTAACATATCAACACAGCAAGTAGATGTAGGAATAGGGTAATAAAGTTTTGCTAATAACAAGGGACACACATAATAACACACACAAATCGACATTTCAACCAAAAGGCCTTTATCAAGACAACAATTGAAACAAAACTAAAACATATAACAGAAAACTAACAGTAATTACATCGACAGTCACATTGGTATGTGTAGTATAGATTGACCGGAAGAGGTGAAATGACACCGGACAAGGAAAATGCAAAAATGACCACAAACATGTGACACTAAACAAATAGAAACTATGGATCGACTAGAGTTACACATGAGACAGGCGCTCATTAATTCCGTCGGTTTTAATAGTGCCATATTGGTAAATGTAGCGGTTCTCAAGCGCCAGACGGTCCGGTCGTCAGAGTAGCACGACTTAATGGCAGTAACCTGAATGTCTAGGGCGCCCCGATGGCCCGTGCCATTGAAGTGGATGTCTACAGGCAAACCCGAATGGTTTTTTATACAGCAAGTCCAGTTTCCTTGATATATGTTCCTGTATTTGAAAGCTAATTAAGGCCCTCATATAGTTTAACACTTCTACAAAGCAAGTCTGTTTTTCTTGATATATGCTGCTGTATTTGAAAGCTGTTCTTTGCTCCCATACAGCTTTCTGTGAATATCTGTCTCTGTGGACCCGTGCTCCTTCCCGTAACTGGTCTAGTTCAATGCATTCTTGCTGGATATGATCCGCAGTCTGTGTTGAAGTTCGATGATACAATTTGGATTTAAAAAAAAAATCTTAGTTGGTCCCATACCACATGAAAAATGCTCAATATCTGCAGCTTTTAATCTAATACATTCGACTTCAGTATGCCTTCTGTGTAAATTTGACCCTCTATAAGATGGGACAGCCAACTCGACCCGCAAAAAATCATATTTTCCTCTCGCGACGTGCAAATCAATCAAGTGTTCTACCGAGTGGCGTAGATGAGCATACTTCTCCACAACTTTATGTCTCTTGTGTTGTTAATAAGTTCATTAGTGATTTCTTTTTGTGCCACAATGACAACACATCCAGAAATTTCTCTCTTTATCTTCCTTTGTCTCTTCTATCCTTAATGTTTCCGGTGGTTACTAAATGTTCAAGTTTTACTTTTCTCATCACATGACCTAATAAACTTCATGTATTTTTAATTTTCGCTAGAATTTATCGTTTTACTCCAGCATCTCTTCCGTATTCGTTTTCTTCATTCGTTTTCTTGACTGTCCATGGAATTTTCTTCATTCTCCTTAAAAACCACGTCAGTTGTCCCCAGCTTTTCTTGGGCACTTTTGTTTACTGTCCATGTTTCCCTTCCATAAAGAAGGATTGGGCTCAATATAACATCCTAGCACTCGAACTCGTGTATGTATTGATATCACTTCATTGCATATAATGTTTCTCATTTTTGAAATGTTGGTTTGACCGGTGCTATCCTGTTCTTGATCTCATTGGAGCACCTACCATCTGATGTTAAAATGGGGCCAAAATTATTTTATCTGCTTGATTTAATTTTACATCATTGATAGTAATAGAAACATAAATGAAGCTCGCAAATGAAAACAAACATACATGACGCACACAAAAAAGCCATCTCCAAAGAACTCTTCTACCCCTGACACTGTAAGGCATAAAGAGGTATGAAGTGAAAAGAAAGGCAAGAAAAAAGAAGATAATAATGTTGAATTTTGGCTGTGTGTATTTCTTTGAAACAACCATTATTTTTGTTTTCTTCTTGTTTAGACTGAGGCATTTGTTTTCACTTTCGTGTACTACAGTTTTTGTGTTTAAAAAAAAAAGTAATACCGTGTCTAACATGGGCTTGAAGCTCCTTTACGCTCCCTTCAATCAGAACTGTCTCGTCATCATAATTTATATTATTCGATTGTAACCTCCAACTGCTATTCCTGGCATGTTTTCTATGTTTCACATAATATCCGCTGTATACAGTAAGAAAAGCTCTGGTAACATTACACATCCTTGTCTGACACCCATCTCTATCTATTGGAATACTCCTACATTACTGTCATCTCCCATCACAACAAAAATAAACGGCATTTCTTGTGCCCTTTCCTTCCAAAAATCCACATTACTCTTCTGGAATTTCTGGTTTTCATTTTCTTCTTATTCAGTCTCACGATTGTAAGAAGTAGGATCTTGGTGATCTGGTTCATAAAGTTGATTGTTTAGTGGTCGTCACGGTCTACTGCATCAAGTTTATTTGGTAAGGTTATGAATAGTTGTTGCAATAAATCAGATGGAGTGTCGCCACTGTTATAGATGTCACTTAGCATTTTGGTAATTATTTATAGACCCTATGCCATACACCAACAGCACTTCTAATTCTTCCCTTGTAATATTATCTGGTCCAAGAGAATTACGTGCATTTCAGGTAACATTACACTTATTCTTTGCTCCCTCTTTTGGCCACGACAGCTTAGTTTTAAAATTTTTTTATCCCAACGTGTGAGGTAGGAATTGTAATTTAAAATAGTTATGTATATCATTATATGAGATAAATTTCGTTTCTTATACGAATCATTCATGCATACTTAGTGACTCAATAAACATGCTCCGTAAAGTTGAAGCTAGAGTCGTCCTTAGTCAATGGTTTCAGTTCAGGCCCGTAGATGTAGAGGGAGGGGCGTCCTGGAAATGAGTTTTAGTAGGCATACTAAGAAAGTGGCAACAAACCAAAACACCCACCCCCTTAACGGTTTAAACAAAAAGGTAGTCAAATTGTTCATCAACAAGACGATCTACTGCAAGAAAAGGAATGAATGATCTTTTATATGTTTTAGATAAACCCCCACCCTTTTGAGGAGAACAAATATACGACCCTGTTTCATTTATAGTCACAATTTCTGACCAGAATTATTTCTTTATATTCCTGTCAATACATGTGAGAGGTAAGATTAATAGCAAGCCGATACACTAACGAGCATTACAGTGTCAAAAGGTATATCAACGGATCGATAAATGCAGATTGGGGGGGGGGGGCTATTGGGGGTATTCATCCCCTTCCCCTTTGGGAATAAATGAGGACATGACTGTTGTGCTAGGAATTTTGGCAAAATGTAGGTATTTCTCCCACCCCCACCCAATTTCCTTTTTTACGATTTACCGCGAAAAGGTCCTCAAATTTCTCATGAAAAAGATGGATTTACACACGAAGATGGGTGAATGGAAGTTTTTTTTTCAGAAAAGTTACCCCTTGATCAAATGTTAAAAAGTACCCCATGTGGTAATGTACGATCTTTTCAACAAAGGACATGGTTCAATATGGTTGTTCATCTGTGTTCGTTCTCAAACTATTGCAGATCAGCAAGATGTAGTCTAGATAATGACTGTAAATTACGCAAATCTAGAAAAACATAATATTAACTGATATGAATAAATTATAATGTGATATCTTGTAACATTTTAATTTTGTTGTTGTTGTGAAGACATGTTACATAGTCGTGTTGCGTGATATCATGGTTGCTGGTGCATCTTTTGGCCTAGTACCTCCGACGTCATCTTCTGTCATCTCTTGCACAGGTTGTGTTCCTTTTCAATGTTGGGATGACCCGACCAATCGTAGTTCCAGCCTCTATTAGCTGGACTAAGCTCCATCTCCATTTCAAGGAGTTAGCCTCGATCGGGTAACATTTTAATGAAAAAAGTGTTAGTGCTTTTTCAAAATTGTTAAAGTGTGTTTTTTTTTAAAGACCTGATACTTATGTCTTTTAGAGGAAACGAGTTGGCAACAATTGTAAGTCCGGAAGCTATTAAAAACATAGAGTCGTGAGGGAGCACAGGTCAATGTTCATAACATAACAATATTGTCTACATCTTGTGAAGTCGATTCGGGTAGATCTTAGGTAAATTATAATACGGAGAGGCGTGCAAAGTTATATGACCAAGAGTAATTAAATACATCACATAATGTAAATGGAAGTTTTATAAATCAGCAGATATAAACCAGCCTACGGACTTATTATTACAGGCGATCATGAATCTCCATAATTGCCGCAATTCTCACTAGTGGAGTAAGAGTAGACGTAGTAGAGTGAAGCTGAAGTAGTGAGTCTACACGACTGCTGCTATTTCAGGGCCTACTTACGAGCTTAGTACTTAGACATCAATAATAACATTTAAATATGACTATACGTTAGGCCCTATACTATAACTGAATAAGTCAGACTGCTGTAAATGTACTATTTTTATAGTCTGCTATTATTGTTATAATACAGTAGCCTGGGTAGGCTCATTTCGTTTTTATATTATATACTATTAGTAATGATAGTATACATACTTACTAACTATACTTAATACTATACTATAGTAGGATATAGCAATAGTCATAGTGTGGTTAGAATGCCATTCTCAGACTATTAAGGACCTGGGTTCAATCCATGGTTGTGACATAATTTTTCTTTCGGAGGTACAATCAAAATCCCTCATGTACTGTACATGTTGGTGCATCTGCTATAACTATGAGCTTATTTCCAGAGTCCATAGAAAGCCTTCCTGCACTCCTTCACAGGAAAACATGCAGTAGTGAAAGTATAGTATAGTAAACAAGTAAAGTTAGCTCATAATATTTATGATTTACTAACGACATAGGTGTGTGATATGTTAGCCATCTTACATTTCAGTGGCTCCACTATATATAAGGGCGGTAGCCATCTCCTCTACCTCACAGTCTTTACTTCCTGGATTAATCCAATACCCACCTAAGGCTGGGTTGACCCAGGAGCCGTTGCGATTTGAAAAACATATCTGCCTCAATTGGGGAATGAACCCTGGACCACTCATGCAAAGATAGTGCGTTAACCACTGTGCCATACATCCCCTTAGTTATTAATTATATTAGTTATTAGGATCAATGTTGTCTCATTTCAGTTAAACTAGTTAAAACTATCCAGGCCTTAATATTTCTTACACCGTTGTCCTCAATCTCTCTTGTCTTTATTCTTGCCTACTACTAGGTAAGCCTAACCACTTCTAACTATTAAGTCCATCTCATAACAATAGTAAATTAAGCATATACGTGGGGCCTATATATAATGATAACTCGGATGAACATATCTAGAAATATTAAGATTGCTTATCTGATATAATGCTATTAATTTAATAAATATTATTTATTAAATAACCTATGTCTCACATTTGACTCTTTCAGCACTTTCTGATTAGTTTTTGTCTAGCTGTCCAAGGTATTCTCAGAATTCTGCTATAGAACCACATGAATCTCTTTTGCCTCTAATTTCCCATTGTCCTGTTTATTTATTGTCCAGTCTAGCTTCCCTATATTAGAATTTAAGTCTGAAAAGCTCTTTTCCTCTCCTCTATTGATAGGGACATAAATATATAATAAAAGGCCACATTTAAAAAGAGTTAAAATATTTACATAGTAATAAGCTGAAAGTTAGTTTATTAGGCTATACACCTTACATACTCTAATGTGCTATAGGACCTACAGACTAACAGTTTTGCATTAATCCAAAAATCCATGCTGATGTGGTATTATATCTTGCTAAAAGACTCAGATATTTCAGACAGGGTGTATATTACAACTTAACTTATTCTGAGTTTAAGAGTTAACAGAAGAAGAGGTAGTCGGTAAAAGTACAGATTAGTTCTCCACTGTGCTATAAATAGCACACTGTTGACAATTTTAACTATCCAATGTCATGGATTCCCGTGTAACTCCAATCAAAATAATGGCTGCCGTGACGTCACATCCGACAATCACTTGAGTTCAAATCTAGATACAGACAAACTTATGCATAATCTGTTTGTTTTCCAATTTACACATTTTTTACAATTTCCTATTATTTGTGGTGAGCGATCAATATTTTTGCCCGCTACGCACGGAGCGAGGTTCGCGCGCACATTAGAAATATTATTTCTAATCCTAACCTTACTCTAAGTACTTACCCGTAAGCTTGCCAAATCACACAACAAAGGTCAGGTAACACCTTGAAACTAGAACAAAGGTCACAGTGGAGAACTATACTGCACTTGAGCCGAGGTAGTCTTATAAAATTAATACATTGGGATGCAAAGAATTTTGCACTAGTCTCATATGATTCCCCGGGCTAGCAGATAGTAATGACCTTAAAAGCAACTCCTTGTGGTTGATCCCGGTAAGAGCTAGTTGTGAAACTTATACAAAACACTTGGCCATCGCTTTGAGGATAGATTCTGTACTGTGTAGATTGAGATGGAATTATTATTAATTGTGAACATCTGTGATCAGTACTCCTTGATCTCCACAGACTAAAAACTGTTGCAGGACAGCATACAACAACAACTGACCTGAACAGCCAGGTTGTCAGGTCTTCTAGCTAGTGACAGTGAAAGATGTGAAGCAAAACCTGAATATTGAGGGCAATATCTTTGTAGAAGGCAGCACAGCACTAGAAGGCAGTGCTTAGTGTAAGTGGCGGAATACTTTTGGCAATGAAAACTATAATCCATGATGAATCCATTACTGAATGAAAACTAGAATCCATGATGAAGGCAGCCTTCATTGTCAAGAACAAGCTTTCAGTCATATTTCAGAGGCATGGGATGATTAAAAATAAATGACAGGAAGCCAGATCATTCTATTCGATAGAAAAATATGTATAGGAACTCAAACATGTATGAAGTTGATGATCTTTGTGAATGGAACCTTGACTAAGAGGGTGAATCAACCCAAGTCCAATTCTACTTTTGATTGTTTCCTACATCATATTCAGGCTGTAAATCATGATACAGTGTATTCCACTCTCTGGACTCCATCTTGTAGTTTGAGAATAAATGCAGAAGAAGAATTATTATCAGTCTCATTAGTCATTGTGTATCATAATCATGTGTCATTGTATCATATCATGCATTATTGTATCATAATAATGCATTGTTGTTTCATAATCAGGCATCATTGTATCTTAATATGCATTATTGTATCATCACAGTTTTGTTTAATTTTGTAAGAATGGCCGGAAGAAGTTTGGTTGAGGCCGAATGTGGCGGTCAGAATTCTTTGGTCAAGCTGACATCTCACTTCACCCAAGACAGAGGATTAAAACAGGTAAGTTTCTGGACCATTCAGAAACCAATGGCAAGCTATTGAATGTGAGAAATTGCCTAGAAATTCATTGCAGCCAAAAATCTTTTTGTTCATAACTTTACTTACCAGTACTTGAATTATATTTTTGCCATCAAAGATGGGTGTGTTGGGCCTTTGGCACAAATAAAATGGTGACACAGCACATTTCCATTCTCTGGACTACATCCTGCTGGAAATCTAGTAGGACCATTGTTCTGCTGCAAGAAAGATCCAGCAGGAGTTTGAGAATGAATGCTGAAGTAGAAGAATGATATTTGTGAGTTTGCTTTAATTTCATCAAGCTTGTAATGTTTGAAGTTAAGTTTGACAGGATGGTTAGTTCGTTGGTTGCGGATCCAGCGGTCTATGGGATCATGCCCTTAGACACAATGCCATTGTATAATATATGCATGTGTTTGTGAACTGTTGTTGTGTTCCATATAATGTGTTCCATTTAGCTGGCCTTGGAGAAAAAAGTTAAAAGTTAAATTTGTTCAAGTTTGAAGCAGTTCACTCTCGTGTTCATGGTGCTTGAATGTGGAGCAAAGAAAAGCAACAGTTTTACCATCCATGCATGTCATACAAGTTGACTAAGGAGGTTTGGGTGCAGAGTTGGCTGTCTCACCCATAGGTGGCCAGTGACAAACTGTGCTGAAGTCGGATTTGTCAGGCTGAAAGGTGCAGATATCGCAGCCAAACTATAAACCATAACAAAAACACTGTCCCTGCTAAGCTGTTGCTATCATGCACTAGTGCACATATTTTTATCCCTTGGCTCACAGAGTTTAGACTTTGCACGCATCACTTACATATATGAGTGTTTGTAAAAGTTCCTTTAATAAAGCATGGACCGTCAATAGAACATGCTGAAGAAGACTAGCTTTTTATTATTTAGGTAGAACATTTGCACAGACAAAGGGATGTTTGAAATTTATCAGCTCACATTTAGGTAGAACATTTGCACAGACAAAGGGATGTTTGAAATTTATCATCTCACATTTAGGTAAGCGATAAAGGCTAATAGAGTTAAAGATGTTACTATAATGCTAACTATCAAAATAAACAAAACAATGGAAAAACTGAATAACAATAAAAGAAAAAATAAGGACTTTTTCCACGTTGCGGCCCAAACAGGATCTTTTTAAAGAAACAAAAACACACAACAATAACGAAAACTTATTTAAAGAGATATTTATACCAAGATATCTCTGTACATAAAGATAAAAGAAGTATATAGATATTACGGGAAACACGTTCAATTATGTTAATTGTCGTGCACAAAATGCTATATATTATTAATTAGTACAAATTGCAATATATAAATAGATGCCAAAAGTTGAAGAATAAGTTATAAGTGTTAAATCAGATCTGGAGAATACCCACATTTAAGTCTACCCACATTTAAGAAGAAGGTTTGCACAGACAAAGATATGTTTGAAATTTATCAGCTCACATTTAGGTAGAACATTTGCACAGACAAAGAGATGTTTGAAATTTATCAGCCCACATTTAAGTAGAAGGTTTGCACAAAGGGATGTTTGAAATTTATCAGCCCACATTTAAGTAGAAGGTTTGCACAAAGGGATGTTTAAAATTTGCCAGCCCAGTGAGATATATTTAATTTCATAGACACTGTTGTATTAGAAGAAACATTTGGCACAACCCGTTTCACTCTCCTGACTACTTACTGCTAATCTGAAGGAACTTCAGAATGAACACAGAAGAAGAAGATAATTTGCAAGAAATGAGCACCAGAATTTCTTTGTTCCCTTGTCATTTATACACTGATATTGATTTCTTCTATGAACTGTTTGTCTACTGGATTGCTTAATACGATTCATGTGTGTCCGGGATAAAAAATGTGAGCAAAAATAAGAACACCGTGGTCTACCTTTTACCAACTTCAATTTGAATAATATTCTCAACAGAGAAACAGTTAAGAAAGTTGATAACTTTTTCTATTTTTGAAGTAAAATGATACAATACTATATTTTCTTTGTCCATTCCTTGTTAACTTCTCCTATTTAAGCAGGAAAATGATACACGATGGAGATACAGCAAAAGAGATTTCTACTATAATTGTTTTTAAATCCAGTACATTCAACCACCTAACAAACATCTGGAAATAAAAAATAAATAAATATACCAAACTGCAACTGTTAAACTCCAATGTAATATCTGTATTAACATATGGTTGTGAAAGATGGAAAGTAACAAAGGCACCAGATATGAAATTAAATTAAATTGAAAATAAATGTCTTAAAAAACTTAAAAATTTTGGTTGGGAAGAATTAAAGTCAAACTATCAAATATGAGAAAAAAATACCAAACAGCAATATGTTGCTACAACAATAAGAAGAAAATAGTGGACTTAATCAAACATGTACTTGGAGTAAATGAAAAGTTTACTACTGCTAGTAATAAAATGGGTACCAGAGAGTAAAATAAAGAGAGGAACAGCAACAGAAACTCTTTGAAGATCAACCATCAATTCCATTTCATAACCTTCTTAGTCCTATCTTACAACATGCATAGAAGGTAAACAGTGTTGATATCCTTTTCTCCCTTTTCAGGCACCCTTAAAGCCAATTGCATAGCTATGACAAAATTAATGAGAAAAAAGATATACTCAGTAACAATAAACCAAAAATAAGTCTGTTGAATTATTATGAAAAAAATTAATGGTATATTTTTGTATACATCAGGAATCATATGGAGCAGCAAACAGATTTCCACCTCTGAAACCTTATGAGGTATGCTGTAATTTAATTGTATTTTAATACATTTGTAGTAATCTTTACTCAGAAATGAGGAATAAAAGGATCGTGTGAGGAATGAAGAGATTATTGGCTATTGTCTTTCCCCAGGTGGTTTTTTTTAATCAACTCTTGACATTAAGTGTAGGGGTGTTTGGAGCTCGAGCTTGTGTTCCAAGGCCATTTGTATCACTTTAGCTGTGTTGTGACCGTGTTTGTTCAAGATGTCCCTGATATTTTGTATCCATCTTTTTCGTGGTCTTCCTTTGGCTTTCTACCCTGGTCTCATTCGGTTATATGCATTTACAGGCAACTTGTGATGCATTCTCATAATGTGACCAAACCACTTGATCTGCTGCCTTTCTATGTATTCTGTGCAAGGTGTTATACCTATTCTTTCCCTGATTTCTTAATTTCGTAATCTATCAAGCCAGCCTGGTGACCCCTGTAGCACTCCTCAAGAATTTAATCTCATATGTCAATATCTTTCTGTAATGTTAAGATGAGAGAGACCAGGTTTGGCACTGGTAATGCAGTGTTTGTAGGAATATACTGTAAATCATTTGTCTTTTAACTTCCATCTCAATCTTTGGATGAAGAAGTAGTGGTGCCAGTTGGTATGTTACTGCATTTTTCCTTTGACATCTCATCTCTATCTGTAATAAGGCTTCCATTTTCTGTGAAAATACTACCGAGATATTTGAACTCTGATACTTGTTTTACGCCTATGTTGTCTATCTGTATATTTAGTGGACTCGGTGTTCTGCATATTTTCATAGCTTCCGTCCTTTGTGTATTTTCTGCATGTTGCAGATAGTGAGTTAACATGATTTTGTAGTTGTTTTTAATTTTCGTATATGAGTCTCTGGTTATCTGTGAAAAGCAGTTCATTGTTTAGTTGCTCTGATTTATTCTTGTTCTGAGTCAGTGATGTTGCTTGCCATCTGCACTTTTTGCCTCTTTTATTATTCTATCTATGTATATATTGAAAAGCATGGGTGAGAGCACTCCTGTTTTTGTCTCAAATGCATCTGTAATATCATCTGAGTGAAGAGATTATATGAGGAATGAACAGATTAAATGAGGAGTAAAGAAATTATATGAGAAACGAAGAGTTTATGTGAAGAATGAGGAGATTATATGAGGAATTGATTATAAGAACTGTAAGAAAGACATATGTGATTAAACAGAAGAGACTGAAATGGTTTAGCCACTTAATAAGAATAACCAAAACTAACCTGAGCTACAATATGAGAATGGAAACAGCAAGAGGCTGAGGAAGACCAAAAAGAAGGTTGATTGAAGATATTACAGTATTACTGCATATCAATTGACAAAACGTGCCATACCCAAAAAAAAAGATATTCATTAAATCATGTGAAGTATACAACAAAAGCAGAGAATGGACAATAGATATATGAGAATCTTCAGTACTGTCATTTGCTTCTGTGAGGCTTTCAAAGTATGACCATGAATATATGAAATGTTAGTTAGTTAGTCGTTGCATCATCGTCATTGCAAATGAATATATGAAATATGAGCAGGTTTGAAAACTGGAGAAAATAAATTGTGACAGATGGACTACTCTAGATAGGGAAAAAAGATTTAAAACACCAAATTATTAAATTATCAATGCAAAGATATGGTAAAAACATTGCTGCAATTGATAATTTAGTAATATTGTTCGTTTATTTCTCATTTGTTTTTTTTAATAAAGGTTCCCATTGGACCGCAACATTGAAAAAGTCCTTGTTCTTTTGTTTTTTGTTATTTATCTTTCACATTACTTTTACTATTTGTTAGTTATATTAGTTACCAGAAACAATACTACCTTATCATAGTTGTTATCTCTTCTTGGTTTTATGATTACTGCACTCTCCACCTTATCGGATATCCTCTGACAGTCTGGTTATTTTTTACCGAGGTGAACATCAAAATTATACTGATAATAATCCATATTATCTGAGATCAATGTACTGTCAGGTAAAAGGTTCATTCAAGATGGTGGAAAGACATGTTTGGAATCATCATTATCAAGTGCCATCTCCGCAATGAAGGTTGTCTGCAACGGATCTCCAACATCCCCTGTCTCTTGTCTTGGTGGTGCACTCTGCTAGACTATAACCTGTCCATCATGTGATGTTACTCTCCCACTTTTATCTCTGCCTACCTCTTGCTCGCTTCCCTTTGACTTTACCCTCAAGTAAGGTCTTCAATATGGTGTCATGTCTTTTCATGTGTCCAAAATATTTTATTTGCCTGATCTTTATTTGTCTTAGTAGTTCTTTCTTCATATTAAGTGTTTTTAGCATTTCTTTTTTTGTTTTCTTCTCTTTCCATGATGTTCTCCCTATTCTTCTATATATCTACATCTCAAAGGCATCAATTCTGTCTTCTAATTGTTTATTTCGTGTCCATGTTTCTGAGCCATATATTAATATAGAATAGATGTAGCATTTTATAATTCTCATTTTTAACTTGTTTGTAATTTGTTTAGATGTTAATATTTTCCTCATGTCATTGAATATACTTTTAGCCATTCCTATTCTCCTTTTACCTTCTGTTTCACATCTGCCATCATTTGTGACTATGTGTCCAAGATATTGATAATGTTTTACTTGTTGTAGTTTCTATGTTTGGAATAATGTGTGTTCAAATGTTCTAATTAATACTAAGATTTTAACCTTTAGCACACTGCATTAAATTGCGTTATTTTCTCTTCACTGCTTTTTTCTGTTTACTTTATCCATTATTTATGGAGGATATTTTCAAAATGTAATAACTTTTTTGTTCGTTTGGAGCTTTTTATATAATTTTAAAAATTGAAATAAAGGAATGGTTACTGAATGCAATGATGTAGTTTTGTTGGTGTATATGTGATATGTGAAAATGTCGAAGACGAAAAACTGTATTTTTTTAAAAACACAAACATATCATAAGTTCTTCTTCTTCTTCTTTCGTTCACTTATAACATGTCTATATCTGTAATTCTGTCTCCTGAATAAAACTCACTGTCTTTTGTAGTTCATACAGTGTCCCATAGAGCTTTGATTCCAGTGTTGTTTCCTCTGGCCAATATGTATGCCTCAGCGTTTCATGCTCAGAACACTCTTGAAGTATATGTTTGGCACTCTGTGCTGCCTGTCCACATGTACACATGGCCGTGTTGCCAATCTTGAACTTTGTATCATAAGTGACTCACCTATTCCTGTTAGATATATTCAATTTTTGGATATGATGCAGCTAAATCATTATACATTTGCATCTAGGCATAATGATCTTACAATTTCAGAAAAGTTGCGGTCAGAGATGATTGTAACCTGAAGGGGCACTATTGAACTACATTCACAATACTTTTCTTTATACAGACAATTGACAGTGAACTGCTGTCCCAATCTGGAGCTGAGAAACAATATCTGCATCAGTAAAACCAAAAAAAGTACTTCGTCATCAGAATAGAACAAAAAAAATATTCATAAACAATGGCTTCCATTTCAAACGATTTTGACGGATTGCATACAATGTTCACTGGAGTGCCTACAATATTCACTGGATTGCATACAATATTCTTGAACAACCTTTTGCTTTGCAAACACAAATTGGAGAGGAATTTACATTTTGTCTACTTCCAATTCCTTTGTTACCCGGATGAATGACGCTAGTTTACAATCTTGATTTCCTTGTTGAAAGAATGCATAGCATCGGGTGACTCAAGTCAACTATAGTGGCACAAAATACAATGAGTCCGGTGACTGTAGTCGCCAGAATAATAATTAAGTTCTGGGATGTTAAAAAAATTGGATGGGTGTCTTACATCACAGGTGATTGAAAATGTAGAGCTGGAAGTGATTAGAATTAAAATCTTTATTCTGTTGACAGATCAATAGAAGTCTGGCCCAGACATCCACTGATGAGGTAAGTCTGCTTCATTTGTAACCTTTTATTTGTTTAGAGATTTTCACAAAATGAAAAGTATCCTATTTTAGTCTTAATCAATAGAAGTAAGGGAAAGAGTCCTTCATTACTTCATAGAACAACTTCTGTCATATGGAAGAGAATTATGGAGAATAAAAAAAAAGCAAATATGAGGCTAGAGGCTACAAAGATGATTCTTCAGAAGAATGCTGAGAATCTCATATTAAAAACTAATGAAGATGTACTAAAGGAGATAAACACCAAAAGATCGTAAATATGTATGCTCGAAATAGCAAGATAGACAAAACATGTGGGAAAGCTTACTCGAGCAAAACGAAAAGTGCAGTTTTTTTGCGGAGACTTCAATGTCAGAGGAAGACGGTGGGGAAACAACATTACCAACAAGCAAGGGGAAGACCTCGAGGACCGCCAATGTCGTGCGTCTCAATGATGGCACAGTAAATAGGACTGCCAGCCGCTCTAGTAACACTGACAGTATCATAGACCTGGCATTGGTCTTCACCGGCCCCTCTATGCAGGTGGAATGTGTTAGGGCATCATGGCAGCGATCACTACCCTTGCACCATCCTTTTCAAGAAGCATGAAGCACAACCATGGGAAGTACAACCATATCAGCATTCCGCATACCTTCCAGTATGACAACTCAGGCTTTGACATGATAATCAAAATTAGGAGGAAGTTGCAGGTCAAGCGCCCAAGGTGCAATGAGCTGAAGCAGCCATCATGGTGAAATGACGACATAGAGAAGCATGTAGGAACAAATGGCAGGTCATGAAGGCATGGCAGAAAACATGCAACTCCGCACAATCCAATAATGTAGCTGCATTGAATCAGACCATAGATGACACTATGTTACTCTTCAAGACATGCGCTCAGCAAGCCAAAGAAGAAAGGTGGAATGAATTCTGCAAGCAGATCAGTTCAGACAAATATCTTAAGACATTCTGGCATTTTCAGCTGAGCATGAACGGAAATGTTCAAAGATTTGGTATACCTGATTTGACCTGGCAGAAATCAAACAAAGAGGGGAAAGCCTTCCTTGAGCATTATGTTCAACAGATGGACCACCGATGTCAGGCGAAGGATTATCACCACCCTGTCTGGTCTATGTACGGAGGCTGAATGGAATGAGAGCATACACATCACTGCAGAGACCATCCAGACCACTCTTAAATGGTCATGGAACACTGCCCCAGGCCCTGACAGTATATGATATGAGGACTTCACCATCCTTAAAGAGAGCGACATAAACAGCCTGGTTGGTGAGTTTAACGGAAGTATCAAGAACGGTACTATCAAGGAAGAATGGCTGCACAGCTACTTATAGCCACTAAAGAAACCCAATAACTTATTGAGAATATTGTTGCATATCACCTCCCTTGAGACCTGAAAGAGAGCCGTATTTTTCCGAGCAAGCTCGGAGGCTACAGATGTCAGAAAGAAACATGTTGCTGTTTTCCCCTACGATGTATTCGAGGGCTTCCATGCAGGTCTGGAGACATGTGCTGTCACGATTGACTTGAAAGACGCATATAACAGAGTGCCATTTGATTACCTCATCAACATGCTCTTGAATGTTGACCCTTTCGTTGTCCAATGGATATCAGCGTTGTGGCTCTCAGGGGTGGTTGTTGGACATCTAAATGCATAACAATGCACCCAGGCCTTCCACAGGGATCTCCCCTCTCACCCGTATTATTCAATGTTTACACCATGACAATCACACAGCAGCAGATCGACGGATGAGGTAGAAAACTGTCATTTTTGGACGATATCCTGATATACAGACAAAGAAGGGATAAAACAGAAACTGTCAGATTCCTTAGCTGCGCTCAGTAAAAAGCTCAAATCGTAACTGCAACGCGGGGAAATTTCGAATGCTGTTAAATTTTTTTTTCTCAAACGAATTTGCTCACTGCATTCTCATATTAAAGAATTTGAGTGAAGGCCTATTATTACTGTATACTCTAATTTATGAATTTACAAGCATAATGCTTCTTTATATTATGGAGGAGACGTGAAAACCTTCATATACATTCGTCTCACAAAAATTATTTCAAATAGACCTAATCATAATAACCTGTTTTATTCCGAACGCAGTTTTTCCTATTAGTAATGTGCTTGTCAGCATATCTATTTGTCGCATAACAAATATGCTGTATAATATTATCATGTGATACACATTCAAAGATTCTTAAAACGTTTGCATGATCAATGTTTTGAAACATTATACTATTATTGACAGAAAAATAATTGTTTGCCTTATCGTATCATGAATTTGAAACACATGCACTGCATATAGGGCCTATTATCTGAATTACCAATTTAGAACTAGTATCACAATGCAAATTAACACTTTATATAAACAAAAATAACTTCCTTAATCAGATAATGAATGCTAGAATTATTAGAGAAATTTTCTTCCAAATATTTATAAATTTCAAATTCATTGAATGTAAGTTGCGCCATAGTATAGTCAAGGAAAAATGGATACACAAAGAAAGGCCACCCTGTCAACACACAGAAAGTAGTAATTATGCTTTCAAACGTGTGCAGATATGGAATTTCAATTGTTAGGTGGCCTTTAGACAGCTTGAACTAGCCAATCAGAGTATTTGAACACTTTGAGGTGCGTCCAGGGATAAATTATATGAATATATGGCTCATTGCTCCTTAAGGAGATGTCATCAAAATAGAGGTAACTTTTCATCATATCCTTAAGGATGCCTCCGCAGGGAAGGGGTTAACTTGTACATTTTTTCTGAGATCTAGAGATCTATAGGCAGCTTGAGTTGTTGAGCTACATATTCTGAGATCTATGGGCAGCTTCAGTTGTTGAGCTACATATTCTGAACAATACTTTCTGAGATCTGTCTGTTCGTCCATCACAAGTGATGATGACCATTTTTACATTCACTTTTGAAAACTCAGTTAGAATTATGACCATGCATAGTTCGTAGATGGCTAATGAGCCCTATTCGAGCTGTAAATGTTCTTGGACAGTTCGTACATTGTATGACCACTGTAGGGGGATTTTGATCTATTCGTGACATTCTAGCTATTCTCCGCTGTTGGGCTGAAGCATTTCTCGTCTTTTCACAAGATGATGCGCTCTTTTTGATTGTAGAATGCCATGTAGATCTATTTTGTGCAAGTTCTTCTCATGTGTCTTGGTCTATTTCAAACGCTTTCAGTGAGGTCTTTAACAAGTCCTTGTAGCACTTCTTTTGACCCCTTGAGATCATTTACCTTTCTCCAGCTCACCATAGAGAAGTATCTTTGGCATGCGATAGTCTGGCATATGTACCAAATGACCTGCCCAATTAATCTGTGTTTGTAATCTGAATCTGTTTCTGAAATCTAGAGATCTGTGGGCAGCTGGAGTTGTTGAGCGACATATTCTGAGCAATACTTTCGGCAAGGAGCTTACTGTTTTGTTAAGAGGGACAGAGTACATGTGGGGAAACTTGGACAATGAAGTCAGTCCTTTGTGGTTTTTGAATCCATTAAAAAAATGGTTACCGCCGAACACAAATGTGTTTAGCATTGGTGCTAATAAAAGAGTAACAAAATGCATTTCTGTTCTCTCGGAGTGCACAAGGGATTAACAGCATGCTGTTGTGGCTTTTTTTGGGCGCAAAAGGACATTCAGCTAATGACATTCATAAAGCAATAGATCTAGTTTACGCTGTAAACTGTTTATTGTGTGGAGTAGTACATAACTTGGTAAATCAGTTTTAACAAGGAAACACATCACTGTTGCCGATGAAGCAGCACCTGGTTGTCCTGTTGTAATTTTCTGCTGGAAATCCAGTAGTGACATTGTCCTTCTACAAGAGATATCCAGCAGCAGTTTCTTCTTCTTCTGTGTTTGCTCTCAAACTCATGCATATCAGCAGGATATAATTCGGAGAACGGAGTGCACTGTGTTATGATTTACAGCTTAGCTGCAATATCTACACCTTTTAGTCTGATGTATCTTACTTCAGTATGACTTGTTGGTCATTTTCCCCTTGTATTTGATGTTACTGCCAACTCCACCCATCAAACCTCCATGAAGATAATAGTAACTTAGCTATTCTTTGCACTCCTTTGGGCTCCTGTAGCACTCGGGTGCAGAAGGAGTTACCAAACACTGAAGAATCAGAATATATGCTCACGTTGTAAATTCTGTGTGAACCAAAACTTGTTAATGTGAAATATTTTAAACTTGTTTCTTCGTAGCTGGTTAGCGAATTTCTGTCCAGCCATCATACAGCAATGGCCCCACAGACATTCCATATGGGTAATCTGCTTCAGGAGATGAGGGAGATAGAAGGGGCTGAGATTATACATCCACCACAGAGAGGTCAGTTAAGGCTCGTGTTGTTTATCTAACAAATTTGTGCTGCAAGGAGTTTGTAGATTTATGTATGTGTGTGTGTCAGATTCCATGGCAGAAAGTAGATTTGTGTGTGCCTGGGTACATGTGTGTGTCAGATCTCATGGAGGAAAGTAGATTTGTTTGTGCGTGTGTGTGTCAGATTTCATGGAGGAAAGTAGATTTGTGTGTGCGTGTGTGTGTCAGATTTCATGGAGGAAAGTAGATTTGTTTGTGTGTGTGTGTGTCAGATTTCATGGAGGAAAGTAGATTTGTGTGTGTGTCAGATTTCATGGAGGAAAGTAGATTTGTGTGTGCGTGTGTGTGTCAGATTTCATGGAGGAACATAGATTTGTGTGTGCGTGTGTGTGTCAGATTTCATGGCGGAAAGTAGATTTGTGTGTGCCTGGGTACATGTGTGTGTGTCAGATCTCATGGAGGAAATTAGATTTGTTTGTGCGTGTGTGTCAGATTTCATGGAGGAAAGTAGATTTGTGTGTGCGTGTGTGTGTCAGATTTCATGGAGGAAGATTTGTGTGTGTGTCAGATTTCATGGCGGAAAGTAGATTTGTGTGTGCGTGTGTGTGTCAGCTTTCATGGCGGAAAGTAGATTTGTGTGTGCCTGGGTACATGTGTGTGTCAGATCTCATGGAGGAAAGTAGATTTGTTTGTGCGTGTGTGAGTCAGATTTCATGGAGGAAAGTAGATTTGTGTGTGCGTGTGTGTGTCAGATTTCATGTAGGAAAGTAGATTTGTGTGTGCATGTGTGTGTCAGATTTCATGGAGGTAAGTAGATTTGTTTGTGCGTGTGTGTGTCAGATTTCATGGAGGAGAGTAGATTTGTGTGTGTGTGTCAGATTTCATGGAGGAAAGTAGATTTGTGTGTGCGTGTGTGTGTGAGATTTCATGGAGGAAAGTAGATTTGTGTGTGCGTGTGTGTGTCAGATTTCATGGAGGAAAAACTGGTGATACAGTTTAGTAGTTTAAATTCACATATTTAGTAGTCTATATTGATGCTAGTGCTAATTATACGGATATGAAAGCTGAACACTCAATGCAGACACAGAAACAAGGATTCAGGTTTTTTAATACGAGCTCCAGACTTCTGTTAAGAATTAGTTATATAGAACACAAGACATATAGAACATAAGACATATAGAACATATTCATCCTACACCAAATACACAAACTTGCAGGTTATCAAGAACCACTTTTGGCAGTTGTGAAATGGCATAAACTGGTTTGGTTTGAACTTGTACCGGGTAATGAGACATGACTCACTTTCTAAAATTAATTTGCTAGAAATAGTCAAAGGTAGAAGGATAGGTGGTGGACAAAGAAATTCCTGGACTAATAACATCAAGGAATGGCCTGGGCATTATTTTTCTATACTCCCCTTAATGGCTTTGGATATAATAATAATACACATAACCCATTGGGGTTGTAGGGGTACCACACTATACATCAGCACTAAATGCCCTCCAAACAGCTTTGTCCCCAGTCTTTGAATAGAGGTGTCTGGATGGCTTTTTGTGCTAATGTCTCCAGTGTGACACTCCAATGATTCTGACAGGTTATGGGTCTTATAATAATAATTATTATTCACATAAACTTGGTCATGGTTTTGTGCGGCAATGTTCTGTAGATTCGTGTAATACTGGCAATTTGACTGAAACATGTGTAAATACGAGGGGGAGTCAATAAGTAAGTCACAAATTGATGTTGGATGGCAGGAAAATGCAGTAGGTGGTTTCTAAAGCTGTTTATAGTTGATATCATCATAGAACTTTATGTTTATGTTCGCTAGATGACGCTAGCTGTACCTTGCGCATGCGCAGCACAAAAAACAAAATGGCTACTGTACTTACAGAGTGTACAATCAATGAACAACGTGCTGTTGTGCGTTTTTTATGGGCAAAAGGACTGCCTGCAAAAGACAATCATAAAGAAATTCTTCCTGTTTATGCTGACAATTGTTTGTCCCGTAAAGCGGTGCACAGCTGGGTAAAAAAATTTTCTCAAGGACGCTCTAAAATTGTTGACGAAATCCGATCTGGTCGTGCTGTTGAAATTGCAACAGACGCATCTGTGCAGCGGGTTGAGGAGATGATTTGAGGTGACAGACGAGTAACGATAGACGCTGTAGCAGCTGCAATAGGGTGCTCACATGGTTCAGCATACAGCATCATGCATGACCGATTGAAATTTAAGAAAGTGTGTTCAAGGTGGGTGCCCAGACAATTGACGGACGAACACAAAATGAACCGATTAGGCTTGTCATTGGAGCATCTCTGTCAATACGCAAATGAAGGAGAAGACATGATGAACAGGATTATTACTGGGGACGAATCATGGGTGCATCACTACCAGCCTGAATCAAAGCGTGCTTCAATGCAATGGAAACATCCTTCTTCGCCTTGTGTCCAAAAATTCAAGGTTACACCATCAGCAGGGAAGGTTATGCTGACAGTGTTCTGGGATTGTCAAGGAGTGCTTTTAACCAATTTCAAAAAGAAAGGTGACAATGTGAATTCTGAATCATACTGTGAAGTTCTATCAGTGCTTCGGGATGCAATTCGAAGAAAACATCCAGGGCTGCTGACTAGAGGAGTGCTACTCCTTCATGACAATGCTAGACCACATACGGCTCGATTAACTCAGGAGAAAATAAAAAATCTTGGTTGGAAAATTCTGGAACATCCTCCTTACAGCCCCGATTTAGCCCCTAGTGATTTTCACCTTTTTGGTCCACTAAAAACCCACCTTGGCGGGAAGCATTTCGCGACTGACGCAGAAGTTGAATGTGAAGTGAAAATGTGGCTTAAAAAGCAGAGCACGCAGTTCTACGCAGCAGGTTTGGGAGGACTCATAAAACGATGGGATAAATGCATCAATGTTGGTGGAAATTATGTTGAGAAGTAAAGGGATAATGTATGTGTAAAAATAAACAGTTTTCAGGTTTTTATCGTCTTCAGTTTTTTTCTAAAGAGCCATTTGTGACTTACTTATTGACTCCCCCTCGTAGTTTCTTCTGATTTCGTTCTCAAAATCCTGCAGATTAACAGGATATAGTCAGGAGAACGAATATGCTGTGCAATAGTTTACAGCTTAGCCATGCTATCTGCACCTTTCTACCTGACACACCCAACTTCAGCATAGTTTCTGGATAACTGTATTAGGTATTGAGATCAAACAACAAACACACAGACGCACAATCATAATCATATGTGACCCAAATGTGGCAGGGGATTCTATGTCAGGATTAGACTTTTCAGTCATTTCTGCGCACACCAGAGAGATGCAACATCACAGGTCTGAAACTTGTCATCATCACATGCGATGCATGGCTGTTATATATTAGGTATTGTTCTGGATCACTTTAACCCTCTGTAAGATGGGACATCCAACTAACCCCGAAACATACTTTATCACCTCCTACGACATAGGTGGCTGGTAACAGTGTCGCTATTCTTTATTCTCCTCTCGGACCCTTACAACACATTGGTGAAATGTGTAATTATCTAAACGGCAGAATTTATCATAAGGGAAAGTCACAAACTTATGTAAAAAAAAAAGAGAAATGCAACAGGTTATTTTATGGGTTGGATTTATCAGGTTGCAACATCCAGTTATGCGATCAATGTGTGTGGTAGTTGTACTGGTAGTTGTATATGCATGCACAGCATATATATGAAATGATTACTTTGCTTCAAGAGTGTATAAGGAATTTACAGCTTGCGGTTATGCATTTTTTTGGGGGGGGGCATAAGGACTTTCTACCAATGGCATTGCACCTTTGTCCTTTTGTGGCCTGCTTTTAGGTGGCAGGGGATGCTAGATGTCCAGAGGGGGCAAAAAATTTGAATGGAAAATAAGAAAGTTGGCCCAGAAGTGTATGCTGTACTTTTGAAAGATGTTATGATCCTGGGATACTGCAGCAATAGAATGCTTCCTTTCATGGAATACACATGCATCCATAAACCCCCTTAACATAACCATGCCTTGAGACAACAAACCTTATACAAGTATGGTGTTGCCACAGTTTCTTAACTGTTGACTTCTGCTTTAGCTAAAAAAAAGGTTATGGGCTGTCAAGGTCTGCCTGCTCACAGATAAAGAGATTATTTCATCGTTATCTAATATGCTTCACTCTAGCGCATTTCCACATACTATTTTCCTATCAGACCAACCATTATGGAACATTAAACTCTCAGTAGATGACATGCGGATATAGTGAGGTGTTCCTCTTGTGGAAGACTCGCAGCATATCATCTGTACAATTATGTTTCACTTTGTTGTGCAACATTCAGAGAACCCATCATTGCACATTGTGCTGGTGGGGTCAAATGAGCTCTGATCCTGAACATGGACCTAATTTCCATTGTGCACATGATGCATCAGTTATGAACAGGTGTCACAAGCTGTTTGGGGAACAGTAATTCTGTGCAGGGTGTGACTAATCCCAGGAAAAACCCTGAATCAGACATATGTTAGCCCTGCATAATTGGAGATCCCCTTTGGGTGGCAGGGAATGCATAGCTGGTCACCTCACACTTTTCAGTGACCATGATCCAGAGCTGGGTGCTATGAACACAGGAAATGATGCTAGGCAGTGGGGGACTGAAGCTCATGACTCCCAACTTTGCAGGTTGTGGAAAAGTAGAAAAGTAGAAAAGTCACAAAACCCCTATCTCTTCTGAGTAGGAGGCTTCTTAAAATATTGCACACCGCTGAGAGTTGGTGCTATCCACTGAGAGTTGGTGCACACAGTTGAGAGTTGTAGTTTTGCGGTTTGAAGTAAAGCTCTGGAGGAAGCACCCCATTGTACATAGGAAGTAAGAACTAATTGCTGGTAATTTCTGGGAATCAAAACAATAACAATCTAGTGATATTACTACTTATTCTGCATTCACTCTCTGATAACCAACGCAAACTCCGGTGGTACGGGCACATGATGACACATTCCTTGATGACCAGAGATATCCTTCAAGGTGCGGTGGAAGTTGGAAGAAGACTAGGTGGCCAGAAGACAGGGTGTGAAGTTTCCAAACTCATCTGGATCGTAGATGATAGAGATGCGTGGAGATCTTTCTGCATCATGTGACACCTCCACGAGCCTGACGGGTTAAAGGTTTTATTATTATTATTATTCATGTGATATTCTTTCCAGAATGTCGTCTTCCTTATGAATTCTCTGAACACTCCGCGATTCTAGGAAAGTTCACCTGCTGCAGCTAGAAACGCTTAAACAATCTGATAGATCACTGCACTATCATTGTCTTTGGCATCCTTTTCTCCTGTTGCCGTTAACTCTGCCTTCAGCTATTAATCTTTCCATGCTGTTACGTCTCTTTATATGAGGAAAATAGTCTTTGTTTTTTTGTTTATTGCTAGTTATTTATTTTTGACATTGATAGTTAGGATTTTATAGTAACCTTTATACTTTATTTTGTATTTACAACTTTCTATTTATGATGTTGTTAAGAAGCCAGCCCTCTTTGACGTTTATTGATCTTAACACATCTTTATTTGTCTTTTTAGTTGCACATGGTATACGTAAAATTCTTCTGTAGCATCTCATTCCAAATGCAGTTATTCTCTTTGCTACTGTTTTATTTAATGTCCATGCCTCACAACTGTATATTGCCTCTGGAAATATGCATGTCCTGATCATACATAGTTTGGATATGTTGCTGGTACCTTGCTAAAGATTTTTCATTTGGGCAAGTTTCAGTGTCTCCATTGCAATTCTTCTCTTAATTTCTATACTGCAGTCTCCTGAGATATTTTATGTTTGTGCCAAAATACTCGAAATTTTTTACCTTCTCCCGGTTTAAATTGTCGAATTATTATCTTTGGTTGCACATTCACTTTATCCATTGTCATAAATTTGGTTTTATTCATATTTAAGAACAGGTTTTTGGCTGTTGTTTTGTTGATAGTAACATTTCTTTAGACCATCTCCGTTTGTTGTTAAGAGAACTGTGTCATCAGAATATCTGATTTCTGGGATCTGTTGACCACCGATGGTAAGAGGTTGGAAGTCAGGCAATTTCATGTTGTCTTTTTACATTTCTCATTATGTTTTCAGCATAGATGTTGAACAGGTTCAGTGGTAGTATACATCCTTGTCTAACTTCTTTCTGTACATTAAAAATTTCTGATATTGTTCCATCCGCTTTCACTGCTGTCTCTTGTTTTTAATACATCATTGTAATTAAATATGTGAGATGTTTTTGGAATCCCATGTCACCCATAATTTCTCATAATTGGTGATGTTGTGAACAATCAAATTCCTTGGTGTAGTCGATGAAACATGTGTAGGTTGAATTCCCTGAATTGAATTCCCTGCATTCCCTGAATTGAATTCCCATTGAATTCCCTGCATTTTGCTATAATGATTCTCATGTTGAAGATATGATCTCTGGTGCCTCTGCCGGATCAAAAACCCATCTGTGTCTCATGAACTTCTGGTATTTTACTAGCTTGGCTTATAAAAGCTATAGTTCTGTAGTTAGTGCATAATTGTAGGTTGCCATTTTTTGTAAAATATTGTTATTATTTGGTAAAATTATTATTATTAACCAGCACAAAATATTTTGTGCTTTCTTCCAGGAAATGTTAAGTACGTTGTACTTCTGGTTTATAGCGGTGCTGCTTTATTTGCACCTTATGAGCTGTTACTAATTCTAGGTTATGATAGGTTGCATAACAAGGGCATCAGTGAGCGATAACTACTATGATAATGTAATATTGTTACTGGTAATTAATCTAACAAATAGTAAAATTAATGTAAAATAGAAATAACAAAAAACAGACGAATGAGGACCTTTTTCTACATTACGGTTCATTACCTTTATCAGGAAACAAATACAAACCAGAAATAAACACAAAATTATTAAATTATTAATGTAAAGAAATGGTATCACAGCAGCAGTCAGCATTGCCCAATGTCCAGAACATGTCGTAACATTGATTTGTTAAGCAAATTATACTTAGCTTGTTCTTTGTATTGTAGCACCAGGAATTGCAGAACTGGCATCTGCTGGAAACTGGGCAGAAGAGTTTTTCACCACAGGAAATGTCGGTAATAACCAGTTGTCCAACAATAATGGTGAATGGGCAGTTGAGTTTAGCCGCTTGAGAGGAGCTGAGGAGATCAAATGGGCTCAGGAATACCTTGAGATTGGAGACCATGAGAAGTTGGCGGCCGAATATCTGAATAATTTGGATGATAAACTTTGGTAAGATCATGTTTTTATTTATTTTTGTTTTTGGCAGAACCTCAGAATATGAATCTTGTCATGGCAAGACCTCAGAATATGAATATCGTCATGTCAGGATATCAGAATATGAATATTGTCATGGCAGGACCTCAGAATATCAATCTTGTCATGGCAATACCTCAGATTATGAATCTTGTTACGACAGGACCTCAGATTATGAATCTTGTTAAGGCAGGTTCTCAGAATATCAATCTTGTCATGGCAATACCTCAGAATATGAATATTGTCTTGGCAGGACCCTCAGATTATGTTAATCTTATATCTTGACAGGTTCTCAAATTATTTTAATCTTATATTTTGATAGATCCTCGAATTATGATATTTAATATCTGGCAGGTCCTCAGAATATGAGAAAGAACTACTTGATGATACAAAGTGGGTGGATGAATACTCCATACAAAAGGATGACCAAGAGCTGGAGAAAACTGCCAATCAATTACTTGGCTCGATCACTGATCCAAAAATTAATGAATCGGAGGTACGTTGCTAGTGTGTCCCTAATGTTTGCAAGAACCCTGTTGCAATGTGTTTCATGAGTAAAACTATTGCATATTAAATTTTACATTTTGTGTAAAAGGTAGAAGTTTGGCTCGTTGGCAGAGAGACACAGAGCACGTCTTGACAGCAATGACTCTTGGACCTTGGCAACACACGGGTGATAAACAAATTCACATGAGAAAATATAGCTCAACATTTACATAACATACTGAATCGTGATTTCAGCCAAAAAGATCTTTATCAAGATAAAATATGGGACAAATGGAAAAAAATGAATAAAATCATTATTACAAGTGGACTAGACTGCAGACATTTCTTCTTTTTCACATTCACAGTTTAACAATGTGTTAACAGCAAGTCTGGTTTTATGAATAAATGCTGTAATTGAAAGTTCATCAATACTCCTATATAGCCTTCTCTTGATCTCTGTGTGTCAGTTCACAACTGGTTTAGTGTACTACAGTTTTGGAAAATATTTTCAGCAGTCAGTGTTGGCTGTAAAACTATAGATATTTAATAAGACAGATACTACAGTAAGCCATCATTGTTTATCATTCAGTAACATTACCAGTGAAATGTGCATTCCCTGGACCTGAACTGTGGTCTAGTTTGTTTGAGTGGGACTGTCAGATTGTGTCACTAACATGTCTGCAACAAAAAAAAAACAGCCTATTTAGGAAGGCCTTGTCTTGCCTTTGATCCATTGTCAGCTCTTTATGTTTTCAGTGATGCCACATTATGGAACTGTGTTGTTATTTTCAGTTGTTCAGGGTTGCCATGTATAATATTATCAATATTTGGATTTTTGGTAGAAGTTTATATCTTATACTTCTTTTATACTTCATCTATTGTATTTTCTCTGTTTTTGCTTTAAGGCATCGCAGGATTGAATGTTTTACACCAAACATCAATAACTATTAGCAGTAGAGAACTTTGTAACTTGCATTATGCCAATGTTATTGATCTCATAGTAAAAGTAAGTAAAGTAACACATAGCATTTATTAATGCCGTAGGGGTGTGAGATGTTAGCGATCTCACATTTCACAGGCTCTGCAAATGAGGGCGGTAGCCATCTCTTCTCCCTCGCAGTCTTTACTTCCCGGAGGACAAAGAAAGTCATGGATTGACAACATCAAGGAGTGATCTGAATATGATTTTTCTACACTTCTCTGGATGGCTGATAAGTGTTTGGATGGCTGTGCTGATATCTCCAGTGTCAGCCCTACAACTCTCATGGGTTATGGGTCTATTATTATTGTTGTTGTTGTTGTTGTTATTTTCATCATCATAATTATTATTATTATTAGTATTGCTACTACTTTGGGGCAGCTGCTCTAACCTGGAGAAGATTGGGAGCTTTGTCCTGGTGATTGGACTGAAGATCTAGCAAGATCAAAAGAAACTTTAACGAAGAAGACTATTAGTTTGTTTGAGAACCCCAGGAATTGCGAGCAATTAGCTTTTACTTCCTACATGCAGCAGCAGGGTGGTTTTTCTAAGCTTTCTTTCATACCCAGGAGACTTCAGATTTCAGCTTAGTGGAATGCCTATTGAAGAAGTCATCTGCTCAGAAGGTATCTATAATTATATAGATGACATGTTACACAGCTTCCATAAGAGAACCTCAATATAACGGCATGTCATCTACTAAGGTTTTCTATTGCATAGGTGGCTTGTCTAGTGGGCCATTGGTGAGACCCACAGATGCAACCTCATGTGTAGACTATTATTATTATTACAATTATTATTATTATTCCTCTTATTATTATTATTACTATTATTATTATTATTATAAGTTTTATTTCTTGTAGAGCAAAACAGGACATCTAATGGTGCTCCACTATCTTGTAGAGCAAAACAGGACATCTAATGGTGCTCTACTAAATAGGACATCTAATGGTGCTCCACAATCTTGCTAGTATTATGATAGTGTTACATTTTGGTTTGTTGTTGGGGCAGAATTTGTATTATCCACATTTTGTATTTTAATGTAAAAACTGTTGCTTATCTAATCCTGCTGTGGGTTTCAGTTTATAAAATTTGTGAAGAAGATTGGTGATGGAGAAATCACTATCAAGGACAATCAGGTTGTAGAGAACTCAACAGATGAGTTAGCTGAAGCTTGGATGCAAGACTTTACTGCATCACATTCTGTGAGTTTTGTTATTGTGAGATGAGTTAGCTGAGGCTTGTGTGCAAGACTTTACAGTGTCACATTCACATTCTGTGACTTTTGTTGTTGTGAGATGAGATCGCCGATGTTGGATGCAAGACTTTATAGTGTCACATTTTGTGAGTTTTGTTGTTGTGAGATGAGAAGGCTGAGGCTTGTGTGCAAGACTTTACTGTGTCATATTCTGTAAGTGTTGTTGTTGTAAGATGAAATCTCTGAGGCTTGGATGCAAGACTTTACTGCGTCACATTCTGTAAGTGTTGTTGTTGTAAGATGAAATCTCTGAGGCTTGGATGCAAGACTTTACTGTGTCACATTCTGTAAGTGTTGTTGTTGTAAGATGAAATCTCTGAGGCTTGGATGCAAGACTTTACTGTGTCACATTCTATAAGTGTTGTTGTTGTAAGATGAAATCTCTGAGGCTTGGATGCAAGACTTTACTGCGTCACATTCTGTAAGTGTTGTTGTTGTAAGATGAAATCTCTGAGGCTTGGATGCAAGACTTTACTGTGTCATATTCTGTAAGTGTTGTTGTTGTAAGATGAAATCTCTGAGGCTTGGATGCAAGACTTTACTGTGTCACATTCTGTAAGTGTTGTTGTTGTAAGATGAAATCTCTGAGGCTTGGATGCAAGACTTTACTGTGTCACATTCTGTAAGTGTTGTTGTTGTAAGATGAAATCTCTGAGGCTTGGATGCAAGACTTTACTGCGTCACATTCTGTGAGTTCTGTTGTGAGATGAAATCTCTGAGGCTTGGATGCAAGACTTTACTGCGTCACATTCTGTGAGTTCTGTTGTAAGATGAAATCTCTGAGGCTTGGATGCAAGACTTTACTGCGTCACATTCTGTAAGTGTTGTTGTTGTAAGATGAAATCTCTGAGGCTTGGATGCAAGACTTTACTGTGTCACATTCTGTAAGTGTTGTTGTTGTAAGATGAAATCTCTGAGGCTTGGATGCAAGACTTTACTGCGTCACATTCTGTGAGTTCTGTTGTGAGATGAAATCTCTGAGGCTTGGATGCAAGACTTTACTGCGTCACATTCTGTGAGTTCTGTTGTAAGATGAAATCTCTGAGGCTTGGATGCAAGACTCTACTGCGTCACATTCTGTAAGTGTTGTTGTTGTAAGATGAAATCTCTGAGGCTTGGATGCAAGACTTTACTGCGTCACATTCTGTAAGTGTTGATGTTGTAAGATGAAATCTCTGAGGCTTGGATGCAAGACTTTACTGTGTCACATTCTGTAAGTGTTGTTGTTGTAAGATGAAATCTCTGAGGCTTGGATGCAAGACTTTACTGTGTCACATTCTATAAGTGTTGTTGTTGTAAGATGAAATCTCTGAGGCTTGGATGCAAGACTCTACTGCGTCACATTTTGTAAGTGTTGTTGTTGTAAGATGAAATCTCTGAGGCTTGGATGCAAGACTTTACTGCGTCACATTCTGTAAGTGTTGATGTTGTAAGATGAAATCTCTGAGGCTTGGATGCAAGACTTTACTGTGTCACATTCTGTAAGTGTTGTTGTTGTAAGATGAAATCTCTGAGGCTTGGATGCAAGACTTTACTGTGTCAAATTCTGTAAGTGTTGTTGTTGTAAGATGAAATCTCTGAGGCTTGGATGCAAGACTTTACTGCGTCACATTCTGTGAGTTCTGTTGTGAGATGAGTTAGCAGAAATTCCTTAAGAAAGGAACAAGCAATTACTTTTAGATTGAGAGCAGGTCACAACAGACTCAAACAACACATGTATGGGAAGCTTGGAGTTGGTGACAGAATCAAACAACACATGTATGGGAAGTTTGGAGTTGGTGACACTGATATGTATCCCTGTGGACAATCTCTATAAAATACAAAAACCGATTTTTACAGAACTTGCTACTGTAAGACACCACAAGAAGAACACTGTGGCCATCTGAAACAGCTGTGTTGAACAATCTCTATTCTCTATGTCAAAGCTAGTGTTGAACAATCTCTATTCTCTATGTCAAAGCTAGTGTTGAACAATCTTTATTCTCTATGTCAAAGCTAGTGACCACTGTACTGTTTATTGATGAAATCCATATCAGCGACAGATTTTGGCTGGAGAATGAGAAATCCATATCAGTGACAGATTTTGGCTGGAGAATGATGAAGGAGAAGTAAATGTAAATCATAACACACGATCTTCATGTTCCAGACTCCATGCTGCTAATCTGCAGGAGTTTGAGAACAATTGAATGAAATCTAATCTGACCAATGATGTATTTAATGAACTGTATCTTTGATTTTTGTGTGTTTTGTTTGTTGAAGGGAACCAAGTCATTGACAGAGAAGTGGGAGGATGAGTTTAGGGATTTTTCATCTGCTGCACAGGATAACACAGACTCAGAGTTCTGGCAGAACCTGCAGAAGCAGTGGCAGGATGTTAAAGAGTATGGGCCAGTTTTTAAAAAAAAACTTCTCTAATTTCTACTTTTAAATCAAGTGGATGATGATGATATAATCCCTTTAGCTGTGAGCAGGTAGCTCTTGACACATGATGATGATGATGATGATATAATCACTTTAGCTGTGAACAGGTAGCTCTTGATAGCCCATAGCCTTTATGACAAAAGCACAGGTTCTTCTCTGTTGTGTAACTAAGGAGACATCCAAACTCATATAAGATCTCAAAGACTTCGATATGTAAAGAGAGAGGGAGTTATGGGTGCAAATTTAGTCTTAGAAGGGAGGAATTCCAGTACGCCAGTATCTCAGGATTACTACATCCTGCCATGAGCACATTACGCACATCGGGGCCAACTATCTCATTGTTTTTCTGTCATGTTTGTTAACCCAACCGAAGTGATGGCACATCTAGCATTCCCCTTCACTTAGAAGTCTATCACAAAATGACAAAGGTGTATTGTCCACTGGCCTGGATCTCTTTGTCATCCATGGGGATTATTTGATAGAAGACAAACAAGAAATTAAGACAAGATGTGGCAATGATGATTTTTTTTCACAGGTCACAGGTTGTCAGCCAACTTTCTACTCTCTACTTTCATTAGTTACTTCTTACGACATGCCTGGAAAGAAGACAGCGACCTTATTCTTTGCACTCTGAACTAGAAGTTCAGGTGCCAGTTGCCACATAGGTGAAATCAGTGGTTAAAGTCAAGTATCTTGACACCATTTTAAAATCAGATGGCTGGTGCTCCATTGAGATAGCAGGATAGCACAGGCCTAATTGACATGTACAAGAAATGAGAAACATTCTATGCATTGGAGGACTATCAATGCATATATGAATTCGAATGATAGGATATCTAACCAACTCTTTTTATGGATTTGAAGCATGGATTATAAACAAAAAAGTTTAATTTGATCTGGAGTCTCATGACGTGTAGTTTTTTAGAAGAATTAAGAAAATTCCATGGATAAACAAGAAAACATATGCAGGTTCTCAGATAGGCTGAAGTAAAAATGAGAAATTATAGCAAAAATTAGAAACAGATAATCAAGATTTTTAGGACATATGATGAGGACAGTAAAACTTGAAATTTTAGTAACCACCGGAAAGATCAAGGGGAAAAGAGACAGAAAGATAAAGAGATAAATTTCTGGATGGGTTGTCAAGGTGGCACAAAAAATAAGTTACCAACTGAACTTGTAAACAAGACAAGAGACGGAGATTTGTGGAGAAGCATGATCACCTACACCACTTGGCATGGCACTTGATATTGGTTGATTGGTTCCAAATTTTGCCTGTTGGATTACAGTTTTACTGCAGTTTTTACCTATTATCTAATTTGAAATCAACTTTTTATTCTATCATCTGAATTAGTTGTGCCCTTACTCTTCCTTAATGTTTCAGAGTTGTTGACAGCTCCTGACTGTGTTCTTATTGTTCTTTGATGTTTCAGAGTTGTTGACAGCTCCTGACTGTGCTCTTATTGTTCTTTGATGTTTCAGAGTTTACAGCTCCTGACTGTGTTCTTATTGTTCTTTGATGTTTCAGAGTTGTTGACAGCTCCTGTGTTCTTACTGTTCTTTGATGTTTCAGAGTTGTTGACAGCTCCTGACTGTAAGCGACCAGTATCAAAAGTACCTTAACTTAATCTATAACTGTTTTCTATTCAGCCTGTCATAACTATAATTATAATTACTACTGTAATCCTTCATGTATTGGCAGATCCGGAAAGGGAAGTAAAGAGTAGTATCAATTACCTGCCATGCACGTTGTAAGAGAAGACTGAGGAGATTTTGGCATGGCATTGGCTGTTTAATTCTGTAGAGGAATTTTTTGCCAAATACATCTGACTTTAGCATGGTTTCCATATCAACTTTGGGGTATTTCTGTAGCATAATTAAATAATTAGATTTATTCTGTGTAGACATGTTAAACTTTGAATGAGAACATGAGGAAGAAGATCAGACATGTTAAACTTTGAATGAGAACAGATCAGACATGTTAAACTTTGAATGAGAACAGATCAGACATGTTAAACTTTGAATGAGAACAGATCAGACATGTTAAACTTTGAATGAGAACAGATCAGACATGTTAAACTTTGAATGAGAACATGAGGAAGAAGATCAGACATGTTAAACTTTGAATGAGAACATGAGGAAGAAGATCAGACATGTTACACTTTGAATGAGAACATGAAGAAGAAGATCAGACATGTTAAACTTTGAATGAGAACATGAAGAAAAAGATTTGATCTGATTAGCAAACTTGAAATAATCATATCTTGTAAATATTTTGTTTTTCTTAGTGAGGAAGGTCATCCATGGTTAGCGGATTATGAAACATCAAAGGTATTTAAGGTCAGTGATTTGTGGATTCATTTTTCATTCGTTCCTTTGTTTTATTCTTCTGCTGCATGTGTTCTTGAACCCCTCCTGGTTAGCAGGATCTAGTTAAGAAATCAGTTCATTGCTTTTATTGAATGCCTTGTCGACCATCACCATTTTGAATGTCCAGCGCTTGGTGATGTCAGGAAAATGCTTCTCCCTCCAAGGCTAGATAAATAGAACACCTTATATGGAACAAAACAACAGCTAATAAACACATGCATATATCACGCAATGGCATTGGGTCAAAAGACATGAGCCCATGGACTGCTGGATCAACAGCCAACCAACCATTGAATACCTTGTACTGTAAGACTTAATACAGATAATACACTTTATACAGATACAGCGGAGCTGAAGAAGACATGCACCTACCAAAACCTGGCATAGTGAAAAATGAGTGGCAGCTTGCAACCCTCTGGATCGGATAAGTAAGAACATATGTATAGGAGACACACTGTTGAGAAGAAACGTCAGTTCTTATTTCTCATGCTGCTTGCCTATATGGACACAGAGATTATGGCACCAGTCTTAGTCTAACTATGGGAGATAAAAATCAATATCTGGTAGTACTTTACTTTACGTCATGTTTTTTACTCTATGTAAAATACATTCTAAAACATGCACAGATACAGAATGTAGTAATACCTTGGTAACCGAATTGCACAGTACACAAAAAACAATTAAGCACTCAAAGCATTTTTTAGGGGAGGAAAATAATCCTTCAGTACTTAAACAATTGCTCAAAGGAATAATTCCATCATAGAATGTCACTGACTGAAGCAAAATTACAAATTACATGGATTCATGTATATTCATGTCGGTAACTTTTCACAGGATCCCATCCTAAAGCTGAACAGATTTCAGAAAACAACAATTTTTAGCCTATGCACAGGACACCGTAGACTACAAGCACATCTCCACAAAGTAAAGGTTGTCCAAATCGACTGTCTATATCAAAAGGGTCTCCAGACTCCAGAACACTTTCTGCAGACATGTCAACTTTTTGGCAACCTGAGGACTAAAGCCTGGTCCCAGGAGACACATTTAGAAGAGCCCTCCTGCCTGTATAGACTTCAGAGCATAGGAAAGTGATCACAGAAGAAGAAACAATTGCACATTTGTTTATGATCAATTAGGTCTTGTCTGAGATGAGACACAGCCACTTTTGTTGTTTTTCCAGCATAAACAAAAGAGAATGAGTCTAGTCTTGCATGAACTCTATACTTAGTGGCTGAATTCCATGAACTGACCTGTAAATTTTTGAAAGTTTTGATTGTAACTTCAATATTATTTATGTAAATAAATCACTATGGAACCTTCTTCTCATTCGCAGCTTCAAATGTCTACACAGCAAGTCCCTTTTCTTGATATGCTGTAATTGAAAGCTCCTCGGTGCTCCCATATAGTTTAACATGTCTAGACAGCGTCCAGTTTTCCTGATAAATTCTGCTGTATTTGAAAGCTCAGTGCTCTATCTATATATTCGCTAAACCCTTTGTTACCTTTCAGCGTCAGGTAGAAGAGTTTTCTAGAGACAGCCCTCTTGTGTGCTGAATATATTGTGGAATTTGTCGCCTTTTTTATTTCTGTGGTCCATCATTTTTGTGGTCAGCCTCTAGGTCTGCCTTCACTGTATCTGTGTAGCATAGCTTGCTGTGGTATGCTGTCTGATGGTAGTCTGCGGATGTGATCTTGACAGATTAAACCATTTGTCTCTTAATATATTCCAAGATTGGGGTGGTACAGGTTTTTTGTCTAATGTCCTCATTCTGTCTCTTAGCAATATTTTAAGGATTCTGCGTAAGCATGCCATTTCAGCTGTCACAAGTTTACATTTGTCTTGTGCTGTCATTGTCCATTTTATGGCAGTGTTAGCACAGTGTTAGCACATAATAATCATTTTGAATAGTGTTATTTTGGTGTTTAAGTCTAATTTTTGTTTCTGAAGATTGATGTCATTTGCCCTAGGGCTCGGTATGCTTTACTACATTTCCCCTACGGCCTTCCATGGATATCTGTCTCTGTAGGCCAGTGCGCCTCCCTCAACTGGTTTAGGGTAATGCTGTCTTGCAGGATATGTTCTGCTGTATGTGCTGCTTGCCTATATGGACACAGAGATTATGGCACCAGTCTTAGTCTAACTATGGGAGATAAAAATCAAGATCTGGTAGTGCCCGATAAAGGAGAGAGAATGGAGATGAATTAGAAACACACTAAGAAAACTAGTAAAAGATATAGTTAGAAGATCAATCGTATGGAAACTGCAGAGAAAAAGGAAAGAGGGGAGGTGTAGGAACATATGGAGAAGAGAGACCATGAATGACTTGACAGAGATGGGAATTGCATGGAATGAGGCTGAGAATGTATTGAAGGATATAGACAAATGGAAAATACTTGTCTATGGTTCAATGATTTGTAGATTTCCTAGGGATCCCAAGGCTTGATTGATTGGGTTCCACAGTTTAGTGATAATAACATAATCTCCTTATTTGGAGTAGCAGATTGCATGGTACCATGGTTGCTATGTCTCTTGGTCTGGTATCTCTGATTTCATCACCTGTGCTTGCTTGACTAAGATTGTGGCCCTACTCGTTGTTAAGGATTGCAGTAAGGGATGGCCTTACCATCTTAGTTTCCAGCCTTTGTTGGCTGAATGAAACCTCAATGTCCACGCCAAGGAGCTAACCATAATGTGAAACACACCTGATGAATTAAAATTTCACATTAATTTTGCTATTATATTCATTAATTTGATTATGTTCATTATCTTCATTACTTTCATTATTTATATTATTTTCAACATTAATTTTCTTGCTTGCATTAATTTTATTACTTTCATTCATTTTGTTGTTACTCTCATTAATTTTATTACTTTCATTAATTATTTGTTGATTTAATTAATTTTATTACTTTCATTAATTGTGTTATACCTATTTGCTGTGTTTAATAATTGAATAACTCATTTCTGGTATAAATATTTGTCCAGGATTATGAATTTGACCAAGACAACCACCTACTGAATCACGAAAATCCATTTGAAGAAGGCATGAAGAAACTAGAGGTTGGGGATATACCTAATGCCGTCTTGTTATTCGAAGCTGCAGTACAGAAAGATCCTGCACATAGCGAGGTAATGGTGAATTAGCCGTACATATTTGTGACATCTTATGCATACCTTGAGAAATATTATCTTTAACGTGCATGGGTGAGCGACCACGCAGATAATTAAAAAGTACCGCTCACGAAATGTATCGCCTGCGTACATAAAGAACGAGTTAATAAAAAATGTTTAATTTATATTTTTGTTTTAAATTTTGTTTTAGGTAGTTGTGAAGACATGTTGTCTAATCATGTTGCGTGATAGCATGGTTGCTGGTGCACATCTCTCTGCTTGTTATCTCCAACTTCAGCACCTGTGCTTACTTTGCCGGACTGTGGTCCTGCTCAATTCCAGAATGGCCCAACACATCTTAGTTTCAAGCTTCTGTTTGTTGAAATAAGCCATATCTCCATTTCCAGGAGTTGGCCTCAATGTGGTTTTAGATTCAAGAAGTATCATTCATGATAGAAGTATAATTCATGATAGAAGTATCATTCATGATAATTCTTGATGTATGATGATGATGAAATAATCCCTTTAGCTTAGAGCAGGTAGCTAGCTCTTAACAGCCCATAGTCTTTCTGGTAAAAGTTAAGTCCTCTTCAGTTGAGTAACCAAGGTGACACTCAAACACATAAGGTTTGTTGTCTCAAAGATACGGTTGTGTTAGATAGGTTATGGATGCATGTTTAGACCCGATGGGAGGCATTCTTCCAGTGCTCAGCATCCCTGGTTCATCACTTCCTGCTAAGAGTGTAGCTTATTCGCTTGAGTCAACTACCATATATTTCTGACTATAAGCTGAACCGTTTATAAGCTGAGAACATAACTTTAAGTTTCAAAATGTGGCAAAAGTCGGAAATCCGAATATAGGCCAAATTGGAAAAAAAAATACTTGGGATTCCAGTTATTATATATAAAGGGACAAATGAAATAATGCTAAAAGGAAATTACCCGTAACAGAAACTTTAGCCAGAGGCAAGGTAATTTCTTCCATTTGAAACATACTTGTACTCACATAAAATACAACGAGGATAATACACTGTGACCTTTGCCTGGAGGTGTGTCTATCTGTCTATCTATTCACTAAACCCTTTGTTGCCTTTCAGCGTCAGGGGTAGAAGAGTTTTCTGGAGATAGTCCTCTTGTATGAGTGAGAACCATCAACGTGAACACAATGGCTCGTAGTAAATTGAAGAGTCGTGTAAAGTCTAATAAAACCCATATCAGATACAGGAGGGTACCTGATATTAGATTCATTCAGTGCCATTCCAGCAGCAAAGGTTGGCTAGTGATAGCATTAGCTATTACACTAAAGTCAGGCCAAATCAATAAACCAGTTAACTTTTACATGGCTTTTAGATTTGCCTTCAAATCATATTGTGGAACAAAAAGGTGTGAAAACAGTTTTTGTGAAAGCGACTGGACAGAGAAGAACCATTCACTATTGATTTCAGTTGCTCCCCCTCCCTCCCACACTGATTTTTAAAAAAAAAAATTCCTGAAGTGGCATGTTTGTGCAAGATCGTTTACTGTAGAAGACCTCTGTACAGAGTTAACTATGACTTTAATCTTCCTCATGTACTTGTTAAGCTGTTTGCCTAGTGTTCAAGAGGTCATGAGTGTGAATCCAGCTCATGTCATCTTGTTTACAAGGGTAATATTTTTGGAGATTTGTTTTTAATTCTGACTTCGAGGGATTGAATGACTGTTTATACTGGTTTGGGTAAGTCCACCATTTTCTTCTTATTGTTGTAGAAACATATTGCTGTTTGGTGGTTTCTCTTGTTTGTTTGACTTGATTTCTTTCCAACCAATATTTAAGTCTTCCAGGATATTTATTTTCAAATGCATATAATTTCTTCTCTAGTGCTTTGTTATTTTCCAACTTTCCCATCCATATGTGTAAGCAAATATTACATTGGAGTTGAATGGTTGTAGTTTGGTATATTTTCTTATTGTTTTTGCCTAATGATAATTATGTCTATTTTTAAGGCTTGGCAATATCTTGGTACCACACAAGCTGAAAATGAGCAAGAATTGGCCGCTATAGCAGCACTTAGAAAGTAAGTCATCTCTAGCATTGTTGGTCTCTAGATGATGTTTGAGTCTTGTATCTGTGGTATAGTTGATGTTTAAGTCATGTATCTGGGATATAGATGATGTTTGAGTCTTGTATCTGTGATATAAGATTAGGATCCTAATTGTGTATAGCTCATAACATGGAGTGCAATAAAATAATAAAAGTGAAAACCAGAAAACTACAAACATTAATCAATGGATGCCTATATATAATAAAAGGCTTAAAATTGTATTCATAAGACCAGGATAACAGAAATAAGAGTCCACAAAAACAAACATATATGAAGCACACAAAAAAACCTATCTTCAGAGAACTCTTCTACCCCTGATAATGAAAGGCATAAAGGGGTATACAGCGAAAAGAAAGATAAGACCAACAATGAGGAACTCATAAAGAGAACTAAGCAAACTCCAGTGGAGGAAGTACTGAGGAAACTGCGCTGGAGATGTATAGGACATACTTTAAGAAAACCAACTGAAAACATTGTATGACAGGCATTGTTCTGATACCTACATGAAAAGAGGAATACAAAGAAATACACAGAAGAATTAAATGCAGAGACAGAAAGACTTAGTAGAACATGGAAATAGCTGAAAGAAATAGCTGAAATAAATAGCTAAAGATAGGAAAAGTTGGAGAAGGTTTCTTGAAGACATTAGCTATTCAGGGAGCTAACATGTGTATAGAAAGAACTTCCCTACCTATTGGTGTTCATATTACATATTCATGTGTGTTATCATAGCCTACATGTTTGTGCATCTTCTCTGACATTCGAATTATTTAACAGAATGTATAAATGCTATTTTCAGGGGAAACAAAGAACCATCAGCAGAAGATATCATTACATGTATCAGTTTTGATAACTTTGACTAACCATACAATTTATATATAATTACATGTATCAGTTTTGATCACTTTGACCAACCATACAATTAATTTCAAATACCTCACAGATGTTTGCAGCTCGATTCCAAGAACAGGACAGCTTGGATGGCTCTTGCTGTATCTTACACCAATGAGTCATATGGCTCCCATGCCTGCCATGCCCTCAAAGCATGGCTCTCACACAGTCCCCAGTACTCACACCTAGTCAAGGAAGAGTTATCTGCTCAGCCTCCAGAGTTGACCTTTATGTCAAGGTATTGCTTTCTACCTGTACATTTTACTTTTACCCCATTTGAGTACAAGGTTTCATCTCATAGCACATCGCTAAGAGTTGGAGTCTTCTGGTTATAAAATGAACATCTTGAGGAACTCCCTGTTGCACAAAAGATACAAGGGCTGTATTGGTCTTAATTCTGGTCATTGAAACGATACAGTGTTCACTTACTTTACGCTGTTTACATTTACTGTTTTACACTATTTACATTTACTGTTTACACGTAACATTTTCTGTTTTACACTACTTATATTAACTGCTTTACACTTCTTGATTAGAAACTGGTCTCACAGCACATGGGGCATTCCCATAAGTGCTCCGCCCTCTGTTCCAGCAGCCATTCGGCTCTATGGTGTTTGGAGTCTAATGCTGCCGAAACAGACGTCGACATCAGGGCACAACTCTGGTCCTTGCGATAGGTTTCTTTGTTGTTCCGCCCACCCACACCATGCCCGTAACTAGTTCAAGCACATCGTCGGCCTGTTGGAACAACATGGTAACTGTTATCGAAGGTTACGACTACAGGATTGTATAGATGACGTGCCATGAAGCTTCTATAAGAAGATAACCTCAATATAAAGGCATGTCATCTACTAAGGTGTTCTGTTGCATGGTTGGTTTGTCTAGTGAGCCATTGGTGAGACCCACAGACGCAACCGCATGCGCACTGTTTTACACTATTTACATTTACTGTTTTATAGCATGTACATTTATTGTTTTATATTTTATAACCACTGTTTTCTTGTAACATGTATTGTTTCACACTGTATTGTTATTGTTATGCAATGTTTTCTGAAAGATTTTACTTGCAGTTATTTTAACAAATTTAATCTTGATCCGAACAAATTAGACAATAAACTAGCAATAGGAATGATAAAATGCTACATCTACTTTATATAAATATATGGCTTAGAAACATGGACAGTGAACAAACAACTAGAAGACAGAATTGATGCCTTTGAAAAGTGGATATATATAAGAATATATGTGGATATAATGGGGGGGGGCTGCATAGTGCAGTGGTTATCGCACTGAGGAGAGGAGATGGCTACCTCCCTCATATAGCAGAGCCACTGAAATGTGAGATCATTGACATCTCACGCCCCCTATAGCAGTTAAATGCTATGGGTTAACTTTAATTTACTTTTATATAGAAGAATAGGGGAAAAAAAGAAAATAAACAAAGAGGTTCTAGCAATACTGCGTTTGAAAAGATAAATATTAAAGGAAATACTAATCAAAAAATTAAATTGCTTGGACATATTAAAAGATGTGATACCTTGCTGAAGACCTTACTTGAGGGTAGAGTCGAGGGGAGCCGAGCAAAAGGTAGGCAGAGATACAAGTGGGAGAGAAGCAACATTAGATAGACAAAAGGTAGGCAGAGATACAAGTGGGAGAGAAGCAACATTAGATAGACAAAAGGTAGGCAGAGATACAAGTGGGAGAGAAGCAACATTAGATAGACAAAAGGTAGGCAGAGATACAAATGGGAGAGAAGCAACATTAGATAGACAAGAGACAGAGAATGTTGAAGATCAGTTGCACCCAATATTCACTTAGGAAATGGCACCTGATGATGATAAATCTTGATTTATTGACTCATGGGAGTATGAAACTTTTGATATTGATGGGTGGAAAAAAGCTTTTATTCAGCATCAAGACCACAGGGTTTGCTCTAAAGCTTTTGTCAAAGCTTTTGTCACCTCATGTGTCACACATAAAAAGGTGCAGACAGACTCTCTTTCCCAAGAATTGATCTTTTCGTTAACTCGTTATCACTGTTTAGCTATGTGGTTTACAGTTACTGTAGCTTGCGATGTTTTGTGATTTTGAAGGCTAATGCATACAAGAGTTTTGAAATAACATGGTGGTCATGGCTGGCCATATTGTGTCCACATATCTTCTAAATACACATTTTATTCTACACACTTTATAATAAACCAAGGTGTCAGGAAGCAAACACAGTGACTTACCAACTTTCAGCATTACTTCTCCATCCAAAGATCAAGATGGAAATCAAAAGACAGATAATATCTACAATTTGTATACCAACACTCTGCTACCAATGTCAAACATGGTCTTTAACAGTCTCGCAGCAAAGTAAGATCATTACAATGAAATGAAGTGTCTGAGAAAAGCTGCAATGGTTACTAACCTAGGTAAATTAAGAAATTAGGAAAAGAGTAGGTATATATATATTGAGTTTATCCAAAGACAGTAATTAAAATGGTTCAGTCACCTTATGAGATATTTGAAAATGAACCCAAACCAAATACCAATAAGATCGTATAACAAAATAATATCAATATATGTGTGTGTGTTTGTGTGTGTATATATATATATATATATATATATATATATATATATATATAGATATAGATATATATAAATATAGCCAAAGGTAGACCAAGAAAATCATAGATAGAAAACATGAAGATAAGTCTTAAACATGGATTCAGAGCAACCAAGGTGACAACATCTGGCCTTGGAGCGACAACTGAAGCTTCCACACCTACGCTTAATGGGAAGTGTGGATACTATCAACCATCATTCACTTTTGGAAAGACAGCAGACAAAAGGCTATACACACTTCTGTTCTTCATTGTTTTGTCATTTCCTGGTAGAACTAGACCCAACTTTGGTAATTATTGAATACACAATATCATAATCTGTAAGGGATACTTCTATAGCATATGGAAGGTTAGAAGGTCATGCCATACGATGATAGAACAATCACAATGCAACAAGTAGATAATATGCTGATATAATGAAGCTTTCTTCTTGTGGAAGTCCTACAGAATTATTTCGTCTGTATAATTATGTTGTTTTTTTAAATATATTTTTGTTAGTTGTTTATCCAATACACGTGAAGATGACTATTTGTTACATCCACTTTTGAAATTCAGTTAGAGTTATATCCTTGTCTATGAGTTTGTAGATGGCTAGTATGTCCTACTCTGGTCGCAAATGTCATGAAACAATTCGGGCGAGGAATGGCTGTGACTTTCTAGCCACTGTCCGCTACTGAGCTGCTGCATTTCTCCTCTTTTCACAAGATGCTGCATCTGTTTTGACTATAGATGCCATGTAGCTCTATTTTGTTCAAGTTCTTCCCATCTATCTTGGTCTATTTCAAAGACTTTAAGTGAATTTTTTAACAAGTTCTTGTAGCACTTCTTTTGGCCACCTTGAGAAGATATGCCCTTCTGTAACTCACCATAAGCATCTTTGGTAGGTGATAATCTTACATATATAATACATGGCTTGCCCAAGGAATCTGTGTCTGCACCATACATATACAATTATGTTTTTACCCTCTCTGAGTAGGAAGTTTATTTTAATAACATTGCATACCATTGACATTTGATGTCTTTTGGGTGTGCACCATTGAGATGTGATGTCTTTTTGGTGTGCACTATTGAGATTTGAAGACTTCTTGGTGTGCACTATTGAGATTTGATGTCTGCTTGGTGTGCACTATTGAGATTTGATGTCTTCTGGGTATGAAATAAAGCTCTGAAGAAACTTGACTAAAGAATATAAGAGCTGAATTGCTCATTCGCGGGGATAAAAAAACCAAAACAAACATAAGGGATGCTTCAATTTTTTGCTTTAAAAACATGAGGAACATAATGAAATCAGAGAATTGTGTTTATCAATGTCATTATTTCTTTGACCAGTTCAGAACATGAAGAAATCAGAGAGTTGTTTTTATCGGCTGCAAGACTATCGGCAGAAACACAAATTGATGCAGATGTTCAGGTAACTGTTTTCTTCCAAGTTAAGAGTTCTTTCATTAAGATTTTATGCAGTTTTATTAATTGTCTAGTTCTGAAGAGTTAATTAGTTAACTAGTTTGTTAATCGTCAGCTCATCATCACTGCACTCCGGACAAATCCATAGGTACCCTGATCTCTCCCTGAGTGTATCCGCTATTACACCTCTGCTGACAGTTCTGGTTCTATGTTGATTGACCATCATTCTTCTACCCCCCAGCAAACTGCTTACTCAGGCGACCTCACATTTAAAACTCTGTTCCTTAATTCTAGCTGTTCCTTAATTCTAGCTGTTCCTTAATTCTAGCCATTGAATAAGAATCATCATCCACGTCAAGTTCACTTTCACGTGCTGTCTCCTGTAAGGAATTCAACACATCTGCCAGATCCATTGCTTCTCCCCTGGGTGTAGCAACAGCACCTGACACCTGCAAATCAGCTCTTTCATTGCTCCAAATGCCAACATGCCCTCGCATGAATTTAAAAGTCGCCATCTCCAACCTCAAGCCTCTTAATTTTTCAGTACATTGTTCATGAACAAGATCCTTTTTTACTTTCATAATCATACTCATCGAGTCACTCAGGATAAGGTCCATACAGCCCTCTGTGACCTATTCTAATGTCATAGTCACCGCCATGATCTCCATAGTCATACTACTAATAGTCACGGCAAAAACTCCACTCTCTTCCCTAACACTTTTTCCTGCACACTGAGCTGTGTAAGACCGCGCACTACAAATGTCTAACCACTGATCCATCTGTGCATATAATCACCTTCACTTCACAGGAGATCTCATTGACCAACGCCTGCACCTCAGCCACCATTGACTCCCATTTCTTGCTTGCCTTATCCAGTGTTATTATAACTATGAAAGAAGTTTTGCAATCCATGGATGGGTGTATCCATTTCACACCTGTAGCTACATCCTGCAAAAGCTTTGTATGATATCTACTGCCCGTCCCATCTATGATTTTCCTCTCTTCATTCTGCTATCTTTGACTTTTAGAATTTCGGGATGCAAAGGATGTTCTTTAGCCACATTTATTTGAAGGCACCCCCTTGCACAGCTATACTGTATTCTATGTTCTGCCTTTTGACAGTCTAGTAAATATCGCATAGCCTGTACCGATGTGTCCCTTGTGCATCTCAGACCAATTTGCATAGCTGCATTCTGTATTTTGTCCATTTGTGCCACCTTAATCTGGATGAGCATTAGAATTGCCAGTGCATACTCCACCACTGCCACCACTAATCCCTGGTACAAAAGAAAAAGTAACCTCTGCCCAAACTGGGCAGCAACCATAACCTTCATTGCTGCCAGTCCTTTACCTGTCTTTGTGATGATGTGGTCTACATGTTCCTTGAAGCTCAGACTCCTATCAAAAATCACCCCTAAGTACTTCATTGTACTAGTTATTTCAAGCATGACCCCACTCAAGACACAAGGCTCTGAAGAGTGGTATCTAGTATTGCCATGGTACCATGTTTAAACCCTGTTTGTATTACATGAAATGGTTTGAGTTTTATGTGCTTGATCCAAGACAACCTTTGCTGAAGTTGGAGCAACTGGACTATCTCACTATTCCTTTATCTTTTACGAAAGCCAACATTTTATATGTCACTCTACAAACATCTAGGAATGGACAAATTGTATCATCAATCATATTATTATAATTACTGTTTCAGCTGCCTGTGGATCACAGGACTTAGCAAGAATTTTCTATATCTTATCTGTTTTACCTCATGGCTGAAACAGGCAGAAAATATTATCGGAAATGTATGTGTATTCTGCAAGGAGAAAAATAACCTTCATATTTATGTCCAGACATGTGGGTGTTGAGGGTAAATTAACAAACTTATGAGCTAGGAGCATGACCATTATTTCACAAGGTACAGCAATGCATCATTCTGACCTCGACTGGTACAGAAGATTTTGAGAAGTGTGAAAAGTCCTTTGTTACTATGATCATAATCCAACCCCCATTTTCGTTCCTGTTTCCCATTAGTGCCTACCTATGTATTTTGTGGTTCAGTGATCTAAATATTATATCAATAAATAATCAATAATTTAATTGAAACATTCTTTTTTTAGGGTTAGTTGTGCATTTCATAACTAATCCTAACCCTAAATATAATTATATTTAAATTAATAAATGATTAACATAAACTGATAAACATAGGCAAAGATTATAATTACACAGGTAGGCACTAATGGGGGGGGGGGGGTGGTTGGACTACGATCATAGCACAACTTCAAATATTTCTATCCTCTGCCATTCGAAGGAGTAGAAAAATCACACCAAGACCATCTCTTGATATTATCAATCCAGGAATTTCTTTGATCACCTCTTCTCCTTTTGCTCTCAACTGTATTCCAGTGTAGCATTTCCATGTGCAGAATATTACTCAGTGGCACCAAAATCCCTTCGAAACTTTGGCTTATCTGCAAGCAGAACAAACACAGCTGTTATTTTACACTATTTTACCCATCCAATACAGAGTCAAAGCAACAGAGAAGGTCCATGCTGTAAGTTGAATGTATTAGAATAACGAAGCCAAGTTGTGCAACTCAGAAGGTCCATGCTGTAAGTTGAATGTATTAGAATACCGAAGCCAAGTTGTGCAACTCAGAAGGTCCATGCTGTAAGTTGAATGTATTAAAATACAGAAGCCAAGTTGTAACCATTACACTCCATTTTTTTACTACTTCCTGCTAATCTGCAGGAGTTTGAGAATGAATTCAGGAGAAGAAATATTCTTCTGACATCTGTTTCGTCTTTTCTCTGAATCAAGTTTATCATCTATCTGTAGTTTCTTATCTGTTATTTTGTTTTCCAGAGTGGCCTGGGTGTGTTGTTTAACCTTAGTGGGGAATATGACAAAGCTGTGGAGTGTTTTAACTTGGCCCTTCAAGTCAGACCTCAGGTAAAAGCCACCAACATACACACAAACACATATGCATACACAAGTACAGAAACGCAGACACTTTTAAATAACATTATACAGTGGATGCAAATTACTTTTGTCAATTACATTGTATAGTGCAAAGAAGTACTTTAGTTTTTTACTGGTGTACAGGTATGGAAAGTACTTTATTAAATTACTTATTGATGTACCGGTATGGAAAGAACTTTATTAAATTACTTACTGGTGTACAGGTATGGAAATTACTTTATTAAATTACTTACAGGTGTACAGGTATGGAAAATACTTATTAAATTACTGGTGTACAGGTATGGAAAGTACTTTCTTCAATTATGAGAAGCATTAGATAAAGTACTTTCAATTACTTGCCAGTGCACAGATATGGAAAGTACTTTCAATTAATTGCCAGTGCACAGATGTGGAACATACTTTCTTCAATTACTTACTGGTGTACTGGGACTAAAAGTACTTTCTTCAATTATTTACTGGTGTACTGGGACTAAAAGTACTTTCTTCAATTACTTACTGGTGTACTGGGACTAAAACTACTTTCTTCAATAAATTGTTAGTGTGTATTGATAATATTTCTAACACATATGTCACAGTCTTGCCCATGTGGGAGATGGAGGGTCTATCTTGGTGGGAGTCATCTTCAGAGGATCTGTCTCCACTTTTGAAATGGGAATACCACTAAAACATTTAAAATGAACTTAGGCCAGATTCTTCAAAAACTGATTACAGCATTTCAAAAGTTATGGAACCAGTTTTTTAGAATCAATACAGACAGGTTGTTGCATAACAGGCACTGTCATGCAAAATCACATTAATGTCAATTTTTAAATTCATGTAGCACTACTAGGTCACCTTCATGTGTAAGATTCAACTCAGCTCATGCACAAAGTTACCGAGTCCAGCTTGGTACATAAATTAGCATGTAGTTCTCTTGTGCACTAGGTTAATACCACCACACTGCGTGTTAGTTTTCCGGGTTTAAAATTTACGAAATTAGTAAATATTCCTCATATAATTGTGTTTAATTGTTTGCATCTATTAGGATGCCCTGTTATGGAACAAATATGGTGCAACATTAGCAAATGGCAACAGAAGTGAAGAGGCAGTCGAGGCATATAGAAGGGCTCTAGAACTTTCTCCAGGATTTATTCGTTCGCGCTACAACTTGGGGATTGCTTGTGTGAACCTACAAGCATACAGGTGAGACATACTGAGCCATTGTGAATTGATTTTTTTAAATTTCAGGATTTATGAGCAGAAGAGCTCTTTTCCTTTTATTAAATAGAACATTCTATATTAAGTAAGACCAATGTATAACAAGAGTCATTACATAAAACACAAAGTCGATCAGCTTTACAATGAACGCACAGAGTACGGTATGGGGACGAAAAAATACAAATAATGGTGTATAAGATATTTTAATACCAATCATTCATTTATTTAGATTTGGGCAGTGTTGTTTAATATTTAAAATATCTTGTTTGATTTTTATTTCCATTTAATAGATCTCTTTTCATACAAAGTGTTATCAGAATCTCTCTGTTTTCTTCTCTTTCCATGAAGTTATTCCTGTTCTTCTATATAATAATAAGACCCATACACATCATGGTCGTAGGGGGTATCATGCTGGAGACATCAGCACAAAAAGTTCTCCATACATCTCTATCCTCATCCTTCGAAGGAGTGTAGAAAAATCACATCCAGACCATTCCTTGATGTTATCAATCAATTATTTTCTTTGTCCTCTTCTCTGTCCACCCTCGAATGTTCCTTGCAAAATAATTTCAGAAAGTGAGTTGTATCGTATCTCATTACAAGTCCAAACAAAATAAGTTTACTCCATTTCATCACTGCAAAAAATCATTCTTGATAACCAGCTAGTTTGTTTATTTGCTGCCAGATGAATATATTTGTTTTGTATTCTATATAACTAATTTTTTACAGACGTCCTTAGCACTTGCTTTCAAAAACCTTAATTCTTCTGTCCATGTCTGCATTGGATGTCCAACCTTCACATCTGTATAAATGTATACTTAGCACTAATGATCTGAACAGATTGATCTTTACTGTAATACTGATCTTACTTTTCCAAATCATATTCAACCTTGCTATGACAGCCATCACCATCTCGAATCTTAGCTTAATTTCTATATATCTACATCCAAAAGGCATCAATCACTGGTATATCTTCTAGTTGTTTGTTCGGTACTATACCACAATAGGTCTACAATATTAGCGGGATGTGAAGTGAAAGATACGAAAAAAAGAGAAAATAAAACTGTTTTTATTGACTATTTCCCCGGAGTTAAATACTAAACACCAAACCTGCGTTATTACTTACCATAGCAGCTCAATCTTTTCATTGTGCTTTTTAACAACGCAGTTCCAGGTAATCCTTACCGCAGCTAATAGGTTACGATCATAGTATTCTTCTTCGTTCGTTCTCAAACTCCTGCAGATTAGCAGGATGTAGTCCGGAGAACGGAATGCATTGTGTCATGGTTTACAGCATTGCTGCGATATCTGCACCTTTCGGCCTGACACATCCGACTTCAGCATGGCTTTGGGTCACTGACCCTATATGGGATGGGACAGCCAACTCCATTCCATAACCTCATTGTACGACATGCGTGGAAGGTAAATAGTGTTGCTATTCTTTGCTCCCCTTTCGGGACATGGCAACACACGAGTGACGATCATAGTATGTCCACCATGTATATCTTTGCATGTGACAACACTCCTTCCAACGGTAACAACAACTTTATGGTTTTAAGAAATTTCAGCACAATAATGGCAGCCATTCTGTAAATAGGAATGCAGCGGCAGAGTGACGTTACAAATTACTAAAAATTTCACATCAACGAAGTTTTTAAAAAAAGTGTTCATTGTAGAACCTTATTTTGGTAGAGTACCATTTATTCTTGTCCATGTTTCGGAGATATACATTAATATAAAATAGATGTAGCATTTTATAATTCTTAATTTTAGTTTGTAATTTGTTTAGATGTCAATATTTTCATCATGTCATTGAAAGCATGTTTAGCCATTCCTAATCTCCTTTTAACTTCTGTTTCATATCTACCATCATTTGTGACTCTGTCTCCAAGGTATTGGAAACCTACTTGTATTTGATTTATGATATTCATACATGCAGGAAAGCTATATTATAAAATATCAATTAATTTAGTGCCATTCCGAGTGGTATATGCGATCATACTTCTCCACAATTCTCTGTCTCTTATTGCTGTTAATAAGTTCAGTTAGTGACTTCTTTTCGTGCTACAGTGACAGCCTAACCAGAAATTTCTCTCTTTATCTTCCTCTTTGATCTTTCCAGTGGTTACTAAACGTTGAAGTTTTACTTTTCTCATCACATGACCTTGAAAATCTTGATTGTCTGCTTCTAATTTTTGCTATAATTTGTCATTTTTCTCCAGCATCTTTGAGAACTTGTACATTAGTTTTCCTTTCTGTCCATATAATTTTTATTATTCTTCTTAATAACCACATCTCAGTTGCCTCCACATTTCTGTTGCCTCCGTATGATATAAATTATACTGACTTGAAATTGACAAGCTTCTTTTCTTATCTTCTGCAGAGAAGCAGTACAACATTTTGTGACAGCATTGAACATGCAGCGTGATGTTAGGGACTCTAGTGGTCAGCCCTCAGTCATGTCTGATAACATTTGGGGTACTCTACGAATGGCCCTATCATTGCTAGGAAGGACAGATTTATATGCTGCCTGTGAAAGACGAGACTTGGATAGTCTAATAAACATCTGATGTTTTGGTTGTGCTCAGATTAATTCCTTGCATCGAAAAGGGACAGATTTGTATAGAAGAAGGATTCAGAAGGTGAAAGGTGATGAGCATCAAAGTGAAGATTCTGATTCATGCAGCATTGGAAATCAAGCTACAGATATTGGAGAAGAGATCTCTGGGTGTCTTAAGTTGATCTTCTATTAACCAGATTTTTGATTCAATAAGAGTCTGATTATTTGAGGAGGGGAAGTGAAATTGTAATGTCAATGTTGAACAATCCAAGAACAGTTTTAATTATGTGCCTCCCATCTTCCATTGCCTATCGTTTACAGACAGTTTGAATGAAATATCAAAAAGTTAGGCATTTTGAGCTATCCATGAACAAATATAAGAGACAATGTTATTTGTTTTGAGGGTGTTGTGAAGGATGACTGATAAAGGATCCTACTAATGGCAATTTTTAATGAGAAATGTGACTATGCAACTTAAAGGGACTGTTTGTCACGACTGAAGAGGGTCACCTAGAAAAATATCGTAATCATATCAAAGTTTCTTCTGCTTCCAGGGGTATTCGCAACAGAGCATTAAAATTGTATGTACTATAATAAATGCTTGTGTTTTCTGAATGAATTTTAAAACCTCAGAATTATTTCAAGAGCAAAATCTTACTTATTACAATGCTGGTCATGAATTTACATTACTTACTATATATCACAAAAACTTATCTTCCATAATTTTATGATTTTTCGAGATTAACCTTCACCACGCTTTGATCAAGTGTGATTGACAATAAAAAGATGGCGGCTGTTTGTTGTTGTCAAGTGCACTCGCTCAATGAGACATCGTGCGAAATAGGCCTACCACAGCCTAATTACCGCTTGTATATAGTTCTAGTCATGCGCAATCGAGGCCGGGACATTCCCACTTCCTAAATGTATGTTGTAAAGATGTCGAGGTGGAAGATACGTGTGTTATAACAATTAATCTGACCACATCTGCATACCGGAACGATGCCATGATGGTTGACCGTTTTTATAGACCTTTCTTTCATCGTATTTAGAATAAAATAACATTGAATCGTGGCTTGAATCATGAATTATTTAGTTTCACAGCAGTGAATATACAGAATGTTGTGTTGGTTTGGGGACTTGTACATGTTTGATATCGAATATGTTGAAGTGGCACCAAAAAATGACTTTAGACCTAAGATCAAGGAACTATTTTACTGCATTTCTACATGTTTTATACAGTTCCCCCGACAATATTTTGATAATTTTGCAATGAAAGAACATAAATATAACAGATTTGCGTGTGATTTAGTGTACAGTGTTGTCAAGGAATTCGATAAGTAAGGTAAGTCATTTTTTACTAATTTTTTTTCTCTTTATTTGTTATAAAATATATGTTTTTTGGTGAAAAACGTCTTTACCACTTTCTCATACGTCTGGTATCACACACACACGTACATAAATTACACCAATATATGCATAATTCAATTCTTTATTTATATGTGCAAATATTATTTAAATATCTTAACAACCAAAAAATTATCACGTTTTCAAAACAGTCACCATCAATAACGCAAATTTTCAAAAAAATATCCGGTGGCAGGGAGACCTTTCGTATTTTTTAATCTGGCTTGCTAAAGGATAATACTCATAACCGACATCAAGAAACTATTTTTTTTGTGTTCCGCCATTTTTAAATAGCGTACGATCCTGGATGACCTATACTTAGTAATACTATCGCTAATGTTGTAGTATTTTTAATTATCATGTTAGTCATCATGTTAGGAACATGTTAGTCTCTCTTATTGCAGCATGACTCGGGCTTGTCATACGATTTCATCTTCTACTATGTCGGAGGAAGGGAATATTTTTACTCTTCTTTCTTCAGGGACAACTCTGGATCAAATATTCAACTGTCAGTTTGTTGTTCTCTCATGATTGTCCTGCCAACCTTTAACATATTATACATATGGTTAGTAAGCCAACACTAGCCAGACTGCAAAAACAAACAAATATAATCTAGTTCCATTTTTGCTGTGAGAAATATGCTTCCATGGAATAAAAAGGTTTAAAGGTTGTAGAGGATTGGCTTTTTGTTATATGTAAGTTCCCCAATTATATATGTATATATATATACACACACACACATATATATATATATATATTTAATGTTCAAGATTTTTTCAAACTCACCTGCATCACAAGAGTACCCCTCATAGTGATAATCCACAGGGTTCTCAGAAAAATGCACTTGTAAACATGATGTCACGAACAGGATTCAAACCTATGACCTCTTGAGCACAAAGAGCACGGTTTAACCACTACACCATCCATGTGTTGTCAGGGCCCAAATGAGTAGAAAAGAATAACAACACTATTTAACTTCCATGCATGTCATAAGAGGCAACTAAGGATGTTATGGGGTGAGGTTGACTGTCCAATTCCATATAGGGTCAATGTGACCCAGAAAGAATGCGGAAGTCGGATGTGTCAGAATGAAAACACATATATCGCAGCATAACTGTAAGCCATGAAAAAACATATTCCTCTCTGTGGACTACATCCTCTATCTGCAGAAGTTTGAGAACGGATGCTGAAGAAGAACCACTAAGCCAGGGAGGTCCACATCTATTCAATTTTTAGGTGTTCTCTTGACCATTTTTCTGTGAATCTTCTTTTTGTTTTGCATCTTGATTAAATTGCTATTTGCTGTACAATCCTCTCTGGTAATTTTATGGTATATCTCTACCTTCATATTTTTTGTTTGCATCACTATGATTGTATTTGAGATATTTGTGCTTGTACACTAATGTTCTCTTGGATTTTTCTGTTGTTGAATTTCTGCAATCTAGACTAATTGGGATTTTACTGTTATATTTATTATTTGTCCTCTGCGTTCATCTTGAGAAAGAGCTTACAGTTGAAACACCTATTTAGTCTGTTTTCTATTGATATTTTCTTGTATCCACCAAGTCTGATTGTTTATGAATGGTAAAGCTCACTCCCTTGTGCTCTGCGTGCTTCAATGCCTCTGACAGCGTTTCATTATTTTCTGGTTCATTAGTGTTGTTTTAACTGACAAAGAATCTGAAGAAGATAAACTATTTTATCGCTGGCATATTCTTTGTTTGAGACACACATCTTGAAACACAGTCTATCCCAAAGGAAACCAAAAGGTAAATAATAAATTCCATCTTCAAACCAACATTCTGTTATCAATTTCACACATGGGCAATACTAAAAAAGAAGAGGGAAAGTTTACTATGCGTGAAGTGACGTGTAAGAAAAAGCAGCAAACAGAACAAGAAAAGATCATGTGAGGAATGAAGAAATGGCACGAATTGTGGGAACAACGTCTGTGGTCAAATATATTGAAAAAGATAGACTGGAATAGTTCAGTTATTTTATGATAATGAATCTATATTGGCCAGCAACAAAAACATACAACATGAAAATTGATACACCATGAGGCAGAGGAGACAGAGGAGTTATTGACATCCTGAGACATCACAGTATTACTGCATATCAAGAGACCAAGGAGTTATTGACATCCTGAGACATCACAGTATTACTGCATATCAAGAGACCAAGGAGTTATTGACATCCTGAGACATCACAGTATTACTGCATATCAAGAGACCAAATCTGCCATAGCCTGAAAACTAATCATCATTCAGTCTTGCAATTCTTAACAGCAAAAATAGATAAAACCCAATAGATTAGATTGATAGATTAGAAATAGATAGATTGATAATATAGTAAATTCAGTATCACAGTAAAGATCAATCTATTCGGATAGTAGTACTCAATGCAGACATGGACAGGATTCAGACTTTTGAATACAAGTGTTAGGGACCAAACCCGAATTAAAGGAATGACGAAAACGGATGTGCTGGACCTTGGACGTCCAGGTCACAGAGTGGGCAACCGGGGTCAAATAATGACAGTTTATCCTGTGGAACTTGCAGCACAACATACTTCACGCTCCCTGGCGGAAATCACACGATAAATTTGTTGTGGTTACTTGAGAGCGAAAGCTGACGAAGAAGAAGAATACAAGTGCTACAGATATTTGTTAAGAATTAGTTATATAGAACACGCAAGTCAAATATATTCATCTGGCAACAAATAAACAATCTTGCAGGTTATCAAGAACTACTTTTGGCAGAGGTAAAACAGCATTTAATGTGTTTGGATTGGATATACATATCGAGACATGACTTACTAAAATTATTTTGCAAGGAAGAGTCTTGTGCGGAGAAGAGGTGGACAAAAAAATCTTGGATTGATAACATCAAGGAATAGTCTCAGCATGATTTTTCTACACTCATCCAAATGACTGACAGAATAGTTTTGAGAGATTTTTATGCTGATGTCTCCAGTGTTGCACCCTGACGGGTTATAGGTATTATTATTATTATAGATAGATGATAGGAAGATGTGATTGAATAGATATTCTTTATTCTCCAGGGGTCAAAGGGCATGAGCCCATGGACTGCTGGATCAGCAACCAACCAACCTTTATTCTCTAGAGTTATTATTATTTTTAGTTCCTCTACCTCATTTATGAATTTTTATTTTTTTCGTTTGTTCTCTAACTCCCAGCAGATATCTTTTGTAGTAGGATGTTCATACAAGTTGTCCAGAGAACAGAAATGCATTGGGTCATCATTTTGATTTTCATTGATGTCCCAACACATCTGACTTTGGCATTATTCAGTGTTCTTACCACTAATGGTTTGACGCCTGTAACCATATCACAAGAAGTAGGCCAGCTGTACAAGAGAACTGATTCTTGTACTTACACGCTGGTCACCATGCTCAAAACTAACGGCGGTCAAACGTGCTTGACATTTTTGCTGCTATCTGTATCGCTATCGGCATGATCACAGACGTCCATAAGTTGTTTTACAAAATTTTATAAGAACAATGGTTGAAATTTCTGAGAAATTTATTACTAAGTTATTTCTGTCATAAAGTTTACATCAGATGGTCGGATTAAACTTTACATCAGATGACGAGATTAAGCTTTATATCAGATGGCCAGATTAAACTTTACATCAGGTGGTCAGATTAAACTTTACATCAAATAGCCAGATTAAACTTTACATCAAATAGCCAGACTAAACTTTACATCAGATGGACGGATTAAACTTTACATCAAATAGCCAGACTAAACTTTACATCAGATGGACGGATTAAACTTTACATCAAATAGCCAGACTAAACTTTACATCAAATAGCCAGACTAAACTTTACATCAGATGGACGGATTAAACTTTACATCAAATAGCCAGACTAAACTTTACATCAGATGGACGGATTAAACTTTACATCAAATAGCCAGACTAAACTTTACATCAGATGGACGGATTAAACTTTACATCCAATGGACGGATTAAACTTTACATCGGGTGGTTGAATTTTGGTTGGAATACATAGCTTACTGCCACTCACATCTCAGTAGACATGATCCAGAGCTGAGAAGTTGAAAACTCCATCTCTGCATGCTTTGGGAAAAGTAGAAAAGCCACAAAAACTGCTAGAACTTACCACATCTGAGTAGGAAGCTTCTTCTCAATGCATTGCGCACCGTTCAACCTTCTGGGTAGAAAATAAAGCTTGGCAAAACTTCATCGTTGCACAAAAGAATACAAGAGCTATTCTTTTCTTTCTTTTTGCTATATACCCCTTTATGCCTTGCAGCTTCAGGGGTAGAAAAGTTTTGAGACTGCTTTTTTTGTGTGCATCATAAATGTTTGTTTTTGTGGACTTTTATTTTTACATGAATTATATTTCTTGTAATTTTTGGGTATGAAACAAATAAACAACAATGATTATAATTTATAAATATACTTTATTTTATGAATGTCCATGTCTTGTTTGCAGTCATCATCATCAGGATAACAGCTGTTGAAGCAACCAGACAACTATAAAAAAAACTTGCATAAAAATGGATATCTCACTAGTAAATTAAAAATTGTTTTGACTGTAGTGATTTTCTAGGCAATATAATATGTTCAGTAGTTTGGCATTGCTTTCTGAAAGACACTAGTAAATGGAAAACCTAAATTCAAACATAAACAAAAATATCAACTCTTACTGATAAAAAGTTTACATCACACTATGTGATCACATGATCAATTCTCACACTATATAGCACATGAAACAGTATGGATAAAAAAACATGGAATGTTGATCAAAAAATAAATTTGTTTGCAATGAAACAAAATTGACAAGTTAATTTTAGATCTATAAATGCATAAACTGTCAGGATCGTAGGGGTACCCCATTGGATGTGGCAACACACACAGTCCTCCAGAGATTTATATCTTCAGCATTGTTTTGTTGTTTGTATGTTTGATAGTACTTATGTAGAACACAGGTTTAAGAAAGTTCCACTTGAATACGGCTGACTATCACTAAAACTAAGAGATTATGAGATGTAAACAAGAAAACATACAAATTACAATACACAACATTTTCAACATTTTGAACTGTCAAGTCTTTCTTAAGAATATGTAAAACAAACAATGAAAATAGTAAAAATAATGTTAACACCAGAGGCACTAGAAACACTATTGACATGTAAACAATACGAAGTTCAAGGTGACAATGATATATATGGATAGGTAGTCGTGGAAGCGGGTTTTGTTGAAAATCGGACGGGATATGATAACAGATATAACAAATTATTACCCAATAAAACATGGATAGCAATACAATAAGGACCACACCAACACAAATTTAAACAAATGAATGTACAGAGTTGAGTCCAAAAGGCTTGAGGGTACCAAACTAAAAAATAAATGGATTTTCAAGAACATACCTAGATCTGTCATCCGTGGTGCAGGATCTGAGGGCAGTGACTTGGATATCGAGAGCACCCTGATGACTATCACCATTCAAATGAATGGCAACAGGGGTAGGTTCTCTTGTGTTTTATGGCATGAAGATGCCTACAGAAGCGGCTACTCAATCATAAGCCCATTTCACCTATATACTTGTTGCCACAATGTTTACATATGATAATGTAAATGATATTACAGGATTCACATGTAAAGGCATCATCGATAGTGAAAGTGGACTTAGGAAATAAAACAGAGCAGATCTGTACTACATAGGGACGTGTAGCAACAATCGTTTTTGCAACGAATAGTGCCAAAGTGAGCAGGAATATAAGACCTGAGGTGACTGGACCAAAATGTCATTAAAATTTTTATCAGGACCGCTTTCCAGGACTTTCCTTTGGTTGCCTATAGACATGACAAAAATCTTAATGACATCCTCGGTCCACACTCACCTCAGGTCTTATGTAGTATTTCTGTGGGCATAAGATATAATTGGCGGTGCCCAACTTCTCTCCAATCCTTGTTGACTTCTCTAAAAGTAACAAATTTTGGTTATTACATACATGTTTCATCAGTCCGAACCGATTTGTTATATAAGGATGCCACTGTATAAGTTTTATTTTAGAGATTTACTGATGAAAAATTGTGATACTAGTTACAATGTTTTTGAGACAATTTTCACCAGTATAGCTGGAGAAAATGTATATACTGTAAGGGAACTCCGATCAATGTGTGTTTACAATCTATATCATCATGACACATTTTCCAGTTATAAAGTTCTGAAAAATTACCTCAACAACTCAGGTATTTCAAATAGGTAAGACTGCTGTATAACTTACTGCAGTATTCCTTATGTAGAACACAAGTTTTTGTAGCTGTGCACCAACAGAATATCCAACTATGAAACATAGACGAAATAACAATTTACAAGACATTTTCAACCATTAAGTCTTCTTCAAGAATATACTGCACAAACAATAAAATTTGTCCCCATTTCTCAATGAGATCTGTACTCAACTTTAGAAATAAAATTTTGCCAATATATAAATTTAGTTATAATTTGAAACTCTATTTCTGTACAGGTTCTTCTATCTTGCCGTAATGTATTTACTTACTTATCCAACCCCTGGGATTGCGAGCTTTCAATCTTTCTTCTCACCCTAATGTATTTAGACGTAACTATACAAATTGAGGTTTTAGTTGCTTACTAGTAGAAGGGCTTTGCTGTTTTAGTCGCATGTTGGAGATTAAGAGCTACAATCTAAACATAAAATGTAAAAATAATGTTTGACAGAAAGGTGACAAAGCCACCAGGTACCAGCTTCAAGTGCTGGTAATGCTTCATTAAATAAATATGAACATAAAAAATTTGTTTTGAGTGTTGTGCTGACTGTGTGCCCTTAATAGTTTAATACTTTCACTTCTACATGATTATGTTCCAAGTCTTTCCCACTGGTGAGCCATTTTTTTTGAAGTTATGAGTTTTGCATATGATAATTTTTTAGAAGTGACTGAAAAATAAACTGATGTTATGGCTTGCAAGTTTCAGATGTTCATAAAATAATAAGCTTATCAAAAATGTTTCATTTCCATTTATATTATGAATTCTTGATAACCAGAATCATGACCCCATCCAAGAGAATATGAAGACTCAAAGTGCTCATCAGATGTTGATTATGTGATCTTCATAACTTTCCTTAGATCAGGGGTCGGCAACCTATGGCACGCGTGCCACACTTGGCATGCCAAGCAATTTCAAATGGCACGCAGCCTCTTCATGTTTCCTGTATAAAGTTGATTATAAATCGATTAGCGCGGTTTCCTCGCTCATTTCAGCACTCTGAATAATTTGAAACGCTAAGTTGGCACACAGTTAGCAAAAGGTTGCGACCCATGCCTTAGATGACACACTTTTTCTCCCCTCACCCATGGTCATCCCCATTATAGTCATTCTTTTGTATGTGCACGTTATCACTTCCAGTGTTCTCTTCTTCACTCAGTATTAAATCGTGACCACACTTATTAGGTCGGCCCCCATCTCTCTTCAATACTGTGCCATCCTCCACAGTATTACCGGCAATGAATCTGCTCTTTCGTTGCCTCTGACCCCCGCATGACCAGGGGAGTATATCCCTGCAATACTATGGACAACCAAATTGCTCAGTAACTATGACCTAATACTTTCTTAATACTCATCTTTCTACTTTCACAGCATGCTCTGGAAGTCAGAAAGAATTACAGTGTGAGTTGATAAATGCCTGTTGCCAACCAAGTGCTACAGTCACAGCATCTATTTTCATGCTAATCTGTGAGATTTGGATTTCATTTATTGTATGAATGATTGTATCTAGCTTGGTATTACCACACTCCCACTTTTAAAGTGGGTGTCATCACTCTCTCCTGGACCTTCAAAACTATCTTATATTAATATTTTGTCTCTGGCTGTTATTACTTGAATCATAGTCCAATTATATTCTCTGAGTCTGGCTGTTATTACTTGAATCATAGTCCAATTATATTCTCTGAGTCTGGCTGTTATTACTTGAATCATAGTCCAATTATATTCTCTGAGTCTGACTGTTTTATTGCTATTATTCATTAAAAAGCTAAAATCAGAGTCACTTTCAACTAGGTTTCAGGAACACCATCTATTTGGATGTTTTCATTCAAGAAAATGCAATAAAATCATTAAATCTCCAATTATTCAATCGGCATTGAATCAGTCCAATAAAATCATTAAATCTCCAATTATTCAATCAGCATTGAATCAGTCCAATAAAATCATTAAATCTCCAATTATTCAATCAGCATTGAATCAGTCCAATAAAATCATTAAATCTCCAATTATTCTTCTTCTTTCGTTCGCTATCCAATTATTCAATCGGCATTGAATCAGTCCAATAAAATCATTAAATCTCCAATTATTCAATCGGCATTGAATCAGTCCAATAAAATCATTAAATCTCCAATTATTCAATCAGCATTGAATCAGTCCAATAAAATCATTAAATCTCCAATTATTCAATCAGCATTGAATCAGTCCAATAAAATCATTAAATCTCCAATTATTCTTCTTCTTTCGTTCGCTATCCAATTATTCAATCGGCATTGAATCAGTCCAATAAAATCATTAAATCTCCAATTATTCAATCGGCATAGAATCAGTCCAATAAAATCATTAAATCTCCAATTATTCAATCGGCATTGAATCAGTCCAATAAAATCATTAAATCTCCAATTATTCAATCGGCATAGAATCAGTCCAATAAAATCAGAAATAACATCAGGTAGGCATCACTGTATTGGAATGACATTTTTAATAAACTGGAAGTCCCACACTGAATAATATTGGTGTACTGTCAGTAAAATTTTCCCTAAAAAAAAGTCATATTCACAGGTGACTTTTGTCATTTGTGGCAACAAAATGGACTGTACTTCAAAAACTTTGTCATCCACAGCAGTGACAGTCTATCTTAACTATTGTCATTTTTGCATGCGCCATTAAGCGTCATGGAGGAAGTGGAGTCATCTTTGTTTTGCCAAGTGGGTTGCATTAGCCATGATAAGCCAGTGTCTCTAAGATTTCTTTTGTCTCCATCCATCTAGTTCTTGTGCTTCCTCTTTCCTTATAGCCCTATCTTCTGCTCTTGTATGCACTAAGGACTTGTTGCATTGGTTCCATTCTCATAATGTGGCCAAACCAACAGTCTTTCTTTCTTTCCTGATATCTTCATTTCTCCATTGTTCTCTTCGTGTGGCATTTATAGTTTACCTCAAACATCTCATTTCACACTCAGATCTTTTTCATTAGTAGCAGTGAAAGCTAGAGGCATTCGTTTGTGGAAATATTGAATATCTATTTCTTCTTCATAATTCATTCTCAAACTCCCACTGGACCTCTCTTGTAGCAGGACAATGGTCATACTAGATTTCTAGCAGGATGTACTTCAAAGAATGGAAATGCGATGTGTTGCAGTTTTATTTTCTGCAATGTCCTGACACATCTGTCTTCAGCAGCAAATATGTGATAATGTGAGAACTTGAAAGCAATACAGGATCGCTTTTTGGAGGATATTACACAGGATGACTCAGTAGTATGGAGACTGCAGGAATTAGGGATCAAACCTGAGGGAACTGGAGAGGTGATGATAGGAATGATAAACTTACATACTCTTCATCATCTGTTGAGAGTTCCTATGGGTCTCGTATACATGAATAAATATCACAAGTGCAGCAACACCAGAAAAGGTGATCAGCAACGGTGGTCACAGAGAGGCATTCAATTTCAGAACTAAAAAAATGGGGTTTCCCAAAATAGCAAAGTAAACGCAGAAATGTTCACCTCTTGTCCCAAATGTGATGGGAAATTTTATGCTTCGACTTTGTGTTCATATCCATACACCCAAAGAGATGCAATAAGACAAGTCTGAGATTTTATGGATTGTTATTAATCACATGGGTCAACTGAGAACTGTTTTAGTAATAAGGCACAAGCATCACCAACATGTATGTTTTAACAACTGATGACATGTTTTAACAACTGATGGCCTAATATGTCTATTTGGTCAGTAATCGTGCAGAAAAAACCTATCACATGATTATTGTTACAAAATAATTACACAGAGTCAACATGTATGATGACTGTTATGAAATTGTGAAACAAAAATAGAATTCTACAAAACCAAATTAATTCAAAAATAAAAACCAAGTGGAGTAGCATTATAATGTATACATTTTATAACAAAATTCCTTTTAACAATACTTTTCAAAATTTCATTTGTATGCTCTATCGTATAAAATTATATATAGCAAAATTCTGTTACGACAAATATTTCATCAGTCCGGATCATTGTTAAAATGAGACTTCACTGTATAGTTTCCAAATAAAAGTTAAACAAATTGAGAAATGAAAATGAAACTACTGGTAAATGAAAAATAAACTAGTTCACAGCACCAACAATAACACATATACATGTATCTGCACCATACAATTTCCTGTACATCAATAAAGATCACTATATTTCATTTTATTATGACAGTCATTATAGAATGGAGATTGAAATGATGTTAAGGTTTGACACAGACCTCTCACCCTGAAAGACTTGTGTACAAGACGACCTAGTATAGACCTCTCAACAGAACATAAACACACCTTCATTCGTGACACTTTTTATTATTGTCATGTTGGTCACTATTTATATACTTGGAGTTACCTGCCAAAAAAAAGCCATGACCGACCAATGAAATAATAAAAAATGAGCATTTTATGTCATGTTTACTTTTTGTTGGGTGGTCTTATATTTTTTCTTATATTGTCGAAGGCCACGGTTCAAGCCATGAGTGTGGTGGTTTAGTGGGAAAGAAATTAATTTCTAAATCAATCTATTCTTTTCTCTGCTTTTGCTGTAAGGTATCGCAGGATTGAATGATGATTAGTTTTATGGCTATGGCACATTTGGCCACATAATATGCAGTAATATTGTGACGTCTCAGAATGTTGGTAACTCCTTGAATCCACCTTCCTCTAGGTCTTCCTGTTTCTATTTTCATGGTGTATATTCTTGCCACTGGTCAATAAGCATTACAATTTTAAAATAACACCAGATCTAGATCTAGAGAAGATCTAGAGAAGATTTGCAATAGCAGCACCGACATGAGCACATTTTAAATTTCCTTGGCATGGCAGATGCAGCAAAATTAAATTACATCCTCTTCTGGGTTAATTCTCAAACTCCTGCATATTAGCAAGATATAGTCCAGAGAACAGAGTATGTTGTATCATGGTTTACAGCTTAGCTGTGATATTTGCATCTTTCGACCGGACACATGGCACCTTTCAACCAAACGACTTTGGCCGTTGGGTCATTTTGAACCTCCATGGGATGGGACAACAAACTCCATCTCCCAAATCTTAGTTGCCCCTTTAAAAATACTTGACTATGCCTCTTACAAAATTTTTGTATTTTTTTTTTTTTCACTGATAAACTGAATTACCTTTATGTAAAAAAGGGGGTGGGAGGGTGGGTTTGGCTACCTGTCCTAGTGCTAAATGTCATCTGATTTGCTAAGGGAGGGGTTTTGAACATACCTCCCCCACCATCTGCCAATTTGGTCACAAAAATTCAGTGCTTACTTGCGTCAACATGTTTTTTTGAATACGGACCAAAAAAAACTATGATTTTTTTCTGAGAAATACATCTAATTCTATTTTATTGTGTATTAAAACAGTATTGTTGACTTCAACGTGATATCTATATTTGGCTCTGCCATGTGCACGTGACTTGTCAATAGTACCGTTCTTTCTCATAATGTGCTGTTATTGTGTTCTTGATAAAGTCCCTCTGTAGTCAAAACATCAATTTGTGTGTTTTTCCAATGATTATTAAAACTTCATTATCCTGTTCCAAGTTTCTACCCTCAAAATGGTTTGGAACCCCTGTTCTTACTGACTGAGAAACTAACATCTCTAACTACATGACCACCAGCTTCTTATTACCCATACAATTATCTATAATCCAATAAAACATCTAAAAATAACAAACAATAAGTAAGTAAATATACCAAATTATGACTGTTTAACTCAAAATATAATATGTTCAGTAACATATGATTGTGAAAGCTGGAAAGTAACATAAGCACCGGAGAAGAAATTAAATTCATTTGAAAATAAATGTCTCAGAAAACTCTTAAATATTGGTTGGGAAGAATTCAAGTTGGTTGGTTGGTTGCTGATCCAGCGGTCCATGGGCTCATGCCCTTTGACCCAGGAAGAATTCAAGTAAAACAAGCAAATAAGAGAAGAAACCAAACAGCAAAATGTTTCTACAATAATGAGAAGAAAACAATGGAGTTATATCAGACATGTACTTGGAATAAATGAAAATAAACTGACACTACAAGCAATAAAATGGGTACCACATGAAAAAAATAATGGATGGTGACTAAGAGAAACTCTTCTCAGAACAAAAATCAAAGAAAGTTTGACTATGTATCTCAAAATGCTAGGATTACACACAGTAGCATCGCATTTCTCAAACTGGAGAGCTCTGTCCTATGTGCACATGTATTCAGCACTGAACATAGACTGTTAGATAAATAAATCAGATATAGATAAACAGAATATGCCAACATCTCTAGTCCTGTCTAAAATAGGAAATCTGGTTAACATTAAATTTATTATAAAATGAAATTTGTGAAACAAAAAAATTGAATTAAATAATTTTTATATTTATAGCTTTTTTCATTGCGGTGAATTTCTGAATTCCTGTAAAACTTCTTAACATTGCACGCCATGATTTATCCCTGCAGACACAATTCTTCTCTACCCATCACTGTTCTTTGTATTTGTTCCCAATTTCTGATCCATAATTTAAATTTTGCTCTAAATTTTACATAGAATATATCATTGTTCATTAAATGACATTTAGAATTTAGCTTCAACACTTTGCAAACCAAATTTGACAATTGTTCAATTTTCATTGTTCACACATGGTGACTAACTTCGACAATCGTCAAAACCATTATACTTCAGAAATACGGAAATTGTAGCAATTATTAAGAATAGTTGATTCTGGATAGTAAAGGTAGGTCCCATGAAAGCAGAAACCGGCAACATAAATTGACGAATACAATAAAAATGAATAAATATAGTTTTGAAAATTACAAAAAAAATATTTCATCTTTCAGGAAAATTCCAGAGAAAATGTACAGACATAACATGAAATGACATATAAACAGGAAATATACATTTGAAACAAAAATGGTTTCAAAATATGTTGTTGTTCATCCATCACAAGTGATGATGACCATTTGTTACATCCACTTTTGAAATTCAGTTAGAGTTATGTCCTTGACTATGAGTTCATAGAATAATCCCTATTCTGGCTTATGCACCTAAATATATGTTGTTTTCTTATTCAATATGTCTTTATCTTAAGGTTGAAACATTGAAACTGTCTTGTATACTTGCAATTGTATTAATTTGTATACACACACACCCTATAGTCTGAAAGTCTCTGCGTTCGTTGTAAATCTAATCAACCATGTGTTTTACTATTGTTATACAGTGGCACCTGATACATTATGTCATCACCAGGATGAAGAACATAAGAGATGTATACATAACTAAAGCCATGTGTGGTGCAGAATGCTGAACTGACCACAGACTAATAGTGTTCAAAATCAATTTTCACATCATGTGACAGAGGCATCCACAAGAATATACAGTAATGAAATTCTTGGCCACTGGAAAATTAACCTTTAGCATGCTGTGTTTACAATTCAGGCAGTGCATTCCGCTGGAATTGTGTCATGTCTTGATTTCGGAAGGCGGAATTCACCGCCCGGTTCGCTAAACCCGAAACCAAACGAAAAAATAGAGATATCGATAACTGTTTTTTACATAATGTTTTGGCAGCATTGAGAAGAAAATTTATCGCCATTTTGTTAAGATGGTGGGGAATAGCGGGGATATGATAGTAATTAATTTTTAATGGAAATTCGAGCAATTTGTAGTCATCTGCATCGCGTCGAAGCGACATGACAATGAATCGAGTTTATTATATTTTTCTATCATCATATATTCAGTGAAATCATCATTTTTTTCAGCTGGAAAAGTATAAAACTTAAAAGGTAAGTTCTTCATATACATTATTTAAAATATACCATGAGTTTCCATTATGTAAAATATATAATAGTCAACAGATTTCACAGCTGTCGATCGATCAAAAATACGGTACACCTAGATCTAGATAAGTCTAAATCTGTCTTTATCACTTTCTCACACATCTCATATCACACACATACAAACACAACTTACACCAATATATGCAGAATTTAATTCTTTATTTATATGTGCAAATATTATTTAAATATCTGTAACAACAAAAAAAGTTACAGTGATTTCAAAACAGCCATGATTGCGTATCATTTCCGAAAACCAATTCCGCAGCAGAAGAGAAATTGCGTAAATGTAAACACAGCATGTCTAAAGTTAAAAAACATCAGCAGAACTACGAGGCTATCCCATGATATGGACACAAAACTAAAAGACTTGAATCTGGAAGATGTTAATGTTGAGCATGGATTGGCATCTTTCTTAAACATCCTTTATGCTTCAGCTAAGGAACATCTAGGTCTGAAGATGCACAAAAAAACCAAGACTGGTTCAATCACAATGACATAGAAATTACCACTTTACCAGAGGAAAAAAACAGTGCCTTTATAAATTTTCAATATTATCCCTCTTCACCTTTTAAAAAAAAAAGCAATATACATCAGAGCTCATACCACTTGCCAACAGAATCTAATGGAGATGCAAGATAGGTGTTTGCAACAAAAAGCCAAGGAGATTCAGAATTTTGCAGACAGGAGGGACTACTAGTGTTTTTACAATGCACTGAGAACAATATATGGCGCAAGTTCTGCAGGATCAATGCCCTTGCTTAACGCAGAAGAGTCAGATCTACTAACAGAAGAAACCCAAATTCTAAACCGATAGGCAAATCATTTCGAAGCAATTTTAAATAAGCAATCAGGATACAGCAAAGAAGTAATAGATTGCATTCTACAATACAACATATGAGAAGAGCTTCACATACCACCAACAAATCAAGAAGTACAGACTGCCATTGGACAAATGTCACATAGAAAAGCTTCCCTTATAGATGCCATCCCAGCAGACTTCTACAAGATAGGAGAGAGGTGTTTCTCCAGAAGCTTCTCAAGATCTTTGTTATATGCTGGAGCTCAGGAATCCTGCCTCAAAACCTGAAAGATGCCTCAATTGTCCACCTATATAAAGGCAAGGGAAATAAACAGTCCTGTGACAACCACTGAGGGAGATCGGTGCTATCCATAGCTGGTAAAATATTAGTATGTGTAATGCTGAACCAACTTACACAGACGATCTTCAGCCTGAAAGTCAGTGTGGATTTCGTGCAGGTCGTTGGACAGTGGACATGATCTTTGTAAGAAAAAAAGTCAACTCCAAGAAAAAAATCAGAGAACACCAAAAGGAACTTTTGTAGACCTCACAAAGGTATTTGACGGCTGTAGAAAGTGCTCGCCACATTTGGCTGTCTACCCAAAATTTATCAGCATAGTGCGATAGTTCCATGATGGCCGATGTTATCAGTGATGGAGTGCCATCACCAGCCTTTCCTGTAACAAATGGGATCCAACAAGGATGTTATCTTGCTCCAACACTATTCATCCTTATGTTTTCTACATGCCAACAGATGCATCTAGATCAAGTGACCTAATATGAAAACAAATAAAATACAGAACAGATGGTAAACTTTTCAATCTTCTGCGTTTGCAAGCCAAAACTAAGGTGCACGACATAATGGCCAGGGAATTCCACTATACAGATGACTGCGCTCTGTATGCTGATTCTGCAGACAGTATTCAGTTCACCCTAAACCAATCATCACTCATCAGTATCATCACTCCTTTATCCTTGTAATAAAACATGGACAGTATATGCCAGACACACTAGAAGAAAATCATTTCCACCTAAGCTGCCTTCATAAGATACTCAACATCCATTGGTGGGATAAAATACCAGTGAAGTAAAGTATTGATGAAATCTAAAAGAAGAAGCATACACACAATATTGATGAAGGCACAGACACTTTAGGCACAACACATAGTCTGCATGGAAGATCATCGTCTACCAAAAATGTGGTTATATGGAGAACTCCAGACTGGTTCCCGGAGGACAGAAAAAACATTTTAAAGACACTCTTAAGACATTACTGACTTACTTCAAAATAGACAAATATTCATGGGAAAATCTTGCACATGAGAAATCAGACTGGGATTTTTGAATCAAGAGTCCTGCCGAAGATGGATGTGTCGGGCCATTGGCACAAATAAAACGGCAGCACAACGTATTTCCTTTCTCTGGACTACATCCTGTTGGAAATCTAGTAGGATCATGGTCTTGCTATAAGAGAGACCCAGCGGAAGTTTTAGAATGAACGCTGAAGAAGAAGAATCAAGAGTGGTGAAGCAGTTGCAGAAGACTTCAAACATCATTTTGTGCACCAGAAACGAGCTAGAAGGAAGGCCAGAGTTGCACAATACCCCAGAGCTCAGAGTATGGTAAACAATTCTAGGCATCTATAGGAATCATTAGTCACAGTCAGGCACACCGTAGACATCATAACCTTCATCATCATCCAGGTTGAGTTAAATGGTCATCATAGACTTTGACGGACGAACAACATTGTTATAAGTTTTACAGAAGTCTCACTTATTATCAAAATATATGTGTCACCCTGCATAGTTGAAACATAGCACATGATGATATTGATTAGTGAAACAAAGATGATTAAGAATTTCTATGTTTTAACTGATGTTGTCATTGGTGGTGGTTCTTGGTATGCAGGAGCCTGGTACAGCGGGGGATCACCAGCTCTTCCATAGACGTTTGTGTGACCATGACTACTTTCAACATTATCATAGCCTGGAAGACGAGGTGATCCTGGAGAAATAAAGGTTGAATTTAAAGTTGTTGATTATCCACAGTATATGTACGAGTGTCACAGTATATGTACGTGTGTCACGGTATATGTACGTGTGTCACAGTATATGTACGAGTGTCACAGTATATGTACGAGTGTCACAGTATATGTACGTGTGTCACAGTATATGTACGTGTGTCACAGTATATGTAAGAGTGTCACAGTATATGTACGTGTGTCACAGTATATGTACGAGTGTCACAGTATATGTACGAGTGTCACAGTATATGTACGAATGTCACGGTATATGTACGAGTGTCACGGTATATGTACGAGTGTTACAGTATATGTACGAGTGTCACAGTATATGTACGAGTGTCACAGTATATGTACGTGTATCGCAATATACGTAGAAGTGTTACAATATATGTACAAGCACCACAATATAAGTACGAGTGTCACAGTAAATGTACAAAAGTGAATACAAGTACAATTTCTTGAAATGAGTAAAACATGTAGAAAATTATTCGCTATTTTCCATTAAATATTTTTAAGCTAGTTTAAATCTCGCAAGAATTTAATCAATTGTGTGTGTTGCCCCGAGTCTGAAAGGGAAGTCAAGGATATCACTGTTTACCTTTCATGCATGTCATAAAAAGTGACTAAGGCAGTTTTGGGGTGAGGTTGGATGTCCTGTCACATATAGGGAAATGTTTCAGGGCGGAAGGCACAGATATCACAGTTAAGTTGTAAACCATGACACAAAGCATTTTGTTCTCCAGACTATCTGCCTACCACATACCTATTGTCTTTTTCTCTGCTTTTGCTGTAAGGCTTCACAAAATTGACTGACAAATGGTTTTCAGGTTGTGGCATGTTTGGTTACTTGATATGCAATAATGTTCCAACAGTTTTTGTAATCTCTTCATTCCTCACATGATCTTTTCTTGTTCTGTTTGCTGCTTTTCTTAGAAATCTCATTTCATGAGAATAAATATGTCAAAGTCAGACATTTTGATATGCCAGACTACATCCTGCTAATCTGCAGGGAATCTATCTATTCGCTGGAACCCTTTGTTGCCTTTCGGCGTCAGGGGTAGAAGAGTTTTCTGGAGATGGTCCTCTTGTGTGCTGAGTATATTGTGGAATTTGTCGCCTCTTTTACTTCAGTGGTCCATCGTTTTCGTGGTCGGCCTCTAGGTCTGCTTTCACTGTATCTGTGTAGCATAGCTTGCTGTGGTAAGCTGTCTGATGGTAGTCTGCTGATGTGTGCAAACCATTTGATATGTTGTCTCTTGATGTATTCCAAGATTGGGGTGGTGTCAGTTTTTTGTCGGATGTCCTCATTCCTCATCCTGTCTCTTAGTGATATTCCTAGGATTCTGTGTAAGCATGCCATTTCAGCTGTCACAAGTTTACGTTTGTCTCATGCTGTCTTTGTCCATGTTTGGCATAGTTTGAGAATGAACACAGAAAAAAGAAGTACAAGCAATAAAGCTCTTGTTTCATATGCGCAGTTGGAAAGGGAGTCTCCCCAAAGCTTCCTTTCATACCCAGAAGATTCCAACTCTCAGTAGCATGCATAGCTTTTAAAATGCCTCCTTCTCAGAGGGGTCATTCTAAAAGCGTTTGTAGATAATATGTTCTAGCACTTTGTAACTACTGTAGACATCATGCCAAAGACGGAATGTGACGGGCCATTGGATCAAATAAAAAAGAGAGACACCACATTTCCTCTCTGGACTATATCTTGTTGAGAATTTAGCATGACCATTGTCCTTCTATAAGAGATATACAGCAAGAGTTTGAGAATCAATGTCCTGCTACAAGAGAGATAACAGTAAGAGTTTAAGAACCATTGTCCTGCTGCAAGAGAGATAACAGCAACAGTATAAGAATAGTTGTCCTGCTACAAGAGAGACAACAGCAAGAATTTGAGAATCATCGTACTGCTACAAGAGAGACAACAGCAACAATATGAGAATCATTGTCCTGCTACAAAAGAGATAACAGCAAGTTTGAGAATGTACTATGAAGAAGAAGTAACCAGACATCCAATCGCATCACAGGTTTAAAATATTTGGTGGTATCAATATTGGCCACTCGATCACACAATCCTCGGTCAAAGTCATACACTAATATGGACTTCATTAATGAGCTGTACTGCAGTCACCAACCCTGAGACAAGGCTGTTGAGTTTGTCTATCAGAGCAGTTTCAGATGGCAATAGTTATCATTTTCTAAGAAATATGAACTAGTTGGTCCAGACACGATGGGTCAGCAGATCTGATGGAAGAAAGATGAACTATTTGGTCCTGAAACAATGGGTCAGCAGATCTGATGGAAGAAAGATGAACTATTTGGTCCAGACACGATGGGTCAGCAGATCTGATGGAAGAAAGATGAACTATTTGGTCCAGAAACGATGGGTCAGCAGATCTGATGGAAGAAAGATGAACTATTTGGTCCAGACACAATGGGTCAGCAGATCTGATGGAAGAAAGATGAACTATTTGGTCCCGAAATGATGGGTCAGCAGATCTGATGGAAGAAAGATGAAATATTTGGTCCAGACGTATATGCAGTACTTCTGACAGGTTGTGATGATCATGGGATACTGTTACACTAGATTGCCTCCCTTTGGGCACTAAACACACATCCATTAGCTCATCATCATCATGTGTTGAGCTAACTCACAGCTAAAGGAATAACTTCATCATCATCATCATCTTCATGCCTTTTGCACCCTGGTAACACCGTTATAACTACATATTAATAATAACATTCAAGAACTCACCTAGACCTGGAATACCTGTATTGAAATCTGAGCCATTTGCTCTGCTCTGGTAGATACGGTACAGGATAAATATTGACACTGGTTTCAAGATTAAATTTGTAATGGTCATACTAATACTTTAGTTAAGGATTTTGAACTTTCAACGCAATATGGTATAATGAATACATGACTTGTGACCATAATTTTTGTAATGTGGTTGTTAGTGTAGATAGTAGATGTCACATTTGTGTAATGTGGGTGTTAGTGTAGACAGTGGATGTTATGTGTGTAATGTGATTGTTAGTGTACGTAGTAGATGTCACATGTGTGTAATGTGATTGTTAGTGTACGTAGTAGATGTCACATGTGTGTAATGTGAGTAGATGTCACATGTGTGATTGTTAGTGTAAACATTGGATGTCACGTGTGTATAATGTGATTTTTAGTGTAGACAGTAGATGTCACGTGTGTGTAATATGATTGTTAGTGTAGACAGTAGATGTCACGTGTGTGTAATATGATTGTTAGTGTAGACAGTAGATGTCATGTGTGTGTAATATGATTGTTAGTGTAGACAGTAGATGTCACGTGTGTGTAATGTGATTGCTAGTGTAGACAGTAGATGTCACGTGTGTGTAATGTGATTGCTAGTATAGGTAGTAGCAGTCATGTTATTGTTAGTTAGGTCGTAGATGTCATGTGGGTATAATGTGATCATTTACAGATATCATATTGTTGTGATGTGGTTGTTAGTAGATGTAATGTGGTTGTTAGTAGATGTAATGTGGTTGTTAGTAGATGTAATGTGGTTGTAATGTTTTGGTATTGAATGTCATGTGGCTATATAATGAGGCTCCTGTGTGTTGTAAGGACCCAAAAGGGGAGAAGAGATAGCAACACTGTTTACCTTCTATACATGTTGTAAGAGGTGACTAAAGAAGTTATGGGGTGGAGTTGGTCATCCCATCATATATATGGTAAAACATATCCAGAAACCATGCTGAAGTCAGATGTGCCAAGCGTAAAGGTGCATATATTGCAGCAAAGTTGTAAACCATGACACAACACATTTCATTCTCTGGACTACATCCTGCTAATCTGCAGGAGTTTGAGAATTAACAGAAGAAGATAATGAGTTTCTTAACATATCCAAAAATAGACAAATGGAAACTGCTTGTTCATGGCATATGCACCAGAGAATGTGTTAACACTTTATGGGGTCCTTTGGCATGGCTGACTGACCACCTATAAATTGGCAGGACACAGTGTTGCTATTCTTTACTCCCTTTTCACATCCAACAACCCACAGACACATCTATCAACCTTCTGTACATTAATCTTGCATGTATCAACTTTCTGTGCATTAATCCTGTATGTATCAACTATCTGTACATTAATCTTACGTTTCAACCTCTTGTAGATTAATCTTGTATGTTTCAAACTAATGTACATTAATCCTGTATGTATCAACTATCTGTACATTAATCTTACGTTTCAACCTCTTGTAGATTAATCTTGTATGTTTCAAACTAATGTACATTAATCTTGTATGTATCAAGTATCTGTACATTAATCCTGTATGTATTAACTATCTGCATTAATCTCGCATGTATCAAATATCCTAAACTACTACTGCCCAAATGATAGACACAAATGATAGACCATTGGCACTAGACACAATCCCAGAAAAATAGAGACTTATGGTGTGTGGTGACTTCAACAGCCACTCTCAGAGCTGGGGCTATGATCACATTGACAACAGAGGTAAGGAACTTGAGAGCTGGCAGGATGTAAATAATCTCATACTTATTAACCAGCCAGCAGACTCACCAACCTTCTACTCAAGAGCATGGCACACCACCTCTACACCAGACCTGGCATTCCACTCACCAGGCCTGGAATGGAACATCACACGTGTCATTGGAAAGCAGCTTGGAGGTAGTGACCACAGACCAGTATTTCTGGAAATCCACAATGAATTTACCATGGACAGCAGAACACTCACTAGGTGGAACTATAAGAGGGCAGACTGGAAAATGCACCAGAATTTAAACAGTGTTCTAGCTAAGGACATGAACTTGGACAAAGACATCAATAGAGCAGTGAGTGAATTTAATAGATGTATACTACATGCTGCTAGTAAAACCATACCAAGGGCGGGCACGCAAAAACTACAAACCCTACTGGAATGATGAACTGGACAAGATGCAAAATGAGATGGAAACATCTAGACAGTAGGCTGAGAACAGACCTAGCCAAGAACATCACAACAAATATCAGCAAACAAAGGCTAAATTTCAAAGAGCCAAATTACAAGCCAGATGGAACAGCTGGAAAGAAAAAATTGAGTCGCTGAACCTAGAAAGAGATACTAGGAAATTATGGAAACTTGTAAAACAACTAAATGATGAAGGTACAGGAAGAAATACCAGGATCACACTTTATAAAGATAGAAACATTTTAATAGATAAACATGCAGCTGATTCCTTTGCAGAAGACAATAACGTCAAAGTTAGCCCAGACACAACAGGAGGTTCGAAAGAACTAGCAAAACATTGGACAATGCGAAGCTATACCTGAAGTCATAGAGGCACCAATCACAATGAAAGAACTGGAGCATGCAATACCCAAATTTAACATGAAAAAGTCCCCTGGAGCTGATGGAGTGTCCAATGAAATGATTAAAAACCTGGGAACTGCAGCAAGAGCAAAGTTACTGCAGATCTTTAACACAAGCTGGTCCACAAGTAATGTACCACAGGTATGGAGGGAAGCAATAATGATACCACTCCTCAAATCAGGAAAAGATGGCAACACAGACTCCAATTACAGACTCATCAGCCTCACAAGCTGTCTATGCAAAACAATGGAACGCATTATCAATCTTAGGATGCAGTGGTACCTCCAAAGTAAAAACCTTCTGGTATCGCAGCAAGCAGGTTTCAGACAGTGCTACTCTACTGAAGATCAGGCAACCTACCTCTCCCAAGAGATTAAGGACGTCTTCCAGGATAAGAAACTGGTACTAGCAGCATGGATAGACCTCAGGAAAGCATTTGACAAGGTCTAGAAAGAAGGGCTCTTAAAGAAATTGTGAAATTGCAGGGTTAGCTCAAGAATGTACAAATGGGTAAAAGCATACCTGCATAATAGAAGAGCCAGGGTACAGTTAGATGGTCACAAGAGCAAGAAAGTCCTACTGCGTCATGGAGTCCCCCAGGGAGGAGTCCTGTCACCCACACTTTTCTTGGTTTGAACTACCACACAGGATCAAAGTGGCAATGTATGCTGACGGCATTGTGATCTGGTGCACGGAAGAACATGCGACAGTGGCCACTAAACAAATACAAAGAGCTATCGATGCCCTAACCTTATGGGCAAATAGATGGTGTCACCATTAACACAGATAAGTGCAGCACTACACTCTTTACCCTCTTACCAAAACAAAAAACCGGTGTTATCAAGAAAGATGGAGAGCTTTTGAAAGAAGACAAACAACCCACATACCTCGGAGTTACTTTTGATGATAAGCTGACATGGAAACAACACATAAACAAAGCAACAATAAAAGCCAAGAGGAAGTTAGCTATCCTGAGAAAACTAAGTGGAACCACATGGCGAGCCAGTGAGAATATACTCAATAAAGTTTACTAGCAAGGTATAAGACCACACCTGGAATATGGTTCAGCTGCGTGGAATCCTGAATCAAACACCACATTACAAGATCTAGATAAAGTACAAAACCAGGCACTTAGAATAATGTAGGGAGCAATGAAATCAACACCCACAGTAGAGATGCAGAAAATGGGAAGAATGCAAATCTTGGTGAACGCAGAGACACAAAAGTACTAATTCAAGCAGAAAAGTTTCAGTGTATGCTAAGTCATCCAATGAAGGAAAGATTCCAGAATCTAGCAATGGGGCGACTGAAAAGAAGCAACTTTATCCACCAAGCTAAACGACTCTGTAGACAACTTACAGACATACCTGAAGTTGACAGCCCCTTAAGGTCTGTACCAGAACAAACCCAGTGGAGTGAAAGGCATGGAATGCCAATATACATTCAGACCCATGTGAAAGGAATACTAAGCGAGGATGAACAGAACAGTGTGCAGCGAAGGACAGTCACTCTCAGTTTCCTGGACGAGGAATATCCACAAGATATATGGGTCAGAGTATACACAGATCGGTCAGCACAGAATGCAGTGAGGAATGGAGGTGTAGGTATATATATATATATATAGAATATCCACACAAGCCTAGAGATACCATCAGAACACCAACAGGGAAATTCTGCAATAATTATGATGAAGAAATCCAGGCACTTAGTGTGGCAACTGAAAAACTGCTGAACTCCAACTCTGGCCTATAGCCTGTGGTATTCCTGACAGATGCAAGGTCAGTGCTTCAAGCTCTCCAGTCTGGAAAACTAACAGACTTGAAAACTACTTAATGAATTGTCTTACCAGTATAGGGTAACCATGCTGTGGATACCCTCTCACTGTGGAATACCAGGAAATTAAAAGCAGACCAACTGGCTAAGGAAGGCGCTGCCGAAGACCAACCAGATATACCAATCACCTACCATCAGAAAAAACAGATGATAAAGTCAATAAGAAAGCCACAAGCACCAACACAAGATGACTATCACATTATGAACAGATCAGAACAAGTTATAATTCTACGTCTCAGAACAGGACACAACCGACTCCGCAGTCACATGTACACAAAGTTCAAGATTGACAACACAGCCATGTGTACATGTGGACTGGCAGCACAGAGTGCCAAACATATACTTCAAGAGTGTTCTGAGCATGAAACACTGAGACAGAAATATTGGCTAGAGGAAACAAAACTGGAATCAAAGCTCTATGGGCCACTGTATGAACTACAAAAGACAGTGAGTTTTATTCAGGAGACAGAATTACAGATATAAACATGTTTCAAGTGAACGAAAGAAGAAGAAATATATGTAAATTAATGTTGTATGTAGCAATTATCTGTCATTAATCTTGCATGTATAAAGTATCTATATATTAATCTTGTATGTAGCAACTAAATCTGCATTAATCTTGAAGTATCAACTATCTGTGCATTAATCTTGCATGTATTGCATATCTGTAAATTAATGTTGTATGTAGCAATTATCTGTGCATTAATCTTGCATGTATAAAGTATCTGTGCATTAATCTTGAAGTATCAACTATCTGTGCATTAATCTTGCATTTATCAACCTTATGTACAATAATCTTGTATTTATCAGCTTTCTGTACATTAATCATGCATATTAATGTTTAACCTGCTGTAAACAAATCTAAGTAAAATCAACCTTGCAAACATAACACATCATTACCAACACACACATTGCAAGCTTGAATCCTGAACCCTTCATTTACAAACCCTGTATATCTGAACATAGAAAAAAATGGATACCCCAGTGCAAATCTGTACTCATTTACTTGACTGGTTGTTGCTGTATAATCTGGATGATCTAAACAATAGATATAATATAGCAGAATTGTAAGAAATGAAATAGAGAAAGGAAGTAGAGATGTGATTTTATACATGAATGTTGAGAGCTAAATGGATAAATAAAAATTCTAATAATAACATATTGAAAGAAGTTAATTCAAAAAGTAGGAGTCGTGGTTTTATAATGTTAAGTCATTAGTCCTCCGACCAACAGACCCAGGTTTTGAGTCCACTCGATATTCGTGGTTGAAAACATAAATGACCCAGTGATTCACCCTGCCACGAGAAAGTAGGGTACCAGATTTCATGTTTTTGGAAGGTAAAAAAATGGTGACATCACTGCTGAGAAAGTGTGGTATGCAATGCAAGTCAAGCAGTTTCTGGTCAACCGCCGACTAGGCTGCTGGGGCATTATGGGAAACTGTGTGTTATGGTTTGCTGGTTCATAATTCAACTTACCTTTCCCTTACATTTTAATTCTTCTTCTTCAGCGTTCATTCTTAAACTCCCGCTGGATATCTCTTGTAACAGGACAGTGGTCCTACTAGATTTTCAGCAGGCTGTAGTCCAGAGAATGGAAATGTGTTGTGTCGCCGTTTTATTTGCGCCAATGGCCTGACACATTCATCTTCGGCGGAACATTTTAATTAAAAAAAAGAGAAAGCAAAACTTCTGCCTCACTTAAATCCAAATCCTTGGTGCAAGTCATTTTTACATCCACAAAAGTTAATGTAACAAATGGTCATCATCATTTGTGATGGACGAACAATAATAAACAACCACTGTCCTGCTCCAAGAGAGATCCAGTGAAATTTTGAGAACAAACACCTGAATAAAACACTCCACCGAAGACGGATGTGTCGGGCCATTGGCGCAAATAAAACGGCGACACAACGCATTTCCATTCTCTGGACTACATCCTGCTGGAAATCTAATAGGACCATGGACCTGCTACAAGAGAGATCCAACGGGAGTTTGAGAATGAACGCTGAAGAAGAATAAAACACACTTCTAACATATTCATAGTCTTTAAGTCCTAACTAAAATGCCAAGATCTACGTAATATTCAAAACGTATCCTGTGAAACTTACTGAACACAAAACTCTCTGATCTAATAGAGAGTGGTCTTCTAGACATACCAAATTCTTTGAGCATATACCGTCAAATTCTTACTATAAGCCCATCTGATAATAGGCAGATGAAGTACTTTCAGGACCCTTAATGTTTCCAAAGTCTAAGGTCTGTTTATAGACTGACATCCCATATGCTGGTAATACTAAACTTCTACATCATAAGAATGAATAGACATGCTAAATGGAAATTACCAGGTAACACATACTTTTGCAACTGTAAGATAAGGGTATTCCTTTCATTTGCCTCACTCACATTACTTGAATGAAAGATTCAAGGAATGAATAGGACACTGTATTCCAGAAACAATACATCCAAAGATAATACCACGCTGCCTTCCCTAACCATGTCTATAGATGGCTTATCACATGTGGCTTTTTGTGTTGGGTGTTCAGTGAATAGTAATTACTACATAATTGTTTTGCCAGCAGATAGTAAAGTCTAAGCGGGGAAACAATAGGATGAAAGAAAAACACTGGTAGACAAATGAACACTTTTATGTCTTTTTGTTTTTAAAAGATCAATCAATCAATCAATATCAATAAACCCAAAACCCTTCAGAGTCGTAGGGGTACCACATTAGATGCCTCAGCACACAGAGTCCTCCAGCGAATTCTATCCTCAGCGATGCGGATGAGTGTGAAAATATCTAGCCCTGTCCATTCCTTGATGTTGTCTGTCCACGTCTTTATTTTCCCTCCTCTGATTCTTCTACCCTCGACAGTTCCCTGCAGTATTGTTTTTGACAAGGAATCGTGCCTGCATACATGTCCTAACCATGCTAGTTTTCGTCATTTCACTATTGAAAGCAATGACTCCTGAACACCTGCACACAACTCTAATTTTTTTCTGTATTTTAAAAGATACAGAAGAATGTAAACTTTGTGACCCGTATGTTTACCTTGTAGGGAGTATAGTGTGATAAATGTGAGAGAGGTTTCTGTAAACTTTGTGACCCGTATGTTTACCTTGTAGGGAGTATAGTGTGATAAATGTGAGAGAGGTTTCTGTAAACTTTGTGACCCGTATGTTTACCATGTAGGGAGTATAGTGTGATAAAATGTGAGAGAGGTTTCTGTAAACTTTGTGACCCGTATGTTTACCTTGTAGGGAGTATAGTGTGATAAATGTGAGAGAGGTTTCTGTAAACTTTGTGACCCGTATGTTTACCATGTAGGGAGTATAGTGTGATAAATGTGAGAGAGGTTTCTGTAAACTTTGTGACCCGTATGTTTACCTTGTAGGGAGTATAGTGTGATAAATGTGAGAGAGGTTTCTGTAAACTTTGTGACCCGTATGTTTACCTTGTAGGGAGTATAGTGTGATAAATGTGAGAGAGGTTTCTGTAAACTTTGTGACCCGTATGTTTACCATGTAGGGAGTATAGTGTGATAAATGTGAGAGAGGTTTCTGTAAACTTTGTGACCCGTATGTTTACCTTGTAGGGAGTATAGTGTGATAAATGTGAGAGAGGTTTCTGTAAACTTTGTGACCCGTATGTTTACCTTGTAGGGAGTATAGTGTGATAAATGTGAGAGAGGTTTCTGTAAACTTTGTGACCCGTATGTTTACCTTGTAGGGAGTATAGTGTGATAAATGTGAGAGAGGTTTCTGTAAACTTTGTGACCCGTATGTTTACCTTGTAGGGAGTATAGTGTGATAAATGTGAGAGAGGTTTCTGTAATTGAGCTCATCTGCCACTAAATGTGCAGTGGTGGGGGAGGGGGAAATCAATTACAGTGGAATTTTACCACAAAATACCTATGATATGTCAGGATTTGGAACCTCCTTTCAAGTCTTCTATAAAGAAAGATTGCATTAGTTCACCTATCTGAATGGCATCATCAAAATGTGAAGGAAACTTGCATTGGTTTACCGATTGAAATGGGTAGGACCAGTAGTCATTTAATCCTGGTTTAATATATCGGACATGCGAGTCACTGGCTTTTGGGGGGGGGGGGTTTAAATCATGTTTTTTTCCCCTCTGTTTCTGTGATTTGACATACATTGTTTTTAAAAATTTGGCTGTACTTGTTTATAGGACGAGCCCCCTAAAACGATTTCTGACTTTTTTGCAAAAAATTCTCGGCTTATAGGCGGAATTTGATGGTAATGAGATGATAAAATGGAGCACATTGTAACATTATTCAAGTTGAAGATCCAGAGGTGTATGGAAAGACTAAGCAAAAAGATACTGGATGGCATGACATTGACCGCCGAAGATGGATGTGTCAGGCCATTGGCGCAAATAAAACGGCAACACAATGTATTTCCATTCTCTGGACTACATCCTGCTGGAAATATAGTAGGACCATGGTCCTGCTACAAGGGAGATCCAGCAGGAGTTTGAGAATGAACGTTGAAGAAGAAGAAGTATGATATTGTGGCTTGCGAGAACATCGGTATGAGAAATGATTGGCAGTACATGATACAGAAAGCTGTGAATAGATATCTTCTTCAGCATTCATTCTCAAACTTCCACTGGATCTCTCTTGTAGCAGGACAATGGCCTTACTAGATTTTCAACAGGATGTAGTCCAGTGAAGGGAAATGCATTGGAAACTAAATAAAGTACCGGTACTTATTAACACTTGGAAACTAAATTGTCGGGCCATTGGCGCAAATAAAATGGCGACAACGCATTTCCATCTCTCGACTACATCCTGCTGAAAATCTAGTATGACCATTGGTCCTGCTACAAGAGAGATCTGGTGGGAGTTTGAGAATGAACGCTGAAGAAGAAGAAACCAAATAAAGTACTTATTGACACATCATCACAAGTGTCTTCTCTGCAATTAAGATTGGCTGCAACAGATCTCCAACTTTTCCTGACTCATGTTTTGGTGGTGCACTCTGCTAGACTGTAACTTGTCTATTTTGTGATGTTACTCTCCCACTTGTATCTCTACCTACCTTTTGTTCGCCTCCCCTCGACTTTACCACCCTCAAGTAAGGTCTTCAACAAGGTGTCATGTCTTTTAATGTGTCCAAAATATTGTATTTTCGTGATCTTTATTTCCTTTAATAATTCTTTCTTCATATTAAATGTTAGAACCTCTTTGTTTGTTTTGTTCTCTTCCCATGACGTTCTCCCTATTCTTCTTTATATCCACATCTCAAATGCATCAATCCTGTCTTCTGATTGTTTGTTTATTGTCCATGTTTCTGAGCCATACATTAATATAGAATAGATGTAGCATTTTATAATTTTCATTTTTAGCAAGTTTTTTAAATTTGTTTAGATATTAATATTTTCCTCATGTCATTGAAACTACTTTTAGTCATTTCTATTCTCCTTTAGCTTTTGTTTCACATCTGCCATCATTATACTTATTGTCACTTGGAAACCAAACAAAAAGACTAAAATAACTGTCTCTCTTGGATATAGCCAAAGAGAAGAATAATAAATATCTGCCACAAGAGAGAGAACTGGAAAACAAACATTTCAGATTGCCCCCATGGGAGAACTTGCACAAAATAGAGCAATAGTTGAATGATAATTTACTGTACAGGACAGTTTAGTTAGTTAGTTTGTTCCTTTTGTGCCGCAAGCGACACATAGGGCAGAGGTTTTGGTTCTCCATATGATGCGGTCCGCTGCCTGCAGCTTTAGTTCCTGGATGGTCTTACAGCCTATTAATTCCTCTTATTTAAGAATGGTGTTTTTAAGGGTTGTTTTAGGTCTTCCTCTTTTTCTTTTACCCTCAGGTGACCACATAGATTGATGGTTTATTCTGTTTACATCTAGTCGTAAAACGTGACCAAGGTATTTCCATCTTCGTTTTCTTATGATATTTGAAACATACTCTTGGTGTGTTTTGTCTCTTAGATCACTGTTTGTGATGAAGTCGCTCCATTTTATGTTCATCAGTTTGTGAAGACATTTGTTTTCGAAGCTGTTTAGTTTGTTGTCTGTTGCTTGAGTTGATTTCCAGTTTTCACTACCATACGTTAACACTGAGACAATACATGAGTTAAATAGCTTTAGTTTGGTGTTTGTCCCTAGATCTTTTAATTTCCAGATATTAGTTAATTTAGCAAATGTACTAGCTGCCACTGCTATATGCGTGTTTATTTCTTTCATTGAGTCTTCGTCAACAAACATTCGGCTGCCCAAGTAGTTAAAGCTGGATACTTTTTCCAGTATTTGATTATTTACTAAGATGTTATTTGTTGAACTGTTAAGTTCCATGATATTTACAGAATACATGTACAGGATAAGCTTCCACTATATATATATATATAAAAATTAATGGTAGTTCCATAGAAAACTAGTTAAACTTTTCCTCATTCTACTCTTAAGATGCCCAGATGTGTCATCTATCACTGCGTCCACATGCAACAGATGCATCTAAGGCCTAGATGTGTCATCACTGTGTCGACATCTGACAGATGCTCACTAAGGCTTAGATATGTCATCTATCACTGCATCCACATCCAAAAGACACTCACTAAGCAAATTCAAAGTATCCCCTTTTTCCATTCTCACATCACCAACTGTATACTCATTTTACATCAGCCAATCTGCTCTCTCATTTCAACGAACACCAAAATGCTCAGGCAGTAACGTCATGTGACACTCAGTATTTATGTCATCATTATTATCATGTTCTAGGGTGATCTAATAATTGTATGGAAGTTTTACACGAAGACACTCGTACTTACGCCTCTCAAAGGTATCATGGCCTCTTGGCTCATACAAAGCTAGTAATATAATATCGTTGACAATGCTAATCAAAAGAGTCGCCAAAAACTGTGGACAAAAATATTTGAATATTAGATATTGGCATTTTAATTAGGAACTGAAAACTAAAAATGTGTTAGAAGTGTGTTTTATTCAGGTGTTTGTTCTCAAAATCCCACTGGATCTCTCTTGGAGCACGGCAATGGTTTTTTTTATTGTTGTGTTGTTCGTCCATCACAAATGATGATAACAATTTGTTCCATCAACTTTTGTGGATGTAAACATGACTTTCACCGAGCATTTGGATTTAAGTGAGGAAGAAGTTGTTCATATCGTTGACCTCACTCTCGTGTCAGACCTCATTTGAAACCAATGGCAGGACAAATTAGTAGGACAATGGTCGTACTAGATTTCTATTAGGATGTAGTTTAGAGAATAGAGTTGTGTTGTGTTGCAGTATTATTTACAAAAATTTCCCAACATATATGACTTCAGCTCAAGTGTTCTGTGCCCCTCCTCCTTACAGATGTGACAAGAATCTCAGGGATTTATTGGTCCAGAGCCATCTCAAGCCTGACGTCCCTAATAATTTTGCCACCATCAGCGGCAAATGCACAAGATGTTACACTTGTACCTATGTCACTCAGACCTGTTTGGCACATTCCCCAGTCATCTTCACCATAAGAGAGTTTCACATGCGTGTCTCGCAATGTCATCTATGCCACCATCTGCAATCGTTGCACTATGATGTATATAGGTGACTCAAAGGAGGCTTGCAGACCAATTCTATGAACACCTGTATTATATCCAAAACCAGTTGGGTTCTCCTGTTGCTGACCTCTTCAATGGCATGTGTCATTGGGGCGCACAGGATATTCAGATGACTGCCATCAAGTTGTACTTGAGGTCTTCAACGAGTCCTTGTAGCGCTTTGTTTGGCCACCTTGAGATCATATGTCCTTCTGCAACTCACCATTGAGAAGTAATTTTTCGCAGGCAATGATCAGACATATGTACCAGATGACCTGGGCAACGAATCTGTGTCTGTATCAGAATAGTGTGGCATGAAATAATGCTCTTCAGAAACACCCCACTCTCTGAAATAAGAAACAATAGTTTAATCTCTCATGTAACTCCAGGAGATTTTTTAAAAACCAATATGTTATTCTACCCAATGTAACACACCTCCCCTACCTTTGGATTTTGTTGTGAAACCAATCATCTCTGGTCACTGAGTAGTTTGACAGTAATAGATCTTAACAACACAGAAATCCACCAACTTTAAAATCCACCATCCAGTCATAAGACTACACTTACCATGATGACTGCGTCAACGCTCTCATGTGACACAATTGCCCATGCTCCAAAACCAAGGACTCCAGCGTGTGTGTACCAATATGTATGAACAGCCAAATAACCACTCATTAGAGCCCTGTGGATATTTGATCATACAGTATAAAGATATATTATAAATGATTCATCAAAACTAATGGGCTGTCAATAATATGGAATGGGTGTTTTCTCTGCTGACACTCATACAACATGGACTGTCCCTTTAGAGTGGTGTTAAGAGTCGATATGAAATACTTCTATTTTAAAACTAAAATCACTGATCTGACAGAACAGCAGGCATTGGAAAATGCCATAATTTAATATATAGTATTTACTATTTACTTAACACTACAAGGTCACTCCATGAAGTTCAGGTGTTAGCAGGGACATCACTATAGAATGTAAAGATAGGCTGTAGATTGTTTATTCAGTGCTCTATGGATTTATCCATAACATCTAATGTAAATGGTTTATTTGGAGAACTGCAGATTGTTGGTAATATGTAATTTAAACATTGATTGTAAATAGTTCATTAGAGTCCCTTGGGGTGCTGATGATATCAAATGTACAGACTGCGGATGCCATTATTTATAAAAGAATGACATATTAAACAAAGACTTAGCATGAAACAATGACTTCACACCAAAAAAACAATGACTTCATTCAAAACAGTAACTTCACACAAAACAATGATTTCCCACAAAACACTGCTTTCCCCACAAAACAATAACATCACACAAAACATGACATCACACAAAACAATGACCTCACACATATCTCTGATTTCCCACAAAACAATAACTTACCATGAACTAAGCACAAAATGTGTCAGCCAAATCACCTGTGAAATAAAACATACAGATGTCAAATGAAAGACCTAGATTGATATGACACTTAAGGTTGCTGATCCAACTATCTATGGGCTCGTGCCCTTTGACCCAAAATGTCCCTTGACACTGAAGAAAATGAGGGTGGCCTGGGAATGTGTGACTATATATTTCCCTTTAGATAATCTGATTCTTCATTCATTCATTCTCAAACTCCTGTTGATAGCGGAATGCAGTCTAGATAGCAGAATGGGCCATGTCACAGTTTACAGCTTGAAAGCTATTTCTATGTTATTTAGTCTAACACAGGACTTTTGCTACCTTGACGTATAAGATAGACAGTAAACTCCTCCCACTACTTAGATGCCTCTTACTAAATGTATGGCTGGTCACAGTGTTTCTATTCTTTGCTCCCTTTTTGTGGCCCTCTGAAACACACACATGTGATAATCTCATGCAGAGCTATATCCATATTAAAGGATCACTATAATGTATCTTAAACTGTCTACAAGTGCCACCCGTGTGGCATTCACAACTTGGACTTCTAGTTGAGGGTGCAAAGAATATGACTATTCCAGGCAGGTCATAAGAGGTAACAAAGGAATGTTGGGGAATAGGCTGGCAACCTGTCACCTGTGATAAAAATCACTGTCACATCATGTCTCAATTTCTTACTATTTTTGTGCCATACTCCTAGGTGACGGGGAATGCTAGATGTACCAGACTCCTAGGTGACAGGGAATGCTAGATGTGCCAGACTCCTAGGTGATGGGGAATGCTAGATGTGCCATACTCCTAGGTGATGGGGAATGCTAGATGTGCCAGACTCCTAGGTGACGGGTAATGCTAGATGTGCCAGACTCCTAGGTGACGGGGAATGCTAGATGTGCCAGACTCCTAGGTGACGGGGAATGCTAGATGTGCTAGGTGACAGGGAATGCTAGATGTGCCAGACTCCTAGGTGACAGGGAATGCTAGATGTGCCAGACTCATAGGTGATGGGGAATGCTAGATGTGCCAGACTCCTAGGTGACGGGTAATGCTAGATGTGCCAGACTCCTAGGTGATGGGGAATGCTAGATGTGCCAGACTCCTAGGTGACGGGGAATGCTAGATGTGCTAGGTGACAGGGAATGCTAGATGTACCAGACTCCTAGGTGACAGGGAATGCTAGATGTGCCAGACTCCTAGGTGATGGGGAATGCTAGATGTGCCAGACTCCTAGGTGACGGGGAATGCTAGATGTGCCAGACTCCTAGGTGACAGGGAATGCTAGATGTGCCAGACTCCTAGGTGATGGGGAATGCTAGATGTGCCAGACTCCTAGGTGACGGGGAATGCTAGATGTGCCAGACTCCTAGGTGACGGGGAATGCTAGATGTGCTAGGTGACAGGGAATGCTAGATGTACCAGACTCCTAGGTGACAGGGAATGTTAGATGTGCCAGACTCCTAGGTGACAGGGAATGCTAGATGTGCTAGGTGATGGGGAATGCTAGACGTGCCAGACTCCTAGGTGATGGGGAATGCTAGATGTGCCAGACTCCTAGGTGACGGGGAATGCTAGATGTGCTAGGTGACAGGGAATGCTAGATGTACCAGACTCCTAGGTGACAGGGAATGCTAGATGTGCCAGACTCCTAGGTGATGGGGAATGCTAGATGTGCCAGACTCCTAGGTGAAGGGAATGCTAGATGTGCCAGACTCCTAGGTGACAGGGAATGCTAGATGTGCCAGACTCCTAGGTGACGGGGAATGCTAGATGTGCTAGATGACAGGGAATGCTAGATGTACCAGACTCCTAGATGACAGGGAATGCTAGATGTGCCAGACTCCTAGGTGATTGGGAATGCTAGATGTGCCAGACTCCTAGGTGACAGGGAATGCTAGATGTGCCAGACTCCTAGGTGACGGGGAATGCTAGATGTACCATATTCCTAGGTGACGGGGAATGCTAGATGTGCCAGACTCCTAGTTGATGGGGAATGCTAGATGTGCTAGGTGACAGGGAATGCTAGATGTGCCAGACTCCTAGGTGACGGGGAATGCTAGATGTGCCAGACTCCTAGGTGACGGGGAATGCTAGATGTGCCAGACTCCTAGGTGACGGGGAATGCTAGATGTGCTAGGTGACAGGGAATGTGTCAATAAATCTGACAGAAGAATGATGAGCTGGGAGGCCTACAGAATTGTGTGCTGTTCTCCTGGCAAGAAGTAGTAATTCTAGAGGATACTGGTGTACCGGAATGCCACCCCCCCTTCTGGAACTAAAGATGCATTCATAAACACCTCCTCCTACACATAAAAGCCTTTGATACTTTATATGTGCCTGGATGTCACCTCAGTTACACAACTGAAAAGAACCTGTGATTTTGTCAGAAAGACTATAGTCCGTCAAGAGCTACCTGATGACAGCTAAAGGAATTATTTCATCATCATCATCATGTGTCAAAAGCTGCCTGCTGACAGTTAAAGAGATTATTTCATCATCATCATCATCATAGACAAAAATACAAACCATAGAAGTATGTACTAGCTGTTAGTTGAAGATAAGTCTCATGAAGAAAGAAAATCAAAAAGATAAAGACCCACTGAGAAAGACAGTCCATTGATGATGCTGGTTCCCCCACTGCAGTCGGTTCTGACGATGAAGGTTCATAAGAACATGACCTCTGTAGGGTCTTTTACCCCAAAGATCGACATCATGCAACTGGTTCCTGGCCATTTGATCTGAAATTCGACGAGCTGCTGGCATTGACTGGACTGTGGAGGATGCAGATGCAAATCGATTCCTCAGGTGACACAGCCGTATGAAGCTGTCTTCTGCAGGAATTGTGACGACTCTGGATCTTCCACTGCACAGCAGGTCTGCCACTCAGCCAGTTTGTTGAAATCGTCTCCAAAGGCGACTAATGGTGCTTCTAACCATATTAAAATGTTTGACCACTACACTTTGTTATTGTCCAATCTGTAAGCATCCAATGATGATGTATTGTTTTTCTGTAGTGAGATGAGACATACCTGCGCATTGAATTTTTTTTTTAGAGAACTATAAATCTTTTTTAGGCATTCAATAATATGGTCAGAGAGTTTTGTGTTAGTAAGTTTCACAAGATTCTCATGAACCTGTCACAAGTTATTGTCAAATATGTTGTTTTGTTAGTAACCTCTTTCATGACCTCACGAATCATGAGGTGATTAGAATTCAGGTAACCACGAGAAGTTAATGACTATGTGGACACAGTCAATAATAAGTTGAATGATGTCCAATCAGCGAATATCTTTTATAAAAAAAACTTCAAAAGTTGCTTTTCTTTTTTTGAACAGTATATTTTACACAAAGACAGCATTACCTAATACAAGGACATCTATTTTACACAAAGACAGTGCTACCTCACACAAAGACATCTATTTTACACAAAGACATCTACCGGGGTATTTTACACAAAGACAGTGCTACCTTACACAAAGACATCTATTTTACACAAAGACAGTGCTACCTTACACAAAGACATCTATTTTACACAAAGACATCTATTTTACACAAAGACAGTGCTACCTTACACAAACACATCTATTTTATACAAAGACAACCACTTTACACAAAGACACCAGCTACTTTACACAAACACAGAGACTTTATACAATGACAGCTAATTTACTCAAAGAAACCAGTCATTTTACACAAAGACACCAGCCATTTTACACATAGACCAACTACTTTACACAAGGACAGCTACTTTACTCAAAAATATTAGCCACTTCATACAAAAACAACAGTCACTTTACACAAAGACACCAGCTACTTTACACAAGCACATAACTTTACTCAGACATTTTACACATACACCAGCCACTTTACACAAAATGGTCAATTTACACACACATCAACTTTACACAAAGATAGTTCCTAAAGACACAGAAATACCATACCTTAATAATGAAAGATGGTGGATTGATTGCCATTGCAATAGGATTAATGATTGAGCTTTTCCCAGTATCCCTCAGTGTCTTCCAAAACACATCTCTTTCTTGTTTGAAATGTTTTGTCTACAATGTCTACACTGAAAAAATTGATTTTGTTTAACATCATCATCAAATCCATTAACTCTTCAGAATCGTTTGATTGTTACTATCCCCAGGAATGGGGTAAAAATCAAAATGTATAACTCACTAGTGCTTTCTATTGTGCTGTATGGTTGTGAGAGTTGGACACTCATTGCGGGCATGGGGAGATGATTACAGACCTTCGAATACAAATGTTACAGACACGTTCTACACATGCGATTGCATCTGTGGGTCTCACCAATGGCCCACTAGATAAACCACCAATGCAACAGAAAACATTAGTAGATGACATGCCATTATATTGAGGTTATCTTCTTTAGGAGTTTCATGGCAAGTCATCTATACAATTATGCTTCTCATGCTTTTATTTTGTTGTTGCAATGTGCTTTATTATTTTTATATATGTATGCACCCTTTGTGATTGGGAGGGAGCCAGAGATGCACAGCACTGGGGAGGAGGAAACTGACAACCTTATTATTTCCTATGGCTGAGGCCCATCATAGAGGCACAGTGACTCAGGACATGACAATTCTTTTTTTTCTTTAACATTTGGTTGCATGCCTGGAGCAATAGAGAAGTTCCGCATAACCAGTAGTCAATTGATGGCGGGGAATGCGCACAGTGAACCCTATCTTGGCTGCAATGGCTCGGAGCAGTGTATAAGTTGAAACCTACCTTCCTGGTGGTAGGTCAAAAATCCACAGACTTCCCACCAATATAATGCCATTTTAAAGCATTGGGTCAAAGGGCATGAGCCCATGGACCGCTGGATCAGCAACCAACCTACCACAAATGAATCTCCTAAAGAGAGCATAAGACAAATGTGTACATAAAAAATAAAAGAGAGATGTATGCCGGTCCATTGCTTTTAATAGTGAAACCAGGAAAACTAGCATGGTTTAAACATGTATACAGACATGATTCCTTGTCAAAAACAATACTGCAGGGAACTGTCAAAGGTGGAAGAAGCGCTGAGGGGGGGGGGGGTGTACCAAAATATAGCGTAAGTCAAGGTAAGGGGAGAGAACTGGTACAGTTGTAGTAGGAAAACAGTTGTAGCAGACAATGATTATGACTACTGGCTGTGGAATGCGAGTTAATGAATATGAGTTAGGTGAAATGTGAGAAGGGGTAGAATTTGACCGCAACATTTTACTTGCTGTCTTTCGATATGCTCAATACATGATATACCAACTCTTTTCCTAATTTCTTCATGTCTAGTTAGTTAGTTAGTTAGTCGTCGGATCATCATCACTGCAAACTGGACACATCCATAGTTGCTCCGATCTCTCCTTGAGTGTATCCGCCATCACACTTCTGCTGACAGTACCGGTCCTATGCTGGTTGACCATCATTCTTCTGCGCCCTCCAAAATGTTCACCTCTAGCAACACCGCATCTCAATCCCTGATCTTTAATCCTAGCCATTGAAAAGGAATCATCATCCACATTCGTCTCACTCTCGCGTGTTATATCTCTTAAGGAGTTCAAAACGTCAGCGCGATCCATTGCCCATCGCCCTTTGCCACAATCGCACACGATGCCAGTTGATCCGCTCTTTCATTGCCTCGAACGCCCACATGTCCCGGCACGAAAATAAATGTAACCGCCTTTAAGCTCGCATTTCTCAAGGCCTCAATCCACTGTTCGCGAACGAGACCCACTTGTACCTTCTTAATTATACTCATAGAGTCACTCAAGATGCAGACCTGCGTTACTTTCTGTGTGCGTAGCCACTCAAATGCCTTGGTCACCGCCATAGTCTCCATGGTCATACTACTCGTAGTGACCGCAAAGGCACCACTTTCCTCCTTGATCGTTTTACCTGCGCACTGAGCTGTAAAGGCCCAAGCACTGCGAACATGCCTAATTACAGATCCATCAGTGTATATAATCACATCCCCCTCTTTGGTATTCTCACTGATTAAAGCCTGCACTTCTTTCTCCACAGCTGTGGGACACCATTCTCTGCATTCCCTGCTAAGTGATATTACTACTCTCAAACAAGTTTCGAAATCTGTGGGTAGACCTATCCATTCCGCACCAACTGCCACATCCTGTAATCGGCACACGCCATGTCTTCATGTCTTATTTTATCTAATTTAGTAACCATTGTTGCTTTTCTCCGGCATCTATGCAATTGTGTAGATTGTTGTGTTTTGCTGCCACAACATGCTGTGACAAAATTAGTTGTACGTTTCTGATAACATAAACTATACATTTCTAGCAATCAATGTTATTGCTATTTCAAACGTTCATTCAATGGTAAAACTACAGTGGGCCCAGCAAACTAGTAGATGATTTGAGTGTTCGCGGAAATCTGCTCTAAATATTATGACACGGCACAGTATCATGACCAATATTCTGACAGGCCACAGTATTACTGTATATCAAGCGACGAAACGTGAAATTCACAAATTAATTTAATTTATTTCACGTGGTTCTTTACTACAATACACTGCTTACACCACCAAAATGCTGCATTTCGACGATGTATTTCAGCAGCATATTAAAATAGTCGGTGCATCAATCAGTCATTAGAAACAAAACCAGTTCGATAAAATGAGTACTTCAGGTAACAGAAACAGTTTGGTAATGTTTACATTTTGCTTCATTCGTGACATTCATTTACATAGGCCTAATGTTATGTTGCACTCGCAACATAGGCCTAATGTTTACATTTTACTACAGGTAACTTAACCAGTTTTTGTATTGTTTAAATTGTGCTGTAAATTTTGCCAACAATAATTTCGCGACTTATTCCTAATGTTTTGGTTGGCAACAGGTTGTTGCAACTGGTGCACTAAAAACTAGAAACCGGAATAAATTATTAAAAACGCGAAGTCAGTATATTGAAAAGTGTGACATTCGGCACCTCGTACTAGGAAATAACCACTCCTATGTGCAGTGTGAAGGTCTTACTTCCTATGTACAGTGTGAAGCTCTTACTTCCTATGTGTACTGTGAAGCTCTTACTTCCTATGTGTGCAGTGTGAAGCTCTTACTTCCTATGTGTGCAGTGTGAAGCTCTTACTTCCTATATGCAGTGTGAAGCTCTTACTTCCTATGTGTACTGTGAAGCTCTTACTTCCTATGTGTACTGTGAAGCTCTTACTTCCTATGTCCAGTAGGGTGGTTTTTCAAAGTTTTCATTCATACCCGGGAGACTTCAGCGTTAGTTTTAATGCAATGCTTATTAAAGATGCCTTCTACTCAAAGGGGATCAATAGGTTAATAGGGGTAACACTTTATAAACAACAACATTAAAAATGCTACCATGCCTCTGAGTCTCGTTTGAGTGTAGAGAAAATATAGTCCTGCTTTTTCCATTTCATCATTGCTGTCGTCATATTACGTACAGTGTGAGTTTTCTAATTTACCCTCCGACAGAAAAAAACTCAGTCCTTACAAGGATCTTACAGAGAACCCTGGACCTCAATATTGTGAGACCAATGCTCTATCCTCTCAGCCATGCACAACACTGTATAATTGATGTGCAACACTCATCTGTAACATTTGTTTTCCAAATCCTGTATTCTCTCCATTTCTGCTGTAGCCCAACACTCAACATCCGTACAAAATAATATGTATTATTAAAGGTGTGTATAAGTTGATCTTCATTAGTGCTATCAACTAGTTTTGTTATTGACCTATGTGCATTACATGAGTTTATATTGTTCAGTATCAATTCTCATTCCGTTGAGCTCTAGATACTTTGCTGTTAAGTTTCTTGTTACATTGGCAGGATTTAAGGAAGCAGATTAAGAGGAGGTAGTCACAGCTGGGCAGGAGGTTATAAAATTTGTATGCATGATGAATGAGCTAGAACATGAAGGAAGAGTGAGAACTTTAACTTATCAAGTTTACAACTTTATTTTCTGTATTTTTGGGGCATTTATTCTCAATTGATTGAATGAGCTTCCATTTTAAGCCCCTTTCAACTTGAGCCCGAAGGTTCTATGTTTGGCTATATAAGGGTTTTGTTCTATTTTATAGTTGTATACTGGGTTTATATTCTTACCAAAAATTATCTAATAATTCTATGTTTCATTGTCTACTTTATATATTTACTAAATTGATTTGAATATGTTTGTTCTTAAAATGGTTTATAATCTACCTTTGTTTATTGTATTTTTTCCATTTAATTAATATGTGTTCAATATTGTTTCTCTGATTGCACTTGACACATAATGGTTCATGCCATGTAAATTTGGCTATTCCTAATCTAAGTAAAACCTATTTCCTAAATGGTGGGATTTTAAAATCATGTTTGATTTCATGACATCTGCTTGGATTGTTAAAGAGTTTATGTTTCATTCTCAAACTCCCACCAGATCTCTTTTATAGCAAGAAAACAATAATCCTACTAGAGTTCCAGTGGAATGTAGTCCAGAAAATGGAAATTCAATGTGTACCCATTTTATTTGCGACAATGGCCTACATATCTGACTTCGAGTACCAACTTCCATTCAAGTGGTCATCACACTTGCCAGGAATCATGACAATTATATTTTGGTGCAGTTAGATTCAGAGCTCCAGGTTCTGATTATTGAGAATTTCTTAGATGGGGATATTACTGTAAACACTGAATAGCTAGAGGTTTGGCATGTGAGCAGTGTGTGGACATTTACAACTCAGTATAGAGGAAACTTTCTTAGAGAGGAAAGTGTTACAATAACAATTACTAGTAGCACATTATGATGGAGGTAATTGAGACAATAAAATAGCTAGACAAGTGCTAGAAATGTCTATGCTAGAAATATCCAGTTGACTACATATATTTCTTCTGCGTTCATTCTTAAACTTCTGCAGATTAGCAGGATGTAGTCCGAAGAACGGAATGCGTTGTATCATGGTTTACAGCATTGCTGTGATATCTGTGCCTTTCACCCTTACATATCCGACTTCAGCATGGCTTTGGGTCACTGACCCTATATGGGATGGGACAGCCAACTCCATCCCATAACCTCCTTAGTCGCCTTTTACGACATGCATGGAAGGTAAACAGTGTTGCTATTCTTTGCTACCCTTTCGGGCCCCCGGCAACACACGGGCAGGACTACATATATAACCTATCAGGAATGAGAAGACTGACCATTTTTACTAACATTTTCATGTCATTAACTATAGATCTTTCACTACTGTTGCTACACATTTCAATGGTACTGGTAATCTTGATACCCATGACAGGTACCCTTAAGCCATTTGGTCTTCATGCAAATCATCCATTTATTTATGTTGGGGATGGGAGGGGGGGCACTTTGTTATGTTGTCATTCCTGTTATTTTGTCATACCAATTGTTTTCAATCTTGGTTGTTTTATTTCATTCTCACTCCCTGTATTTTAAATATGCGTTTCTATGATAATATGTGAGGTATGTGTGTACATGTCATTATTACCTTGAATTTTTTCTGTTGATAAATGTCTGTAGTATAATCAGTTTGTGACATTACAATTTGTTTGTGCTTGTTCTCAAACTCCTACTGAAACTCTCTTTCAGAATAACAATCGTCCTACTAGATTTATAGCAGGATATCTTCTTCTTCTTCTTTGTATATCTTGTGGCGGACCCTCTGAAAGCAATCCGCAAACCATCCTGAGAAGGACATATGAGGGTGATCTGCGTTGTGTCATGTTTTACAGCGAGCTGCGTTATCTGCACCTTTCAACCTATAAATAGCACAATGTTGACAATTTTAACGATCCAACGTCACGGATTCCGGTGTAACACCAATCAAAATAATGGCTGCCGTGACGTCACATCCGACAATCACACATATAGTATATATACCCTATATATATAATAGCATTCAGTAAATGTCAACTGGTAAAAGAACAGCAGACGCTATATTTAATATAGTATAGAATTAAGAACAGACCAAAAGTTAAAGGCTAATGCCTATAGCCTATATACTAGTGTACTATGGCCATGGGGTATTATAACGATTCATCAACAAAGACGAATGGTCTAATTCTAATATGTAACTCATCCGAAGCTTAAACTACTACTTATATATTATAACCCGAATAACCGTTATAATAACGATAACGTTACCGGACTACTTACCGTTCCGTTATAATTATAATATTATATTATAGAAATATACTTAAATATTTTAAATATACTTGGTACTTAGTGTTTTTGTAAGTTACAAAACGGCACGGCAACCGCCAATAACGAATATGTGAGATGTATTAAAATGTATAGTAAAGAACTGATCTCTAATACAAATTAACAATCAATTACCTCTCTATGTGACCGATTGATTATAAACTGATCTCTCAGTCACTGTCAGCTGCCGTACAGGAAAGTAAACCTCACAATCACATGACAATTATATATTGTTTGTTATCTTCTGGTGATAACCCGGAAATAATAGCTCTACTTTAAAAATCATAACGACAAAAAAATATGACACGAAATGCGGGTTGTTTATCAACATCAAAAATTAAATAATGATTTTTTTTAATCACGCTAAGAGAAACGTGAAGAAGCAGGTTGGAGATCACGGTATTTGATCGAGATGGAAGAACGTCCATGAGTTGAGATCCGTAAATGGAACAAAAGAATATCAAAACCGTTACCTGCCACGATTTTCGAATTTAATAGGATTTTAGGACTATAATCAGAAAAGAACATGGAACAACTGGTATGGTCTTTGCTGAAAGACAACTTCAAGAAAAATGTCAAGAACAACACTGTGACCTGTACACAGTATTCATAGACTTAACACAAGCATTTGACATAGTAGAGAGGGACTGTGGAAGATTATGACAAAATATGGATGCCCAAAGAAATTTATCAAAAGGGAGCAGAAATTGCATGATGGAATGCAAACTAGAGTTCAGGATGATCGAGAGTTATCTGAAACTTTTCTTCTTTCAAATAGAGTAAAACAGGAATGTGTATTATCACCTATTTAGCATCATGTTCTTTGCTATGTTCAATGATGCGTTCAGAGATGTAGACTGGGGAGTAAACATCATATATCGCATAGATGGAAAATTGTTCAACCTTCGGCGGCTCTGAGCAAAAACCAAAGTTAAATCACACACAATCAGGAATCTCTTATTTGCTGATGACTGTGTTCTAAATGCCAACTCTGGGGCTGATCTACAAATTAGTATAGACAGATTCTCCAAAGTCTTTACCAACTTTGGACTTACTATAGACACAGAGAAAACATAAGTCATGTTACAACCAGTACCTAGCAAAAGCTATCTCGAGCCCTGCATAAAGGTTAATGGTGTAGAACTGAAAGTTGTGAATAGATTCACATACCTAGGTAGTACGTTATCACAAGATGCCAACGTTAATGATAAAGTGTATACAAGGATCGCCAAAGCAAGAAACACTTTCGGCAAACTGTACGCAAATGTGTGGCATAGAAATGGCCTTAATTATTCTACATACTAAGCTGAAAGTCTACAGAGCCTTCCAGTGCTGTTATACGCTAGCGAAACATGGACTGTGTACAGACGTCATGTGAGAAAACTCAATCACTTTCACAAAACTTGTCTCAGAAAAGTCATGAACATCAGATGGCAAAACAAGATTCCAGATACCACTGTCCTTAACAGATATGGTATCCCCAGCATTGACACTAACCTGATGCAGACACAAATTCATTTGACAGGTCATTTAGTACGATGCCAGACTATCGCCTGCCAAAGATCTCTATGGTGAGCTGGAGAACGATAAACGATCTCAAGGTGGCGAAAGCAGCGCTACAAGGACTCGTTAAAGACCTCACTGAAAGCGTTTGAAATAGACCAAGACACATGGGAAGAATTTGCACAAAATAGATCTACATGGCGCTCTACAGTCAAAAAGAGCGCATCATCTTGCGCAAAGAGGAAAAATGCTGTAGCCCAACAGCGGAGAATAGCTAGAAAGTCACGGATATACCACATACAGTCATCATTCCATATCCGAACTGTCCAAGAACATTTACAGCTCAAATAGGACTCATTAGCCATCTACGAGCTATTATGCATGGTCATAATTCTAACTGAATTTTCAAAAATGGATGTAAAAATGGTCATCATCACTTGTAATGGACAAACGCACATTCCATATCTTTCACTTCAAGGGGTTTGTTTTGGTACAGATCTTAAGGAGCTGTCAACTTCAGGTAGGTATGTAAGTTGGCTACGGAGTCGTTTAGCTTGGTGGATAAAACTGTTTCTTTTCAGTCGCCCCATTGCTAGATTTTGGAATCTTTCCTTCATTGGATGACTTGGCATACACTGAAACGTTTCTGCTTGTATTAGCATTTTTATGTCTCTGCGTTCGCCAAGTATTTGCATTCTTCCCATTTTCTGCATCTCTACTGTGGGTGTTGATTTCATTGCTCCCTACATTATTCTAAGTGCCTGGTTTTGCACTTTATCTAGATCTTGTAATGTGGTGTTTGATGCAGGACACCACGCAGCTGAACCATATTCCAGGTGTGGCCTTATGCCTTGCTTGTAAACTTTACTGAGAATATTCACACTGGCTCCCAATGTGGTTCCACTTAGTTTTCTCAGGATAGGTAACTTCCTCCTGGTTTTTATTATTGCTTTGATTCTGTATTGCTTCCGTGTCAGCTTATCATCAAAAGTAACTCCAAGGTAAATGAGTTGTTTGTCTTCTTTCAAAAGATCCCCATCTATCTTGATAACACCGGTTTATTGTTTTGGTAGGAGGGTAAAGAGTGTAGTGCTGTACTTATAAGGTTGTTAGGAGGTTTAGGAGGATTAGGTTGTTACTTTGCCAACTTTCTATCTCTTCTCCCCTTCTGTCTAAATTGTTATATCTCCAGCTTTGGGAGTGGCTGTTAAAGTCTCCAACTGCCAGGAAATGTATGTTCGGGATGTTAATACTGGTCATGTTTAGTGGATGCTATTTGTGCAGTAGAACTTTAGTATGTGCAGTTCAATGGAGTTGTTTTTTCTGTGAATCATCTGGTATTCAGCACCTTCCTCTTGTGTTGTCGTTTCTATGGCGCTGATGTTATCCTTGATCAGCGTTAGTATGCCGCCTTACCTCCGATCTTTCCTGCCAACACTAAAGCATATGTACCATCGTATTTTGAAAGCTAATTTTTCGTTGAGAGTGGTTTCCAGTATGCAGCAAATACTAATCTCTGGTGCAAGGCGTTTTCTAGTTCGTTTGTTTTTTTTTGTTAACTCCCTCTGCATTCCAGTGCATAATATTTAGAGGGGTTGTCGTCCTGTCTGGTTGGCCAGTCACTTTCCTGCCTCCTGGCTCCACAAGAGGAACCTCCAGCTGCTGAGGTGGAGACTGTCGAGGTTCAGAATCCTGCACCCGTCAAAGACGGATGTGCTGGGTCATTGGCGCAAATAAAACGTCGGCACAACGCATTTCCATTCTCTGGACTACATCCTGCTGGAAATCTAGTAGGACCATGGTCCTGCTGTAAGGGAAATCCAGCGAGAGTTTGATAATGAACGCTGAAGAAGAATCCAGCACTGCTCCTGCCTGGGGCGAGCACCATGATGATGTTTATAATTATGTCGTGCAGACATGTCAACTATTCGGGTTGCAGGATACATGGTTGCTGGTACGTCTCTCGGCCTGGTATGTCTGACTTCAGCAACTGTTATTTAACAACCACTCGATATTGTGTTGGCCCGAAGAATTTTAATTTCCAGCCTCTGTTGGCTGGACTAAGCATCATCTCCACGTCAAGGAGTTGGTCTCGATGGGGACACCTTTCATGAAAGATGCATTATCATTGTCTAGTGCAACTAGTCTTTGCAACTCAAGTCCATTATTCTTCAAACATTCTTTCAGAGCATTGCATATTGCTTCAGCGTTATAGTTCAACTAAATCTATAAAAAAAGTAACACTAAACTGTTTTATTTTCACAGAAAAATATCTTATTGATAGGCCTATAGCAAATAGCTTAGTCGCATAAATATCATTGCTTTCATCAATTAATAAGCTGAATTTGCTGTTTCCAATATAAGATATTAAGTCTTTTTGGAAATATAGTAATGGCGCATTTGAAATAACTGAACTACACTTTGATCTTCTACACTTTATGTTCTTGCATCATTTACTTTACACTATCACTAAGTGTACGTTACACCAGAGTTCACTTAAATGATCGACTACCCTTAAAAAACAATGTCCAGTAACGAACGTAGATTTGTCTGTTTCTGTTACTTTCATATCATTACTGAGAGTGTTAAATGACAGTTGTGTATGTTCATGGAATGTTTGTTTAACTGTCTTGTGTTTTATTGTCTCATCGTCTCTTAATATCTTTTACCCTCGCGGCTATTGTACATTTACAATACGTACAATAACACTTCGTGTCATCTCTTTCAACTCTAATTAACCATTCTTTAAATATTGAATCATTTAGCAGATGTGCCCTGAAATGAAGTGGGTAGTTCTTGCACATTACGATACACAAATGTAAATTAAACAGTAGTGTAGTCACACCAATGATCCTGGAATGATTGTGAATATGCAAATGAACAATGGCAATTTTAAATTTCGGTTCTATTTACTATTTATTACGAGTTAGAATTTTTAGTGTTCACAAAAAATTTTCCAGGTGATTTGAAAACGCACTTCCGTATTAACATATGGTTGCGAAAGTTGGAAAATAAGAAAGGCAATGAAGAAGAAATTACATTCATTTGAAAATAAATGTCTTAGAAAACTCTCAAATATCGTTGGGAAGAATTTAAGTCAAACAAGCAAGAGAAAACGCCAAACAGAAGTAGGTTTATGTTTCTACAATAGAAAGAAAACGATGGGCAAATAGAGACTGTTTGTCTTCACACAACCATCAAAGAGTGTATGACTATAGGTATCAACAACGTGTAAAAATTACACGCAGTAGCATCACCTCGCTCAAACTGGAGAATACTGGTTTCTGCCCTTTTCACCGTATTCGGCGATGACAGAATATAGAAGTAGTGGTTGTTTCAAAGAAATACCGCCAAGGTGCAGCATTAATAGAAATGATGCAAAAATCAAATTTATCACCCTTGTGTTGCCGGGCCCGAGAAGGGAGCAAAGAACAGCAACATTGTTTACCCTCCATGCATGTCGTAACCGGAACTCTGAGTCTACATGCACTGGGATGACAGTTGGTACGGAAAGCGGAGCACTTATGGGAGCGCCCCACGTACTGTGCTGCTATTTTCTAATTAAGAATCAAGAATACTTTATAAAACAAAATAGCGAAGTATAATGAAACAAAAATATAATCATACTATAAACCACACACAAAACACGAAAGTTCGTGTTATCTTCGTTTCATGTTATAAATGTAAATTGTTTTGAGACAACTTAAAATCCTTTCCCGCTGCGTGTTTTGCTTGAGATAAACGTGTACAGTGTATAAGTTATCTCTATGAATTATCTAGATCTGCTTAACGATAAAAATAGCAGTTCACAATTAAAAATAATTGTGTCAAATTTCATCATGATCTGGGTATTCTGCATATATTTTTGTTGTTCAAAATGTCACTAAAATGTGACACATTTAATGAAATCACCTTCACCGTGACTTGTCCCTCTTGACTAATCTAAAGCGTCGTAGGATTGAACGACGATCGGTTTTCGGGCTTTAGCACGTTTGGTCGTTTAGTATGCAGTAATTTTGTGACGCCTCATAATGTTGGTAACTCTTTCAATCCACCTTTTTCTTAGTATTTCTCTGCATCTTTCAGTTTTCATTTTCATGATGTATTCTTTTGCACTGACCAATAACGGTTCAATAAATGCCCGAACCATTTCAATCTCTGTTTTTCAATATATTTGACCACAGATATTGTCCCAACAGTTCTTTTAATCTCTTAATTCCTCGCATGATCGCTTCTTGTTCCGATTGCTGCTTTTTTTAAACATCTAATTTCATACGTAGTAAGCTTTCGATATATTATTTTGTTAGTGTCAATGTCTGACATCGATAACCAGTGCTTTTTTGGGAGGAGGGGGTGGGGGTCTACGCAGGTATAAAGCGGGCTCTCTTTTTGTTTATTTCTGTCTTACTTTGATTCAGATTTAATTCAATCTAACGAAACTGTCAAGCATGACTAAAAAAAATTCAACCATGAAATAATAAAATGATCTTTGCATTCAGTTTTGATCAGAATGGTAGACGGTCAATGACACTGACTGGTCTCCCGGTGATAAAGAGTTAACTAGTGTCGGGAAATATGGATCTGGATTTATAGCGTATCCGTCCACTTTCCCATGTACTAAAATTTAGCACCAAGCCAATTTTCCGTTTAGAAGTATCTTATTCACCTTCTCTGACGGCGCGCGAGGAGGAGGAATCCAAATGGATCAACGGCGAAAGAGCAAAGTGTGTGGCGCACAAGAGGCAAGTTCAGGGCATAAGAATGAATGTTGGCTGGCCACCGTGTAAAAGACTGGGACCTTACCACGCACACTCCAAAGTCAAGCAACCGATCAACAACATCTATACATGACACCTTATTGAATACCTTACTTGAGGGTAACGTCAAAGGGAAGCGAACAAGAGGTAGGGAGAGATACACGTGGGAGAGTAGCATCACAAGGTGGATAGGTTACAGTCTAGCAAAGTGCACCACCAAAACAAGAGACACTGAATGACAACCTCAATTAATTTTGACTGTAAAAGTTCTGATATAATCAAATTGGACTCATGTCACCGTTGAAAGGTGCGTACCCAATCACAATTGGTACAAATTAAATGACTATATCTTCGGTCAACTATCATCTTCACATAAAATTGTTCCGCAGATATGGAGAAAGAGATTAGTAATAACCCGACAGAAACATCACGAAAACATCATGAAATTATATGGCAAGCGGCACACAGAAAATAGGGTAGCAACTATTAAGAAGCTATATTTTCCCAGTAGCGATATATGGATGTGAGACGGATGCAATGACCTCTGCAGTGGAAACGAAAATATCGGCATTTGAAATAGAATGTTATAAAAAGGTCATAAGAATATCATGATCAGAAAGAAGATCCTTAAACAGACGTCCGTAAATACCTGAATATAAATGAAGACTGGCTCCTCAAAACTAACAAAAAACCTAAACTAAACATAATTCGGATATATCATCAAACACATAACTCTTCAGTGTTGTAGGGGTGTCACTCTGAAAACATCAACACAAAAATTTCAGTATGCCTCTCTGTTATCAGTTCTTTGTTTTAATGTGGGGAATCTTAATTCGGACATATGAAAAGACACAAAGAATTAGAAAGATTAATCATGGCTAGAAAGCTTCAAGAAAGAGAACACGCGGCAGATTAAGACTACAATGGACACATGATAGTGAAGACCGTCTGAACATGACACTGGAAGAGACAGTGGAGCATACATGGAAATGAGAGGCTTACAGAGTGGCAGTGAGGATAAAGTTCTGTAAAGGACACTTTAAGTAGAAGATGTTGCTTTAAAGATCATGTTACGGAATTATTTTGAACACCACGGAAATACCGAAGACGTAGGTCCTAATTGTCGGATCATTAACACACATGGAATGGTGACACAATGCATTTCCATTTTCTGCAGTCACCGCTGCTTAAAACCCAACGATCAACATAGTGTGACCAAACGACAGATAATAAACACAATCTTCATTCTAACATATGTTACTTGTGTCAAACATGGCCCTGACAAAAACACTCTTGAGAAAGATTTCAACATGCGAGATGAAATACTTGAGTAACGTCACCAGAAGAGACCGAATGCGAAATGAAGACATCAAGAAGATAGTAAAGACCATATCATGCAAACAATATATAGAAAGACAACAGATCAACTGGTTCGGACATCTTATGCGAATGGAACAATTACAACCAGCCATCCAGGCGTACAACAGCAGAAAGAACAGCTACATGACAAGAGGAAGACCAAGAACAAGATGGGACGATTTAATCATAGAGATTGTTAAGAACCAAGGCTTGACCATGGCAAGCGCAAGACAGAAAACTTCAGCTCCCCACGACGCCTGACGGCATTTGTGGAAAGGACAATACACTGTAGATAGGTAGAATAGATAGGTGTGTTTAGTTGAACTTATAATACTTTTAGATGACCACTAGACTGGTGTGTTTAGTTGTTATGAGAATGTTCCCAGTATCGTCATAATGAACTATTTATCCATGTTCTTTCAGCGCTGAATACGGCACAAAGGGCAAAAACTAGAGCTCCCCAGTTCGAGCGATGTAATGCTACTATACTGTGTGTAATTCTTGCAGGTTGTTGCGACCCATAGTCCTACTCTCTTTGCTTGTTCTTCGTAGAGTCTCTCTTGGCCTTTTTCTTTTGTCACCTGGTACCAATTTTAATGTTTGTAGTGGCAGTCTGTTTTCAATCATTCTATGTGGGCCTACATGTCCGATATAAGTCTACCGTTTTCTTATTATTATTGTAGAAACACGGGCCTATCGTTGTTTGGTGTCTTCTTATTTGCTTGTTTGGTTTGAATTTTCCCAACCAATATTTAAGAATTTTCTAATAACTTATTTTCAAACTAATTTTTTTTCCTCTAGTGCCATTGTTACTTTCCTTCTGCCACGACCATATGTTAATGAGGATATACATTAGAGTTAAACAGTTCATACAGCCATGGTAACTTATTTATTTGTTCGGTATTTTCTTCAAAGCCATAGGCATATAACACCGATTCTAACATATGGATGCAAGCCTTGAAAATAAATAAACATGATAGTGGAATATTAGATGCAACATAGATATAGTTCTAAAGAAGAATGCGAAGAGTACAGTGGATAAATAGAAAAACTTTTAAGGAGATACTCAAAGTTAAATGCAAGACGGGGGTTAATATCTATTTATCATAAATCCATCCATCCATCTATCTATTGTCTTTTCTCTGCTTATGACTATGTTGTAAGGATTTAATGACGATCGGTTTTCGGGCTATTGCACGTGTGGTCGCTTGGTATCCAATAATACTGGGCCGTGTCAGAATGTTGTTAACTCCTTCAATCCACGTTCTTCTTGGTATTCTTCAGTAATCTCGCAATCTTGCTCACTACATTTTCATGTTGTATGCTCTTGCCTCTGACCAATAAGGGTTCATTCTCATTAGGTCGCTGAATCATTTAAATCTATGTATCTCAATATATTTGACCACTGATGTTGTTCCAACAGTTCATGGTAATCTCATCATTTCTCACATGATCTTCTTGTTGTGTTTGCTGCTTTTCTTAGACATCTAATGTCACATGTAGTAAACTTTCTCTTTGTTCTTTAGTTCTCTTTCACCGACATTGAAAACATAATGTTGGGATGAATATTGAATTTAAGTTTTATCTTTTGGTTTCCATAGAGATAGATGTGTGTTTCAAAATTGGTGTAAAAACATAATTTACATAGTTGATTTTTAAAATTCTTCTCTGGAGCTCTCTGTCAATTCTGACATCGGCTGTAAAAATGCACCCTGGGTATTGAAATTCCTGCACTTGTTTCAGTAGTTGATCATTTATTTTTATGTTGATTGTAATGGGGTTTCTGCCTGTAGACATTACTGTTTTTTCTGTGTTGATCTTCATGTTGTGATTGAGGCAGCTTTCGTTGAGTAGGGTTATATGGACTTGCAGCTCTTCACTTGAACTATGGAGTAGGTACTGATCGTCAGCAAAGAGTAGTTATATCATTTGGATGGTAAGCTCCCGGTCGTGTTTCTTCTGCTTTTGTAATATTATCCATATAAATGATAACAATAATGATGATAAGACACACCTCTGTCTAACTCCTGATGTTACTAAAAACCACTTTGTAAGTCCTGCATTTGTTCTAACTGTATTTTCACTATCTTTGTATATAGTTCTTAGTCTAATAATGTTCCTTCTATTCCATATTTTTCTAGGTTAGGACCTACTCCAGAGTAGTTCTGTATTTATTCAGTAGAAGACTTTCTCCTGATCTATAAAAGCAATATTTATTTTGTTGTTGTATTCGATTGTCTTTTAACTAATTTGTCGTAGCGAAAATAGGCTATATATCAGAAAGAGATAATAAGCCTAGACTATATATTTATTTTGTTGGAAACGTTACGAGAAAATGTCTGAATATCATAGTAACAATGGACAAGATTGCAGGCAAGTGTAATTGAAGTCGATAGCGTAAGCAATATTATATAGTTTAACATGGTGGCATGGCAACTAATGAACAACGTTACCGATAAAAGATAATAATAGACTTGTAGAGATTCATGATTATCTGCGGAAGTCGGCATGGCACCTAATAATGATTTAACTAAGAAAAACAGAAGAGCTACACTGTTGTTCAAGATGGCAACGTCCGTCACTAGTGCAGGCATTTGAAACATGTACTAGCAGTGACCTTGATTTAGCTTTGAAGTGAGCTTTTCAAGAATAGGCATGTATTTAAGAGTGAAGCATAAAAAACGAATAATAGTTATGACATACATTTTGATATTGTGTAATATTTAGTTGGAATTGGTTATTCAACATTCAGTGCACCTTACTTTACTTACTAAGTCACTGACCAAGTGTCAACTCAGACAACTGTCAGTCAGTGTCACTGCTGCAGTGAGTGTGGTGTGTACTGTGTGGACACAGGTGAGGACAGAGTGCGTGCACCGTACCAGTGTACCTCTGTACGACTTCGTATAACCAGTACAGTAAGTGTACTCTATCGTGTCGCCCTTCCCGGAACATTTCATCGTCATTAGGTTAGGCTAGGCCTATCATTTGCTTTTAGTATCAGTATCAATCAATTTAGTATAATCATGAATGATGATGATACATCAGCACGCCGATAGTCAAAATATAGGTAAAACTACAGTTTAAGTCTTCACTGTGCTATAAATAGCACACAATATTTACATTTTTAACTAGCCGACATCATGGATTTCTGTGTAACACCAATAAAATTAATAGATGCCGTTACGTCACATCAGACACATCTCACGCAAACGACATCAACCACATTTATAATTAGGCCTATAACTTTTATAACTAATTTATTTTTTAATTTATTTCTGATTAAAACCCTCATTCCTAACCCTTATCTAAATACTAATTTCAAATTAATATGCCTTTTAAATTAATATACCTTAATTTCAAATTCTACTAATCACACTGCAAAGGTTAGGTAATACCTCAAAACTAGAACAAAGGTCACAGTGAAGACTTAAACTGTAGTTGCGCCCATATTTCATTTGCAATATTTAATATGTCTGGTAATTTGTTTTTCTTTATATGTTGTACCAGAAGTGTGAGCATGTGATCAAGATGTTTTATCGCAAAAAGACAAAAACAACCACACATGAGTGTTTGTAAAGCGCAATAACTTTTTTGTTATTATAAAATAATTTTTGCACATCAAAATAAAGAATTGAATACTGCATATATTGATCTAAGTTTTGAATGTGTACATTTGATACAAGAGATGTGAAAAGCTTGTAAAATGGAATAACATCAAAATAAACTCACACAAATGTTTTCAGAAATTTGTGCAAATTTATTTATTTTCTGAAATAGTTACAATGAAAAAATGGGTTTTGCACACTGTAACCCATACATTTATTGTATTTGTGTAGTTTCCTGAAAAAAAATAGCATAATATTGCTGGGGAACTACAAAAAACATATAAAATTAACTTTCAGTATAGAAAATCTTGCACTTGAAACATAGACTTAGCTTAATCTGTAAAATCCTTCAATATATTAGTCGTTAGTTCCATACTTGTTCAATGTCATATAGTGAAACCAATGTGATACTAGATCTATATCTACTGTACTAGTCCTTTATTTACTGTTATCTAGGCCTATGTCACAATCCATAATGATTGTACATCAATTATACATATTGATGGCCAGCCATTGATACTCACCGATGGATTCAGCTATGATGTTTCCTAATTTTGATCATTTCTTTTGCGATAAAAGTTCCTTATGTTTTGTATCTTGCCAGTGAACGGAAGTTCAATACAACTGCTGCAACTATTCGCAGATTTCGGTCTCATGACATTACTGTTTGTATGATTTTAATTTCATAAAAAGTGATCATAGCAGTTGGGGAATAAATTTGCCTATAGTGTTAAATAACAGGGCTGTTTTTGGGGAATATTTCCGCCCATATCGTTCTAAAGTTGTAAACAAATTTTCTTGTCACTAACAAGGGAGTAAAATAAAATAAAATATTTTTTAAGACATACATGATTGTTTCCAATATTGAAACAGAGAAATCGATGTGTTGGCGGTTGCCATCTAAATATTGGCGAATTTCAGGATATTTCATTCATTGAGGGTGTCCAAAGTTGAGATGAAAAGGGGTGTGATGAATATTGTGTGCAGTGAATGGAGCTAGATCGCATAATGTGTGATCATTGACATCAGTGAGTTAAGAGTCCAAGCAAATGAAAGTTACATGGTGTAGGCTGAATGTGGCAGAACATCCCATCTCTTCCAGGCTAGTATTCATCCTGCACAACTTTTGTGACCTGCAGGCAAGCATTATGCTGCAACAAAATAGCAGCATGCCAAGTTCCTTATTCTTGATGGCTGTATGCAGTTTGTCTAGTAAGTTCTTGTAGCCGATAGCATTGATGTTCATACTACGCTCTTTATAGTCCACTGGCAAAGAGTCCCCACCTTCTTAGTAATAAAAAAAAGGCAGCAAGCATAAACTTTCCTGCAGAAATTTGTGATTTGCAGTTTTTTTGTCTTTCGTGAATCACTATTCTTGACAGAAATGTGTCATCCAGTGTATGGTACCTGTAAAAGCTTCAAACTTAACCCCCATTCATTCTTCTTTATGATGTTTAAACAAAGAAGTAGTCTACAAATGGACACCCAAAACAAAACTAAAAAAAAATTCCCAGTACAGCTAGCAGAAGAACTAAACAAGAAACATCACCTTCCTAAAGATAGAGAGGAATCTGAAAGAGTATCAAATATCCCACCAAATACATCCCCCCATGCTGTCCCAAATAAACACTACACTGTTTGACAAGTCAGTAACCAAGGCAACAAACCAAAACATCCTTATGTCCATTGCACTAGAGACTATCAACTCGTACCCCAAGGACTGGATTCAAGCATACACAGATAGTTCAGCCTTCAAAGCCACCATCAATGCAGGATGTGGCTCTCTTATAATCCTCCTTGACAAACATCAAAAGAGTTATCTGCTCCTTGTGGAGAGTTCTGCTGTAACTGTGGTGCAGAGGTGAAAGCAATATCATAAACACTAAAAAAAAACCAAAGAATATATAGTAATATATTCACAGATTCCCTGTCTGCTCTATAAGCCCCTGAAAACTGGAATCCAACAGCAGAGAAAACTATAAGCAACATACTTTTCAAGCTACAAACATAATTACATCCTATGGCATCAATACTACACTACAGTGGGTACTAGGCCACACACTCACACCCAGAGATATATACACAGGCAGAAAGATTAAAAATTTGGGGCACCAACATTAAAAAAAAATATTTCCACTATCTAATTAATTAATTAAAATTATAGACAATAGAGATGTGGTTCTATAGAAGAATGCTGGGAGTACCATGGATGCTAGAAACAACTATTGAAGAAGTGATGAAACTCAATACAAGATTGGGGGGGGGGGGGTTTACTTAATAGTATCATAAAAAGACAGTCTTAATTTTTTGTGGTCACGTTATGAGACAAGGTTCACCATCATCAAGTTGCGCGCAGACTGGTGTTCATGTATCTCCACAACTCTATTTCAAATATCTTTTACTAGGATAGTTGTTGACTCTTTGCCATGCCGTGATGTCAGACTATCTAATATTTTCTCATGCTTGCATGCTCAATCTGTCTTGTCCATTGTAACAATGTTCTCCATATCTCCCTGTCTCATAACGTACAAAAGAATAATTGTTTCTGAACATTAAAGCACAGTCTTTGTAAAACTTATACTCATAGAAAATGTCAGACTCTTGCCATGCTGGTGATGAGAGATTGTTTGACATCCTCAGAATGTCAGACTCTTGCCATGCTAGTGATGAGAGATTGTTTGATGTCCTCAGAATGTCAGACTCTTGCCTTACTGGTAATGATTGTTCAACATCCTCAGAATGTCAGACTCTTGCCATGCTAGTGATGAGAGATTGTTTGATGTCCTCAGAATGTCAGACTCTTGCCTTACTGGTAATGATTGTTCAACATCCTCAGAATGTCAGACTTTTCCATGCTGGTAATGATTGTTCAACATTCTCAGAATGTCAGACTCTTGCCTTGCTGGTAATGATTGTTCAACATTCTCAGAATGTCAGACTCTTGCCTTGCTGGTAATGATTGTTCAACATTCTCAGAATGTCAGACTCTTGCCTTGCTGGTAATGATTGTTCAACATTCTCAGAATGTCAGACTCTTGCCTTGCTGGTAATGATTGTTCAACATCCTCAGAATGTCGGACTTTTCCATGCTGGTGATGAGAGATTGTTTGAAATCCTCAGAATGTGAAACCAGGGGAGTATCATCAGAGAAATAGAGTTTCTTGCGAAGAACCTCTGTCGATTTTGTATTTTTAAGTTGATGAGTGAGCCATCAAGTCTTGTACAGATACACAAATTATGAGCAAGCATATATATATATATATATATATATATTTATATCTAAAAAATTCGGGAGACTGCAACAAAACTGTGCACTGTATGGTAAGTAAATATTAAAAAAAAAAAACACAGACAAAAAAGAGATGCTAGAACGACAGCAATGTGATTGCTGACATCACATTTTTAGAATGAGACGTGTATATGAGTCTATTTTATTTTCCAGCTATACAACAAGATGGCCCTATGCAGATTTGGATTGCTCAGAAGCTGTTCCCATCTACAGGTTTCTTCATTGTCTCTCGCTGGTGAGTTTCATCATATAAGTTTTTTATTGTATTTAGAATCATCGTCAGAGTATGATGCTTTGAAAATTGCAGCTGGAAATTTCCATGGTGTAGTTGTTAAGCCATTCACTTTATGTTAAAGAGGTTGTGGGTTTGAATTCTTCTTACATCTTGACTATAAAGTGGATTTTCCAACCAAAATTCCAGGGAATTATCAATTGAAGCTACAGAGTTACGTACTATGAGTAGTGCTCTCAACAGGCGGCATGTGGCTTTTGTTGAGAGGGGCAGAGTACATATGGGATAACCACTGTTCCTACTAACATACTAGCGCACATATTTTATCCCTTGGTGCACAGTTTGGTAGTGGTGCATATACAATCTTGTGTATATAAATGCATATAAAGCTCCTATAATAAAAAGCGTAAAATTGTAAAGTTATATAAAGTTTTAGTTTTTATAATTTTAAATGCCAAATTTTAAGGTTACGATTCACACCCAGTATACAGACATGACGGCATTAACACGGAAGTAGCAAGATACTTTCCTTCCTGTTTTAAGTGTATAGGATAGACTTATAATAGTACCGTTAAGATCCGCGTATAAACAGAATATTTGGACAAAAATCAGAGATGACTTCATACTCCTCGACTTATATTAGAGTAAGATCAAATTGTAAAATTTTTTGGGTCCAAATCACAGTAAAAAAGGAGAAAAACACTTACAAAAAAATTCCAGTCACATGTCCCGATATATTAAGCCAGGATAAAATGACTAGGGCTCACCAGCAATCTAGAGCGTACTTACCATAACGCTAGGCCTCTAATTACATTAATTTCGATATATCATACAATATTTCCTTTGAAATCGATATTTCTTGATTAAAAACTCGCTTACTAGGTCTATATCGTTATTTCCGACATGCCGCCATTTTTACTGAGCATAATTTCCCCGGAAACGCTATTTTTTAGCAATGGGTATTACCGTTTTTTTTACTGTTATGGTACATATATTTCTATCATAACGGTTTCAATTGGTCAGAAAAGTATTCGGCCTACAATCGGATGGGTTTATATTTGGATCTTAACGGTATGTATTAAAACATACCAACTATGGCGATGCAAAACAATTTTTCCTCATTTATATTACTGTATATTTCCATGTATAAACCAATAATTGTTTGGTATTTATTTCCGATTGTGATGTTGTGGGGTTGGCTTATAAATGCCTACACCATATTTAAAAGCATATAAGTGGTAGAAAAAAAATAAATTATAACACAGAAAGCCAAATACTGGTAACAAAAAAACTTAGCGGTAAAAAAGCCCAACAAAAAACATGTGACTCACATGTTCTTGTCCGATATATTCAAGCTAGGATAAAATGCCTAGGCCTATAATATATCTTATGTTATTTCATAACCAAACTAATGTGTACATATAATATCATCTGTGAAAATAAATGAAACATACCGATCTACCGGTAACTCAAGTTATCATCTAGGTCTAGTGTTTCGGTAAAAACTTCGATAATAACAGACAAAATTAAAGTGGGTTTGGCTTGCACACAACAAAATTAGCTGTAGAAACTCACAAAAACGATAACACAGAACAACATCAAATACAGGTAACAAAGGACAAAACTTATCGGTGCCAGAATAAAGGGTCATTGAAATTCTTTGAAGTTGTAATCACTGTCTGAAGTCTAATAATTCATGAATTTTATCCTCCGTCATGGAAAATCGAGGTGAATATCGTCAGTTTCTGGTACATTGTCATCGTCAACATCATCCTCAAAGATAGCGTTGTCCTTACTTCCATCCATTGCATTACTGATGAAGCATTTTTTGAAAGTTCGGAGGATCATTTTGCGCAAAATTTCAGGAAAATTGTGGTTTGTAATTAGACGTTAATTTTCAGTAACATGTAATTTTCTTTGTATCGTTTCAGCTCTCAAACAAAATAGCTCCAACCTATGTGTCTCAAGGTATGGCGGTCCTAACGAGACAAGGTTATCACATCTCAATTTAATGTCCAAGCAGTGTTTGACCGGAGCTAGTGAGGCGGTATTAAGAACTGCTGAATTTTCACTCCAGACAGCTACCATGATTTCTCAACCCAAACCACTTCCCGGTACAATTTTGGAGTCATTTCTTTCGCAAAAGTCTAACATATCAAGAGACATGATACAGAGATACATCTGTCCATCTAAACTGACCGATAACAATCTTAATATAGTTATATTAGATAACATAACATCAATAACAAACTTTTATGACTGTCCTGTATCAACAATCATCGACAACATCAAGATGCCAAGTCAAAAGAAGTCAGAGATATCTGATGGGCCAGATAAGAGAGCTCCCAAAATGGAAGCCAAAATTATCATGAAGATCAGACATAAGAAAATGAAAAAACATAAGTTAAAAAAACTTCGGAAAAGGATGTACCATGTGTGGCGTAAACACAGAATGGCCAGGAAAGCAAGAAGAATGAAATTGTACCACAAGGAATTGGAGGAAATAAAGAAATCTGGCGATGACTTCAATCCTCTAGAATTTGTACAGCAGCAGATTGCAAATGCAAAAAAGGGAGGATATGGAATCAGTATATTTGACTCAAAGGATGGTAAATGAGAATTCTTTAAAATAATGAATGTTAAGTTGTAAACAGATATAGTCACATGTGTTTTAATGTTTTTTGTATCGAGTTGTTGTATAGTTGTTGAATCTTATCCTTAAATTGTTGTATAATTGTTGAATCAGATGCTTAGATTGTTGTATGGTTGTTGTATCAAATACTTCAGAAGTTCAAGGGTGATCTTTTTCTTTCAGTTTCCTGTGGAGCATAGGGATACAGCTGTCATTCTCTGATGATTTCTGTGCTGTGTTGAATTCTTGAACTTTGCCCACAAGATCCCAATTGATCTGGACTCCTATAATTTTTTTCTGGATATTCTTATAATTTTCCTCTTCTTGTGGGTGCCATACCAGAGCTTGTCTTGTTATGTTGTTACATCTCGTTCTGAAAGGGGGGGGGGAAGAACCTATCCATCTTCCTTTTCTATCTTTCATCTCCACTGGTCACTGGTATGTTCCTCTTTCACAACTCATTAGATAATAATTTTGACTATCTAATGGAAAGTAGATGACAGAGGCATTTATTGATAAATATATGTGATTTTCTGGGTTTGATGTCATGCTTCAGATCATATGTATTAAACATACTAACCTTGTTTCCCAACATGTATCATTCACAATCAGAAAGCCACAAACACCAACATAAGATGACTATCAAATGATTAAAAGACCAGAAAAAGTTGTAATTCTATGCGTTAGAACAGGTCACAACTGACTCTGCAGTCACATGTACACAACATTCATAATTGGCAACGCATCCATGTGTAGATGTTGACAGGCACCACAGACTGAAGAATATATACTTCAAGAATGTTCTAAGTATGAGATGTTGAGAAAATCATACTGGTTCATAGAAACAACACGTATCAAAGCTATGAGGACCCTGTATGAGATACTAGTCCATAGAAACAACACTAGAATCAAAGCTATGAGGACCCTGTATGAGATACTAGTCCATAGAAACAACATGTATCAAAGCTATGAGGACCCTGTATATGTACAAAAGATGGCAAAGTGTATTGTGACTAAATATCTTGCAATTTTGTCTCCTCAATAAACTGTGCCACAATTTCAAAAAATTGAAAGACAAAAAAACAAAGTGACAATTCATAAAATCAGCCATGAGACAAGCTGCTACTTCTTCTTAATCTTTATGCAACTTTTATGTTGGCCTGCTGATTGATAGCCAGCACAGAACAAGAAATAATGATTGATATTTAAAACCATATTTTGTTTGAATCAACATTCTTGTGTCAACCAATAACCATCAGATTTATGTTTGTGTATGTAATTGCTGTTTAATAAATATTTGTTTCACTAAAAATGGTGTTCAAGAGTTATAGATTTATGGAATAAGCATAGATTTATAGTAGATTTATAAAGGAATCATAGATTTATAATGGAATAAGAGTGATAATGGAATCATATATTTATAATGGAATAATAGATTTATAGTGAAATAATAGATTTATAATATAAAAAATAGATTTATAATGGAATAATATTTATAATAGAAATAGATTTATAATAGAAATAAGAGATTTAAAATGGAATAGATTTATAATGAGATTAAGATAGCTTGGGAGGGGTTAATCACCCCACCTCACAGGAAATCAGAAACATGACATTTAGTTATGGTTATGATGAACTGATATTGTGCTCAGACAAACCCAAAGGTGCTTAGTCTTCTCCAGCATATGACAAATGGTACACATGTTGATGGTTCCTGTGACAAAATATTCTATTCACTCCTTCCCGCAGTGGTCCAGTTCTATGAGCCATGTTCAAATGAAACCAACCTGTGGTGAATCACATATGCCAGCACACAAGAAGGATGAAGACGTCATCACTAATATAATAAATGCACATCAGTGCATTAAGTCATTTGGTCTTAATACCTATCATTCATTTATTTAGATTTGGTGGTTTTGTTGTATTGTTGTCCATGTTGTTTTCAGGCATAGTTTTATTTTGTTCACATTTCTCATATATTTTTTTTACTACACGTCTGACAATACTTGAGTATACATATATCACTTACCTTGGGTATTTCTATCTACTGTTAGATGTCTGCCGTCTAATGCCATTATTTTTTTATTTTTTTTCAGTTTTGTATTTGCATGAAATAGACATACAGTTGAAACTGTTTTATATACTGTTATCTGTATATTTTTGTACCCATACCCAATAGTCTGAAAATCTGTGTGTTCATTGTAAAACTGATGGACCTTGTGTTTTAGTACTATTTTTATACAAATCTACAGCAGTCTCACTTATTATCAGTTTTCAGAATGTAATCCTGAGAATGGAATATGCTGCATAATGGTTTACAGTTGTCTGCGATATCTACACCTTATGTTCTCATACATCTGACTTCTTTGTGGTATATTTGGGTCACTTCAACTTTCTAAAAGATTGGGTAACAATTGAGACACAGCCAACAGTGCATGGTCTCCATTGAGGCGGTCACAAGGAGTGATGAGACATCAAGGCGGAGAATATATTCAACGTGGAAGTAGTGGTGGAGAATATATTCAACATGGAAGTAGTGGTGAATATATTAAACGTGGAAGTAGTACAGCTGAATTCCTACAAAGTAGAATGAGGAGTGTATTCAACCAGTGAGCAACAGGAACAATTAGCATGCATACCCCTTGACATTTGATTGGGGAGACTGAGCGTCTAGTGGTCTGCCTGGAGTGCAATGATGGTTCAAAACTCAAGGGCAACAACTCCACGCCCAACGCTCCTTTGTCACCTTATATGACAGGCCAGTGCTACCGTTATTTGTTTCCCTGGCAACATTGAGCTGAGACAAGCCTGAGGCATATTACCAGGATAGAGATCTAGTTATACAGGGTATCAGCAAATGGTGAAGTACATAAATACACAAGCACAGAACTTTAGGTATGTTGATTGTCTCCACATAATGGACGGATATCAAAGTCGGATGTGCCAGGCCATTGGCACAAATAAAACAGCGACACAGAACATTTGAGTTCTCTGGGCTACATGGTGCTAGAAATCAATAATAAGATCATCATTGTCCTACTACAAGAGAGATGTCATGAGAATTTGAGAACAAATGCAAAAATAAAACAGCATGGAAGTGTACTTGTCACCTCTCCTTAGTTGCTGTGACTTAGTACATGAAGAGTTATCCCTGATGGCAGAGATTTACTGCCCAGAGATTTATCTTTACTGGACATGTCCATAGTTGCTCAGATCTCAGCATAAGTAAATCTATCAGGGTGTATCTGCTGATGGTTCTGTTTGTGTTGGTTGAGTGTTTTAAAAAAAATTGTTTTTAGGAGTTCTCTCCGGACCAAGCTGATACTCGATCCCCAAAAATTCTAGGTAGTGCATCACTCATGTTTATTGATCTCAAAATCCTGTGATTGTGCAGACTCATATAGGAAGGACAGTGACTATGTTTGCTTTGTCCATAGGTTGACCATTAATTGTGGCTGTAGAACCAATGAACTTGTCAGCTCATTTATTTCCCTCCATACCTGCATTTCCTGAGACAAATATTAAACTGATTTTGTGCAGTGAGATCTATTTATTCATGTTCTCCAATGATTTCGCCCATAGACATGATATGTTTTGATTTTCTGAATAATACTGAGTTAGTTAGTATATAATAATAATAAATCATATAACCCATCAGTGTTGTGAGAGGTGCCACATTGGAGACATTAGCAAAAAGTTCTTGAAATATCTGTCTTCATAATCCAGAAAAAAATCTTGCTCAGGCCATTCCTTAATATTGTCAATCCACAATTTTCTTTGACTACCTTTTCCATTGGAGTATTTCAATGGCCAGAATTTTACTTGGTAGTGCCAAGCTCCACTACTGGCAAGCAAAAATAACATAACTGTTATTCGACACTATTTTACAGGAAATTTGTATGCAGGGATAGAGATAGGTTTGTGACTCTAGCAAGGAAACAGAAGTTGCTGGAAATAAAATTGTAAAACATGACTGCTTGCTAGACGAGCACAGAAAACAAACATCTGCACTTGCTACAAACAGACAGAATCTAACACACATGCTACACATACAAAAAACAAATCCATATAGTTATATATATGTATGTATATATTTATTCATGCCTATTTAATTATGACAATACATGACAGGTTGCTACTTTATCAGAGCTTCCTAACCTATGTGAGGACGCGGCTCTGTAAACAAATTAGAAAAATTAGGACCAGGGCCCAACTGAAACAAATTCTATATATTCATAAATCACTTTAATATCAAGAAGTTCTCACGACCCAGTAGACATGTAGCCGTGGCCCGGCGGTTAAGGAGCTCTGAACTGTAGTACACGATAATCTTATGGAAGCATTTTGATTAAGAACAAGCAGTATATACTGCAAGTAATATTTACACATTGTGTGTAGTAACACAACAACATAAGTAGATCAACAGTAACTTTGGGTTATGGGTGCTCCACTGGAACAAATCTCTTGTTCTTGGTCCCTATCTCTCACTTATTACTCCTCCATTCCATAACTTCCTTAGCCACTTCTTATGACATACATGGAAGGTAAACAGTGTTGCTATTCATTGCTCCCCTTTTGGTCCTGACAACACATGAGCAGAATCTATCTAAAGTCATCTCTCATACTGTTGAGGCATATGGGGGGGGGGGGGGGGGGGAACTAGTGCTGGGCCAACTTTTTTGGTGACCAACTAAGTGTGATGAGTTTATCATAATGCCTGCTGCCTTTACCTTTCCCATATTTGATTAGTACCCATTTCCTAAGGCTTTGACATGGGAGTCATTTGTGCCATTTTTTCCTCAGGCAAAACTGTTAATTGACATTACCAAATCTGAAATCTGACCAGGAAGTCAATGCACTAACCACTAAACCACTGTGACTCCGTCATACAATTTGCAGTCTAAATGACAATATGGCAGATAAAAATAGTAATGTAACAAAAGTAAACAATACAAATTAATGTGTGATAGAGATTCCTCAAAACATCATCATCATGTATCATGCAGGGTTGCATAGACCAGTGGCTTTCACCTGTGACCTCCTTTTGGGACACATTTTCTTCTGGGGCATAAAAGTCTTCAAAATAATTTTTCAGTTACCTTTCTGTGGCCCCCTCATGTTCACCAGATAGTTGTTGTGGCTTAGTACATAAAGAGTTATCTTCATCCCCGACAGCTGGTTGCTGCCATGGGACCTATCTTTACTTGTATACATGATTCGATATGAGTATATATAAAAATGTGTGTACATGCGTGCACATACATTGGTGTGCATGGTTTTGAGCAATATGGACATGCTTTCTGCTAAAATACATATTACTAATATTATAGTGATTATTGTTTGTGCACTGCATGTGTGACGATCAGAGCATGGGCTTCTAGTTCAGGGTGCAAAGAATAGACACACCATCTTCTTTCCAGGAATATTGCAGGAGGGGGCGGCTAAGGAAAGTTGGGGAATAGGCTGACAACCTGTCAAAAGTGAAAAAAATCATTATCACTGCATGCCATGTCTCACATTTGTCTTCTGTTGTACTTATTCACCCACTGCATTATGAGTTAGCATAGGAGTGCCATAGGCTAAGGGAATAAATCCCTACAGAAAAACCATGACAAAGGAATAAACCCCTACAGAAAATCCAGAGGGAAGACCCTAAGTCAGCCGATGGTGTATTAAACCATCTTCTGGCATTTCCTGCAGTTCTGCTTGTTTCCCTTTATATTGGCATTACCTTTCCCTTAGAACTTATCAACAGAGCTGAGGGGGATAGTACAAATTGGGCAAGGCACTTTCTCCATAAAATTAGACTGGCCAAGCAATTTTGTGTGAAATGTAGTTTAACCAATTTGTGGTTCTCATAGTCCAGTTAACATTTTATGCTGGCCTGCTTCTTAACTGTCTGCAAAGATGCAAAAGGTCATCATCCTCAGCTATATATAACATTTAACTCTCTATGCAATGGTGCATACCAAACTGGTGGGTGATTCTCCTTTAAGGGAGGGGGCGTGAGATGTTCTCAAAGAGAGGAGGGTGTGAAGCATTGTGATTTACTGCATTAAAGGCATGAAAATGTTTCAGTTAAAATATAAGCATGTATAAAATTAGATTTAAGTAAAAGTAATAATGACTAATGTTCAAATGCAAATTATTTTTATAATCACAATTAATTTAATTATGTCCTTATGAAAACCTCATACTGATGACAAGAGTGAAACATTTTATTTTTACCAGGGACACACCTCATACCCAGTTTGACCTGTAGTTTTCAGAAATTACTACATGGTTGAAAAATAGAGTGCAATGAAATTAGGTCTAAAGGTGGGGATGAGGTATAAGCCTTTACAAAATTACAGGTGTTAGGGAGGGGTGGTGGTGATGTGGTTAGATATTTTGCCCATAGGTCAAGTAAAAAAAGCCATGTCGAAGTCAGATGTGCCAGGTCACCAAAATTCAGTCAAGGTAAACCATGACATGACTTATTCTGTTCTCTACACTATGTTTAGGTAACCAGCAGAAGTGTGAGAATGAACACAGTGAAAAGACTACTCAATCAATACTGGAGTGAAGCTGTGAGCTGCTGCACATGTATTTGCTGAGTTGGGGGATCAGAGCATCTAGACTTTTCTGGCAATAACTTCAAGTTATAACACAGGAAGAACATTGTACTACAAAGTGATCCAAACTGATGAGCTGTTATGCTCACAGCTAAAGGGATTATTTCATCTTCATCATCATAAGATGTTTCACATACGTCTGAAATATAACGCTTTATAACTATTCTGTATAACGGCAAATGCTCTACAGATTTTGCTTCAGTGAGAAAACATATGGCTTTTTGACATTGGCAGAATTTATTTTTCTTTACAACAAGCAATTATTGAGAATTCTAAAGCCTTTCAAGGCTACAAATGGTGGCATACAAAAGCTGGGTTGGTTGGTGGTCTTTCTTAACTTCCACTGGAAAATGGCATTTTTGTTTTAGATTTGTCGACTGCAGGGGTTATGTTACTTTTGAATTAAAATCAGAACATGTACTGTCATATACTCAGAAGTGTAGTTAACAATTAATGATTGTTCTACACTACACGTGTGTCAAAGTTAAGTAAACTCACACTGTAGACCTAATAAACACACTGTAGACCTATTAAATGAAATTCTGGTTCAAATAAAATTCTTCTTTCCTTTGCCTGGTGCATATTTAGATCTAAGTTTTGTCTCTTCAAATAAAATAAAAATCCAGTCAATCTGTGAGGTAGGCGATAATGTGTGTCGCTTTGTAGATTTCAGATATGAAATTATATTGACAAAGACAATAATGTTTGACATAAATGTTGGTAGGAAAGTTCATGAAAATGTTTTCCATTGTGCAGGCTAGTGCTGTGTCCTAAATATAATGACTTGTGGGGGAATGTGAACTATGTCAAAGGGGTTAAGAGTATTACAGTAAAATGCAACACATTGCAGCAAAATGTGACATTGCAAAAAAAAAAAAAAGGTACAGATTGCAACAAAATGTTAACACATTGTAATAAAATGTCACAAACAATAAGACTTATCAAAATATTGTAGCAAAATGTAACAAACTACAATATGATATATTAGTAACATTGCAACAAAATTTTACTTGCTGCAACAAAATGTTGCAAACAATAATCATCAAGAATACTTCAGAAAAATGTAACACTACAATCTTCAATCAGATTAGTAAGAATATTGCAATAAAATTGTTACACTTTGTAACAAAATGTTACAAACAATGAGATTTATCAAGAATACTGCAGTAAATGTAGCAAACTACAGTTAGTAAGACTTGCAATAAATTCACATCGCAACAAAATTTTACAATCTACAAAATATATTGAGAAGATTCTAGTAAAATGTAACAAACTAGAAAATGACACTTCTCAGAAAACATTGAGAACTACAAAATATAATCAGAGCTTGTTCAATACCTTTGACATAAACTTTTTTCAGAACAACTTCCCTTTCATGTAGATTACATAGACAATTACTCCCCTTCTATATAGATCACATAGACCATTACCATGTCAACTTATTTTTCCATATTTTTAACAATTTATTTCCTTATTTCAATAAAAACTCCTATTCTTAGCCCCCACTAAATTTAAAATTTTTTTTAACCCTCAGTATGAGCGTGTGAGATAAAAAACATTGGCATTAGTAATAATCACTAGGATATTTAACACCAAGTGACATCTTAAAATTTTTATTTTTTAAATTACAAAAAAATTAGTTTTTTTTTGGGTGGGTCCGAAATCAGAATTAATATGGAAAACCTGTACTAGTTGACTTGATACCTATGCATTATTCCACTTTCATATAGATTATATAGACCATTACTCACCTTCCATGTAGATTATATAGACCATTACTCCCTTCCATATAGATTATATAGACCAGTACTCTCCTTCCATGTAGATTACATAGACCATTACTCTCCTTCCATGTAGATTACATAGACCATTACTCTCCTTCCATATAAATTATATAGACCATTACTCTCCTTCCATGTAGATTACATAGACCATTACTCTCCTTCCATGTAGATTATATAGACCATTACTCTCCTTCCATATAGATTATATAGACCATTACTCTCCTTCCATGTAGATTACATAGACCATTACTCCCTTTCATAAAGATTATATAGACCATTACTCCCCTTCCATGTAGATTACATAGACCATTACTCCCTTTCATAAAGATTATATAGACCAGAAGTCCCCTTTCATATAGATTATATAGTATATGAATGCAAGAATAAATATAAGTTTTACATAAAACAAATTTAAGGAATCAATTTTCTACCAAAAGGTATTCATCAAACTAGGGAGATCTCAGAAAAAACTTTGTTCATAAACAAGATGCTCAGGATTGGTGTGGAACCTATCACTTTTTGAAGAGAAGGCAAAATGACTTAACCACTATGCCATGGAGACCTCCAAGGTAAAAAAAAAACATAATAATAAATAGTACCAGTGACAAAAAGTTGTGAAGGCCCATGATCACACAGACATGGCTCAGATCAAATCTTAACAAGCTAAAAAAAATACCACAGAATACTTTTATTATCACTTAGAGCTAATAAAACAGACAACACAGCACAGACAAGTCACAAAGACAACACGCCACACAGACAACAAGTCATACAGATAGAAGAAAATGTTGATTCTCATTTCTGAGCAAGATATTCTTGGAAGAACAAGGTTTCATTTGAAAGCTCACAGTTCTGTTGACATTTTGGATGTCAGAACCTGAATTCTTTTAGCGTTGCAATTCTTGCACAAGATATGGTCATCAAGAGGGTAGCAGCCATGGCCTTCAGCTTCTGAACTCAGCTGACATTTGCAGTCCTACATCGGGAGAGGTAAACATTATTTGTTAAAGGCTAGCTTATCCACTTTATTGAGAGACAGTTGCAGAAAAGTGAGAAATGATTGAGATGGTAGATGATAAAAACTAATAAATATATGAGTAATTAGAATATATATATATTAGGAGAAACATGATATATATCATATCATATATATATATATATCATAGTTGTCATATATATATATATATATATATACTATGACAACTAAACTGTAAAATATGACAATATATTTCATTCTCTGGGCAATGTCCTGCTAATTTGCAGGAATTTGAGAACGAACGCAGGTAGGAGAATAATGTACATGAAACTAGACAACAGCACTTCCAATCATATCCATCCATTCAAAATATTTGATTTTAAAGTTTCTATGACTTTGTTCTCAATGACTTGCAAGTTGGCTGTATGTAGTACAGAGAATGGAATGTGTTGTGTCATAGTTTACAGCAAGGCTGTGATATTTATGCCTTTAGTCCTGACACATTTGATTTCAGCATAGCTGGATCACTTGACTCTGTATAGGACAGACAGATAAACACTATTCTGTGTTCCCCTCTCAGTCCGTGAAAATATATATGACAAATAGGGAGAATTTTATGGAAAGAGAACAATGATTCTGAATACACAGTGGAATTTCACTTGACAATTTATGCATTTTAGATGTGGATATACCGTTAAATTCTGAATATAAACCCATCCGATTGTAGGCCGAGAACCTAACTATCCCTTCCCAAAAGTGGAGAAAGTCAAAGGTCCGACTATAGACTGACATCCCCAACTTAACAAAGCCAGCAATAATGAACTTCATCATCATAAGAAAGAACCGACATGCTAAATGGAAATTAACACAAACTTTTGCAACTCTAAGAAAATGGCATTCCTTTCATTTGCTTCACTCACGTAACTTGAATGAATCAAGGAATGAAACCCCGTGGCTACTGTATTCTGGATCAATATATCCAAAAATAATGAATACCTGGTAGGCTGACTTCCCTATCCATGACTATAGACGGTTTATGAGGTGGTGAGACTTTGGGGAACAAAGTTTTTCCTGAATGAATTGTCTGTGTTGGGTGTCTGGGCGTTATGAGCGGAACAGCGCTAGTGAATAGTAATTACTACGTAACTATTATGTCACGGGCTTCTGACAGTGATGTTTAAGTGGGAAATGATGAAAGGCAAGACAGCAAGATCACGTTTGCTTTTATAAGATACAGAAGAGTTTGAACTTTGTTCCTGGTTATGTTTACCGTGTGGGGAGAATACGGTAATAAAATAAACATAACAGAGGATTGTGAAATTGATCTAGTCTTCCACTAAATGTACAGTGGTTGGGGGAGGGAATAAATTACAGCGCAATTTTACTACAAAATGCCTATGATGTGTTGTGATTTGGAACCTTGTTTCAAATCTTCTATAAAGAAAGATTGCATTTAGTCACTTATCTGAATGGCATCACATAATGTGAGGGAAACGTGGATTGGTTGAGCAGATTGAAATGGGTAGGGCCAGTAGTCCATCTGCTGCCTCAGTGGGCTGGACTAATTAACAGAATATAAGGCTGACTTAGCTAGCCAAGAATACTGCACAAGTAGTTTAGCTTCCAGTTCATACATTTTTATTGTTATTGAGATTTTATTCCGGTAAGTGTAAGCGGGGGAAACGGGAAGATGAATGGATGAATGGCCAGACAAAAACATGCCAGATCACGTTTGTTTTTAAAAGATACAGAAGAGTTTGAACTTTGTCTGACCTGTATGTTTACCTTATACGGTAATATAAACTGAGGCACAGCTCAGACAGTTTCACTATTGATTTCTCTCCCATTCCCATCCCTCCAACACTGCCTAAGCGGCAAGGTTTTGGATGTCAAAAATGTGAGTGTTTGTGCAAGACTGTAGTATGAAGAGTAAGACCTCTGTACAGAATTAATTAGGACTTCATTCTATGTTTCTGATTATTGTCTTGGTCAATATTTATATACTTGGAGTCCCATGTTAAAAAATGGCAAGACCAACCAGCGACATGCACGGAAATACTCAAAATCTGCCTTTGAGGTGTTGTTTTAAATTTTCTGTACACAGGTCTTATAGCCTAGTAGACGGTCAGTAACTGTTGTAACATTTGCTTTACCGCAACAAGAAAGTGTGTGACAGTGTTTAGATTACTGGTAGTTAGTGTTTCCCTACACAAACAAGACTAGGCCTAAGCTACCAATCAGCTTAGGCTATGGTATTTCATTTGTTTTTTCCACAGACCATTACCGTATTTTGGTCAATAAATAACATCAGATACTTGTATACTTTTCTGACCAATTTCGATGATCAATTGAAACCTTTATGATAGAAATATATGTACTATAAACGGTAAAAAAAACCGGCAATACCCATTGCTAAAAATAGCGTTTCCGGGAAATTATTCTAAAAAAACGGCGGGTGTCTGAAATAACGATATAGACCTAGTAAGTGAGTTTTTATCAAGAAATATAAGAGATTTTGAAGGAAATATTGTATGATATATAGAAATTAATGTAATTAGAGGCCTAGCATTATGGTAAGTACGCTCTAGATTGCTGGTGAGCCCTAGTCATTTTATTCTGGCTTAATATATCGGGACATGTGACTGTAATTTTTTTAAAAGTGTTTTTCTCCATTTTTACTGTGATTTGGACGTAATTTTTTTTTAATTTGATCTTACTCTCGAAAATAAGCCTAGGAGTATGAAGTCATCTCTGTTTTTTGTCCAAAAATTCTCGGGTTATACACGGAATTTAACGGTATATGGAAGAATCAGGACAATTTCATGGAAAATTAAGAAAACAAGTTTTCTAACAACACTTCAAATGAAAAATAACTATTAAAGGCAACAAAAATAAAACAAAATATTTCGGACATTAAAAGACATGATACTTTTTCAAAGACCTTAATTGATGGTAGAGCTGAGGGGGCGACGATCAAGTGATAGGCGAGATACAAGTGGGAAGGAAACAAAAGATGGATAAGATACAGCACATCACAATGAACTACCAATGCAAGACAAAGGTCAGTTTCAAATCTTCATTGCGGAAATGGAACTTGATGATGATGACAGCCACACAAATCATGTACATTTGACAAACTGGCATGAGCTGTTCTAGAACAGTACTGACCATACTACGAACCACAAAGCCATTTTTTCTGGCCCACCAGGCTGATAAAAAAAGTACTATTTGTGCTGCTGGCCTCCAGAGTTCAGACTTTACTTGATGATAAAAAAGAAATTACAAGAACTGTCGGAATGACATCTGTGGTCAAACAGAGCAAGAAGAGCCATGTGATGAATGAAGAGATTACAAGAACTGCTGGAACAATATCTGTGATCAAATATATTGAAAAACAGAGACTGAAATGGTTCAACCAATAAACTCTTTCAATCCCAGCTGATCAGGAAAAACACCGGGCTTCATGCCCAGTGCAAGGGGAAAAACTGCAAAAATAAGAGGTGATTGTGTAAGAAAAATTAATAAAAAATACAATTTGCAATCAATTTTTATGATTCAGTCTAATTAATAGACACAGGTAAATGGAACAGGTACTGATCTTTGAACATATCTTTGTGAATGTCATGTAAGATAAATTCATTTGTCATGTAACATGCGTGAGAGAAAAAAAAAGGAGTACTAGTTTCATGTGGGCTTTAATTACTGGTGTAAAATTGTTTGTTGATAAATGTTCCAATAAAGGTTGAAAAGAAATCTCCTTTACACAGCATTCCTACATCATTCTGTAACTGTTAACTACTCCAAACAAATAGGCCTATTTCACATAAAGAAAGCCCTAGATATCTGGTGAAACAAGTCTCCAAAGAAAAGGATATCGTTTTTCTGAAAATTTTATACAAGAATAGTATCACAATAAAAAGTCTTTCACAGTTTGGAAATGCCAGCTGTTAGAAACGATCCATAAACAATCCTGTAAACTGCCATTACTGGTTTTCACGTCAGGGCTAAATTTAGCATGTCTATTCAGATGGAACCGGTAATGGACATCAACCAAAACAACTGTGTGTCAAGCGGACACCGAAGGGTTATCCTGGATTGAATGAGTCAGATGAACCCTTATTGGTCAGTGGCAAGACCATATAACATAAAACAGGAAACAGCGAGTTACAGAGGAAGACCAAGAAGAATGGATTGAAGGAGTTACCAAAATTCTGAGACATAACAATATTACTGCATATCAAGTGACCAAATGTGTCAAAGCCCAAATACCGATTGTCATTCAATCCTGTAACACCTTTACAGAAAAAACCTGAGAAAAGACAATAGATAGAAGTTTCAATAGACTAAATAAAATTTGGACCCATAATGTAAAAAGTTGAATTCAGGACACAAAACAAAAAAACTCTTCCACCTTTGCTCAGGTGCCAAAACTTGCAGTTCTGAAAGGGGAGCAAAGTATAGCAACTGTGACCTACCATGCATGTCATAAGAAGTGACTAAGGAGGTTTTTAGGGTAGGTTGGATGTCTCATATCATAGAGGGTCAAAGCAATTTTGAGGCCATGCTGAAGTTGGATGTATCTAGTCGAAAGGAGCAGATATCACAACCAAGTTGTAAACCTCGCCAACACATTTAATTCTACTTACTACATCCTGCTAATCTACAGGAGCTCGAGAACAGAAGCAGAAGAAGGCAGTTAAACAATTCTCATAAAAAATACATGAAAACATAACACAAAAATGTAACAACTGACCTCACAGCGGTAACAGCCAACATGGAAAGACTTGTCCATGGCCACAATTCGAATAGTCTCATCTTGACCAGCATCTGGCATAATAGGATATTGGCACACGCAGCATCGAGGTGCAAATTTTCTGAGTCATAGGGAGAGACATGATTGTGATGACATAAACATTTGAGCTAAAACATGTCAACTAATGCACCAAAGGGATCAGATGAGTGTCTGGAATATAAGCAAATTCATATCTCTTACTACTGTGGTATGAGTTCAGCAGACTTGTCCCCAGTTGTTGGTCAAAGTACATGAGCCCATGGACTTCTGGATCAGCAACCAATCAAACCCTAGTATTAGTTCAGAAACTCTTGCCAGTGAGCTTAATTTTCTATAGATGTTCAAAAGGTGTACTATTTACACAGTGGAACCCCTCTATAGCACATCCTTTTATAACATATTTCCCTATATAACAAACACTTCAAAATCCACAATCATATTTATTCTTTTTGTTGATATTGTTTATAGCCAATTTCTGTTATTACATATTTTGTCCATTCGGATCAAGTTGTTATAATGGGATTTGACTGTAATAATAATAAAACCCATCAGGGCTGTAGGTGTCATATTGGATCCATCAGCACAAAAAGACACCAAACATTCCTATACTCTGTCATAAGGATGAGTGTGGGAAAAATCACACCATGACCTCAGTATGCTCCAGCGATTTCTATCATCAGTGATGAGGACGAGTGTGGAAAAATCTTGACCAGTCTATTCTTTGATATTTGTCTGCCCACGATTACCTTGGGTCTCCTCTGCTTCTTCCACTTTTAACTGTACCCTACAAAATCATTTTCCACAGAGAATCATGTCAGCATAGGTTTCCAAACCATGAAAGTTTTCATTTTAAGATTTAAAGTATTGATTCCTATGGACCTATGAGATTCTCTACTTTATTTCTTACGTAAACATTTATCTTATGATCTCTATAAGAAATGTCTTGCATTTTACAACTAGAAATTTCATAACATTGAAAGCTGAGGTATCCTGGATATGAAAAAGAGCTATAGAGAAACCACCCCACTGCATATAGGAAACAAGAACTATGCTTGTATTTCCTGAGAATACTGACATCAATAACACAGACAACACTAATATTAACAACATAGAGAACACCAACATAAACAGCAACAACAACAACACACCACCAACAATAACAGCAACACCACCAACAGTGATACCAACAACACCATCACCAACAACATTAGTACCATCATTTTGAACAGAAATCTATAAATAGCATACAAGATAAAAACAACTACTCAAACTCACTTATGAAAATCCTCAATGCAGTGAATTTGATTGGTAGCATCAACAGTGAAGGGAATTCCATCCAGGGATTTGCCACACACCACACAGGTAAAGCAGTCTGGATGGTAGGGTTTCCCAGTGGCTCTCAACAGCTGTAAAGTATTTTTTAAATGCATACAATCAAATCCATCATAATCAATGAGAGATACTACTTAGTTCTTTGGAAGTGTAATGTTATGTAATACTACTTAGTTCTTTGGAAGTGTAATGTTATGTAATACTACTTAGTTCTTTGGAAGTGTAATGTTATGTAATTCGTCAACTAAATGGTAAACCCAGATTTCGAGTTCATTCATTTGTGGTTTGAACTAGAAATTACTCCAGTGGTTCAATAATAGCAATGAGGAAATAGGGTACCAGGAAATCATCATTACTAAGCAAGTGTGGTAGGTGACGTTAGTCAGGCAGTTTCTGGTGAACCACTGACTAGTAGCTGAGTACTTTTAGAAAACCATGTGTTATGACGCAGGTTCATAACTCACCATACTTTTACTGTTCTTACTTTTTACTTAGATCATCATCTTCTTCTTGTGTCCTTGCAGATTAGCAAGGTGTAGTTTGGTGAAGAAAATATGTTATGTCATGGTTTACAACCTGGATGTGATATCTGCTAGACACATCCGACTTCAGTATGGTTTCTAAGTCATTTTGACTCTCCATGAAATAAGTGCACAGCTATGGCATATGACTCCAAGAGCAAAACAAATAACATGGTACTTCCTACCCTGAAACCAGAGAACTTTTCACATTTTGGAGCCCCTAATATGGCAGTGAGGAGCGCAATAGCCAAATTAATAGTGAGCAATTTAATATCACAGGTTGCCAGGTTCTAAGCCATGGTCGGACACACAAAAATCAGGATTGTGATTTCTAGCATGACATGACCATTCCTTCCAGATGATCCAGCTGTAAAAAGGGTATCTGACGCATGGGTTGGGGAAGGTAAACACAGCAATGAGGGGAACAAGGGAACTGGCCACCTAACTAATAGTTGCTGTGGTTTAGTACATGACGAGTTATCTTTATTCCCAAATGCAGATTTCTGCCATGGGACCTACCTTAATAAGACTCCAAAGCAAGGCATCCTGGGTGGATCCCCACCCCTTTTCACACCACTGCATGAAATTGGAAAGCCAACCTCACTCATTATTTATATATGGACGACTAAGAATTTTCTTCTTCCTCTTCTATATTCTTTCTCAAATTTCTGCTGGCTTGTTGGATGAAGTCTAGAAAACTATGTCTTAGTTTACAGTTTCGCTGTGATATCTCCACCTTTCGATGACACATCTGATTTTAGCTGTGATTTTTTTCCCAATCGAGGCCAACTACTTGAAGTATAAGTGGGGATTAGTCCATGGACCACTGAATCATCAACCAAACAAACATTGCTATTGGCTATTTATTTAGTACTACTGGCCAACAGAGGTTGGAAACTATGATTGTTCGGGTCAACCCTGACTCGAGCAAAAAAATCACTGGTGCTGAAATAGAAAATACCAGGCCGAGAAGTGTGCACCACCAGCAACCATGGTATCACACAACACAACTAGTTTGAACGAAAGAAGAATCATTTTTTTGGGGGTAACTTTGACCTACGAGACAGGAAAAGCCAGCTTTCACCCCCAACATTTTTTAATCACCTCTTGTGACATGTAGAACTGGATGCTATTATTATTTTTCTCATTTCCAAGCCTATCAACACAGGTGTCTATTATAGACTATGATATCACATGATAGACAAAAAAATAGCATGGATCCTAAAATCTGCAAAAATAAATAAATGTGCTTCAAATATTTGCAATTTTCTCTCAGTTGAACGTGACCTATGCTAAACAGGCCTGAGTGCTGTGTCACTGCAAGAGGCTAATAGGACTTTCCCCATGGTTTTCATTGGTTATTTTCTCTATACTTGGTGTCACCAACCAATAAAAAGCATGGTAAAAGTTGGATTAACCTTACGCTGTGAAATTAGATAGTACTCAGGAATTCCTAATGAAGGTCATGGTTGAATGGATTCCCCCCAAAGATGGATTTGGGCCATTGGCACTAATAAAACAGCAACACAGTGCATTTCCATTTTCTGGACTACATCCTGCTGGAAATCTAGTAGGACCATTGTCCTGCTACAAGAGAGACCCAACTGGAGTTTGAGAATAAACAATGAAGAATGGATCCAATATCATTTATTTAACTGTCAAATAAATAAAAATCTTACCCTGTCAGTGATTGGTTTTGAGCAGACAGAGCATCTCTCCAAGGTGTTCTGTAAGAAAATAATTTTTAAAAAGGTATAAGGATTTACTTCACTGTACTCATGTTTCTCCATGTGTACTTTGTCTCTCTCAGCGAAGCTGCAAACTGCCTACAGAGAACACAGCTCATAGCATGTAACTCCATAGTTTCAAATGATTATATTCTACAAGGATCTCAGAAATAATACCATTGAAAACAAGACATCACAGGCCAGATTCAAACCAGTGATTTCTTGAGCACAAACCAAATGGCTTAGCCACTATACCAGTGAGTTCCCCTAAGAATTCAACAACACTATAATAACTCAACTATAGATAAAAGTGTCTGTGTGTATATACATGAAAAAATCATGAGATGGAAAACTATCGATCTGTGACTTGTCCTTTACAGAACATTGTCCTCACTGCCACCCTGTAAGTCTCTCGGTTTTGTGCAAGCTCTTTTCTAGTGTCTTGTTCAAAAGGTCTTCCATATCCTTTGTCCATCATAGTCGTGGTCTGGCTCTTGTTTTCTTTCCTGGAACTTTTTCCTAGATGATTACTGCATGTTTTACTGTGAAGGAGTGCAGGGAGGTTTTCTATGGGCTGTAGAAATAAAGGCCGATTTTCCATAGCAGATGCCACAACATGTACAGGAAGGATTTTGATTGTACCTCCGAAATAAAAAATCCTGTCCTAACCATGTATTGAACCTGGGACCACAAGGGTTTGAGAACGGTGTTCTAACCACACTAGATGATTAATCTTCCAAAACCATTGCATCTCTTTATATGTCTGCAATATATTAGCTTGCGTTTTTTGATAGTTTTGAGGAGCCAGTCTTCAAAACTTGTTCAAGTTTTGTGGATGTCTACGTTGGTTCGTCTTTATATCCATGATTCTCTTAGGACCTTTCTATAACATGTCATTAAAACTATTAACCAGATGGAAAATGATGAACTCAAATTTCTGATGTGATGAAAAAAACCAAACTAAATCATTGGAATCATCTTAGGAGTAAAATCCCAGGATTTCTTAGTACATTATTTATTGTTATCGGTTATCAACCACCTCATAAGTTAAGACCAGTGTACCACAATCTTGTGGCTTCACATCCAACATGTACAGCTTAACAATCACTGTAACAAAAATTACAACCACAACACACTTCATGATGTTGGCTGTTCACTCATTCTTAGGAAACTGTTCACCTTCAGAAATATTTAGCGCTGATTAATTAGGTAAATGCCCCCCCACCCCCAGGTCAGATAAACAAAACACTCTATATGGAACAAATAAACATACACATATCACATAATGGCAATGTCTCAAAGGGCATGAGTCCATAGACCACTGGATCAGCAACCAAACAAACATTGCTATTGGCTATTTATTTATTGCTACTGGGCATACACACACATGGCTATTCACCAATGTGCAATGGCAATGGTCCTAACAAACAAACAAAATCAGTTTCAGGGTCTGAATGAATAAACAGTTACACAAGTAGGTACATGACTTGATGAACTTACAATGTAGCAACCCTCACAATATGGTTTGGTCTCCATTGCAAAAAATGACTTCCCTTGCAGTGGAGCACCTAGATTAAACAAAAAATAAGTTCAAACAAATATCTGTATTCAAAATTTGCACCAGTTAAGTTAAATAAAGAAAAATCATAATGCAGCAAATGTGATTTGAACCAGCTCTGCTCAGATGGTCCCACTCAACTCGTAGCTTGAGTCAATATGTTTTCTACCTTCAGCCACACCACATCCCTAAAAAAAGATGCAAGTTGAGTTAAGACTTCCAACATGTGTATTCCAATGCCACTATGAATATGGACAAGTCAACAGACACACAGAAAGCAACAACACAACACACTGCATAGGTATGTAAATTCCTTGAGAACAACTAAGATTAAACATTACTAAATGCCAGAAGACCTCATTACTACAATGACCAAATTAGGCCTACTTGTAAACACAAATAACACATAAACAAGGTCTCTTCAGATGTGCATGGGCAATTGAGCAATATAAAATAGAAATGCCAAGGATTTATTAATAAAGAAATTATGTGGAGTGCATCGAATTGGCATAAATTATATGGAGTGGATGGTTTCTCCAGAGCTTTATTTAAAATCCAGCAGACTCCCAACACTCATTGATGGGCAACGCTTCCTTTCAATCACAAGTACAAATCTTAATGGTTATGTCTTGTTAATATTATTATGCTCCTGTGTAGTTTCAGTATTTGGTACATTGTGATGTAATTTCAGTTCTATGTTCATTCTCAAACTCCTGCTGGTTTGTAGGATGTATGCAGAAGAATGAAATGTGTTATCATGGCTAAAAGATTGGCTGCGATATCTGTAGTTATGAACATCAGATGGCAAGACAAGATTCTGGATACTACTGTCAAGGATTGATCAGGTATCCCTAGCATTGACATAATTCTAATGCAGGTATAGATTCGTTGGGCAGGTCATGTGGTAAGTATACCAGATCATCACATACCACAGATACTTCTCTATTGTGAGTTGAAGAAGGGCATACATTTTCAAGGTGAGCAAATTAAGTGCTACAAGGACTCGCTAAAAACCTTTGAAATAAACCAAGATACATGAAGGACTTGCACCATATAGAACAAAATCGAGCTCTACAGTAAAAAAAAAAAAGGCACAGAAACTTGTGAAAAGAGAAGGAATGCAGCAGCTCAACAGCAGAGTAGCTAAAAAGTTACAGACCAAAATCCATCTACAGTAGTGATCCCATGCCCGAATTGTCAAAGGACATTTGCGGCTAGAATAGTAGAATAGGGCTTACTAGCCTTCTATGAACTAATAGTCAAGGACATAACTCTAAATTCATTTCAAAAGTGGATGTAATAAATGGTCACTATCATCATGTGATGGACAAAGACAAGTGCCTAGCGGATGACATGCTTATATAGTGATGTTTCCCTTGTGAAAGCATTTCATCTATATGGTTACTTTTTTTGTAACTCTGAAAAAGAAGATTCTTCTTTAAGCATTGCCCAATGGTAAGTATTAGAGGCTGTTAGGTTTCAAATAAAGCTCTGGAGAAACGTCACATAATTCCTTTTAATTGAAACAGAAACAAAACAGTAAAAATGGAACATTCTGGTGTTGAGGGTAATGAGTGAACTGATAAGCTGACAACCATGGCCACAGTATCACACAGTAAATCAATGGATTGCTCTGGTATAATTATTACACTGAGGAACTATTTACATTGAGAACAATTTTAGAAATGTGAATCATGGTTGATTTGAAGACTGGGGTCAATTGGAACAGCCTGGAAAGAGAAACATATATATAAAGAGACTGATAAATCAACACAGGCCTGCAACCGTGAACCACTACACTCTGATTTAACACTTTACTGACCAGCAATCTAAAGTGTACATATCTCCCACTATTAAGGGTGTTCGCAGATTTTTGAGACATCAACGGTGTCATCTTTAAAAATCTGTATAAAATTGAACTCGTGAGAGAGCTTTGAAATTTTCTGTGTCATAAAGAATGTTTACTTTATTCTGAATGAATTTGAATGCCTCAGAGGTATTTCTAGAGCAAAATCCCACTTATTATAATGCTAGGTATGGATTTACATTACCATATATATATATATATATATATATATCGAAATCTCACCTTTCAGAATAACAGATTTTTCACCAATAAAACTCATAAACCATGTTGAGAGACTGTATTACATGGGTGCCACCCTTTCGGAATGACGTTATTCCGGTTGAATTATTTTCATCCTATTAATAATATATGAATGCTATTCTTAGTAATACTATCACTACAGCTGCTGTATTTATCAAGTATGAAGTATCATAACAGTTTTGATGTTCATCGAAGGTGGATACCATTGGAGTATAACGGAAATTTGACAGCCATCAAATTTGGTCAGTAAAGAGTTAAATGGAGATATTTTAGCATATATAGAGTTGCCTTGTGTCAGCTGATAACATACACTCATAAGTTACTATATCCGTATCTTTTGAACTCACACATACATTGTGTTTGGGAGATACAGTAGTGTACTGTTAAATCATTTGCTTGCTGACCAGCTGACCTTGGTTTCAAATCCACTCATCTGTGGATTGAAATAAAAATTACCCCCGTGGTTTACCCAGCTACCATGATTTGTCGATTGAAATAAAAATTACCCCCATCGTACATCCAGCTGCCAGGAAGTTGGGTATCAGGACTCATACTCTGGGAAAGTCAAGGAATGACACAACCCCTATTGAACAAGTGCTGTAGGTGATACTTATCAGGTGGTTTCCAGTCAACCACAGACTAAGCAGCTGAGCACTGTGCTTTCACATTGCTTTCTAACTCATATTACCCTTACCATTACATACAATTTTGACACATTAGTGTCATGCTGCAAACGGATGTGCTGAGCTGGAAGGCACAAAACAATACAGCTTCACTGTGAAACTAGCAGCACAGTGTAATTCACGCTAACTTGTGTGGAAATCACAAATACATTCGTGTTGGTTATCAGAGAGTGGGAACACAGAAAAAGAAGACACATTTCTGTACTTACTACAGCCAACACAGGTGAAACAGCCAATATGGTAGACATTGTCCAAAGCTGAACATGCGTTCATACTGCCTGACACTATGTTGCCACACCGACCACACATTCCTGAAACAAATATATCATATTTCAAAATCATGCTAACACAATAAAAAACTAGTCAACAGATCATTAATTCCATAACCAACAGTAAAAATAATGGCACTATCACAAATGCATTAGACTGCAGACATTTAACAGCAGAGATAAGAGATGTCAAAGGTATGTGAATTCTTGTAGCTTGATACTATTTGAGCAGTATGCACAATGATAAACAGATTGCAACGCACGACTAGCCTACCAGTGATATGCCTATAGACGTCCATAATTCAGTAGAATTAGTAAAATATTGAATGCATTACATACCCAGCTGAAGCTAGATGTATCAAGACAATGACACAAAAAAAAGGCAACATAGTTCTGCTGTTTCATGGACTAAGGTAAAGGTAGGTCTCATGGCAGCAACCTGCTGTCGGGAATGAAGATAACAATTATTGTACTAAGCCACAACAGCCATTAGGTCGGGTGACCAGTTACCTTCCTTGCAGTGTCTACCTTTTTCAACCTATGCGTCAGGTATCCATTTAGGCTCAATACAGGGATCAGTGACCAAATTACGTGACAACAGTTAAACATTGTAATTTCATATGTTATTGTATTGAATTTCCGTGACTCTGAGATTAAAAAAACTGTAACTAAGGATATTGATCTAGCAATTTGCATGCAATGCACTGGTCATACACCCCCACTCAGTGTGTAGCGCGCATATCTCAAGTGATAGGGGGCTCTCATTGCCAAACATGTAGAACGTTGGCTGTGTCGGTATATGCGACTTTATCAGAATTTCATTCCATTTAATTATGTTAGTTTTTTGTTCCGTAGAAACCTAGTCACTGATCCTTGTAGAGTACCCCAAATTATAGCTGGTTCGAATTGAGGAATAGCCATATCAGGCGAGAAATCACGACCTGGACTTTTTTTCCAGGACGTGGTTTCAAACCTGGCACCCTGCAACCCAGTAAGCAAGCTCACTATCAACTAAGCTACCTCACTCCTCTCTGGACTACATCCTGCTGAAAATATAGTAGGATCATTGTTCTGCGATAAGTGAGATTCAATGGGAGTTTAAGATTGAATGTTAGACAGTTAACCCTTTATCTGTGAGTTAACTTGTTTGTTGTTATCTAACTCTTATTGCTTAAAATAATAAAACTCTGAAATTACCAAGCACTAGTATACGTCAACCATTCCATCCATGTGGTATACACTTTCTGATGTCAATATTCTTCTTTTCATTCACAATTTTACATGTCTAAACAGCAAATCTGATTTTCTTAATAAATGCTGCTGTATTTGAAAGCTACTCAGTGCTCTCATACAGCTTTCTGTTAATATCCGTCTCTGTGGGCCAGTGCTCTTCCTGTAACTGGTTTAGTGTATTGCAATCTTGCAGGATATGTTTAGCATTCTGTGTGAACATGGACACAGGGGAGATAGAATCAGTCTTAGTCTATTTAAGTAGCTGTTTAATCTTTTGTGTCCTGTTCTGAGGTGGAAGATAATAACCTTCTCTGCTCTGTCGAGACAGTAATAGTTGTCTTTTGGGTGGTTGACTTTCCTAATAGCTTTGATAAGGTCCTCTTTTCTTCGTAGGTGATTTCTTGGTATTTTTGGTCTTTGCTACTCCATCTTTTGCCAGCCTATCTGCCTTATCATTTCCTGGTATGCCACAGTGGGATGGTATCCACTGTAGTATTACTACCCATCTTTGGATTATCATTTCTCATATGGCTTCCTTCAGGTCTGGGAGTTTGCTGCTGTCAAGAGTTTGTAGGACAGACATTGCATCAGTAAGAAACACCACTTGTTGACATTGGCTTGTTTTTTAAAATTATTTCTGCAGCAATATTTAGAGCCTGTACTTCTTGCAGAGTAGCTGAAGCAGAAGATTCCAGCTGGTGAACATTGGTCAATAAATAGGTGGTCTGGTTTATAAAAAAAAAAGCATCTATTATGAAAGATTTATTTTTGTAGGACTAGAGAAGGACTCAACACAGGGCAAAAGTCATTGGGGAAAGAACTTAGCAGCTAAAAGGTTAATGTGTCTCTTTCATGTTTGCCCATGAAGTTTGGGTAAGATGTTTAGTTTAAAGAATAATATACATTAACTCTCAAAGAATAAAATGTTGCTGACAGCATACGTCTGGTCTACCTGACAATGCTGAATCAATGCTCTGAGCTTAATTTCCATATACATTTCATTAAGTTTTGGTTTTGCAGATAATTATTTAAGGGTAAGTCACTGCTATTTAATTCTCAAATATTGTAATATTGTCTCTTTAATTGATAAAAAACCCAGATTGTTTACAATGAATTTCTGTGTGCAAAGTTGGTAAAACTGTTGTTAATTAGAACAGCTTCCATGTTTGTGTGTTTGCTCTAACATTTATAATGTTGAGCAAACTTTGTGAATCAACTTCTTTAAATAGTAGGTCATTTGTATCTGTAGATCTATTTATATATGTGATGCGGCCTTTACGGAAAGTTGTTATCACTGCCACTTTATAAGCCTTTCGGTTCTGTGCACGCTGTCCAACCAATTCTAGCATCATATTCAGAAGATATTCTGTGTCCATCATAGTCTTGGTCTGCCTCTTGCTCTTTTCCCTGGAACTTCACCCTCCATCATTAATCTCTATAAATCATTGTGTCCCTTTATATATCTGAGATATGTTAGTTTGCATTTTTTGACAGTTTTGAGGAGCCAGTATTCTTCTATGCTCAGGTTTTTGTGGATGTCTGCATTGGTTCTTTCTGTCCATGATATTCTCAGGAACTTTAAAAAAAAAATAACATTTCATTTTGAATGACGATATTTTCTTTTCCATTTGCAGATGTCATTTTCCACATCTCACAATCATGTTGCCACTGTTAAAATATAGCTCCTTAATATTTGTAACTTTGTTTTTCTGCTTACCCCTTGCCATAGATTTTTCATCTGTGATGCTTTTTGTTGGGCCATTGCTAATCTCTTTCAGATCTCTGCAGTGCAATCTCCTGTGGTATTGATGGCTGACCCAAGATGTTCAAAGTTGCTGACATTTTCTAGTTGTTCTTTGTCAATGACTATTGTAGGTGATAATTCATTCTGTAGATCAGGTCAGTATATTGTGTAAGGCTATATTTTATGAATATAATTTATAAACTAGTGAGTTTCCAATTTTCTTAAGTTCTTGCACAATATTGAGAGCAGGTTTCTGTGAACACTCAAATTCCCAACCAGTTTGCTGGACCTGTCGTAGTAAGATGCAGAGGAAGACCAAGAAGAAGGTGGATTGAAGGAGTTACCAATATTCCAAGATGTTACATTATTACATATCAAGCGACACAACATGCAATAGTCCAACAACCGATCATCATTAAATCCTGTAACAATAGACAGCAAAAGCAGAGGAAAGACAGATAGAATTGAATAGAGAAATAAACTAGAATTGACAGAATAACAGTAAAAATGTATGTAGAAGAATAAAATATTTGTGAAGATGGAAGGGTGTTGTCAAAAGTCAAAGCATATTTTTTAACAATAATAATAATAATAAAACCCATAACTCATCAGGATCTTAGGGGTGTCACATTTAATGCAGAAAGATCTCCACCCATCTTTATTCTCTACCATTCTGATGAGTTTAGAAACTTTACACTCTGTTCAATTCTTGATATTATCCAGACATGTCTTCTTCTTGCCACCTCGTTGTCTTCCACACTCCACCGTACCTTGAAGAACATCTCTTGTCATTGAGGAATCTCTTATCATGTGCCTATACCACGTGAGTTTATGAAGTTTTACAATTGTTAACAGTATGATTATTAAAAGTACTAAACAATTATACAAGTAAATCCAAGTAAGAAGCTTGAGGATAAATGAAATTAATTCTTACAGCTGATGGAAATAAAAGCAGGTCCGTTCTAGCAGCACCAAATTGCTTTGCAACAAAGTCAACAGGTTTTCCATACTTGACCAACCACACCCCCACAAAAAAGATGTGATCTCATCAAGACATTCAACCTATGTACTCAAGTCACTGAGAACTGACCAATTGAAACAAGGACTTATTATATCATCAATGAACATCCCATACAAATATTTAAGTATCCTCAGGAACACAAACATAGAAAATTCATATTTGTACTACAAGGACCTAAAGGCCTTCTTGTAAACATAAATAACATAGAGACAGAACAATGTTGCTTCAAATAATATCTTATACAAGTAAATTCAAGTAGGAAGCTTGAGGATACATGAAAATAATTATTACAGCTGACGAATTGAACCAGTTCAGTTCTAGCAACACAGAATCGCTTTGCAAAACAAGTCAACAGGTTTTCCGTACTTGATCAACCACATCCCCAAATTGAATTGTGAGATCACAAAGAAATTTCACTGAATCCTCTATGACACCATTTAAGGCTGTTCCCATGATAAAAATATAATTACTGAATATTTCAAGTCTATTAGGTTCAGGTATGTATAATATGTAAACAAAAATATTGGAAATGTTGTATATTAATGTTTCTATGGGTGCTGTACGCTGTTCTCTATAATGAGTATGTTGTTATCCCTAGTATGTATGAGTATGTATGAGTATCCCTAGTATGAGTATGTATGAGAAGGAAATGAGTATGTTGTTACAAAAACTGAATGCAGAAATTAACTAATTGTAAAAAACTAAATTAAAACAAAATAAGAAAACTGCACAAAATTTTTTTTATTTTCCTAATTATTTGGTAAAAATTGCTTTTACAAATGTAAATGCATGCAGAATATTGTACAAATCATGTATCATCTTGGAGTTTTTTAGGATCCATACCAAAACATCTGGCTTTAAAGGGAAACAACTATTAAAATTATGAACACAAACAATGACTAAGATGTGAGATGAACTGGTTTGTTGTTTAAAAAAAACTACACTTTGTAATATAGGGAATATATAAAAGAGATGTTGCACCAAGTGAAAAAAAATTGTCAGTATCTAAGAGTTAAAAAATCTAAACCGTCAAGAGTTTCAAACACAAAAAGGAGAACATTGACAAACAGAACTGTAAGTACCCAAATAGTCCTTGTCCTCGGCAGCAGACGTCATGTTCTTGACCAACAGATCTGTCAAGGCATCTACTTCTGCTTCCTTCTCCATTTTGTTCTGTGATGAGACAAGTGGGGCTAGATTGCCATGAGCCATCTGTTGAAGAATATGTACAGAGTGTAAGATGAAACAAGGGGGGCTATATTACGATGAGCCAGGGCTAGATTTCTATGAGCCATGGTTAGATTGCTATGAGCCATCTGTTGAAGAATATGCATAGAGAGTAAAAATAAGTTAGTTACATCCTTTTGCATTGCAAAATATGGTTGATGGGAGTCACAAACACCAGCAAACACATCCCATCACCACACTCAGAGTTAAATTATAGTGGGGAATCGTATAGAAAGAAAGAACCTATATTGGGCAGTCACTGTAGTGTAATGTTAAAACATTTGCCTGCTGACCAGTAGACTCAGGTTTCGAATCCACCCATTATTAATGGTTTGAAACACAAATTACTCCTGTAGTTCACCCAGCTACCAGAAGTAGGGTAGGGTCTCATGTTCTGGGAAGGTTGAGGAATATTGCAATCAACAGTGAGCAGGTGCAGTAGGTGACACTAGTCAGTTGATGTTTCTGGTCAACCACCAACTAGGTATCTGAGCACTCATTGGAACCCAAATGTTATTATGCTGCTTTATAACTCATATTACCTTTACTTTTACAAATAGAAATCCTCCACGGGATGTGATTTATAATAATAAGACTCATAACACGGCAGTGTAGGGTTGTCACACTGGAGACATCAGCACAAAAAGCCATCCAAACACCTTTGACACCAGCATCCAGAAGAGTATTGAAAAATCATGTCCAGATAATTCTATGATGTTATCAATCCAGCATTTCCTTTTTCTGCCTCTTCTCCTTTCACTTTCGACAGCTCATTGTAAAATAATTTTAGAAAGTGAGTCGTATCTCGTTACATGCCCAAATCAAAACAAATTTACGTCGTTTACCACCACCAAAAGTGGTTCTTGATAACATGCAAGTGTGTTTATTTGCTGCCAGAATATATTTGTCTTGTGTTCTATATAACTAATTATTAGCAAATATAACGTATAACGTATATTCAAAAACCTGAATCATTTTTTTCATGTCCAACATTGAGTGTCCAACTTTCACATATGTATAAAAGTATAATTAGCACTAGTGATCTGAAAGGATTGATCTTTACTGCAAGTAAAGATAAGTTATCTTAGTTTTCCAAATCTTGTTCAACCTTGCCATGGCAGCCATCACCATTACAAGTCTTAACTTAATCTCAACTCACCTTACTTCCTGGAGGAACCATTGGACCGGGCTGAGGTCTTTCTGCTGCAGCAGATCTAACAACATTACCATGACCAACATGATACAGGTCTGAAGCATTAGGGTTTCTTGTTGCTGTTGGGAAAACAAGCAATAGGTCAGTCAATAGAAATTACAGATCAGTCAATAACAAATCACTTGTGATGATGAAGAAATAATCTTTTTAGCTCTGAGAAGGTAGCTCTAGACAGCATATAGCCTTTCTGACAAAATCAGATGTATTTTTTAGTTGTGTAGATGAAGCGACATCAGGACTGATTAAATCTCAAAGGCATGGATGTGTAAGGTGAATTTATGGATACATATTTAATTAAGGGAGGCATTCCAGTGCACTAGTATCCAAGGATTACCATAAGTAGATGGCAAAGAGAAATAGAAAAATAAATATAAGTGAATTGTGTACATTATTAAAAGCATACATAAGGCATTTGACTTGTATTTTTAAGTGACTAGAAACCTTTCGGAGGATTGTGGTCATCACCACATTGGTCACTTTTACTTAATCAAATTGGTTCTGGTACTCATTTGTATCCATTTAATAAAAGAGTTACCAAACAAAACTAATCATTATAACACCGCTAAAAGAAAGTGACAAACGATTACATTGTTTACAACTAGTAGCAGAACTGACACAGAAAACAATGACATATGCATAATAAGAGTACCTAAGCCTTTTTTATATGTACTCACTACACTCAGAACATCACATTTTGTGCAATGGAAACTTGTATACACACATTTTGAAAGTCTGGTTTTATTTTAGGATCACATACTCTATAAAGAGATATACAAAAGCTAGGTATAGAAAATAAAACAGTGTGGATAAGGAATATTAAAATATAACTTAATGCAACTCACTTTTATACAAATAATCAAACTAAACAGAAAACACATCATCTATCTATGTGACATGTCCAAAACAAAACATTGTGCTCACTGCCACTTTGTAAACCTCTTGAATCTGTACAAGCTGTCCAACCTCTCTTGTTCAGAAGATCTTTGATATCCTTTGTCCATCTAGGTCTGCCTTGTGTTCTCGTTCCAATAATTTTTTCTCCATCATTAATCTTTCTAAACCATTGTGTCCTTTTTACATGTTCAAAACATGTCAGCTTGTGTTTTTAGATAGTTTTGAGGAACCAGTCTTCTTCTATATTAGGGCTTTCTAGACATCTACGTTGATTCGTCTTACTGTGCATAATATTCTTAGAACCTTTCTATAACATTTCATTTAAAATGCAGATATTTATTTTTCCATTGCGAATGTCATTATTCACGTAGCCCAACCATATGTAGCTACTGAAAAATCTTTCTTTCTTTCTTTTCACTTTATACCCCTTTATGCCTTGCAGCATCAGGGGTAGAAGAGATTTCTGGAGATGGCTTTTTGAATGCTATATATATATATATATATATTCGTTTTCATTGACTCTTTTATTTCTGTAATCCATCGTTTGCAAGGTCTGCCCTGGCTTTGTATCCATCGTGTCTATATAGTAATGCTTTTTGATGGGCACTGTTTGATGGTAGTCAGTCTGGAAGCATGCGAAAACCCCGTAATCTGTTTTCTGATGTAATCCAGGATTGGCACTGTGTTTGTTAGTCTTCTGATATTTTTGTTCCTGATTCTGTCTCTTATTGTTATTCCAAAGATTCTATGTAGACAAGTAATTTCTGTTTAACAAGTTTTCTTTTGGATTCTGTTGTTGGTGTTCACGTTTGACATTGGTAGCATAGTGATGGTATGGTGCTAGTTTTACATAGTGCAGTTTTGGTGTTCATGCTCACATATTAGTTTCAGAAAGTATGAGACATCTGCCCTAAAATCTGGTATGCTATGTTGCATCTATTTTGAATTTTGAACAGACAGAATTGTGAGCTTGTGTTATGATTACAAAGCTAAAAATATACCTATCTAATATTGCATATATTTGGCAGCATTTCATTTTCAGGACGTAGCCATTAACCCAGCATTTTTTGGTTGTAGTGATTTTCTAAGCAATATAAATATGTTCAGTAGTTTTCCATTACTTTATGAACGGTTCTGATGCACAATTGCCTGTGGCGAGAATCAAGTTGCAAATATATCTACCTGATATTGCAATGCTGTATATATAGATATATAATTTTGTAATGTTTTAAATCTAATTTGCTATGCTGTAAATATACCTATCTGTTCATAGCGAGTGTCTCCGTATCCAAACTCTTTGTTTGTTGGTGTAGGTGGAGCTATGTTGATTTGAATGTTGGCATAACTGGATTCTTTTGGATAGTTGAATGGATATGAGCCTAGAAACATAAATGAAAGAAAAGTATTTCTGATAAAATGTTTTATCTTGTAGTAACAGACAAAAAAAAACACTTAGCAAAATGTATTAGAGTATTAACACAGGTCTTACCATAAGCCTTAGATATATATATATATATATATATATATATATATATATATATATATATATATATATATATATATATATATATATATATATATATATATATATATATATATATATATATATATATATATATATATATATATATATAATTCTGGTAGGAGGAGGTCAAGATCAGGAAATCCAACGCAGAACATGAACGTGTCCACTTCTTATTCATTTTCTCCTATATTCATTATCAAACTTCTGCAGATTAGCAGGATGTAAAGAACACAGCTCTGCTGTGATATCTGTGCCCATCAGTTGACACATCTACTTCATTAAGATTTGAGTCACTTTGACCTTATATGGGATAGGACAGCAAATTTACCCAATAACCTCATCAGTCACCTCTTATGACGTGTATGGAAGGTACACAGACAGTGTTGCTATTCTTTACTCCCCTTTCGGGCCCTTACAAAACTCGGGCAAGAGGGGTGTTAAAGTATTGTCAAAATATTCTGCGAGTGTACTTTGATAAATTACATCATTACTGAAGGAGTATTTCTGCCATTTTAACAATGAAATATGAAGAACTTCTATGATGTCATGAAGATATTAACACATTACATTCCTTCATGGTCACAGTATTTTTCATCGTTGCCATACGTGTCAAAAAAGCCAGCATGATCACGGCCATCCTTCAAGACAGACCTTTACTGGCCACCTATATGAGTGAATGAACACATAACAAATGCATCCATGCATCATTTGTACATGAAAAGAGTACATAAACACATCATCATCATGATGTTCAATATAACTCTGATATCTCCTATTATCTAAATAATATTGGTATCTTGGAGACAGCGGACATTTAATCGAATGTACGAGTAATCATGATGTGAGCTCACCTGGTCTGCCCCAAGTAATCATTATGCAAGCTCACCTGATCTACTACTATTGTCTATCCCAAGGTAGATGATGGTCAGAATATTCACACTTGCCATTAAGCATAGGGGGGATTTCTTGGAGCTTCAGTTGTCTATCCAAGGCCAGATGTGTCGCCTTGGCCGAGTTGAATCCGTATTTGTTCAGGGTTGTCTTAATGTTATCTATCCATCTTTTTTCTAGTTCTTTTTCTTGCCTTTTATCAGGATCTTCTTATTTTATATGTTCTTGTCCATAGTTGGTTATGGTTCATTCTCATAAGGTGTCCAAACCATTTAATTTGTGTTTCTCAGTGTATTCTGTGCATGGTCTTATAAATATCCAATTCTTCTCCTAATTTCATCATTTCTCCTTTTGTCTAGTTTGGTCACTCTTGCAGCTTTTCACAGGCATTTCATCTCACATGTAAATTTCTCTGCTGGGCTGCTGTCAGCGCCCATGTCTAGCATTTATAGCAAAGTGTTGACATAAAAATACTGTTTATCATCTGTCTCTAAACTTCCATCTTGATCTTTGGGCTGAGCAGTAATGGTGATAGCTGGTATGTCACTGTTTGCTTTATGGCATCTTAACTGATTCTGGCCGGAGTGACTTATACAAGTAAGAAACCGTTATGTCTTTCAGCCGAAATGACGTATACAAGTAATGAAATATTTTGTCGTGTTTAGAAATTTAGACTAACCTAAACTAACTAGAACTACTTCCTACAGGAATTAAACACTTATCTTTGTCAAATAAGACGAGCGTGGCATATTTGTACATCAAAGTTATTTGTTATAAATTAGTTTATTTATTGTGTTTATAATTCTCATAATGGCAAGCAACATAGAAAATGGCCAAGGTTTGTCATCAGCACGTTCTGTACGTATGAGTGCTGTACAAGCCCGAGAATGGCTAGAAAGTACAGTTGATTGGGACAATGAAAGTGACATTGATAGTACTTCTGATGAAGAATTCATAGAAGATGCAAGTTTTGATTTTGATAGATTAGATAACAATTCTGATGAAGTAGATACCGTTTCAGATCCTGCTCAAAAGGTCTCCTCAACCAGGTCCACGTAGTTTCTCTGCGAAAAGAAGAAGAATTGAGGCAGAACCTCCTAAATGTACGTAGAGAGAGGTCAGTGAAGGTTTCACTAAAAATAATTTTTGATTTTTTCCACGGCATACACCCGGTGTCAATGCTGATCTTAATGAAAGATCAACACCACTGGACTGCCCGAAGACTCTTCTTACAAATGATGTTTTAGAGTTACTCATTAACTCTATAAACTCATTTGCTGAACACAAATGCATGATCAACAATCCATCTAAAAAGAGATCTGTTTTTTCCCAATGGACACCAATAACAATGTATGAAATGACACAATTTCTGTCAGTTCTGATTGGAATGGACATCAATCGTCATCCAAGTGTCAGGCACTATTGGTCAACAATTCCAGTATTTGACACAAAATATTTTCCTTCAATGTTTACTCGTGACAGATTTCTGAGCATCTATCATACAATGTTGCACTGTTCTAAACCTCTTTCAGAAAATAAAGCAAAGGTAGAGCCTTTTATGAATGTACTATTGTCCAATTTTCAAAAAGCATTTTATCCGTATGAAAATTTGTCACTAGATGAAATGGCTGTTGGTTTCACCGGCCGGTGGCAATATAAGCAATATAATGGCACCAAACCCCACAAATATCATATAAAAGTATTTGGACTTTGTGATTCCACAACTGGTTATGTGTTCAATTTGCTACCATATTTTGGTAGTAAAACATCTTATGATCCAGAGGCAGATCTTGAAGGAGGAATGGCGGTCAAAGTTTTTCAAACGCTCCTGTCTCCGCTAGGTACCGGTCACCATATATTTGCTGACCGATACTATACAACCCACAAGCTTATAACTTATTTGCTTTCCAAGAAAACCTATTACACAGGAACCTTGAACAAAAATAGGAAAAATTTCCCCCTGGAAATAAAAGCATTAAAATTGAATCTGTTGCAAACAAAGAGCTATTTGGACGACAACAACTCCATTCTAGTCACAGCATGGAAGGACAAAAAGGCAAAAAATCCTGTTGTTATAACATCTTCTAAGGCTTCAATTGAAAGTATTACTGTTGTTGGAAGAAGAAACACACAGAAAACAAAGCCAAAAGTTATCCATGACTACAACCAGTCCATGAATGGGTGTGACCGAGTCGACCAAATATTGACCTACTATGGCAATTTCAACCGCAAGACGTATAAATGGTGGAAAAAAATCTTTCACTGGATGCTTGAGATTTGCCAGGCAAATGCTTTAATTTTATATAGCCTTACAAGGAAAGAGAAAACGAAAACCAACATGCTTGATTTTAAAATATCCCTTATTGATGACTTGAACAGAGCAGCGGCTATTTTAACACCAGACAATGTATGACTTGGATCCTCTCTTGTTGTACATGGAAGACCAAGAATCTCACATAAAGTGGAGAGACTACAAGGAGCCATCCATATCATTACATATACTGGAACTCAAAGATATTGTGTGCAGTGTAAAAAGTCTAGAAGCCAATTTATTTGTGAAGGTTGCTCTTCAAATCCTGCTCTCTGTCCGAAGTACTGTTTCAAGCTGTATCACAGCATATAATATATGCACCATGTACCTGGGTACTTGTGTGTTGGTAATTATTCTCCTAACACAGTTTTTTTACTTTTACTAATATAACATTTCTATTTTTTCTATCTGGGATCTTGTATATATTTGTATAAACATTATGGATGTGTAGCATGTGAACACTATTTTAACTATTTACATTTTCTATTCATATTATTTAAACTGGGGGTCACATTGCTAATTTGTGAATAACTAAAAACTTATAAATCCAGTTAGCATTTATAAGTTATTGTGTTTTCGAAATTGGATTACATATATGATGAAAGGAAGAGGAAAGTTCTAGGACAGTTATTGCTGAAGCGGATCCTTGGTAAGTGAAATTTATTTGCTCACATTTTCATATTTTTATTTTGTGCATGCGAATATTTCTTTCTTTAAATTTAACATTAACATACATTTGCTATAACAGTCTACATATCTATAAAGTCCTTCCACTTTTCTTTGAATAGACATATAACACATCTTACTTTAATCATGTTTAAATTTCATAATTTCAGTTTGACTAACCTATATCTGCAATATTCTAAAATTTCTTAGCGGAAAACCATGATACGAGTTTGGGAACAATTCACAAACCGATAAACAAATATCAATTTTGTAAAATGTTATGTATCCAGAAGTGGATTACCAACAAATTATGGTTATTTAGTATGTTCTACAAAAGTATTGTGGTCTGTGGTTCCGCATAGGTGAAATTTTTGTGTCATCTAATTTTACATTTTAATTATATGCATGTCTATATTATTTTATACAACTTTTGCAGTACATAGCTTTTTATATACCAGTCATCAATATCTTATAGTTCATCCAATTCCCTGTAATTTGACATATAATATGATATAGTTCAACAATTTTTAGACACAAAAATATTTTTTACTACCGTATATATGTAATATTTTGTAAGCTAAAAAAATTATTGCGTTTAAACTCTAAAATAATTACGTACTGAATCAGTTAATTCAATCTCTCTAACTTTCCTTTGTCTGTGAATATACTTCACAGGTATTTAAATTCACAGCTTGTTTAACTTTAGTTTTGTTTACTGTTATGTTCACTGCATTTGGTGACTTGCTAGTTTTCTACGTATTTATTTTCATGTTATACTTGGTGCATGCTATCATGAGTATACTAATATGATTTTGTAACTTCTGTTCCTCTTCATATATAAGGCATTGATCATTAGCAAATATAAATTTGTTGATTGCTTTATTTAGTTCCTCTTCAGAGTCTTCTCTTATTACTGTACTGTTTACTTTCTTGTTTTGGGATTCTTTTGTTATTCTGTCCATGTACATGTTAACCTTTAGGTCCCTATGGTCGCAACATTGCGCTTTGCGTGTGCGTCCCACCTTGCCTGTGGTCGCAATCACACGTCATACGATATCTCTCCATTCCCGAGTACGGAACTTCATGAAGTTAAAGCTTATATGACGTAGAATTCCCGCCACACGAAGCTAGGAATACGTCACAGTTTAAAGGTCAAATTCCTTTACACATTACAATTGTAAGAGAGAGAAAGCCGGTTGAATTTGTCAACGCATTTCTAGAGTGACTTTAGCCATTTTCGGCCGTATTTTACTATCAAATTGAGTACAGTGTGTCATGGGTAAGTGATCGTGACTACATGTTCTAATTGTTGTTTTTTGTGTTTAATATGTTGTTATTTGATAAGAATGTTTGTGTAGTCATTCAAAAACACAAAAATAATATGTATCAGGGGTGCCACGTGTGTGCATGGACAATAATTACGTTGCGTGTTGGCATAGACCTAGTGTTGACCGGACGGACATTATATGCGATTTCTTCACGTTTTATTAGTTTTTTTAGTCCATATTATATTAGTTTGGATATAAAACAATACATATACAATAAGTATAGGTATTTATGAGGATTTTATCAATGTTGCCAACATTGCTCATGTATTAGGGTCGTCACGAAGATATATTTGCGATTTTGAAAATGGCATTTTGCGTTTTTCGCCCAAATTTTCAACTTCACAACTTGCTCACAACTGTCATATCACACATACAACAACAACAAAAACACAATTATATTCACTATTCACTCCTTTATTTAGATGTGCAAAAAATATTTTGATATCTTTTAAAACAAAAAAGTTATCACATTTTCAAAACACCCACCATCAATAACGCAAATTTTACAAAAAATAAGTCATGCCCCAGGGGATGTTTCTTAATTTTAAGTCAGAGCCCTAAAGGTTAAAAAGTATAGGTGAGAGCACACACCCTTGTCTTACCTCTGATATTGTTTTGAAAGATGAAGTCATTCTATCATAGTTCTTACTGAGCTTTAGCAGTTCTGGTAAAGTGCTTTTATACTTGCTACTAACTGACTTTCAATTCCATAGTTTTCTAGTGTTTCCAATAAATCATTTCGGTTGACTCGATTGAATGCTTTTTCCTGGTCTATGAATATTGTGTTTAGTTCTTGATATTTTAGTGCTTTTTCACTTAGTTGTCTCAAGGAAAAAAGACAACTATCAGTAACACAAACTCACCTGGTCTACTACCAGTAATCATACCACAAACTCACCTGGTCTACTACCAGTAATCATACCACAAGCTCACCTGGTCTACTACCAGTAATCATACCACAAGCTCACCTGGTCTACTACCAGTAATCATACCACAAGCTCACCTGGTCTACTACCAGTAATCATACCACAAGCTCACCTGGTCTACTACCAGTAATCATACCACAAGTTCACCTGTTCTACTACCAGTAATCATACCACAAGCTCACCTGGTCTACTACCAGTAATCATACCACAAGCTCACCTGGTCTACTACCAGTAATCATACCACAAGTTCACCTGGTCTACTACCAGTAATCATAATGCAAGCGTACCTGGTCCACTATCTGTTTTGGATCGAGACAAGGCAGGGCTATAGTCTTGGGGGCGATAATCCTCAGCTCTCATGTAGTGGGCTTCACCGCTGTATACATTGCCATAAGTATGGCTGTCTTTCTCACCACATGCTTGAGGTGGAGCAGGTGGTGGTGGTGGAGGAAAATCATCATCACGATCATAGGTGTATCCTTTGTTGACTAGGTCAGGAGGAGGGGGAGGATATGCCTCAATACCATAATGCTCAATATTGACAGGCCGGTAAGTCTGCACACCTGACAAATGTAAACAAAACATTCTGGGGGTCAAGTATATACAATGTATGTTATGTAAATAATAGGTTCTACCCAGTTTTAAAGAATGGAAATCTCCCCCCTGTGGGATGTAAGAGTAGGATCTAATGAGGGTATGTGATAACTAGATAAAGTTCAGGACCTTAAAAGCTGCACAAGTAAAGTTTCGTGTGTGTGATTATTCTTGAACTCCCACAGATTTCACTTATAATAGGACAATAATCCTATTATATTTCCAGCATGATGTAGTGAAGAGAATGGAAATCCACTGTAGTGCCATTTTATTTGTGCCAATGACCCGACACATCCGTCTTTGGTGGTGATGATTAATATGTTCAGTGTTTTTACCACCTCCACCGAATGGTGAATGCCTATAACCATATTGTCAGTAGGATAGCCATATGAGAGAACTGGTTTCCGTACTTACACACTGGTCACCAATTTCAAAGCTAACAGCGGTCTAACATGCATGACCTTTTTACTGCTGTCTTGCGTCCTATCGACATTGACGCTACTGGCTAAGCTTTATTTATTGTTGTTGTCTATATCGAGATTTACCAACTATCGTCAATATTCAAACACCCATCAATTTGGATGGTGACAAAATGAAAATTAATAAATAGTATTGTAATACCATCTGTATGCTACCAGTGTTAAATATGGCCCTTGACACAGACACTAGCGAAAAAGATCACAGTTTGTGAAATGAGATGTTTGAGGAAAGCTTTATATGTCCCAGAAGAAACCAATGCAGTAATGAAGATATCAGGAAATAAATAAAGACCATCTCAAATCAAGACTACATAAAAAACAGCAAACCAGATGGTTTGACCATTCATGAGAATGGAACCCTTCATGCAGCCCTTCATGCATACAACAGAAGATGATTGGGTTAATACAGATGATAAGAATACAGGACCTGGGAGTGAAGCTTGATGTAAGATTTCTTCGTCCATGTCTACGGCTAGAATGCAGGACCTGGGAGTGAAGCATGATGTTGCAAGATTTCTTTGTTCATGTCTGTGGCTAGAATGCAGGGTCTGGTTGTGAAGCGTGGTGTTGCAAGATTTCTTATTCCATACCTGTTGCTAGAGTGCAGGACCTGTGGGTGATGCGCTGTGTTGCAAGAAATGAGCAGCATATAGGAATCAACAGAAGAGCTATCAACCAACACAAAACTGGAACAATTAGTTACCACATGCTAAAAGACATACTGAATATGAAATCGGAGTATCTATGGACTTGTTCGGAGTGCTATGATGATTTGATGACTAACTAACCAACCAACCAAGTATGACGATATTTCAAGTCTCTAGGTTAACATTTAACGAATTTAAATCAGAGTGTGGATGAATGGAAACAACTTTGGTCTCATAATCAAGAGAGCTCTTATTCAAATCGAAGAAAGAACTAGATTTTAAAAGTCTATCTATACATCTTCTAGCTCCCTGTGAAGCATTGTTCCTCAACAAATCACCTTCATCTTGTTCTATCTTTAGTAGTTTCTTCCAGATCTTTCCATGTCCTACCAAACTTTTGTGTTTCTATATCTATGTTTTTTTTCTCCAGAAATTTCTTAATCTTACTCTTTTTCTGTGGGTTCTAAACAATGTCTGTCATATAATGCTTTCTGTTGGTCTTCTTACTGTAGTTACTGTAGATCAAGATATGGTGTTTGAAAGAGATGTTTATAATATTTAATAGTGATGAATTGATGTCATTTATGATGAGAAATTTAAGGAGCTATGTTTTCTTCATTTAGATCTATGCATATCCCTAAAGTGGGAAGTTCTTTGTGTGCGTTTGTCCACATTCTGAATTTTGGTTGTACACAACATATACCTGAAACACACAAGCAAATAACACCTCCAAATCATATCTAGCATCCATTTATCTCTATTGTCTGTGAATTTCAAATCAATAACTCAATAAATAAAAATGTTACGCAAAAAAAGCAAACGTGCAGAAAAACCAGAAGTCATAAAAAATGACCTGGTGTCGGAGGCAGTATGCATTATTTTTAGCTGGGCTGCTACAGGTCAAATAACATCCAGTGATCATAGGCAGGTCACATGAAATTCACAAATAAGTACTCACCAGGATGGAAGCCGCGTTAGCGCAGTGGTTAGCGCACTGGCTTCGCATATGAGTGGTCCTGGGTTCATTCCCCAGCTGAGGCGGAAATGTTTTCAGATCGCAACGGCTTCCAGGTCGACCCAGCCTTAAATGGGTACCGGATTAATCCGGGAAGTAAAGACTGCGAGGGAGAGGAGATGGCTACCGCCCTCATTTGCAGAGCCTGTGAAATGTGAGATCGCTAACATCTCACACCCCTACGGCATTAATAAATGCTATGGGTTACTTTACTTTACTTTTTACTCACCAGGTCTGAATGCTTGAGGAGAGTACGGCTTTGGTGAAGTCGCAGGTGGAATCTTCTGAGTCCTCATCTGACCATAATTCTGATCAACATTTTGGTATGCCATTTTATTGATTTCTGAAAGAACAAAAAAAAATATATAAAAACAAAGGTTGCCTTGTAAAAAAATAATGGAATAAAATGCAGCTAATTGAAACCAGATTACACTAACTGAAACAGAACTGTGGGAGGTTGACTCATACAGATTATCTTGGCAGCAACATTGACAGAGAGGGAGAAACATACAAAATTGTCCAGAATATGTCAGGATAATACAGAAGCAAGAGGAAACAATATTGCATTAGGAAATATAATAGAAATCCAAAGGAAATGACATCAAATACAAAACTAAGAATATTTAATTCAAATTTATATTGATGCTGTTGTATGGCTCATCAAAAACATGGAGTACAACAAAAGGGAACAAGAAACTACAAACATTAATCAATGGATATCTATGTAGAATAGAAGGTTTGAAATACCGGTAGTATAAAACCAAACATGAAGAACTCATTCACAGAATGAAAGACACTCCAGTGGATTATGAACTACAGAAACAGTGTGGAAGATGAATAGGAAACATATTTATCAGACTAAGAGAAAGCATGTTGATGAGTATCAATATATCATCACTGTGATGATGAAATAATCCTTTTAGCATATTTCTGAAATAATCCTTGTGAGCAGGTAGCTCATAGCCTTTCTGACAAAAACACAGGTTCTCAGTTGTGTACCTGAGGCAACACCCAGACTAACATAAGGTTGTCTCAAAGGCATGGTTGTGTAAGGGAAGTTTATGGATGCACATTTAGTCTCACAGGGAGGCATTCCAGTGCGCCAGAATCCTAGGATCAGCAGGTCCTGCCAGAAGTACAGCACACACATCATCTTCCATCAGATTTGATGACCCATCCATGGTGATGGCACATCTAGCATTCCCCATTCCTAGCACTCCTAGGAATCTACCATAAAAGGATAAAGTTGCAATATCTGCTGGCCTGCATCTCTTCATCATCCATGGGGATTATTTGATAGCAGACAAAAGGAAGAAATTTATTTGACAATGATCTGTTCACAAGTGACAGATTGTCAGCCCATCCCCTAACTTTCCTTTGGAAAGATGACAGTGGCCCTATTCTTTTCACCCCGGACTAGAAGTTCAGGCACCAGCACATTGGCAGTTTAATTTGACTGTCGCTGTTGCTCAACACGGTTCATACAGAAGAAATTAAGTCAGGGACAGAGGGACACGAAGGGTGGTAATGGAATAGTCTTCCTACACGAGGAATAGCTTGTTTGATGCAAAGCATCTCTCTCAGAGGAAAAACAAATAATGGGTGACCCAGGGAAACTTTCAGCTTGTCTTATAACATATACCCCCTCTGAGTAGAAGACTTCTTGAATAGGCATTGCATTAAACCGAAAGCTGAAGTCGCCTTGGTATGGCAGAATGCTTTGAGAAACCACCCCACTGCACATAAAAAGCAAGAGCAAATCGCTCGTAATTCCTGAAGTTATTGACAACAACAACAGCAGCAAATGAGAGAAGACACCAACAATATGTTTCTACAACAATAAGAAAATGATGGACTTATATCAGACACGTACTTAGAATGAATGGAAACAGACTGCCACTACAAGCATTAAAATTGGTACCAGATGGCAAAAGACAGGAAGACCAAGAGAAAATCTTAGCAGAACAACCATCACAGAGGGTATGACTATGGGTCTCAACAGCATGCAAGAACTGCACCCAGTAGCATCACACTGCTCAAATGGAGAGCACTGGTTTCAGTCAAATGTAAGGTATTCTGCGCTGAAGGTACATAGATAGTTTCTTTCTATATCATTTCTATATTATCATGTACAGGGGAACATCCCAAAACAGCTGGTATATAGTGAACTAATTTAGATCAAACGAATGACCGTTGGACAAAAAAAATAATTACAAAGACTCCCTCCAATGCATCTTGAAAGAGTTTCAAATTCTACATAACCTCCAGGAAATCCATCACTTAGAGTCACTTAACATGTACAGCTTAACAATCACCTGAACAGAATACAACGACAACAAACTCAGGGATGTGCACTAATTCTCATGAAACTGTTGACCATCACCTTTTTAAATATCCAGCGCTGGATGGTATTAGAAATATGCTTCCCCCTCCAAGATCAGATAAATGGAACACACTATATGGAACAAAACAACGGCTCATAATCACATGCATATATCACAAAAATGGCAGTGGGTCAAAAGTCATGAACCCATCAGCGGCTAGATCAGCAAACAACCACCTAACCAACCAGAAACACACAATGTGGCAACAGCAAAGGTACTTGTATCAGTAAGAAGTATAAAACTTCAGAAGTACATAGAAAACATATTGCCCAAAAGACAGAACAAATACATCATCAAGTGCCGTCTCCATAACGAAGGTTGGCTGAAACAGACCTATAACATCTTCTGCCTCTTGTTTTGGTGGTGGACTCTGCTAGACTGTGAATTTGCCTATATCGTGATATCTATCTCCTATTTTTACAACAAATACACAGATGATCAAATATGGCGATGAATTCTGTGCCAGAATTTGACTTTTTAGTTATCTTTGCACACATCAAAGAGACACAACAACACAAGTCTGAAACTGTTCCCATCATCATCTGTAATGATCAACTATTATATAGGAAGATCAGAGATAGTTTTAGGAATGATGTAGTCAACATCACACTCAAAGCCTCATCAAGAGGGCCTTTATCAATACAGCCACAAAGAAGATATTTAAGTGTTACCTCCCTACCTTTTCTTATAAACTACAGAAGCCTGTTTGACATAAAAGAAGCTAACAATTAAATTTTCTGTTTGTGTTCGTTCCCAAACTCCTGCAGATTGGCAGGATGTAGTCCGTAGAATGGAGTGTACGAGTCCCTCAAGCACACCACATCTCTACATACCACTAGACTGCAACTAAAATGTCCAGACCAGTGCAATTGAAATGCCCAGACAAATGCAACTGGAATAAGTCAAGAAATCATGGAAGTCAGAGTATGACTCTAAAGTAACAAGAAGAAGAAATTAAGAACCTGGAGTGGCTGTCTGTGGCTATGTCGATAGCAATATCTAAGTAGCGAAAAGGTCAAGACTGTTTGACTGGTTAGCCGTCAGATTGGTGTCCAGTATAAAGTACAGGAACCAGTTGTCTTGTACGGCTGTCCTACTAGCAGTATAGTTACAGATATCCACATTTCAATGCTAGTGGTAAAAACACTGCACATATTAAATAAAATGCTGAAGTCAAAGATGTTGGACTATTGATACAAATAAAATGGCAACACAGCACATTTCCATTCAGTGGACTAAATCCTGCTGGAACTCTGGAAGACCATTGTCCTGTTACAAGAGAGATCCAATAAAAGTTTATGAACAAACAAAAAAACAAAATAAAAAATGGAACCTGAAAACACAAAGATGAAACACAGTGAAAATAAATAAAAGAAAGCAAACACATTTAAACACTTGATGAACAAGTGCAGGATGTGTGCAGGAAACAACTTGGTACAACTCAAGATGATAACCACAGAGGTAAATATCTGATGTGACAACTATATGTAGCCCGTATAGCTACTCTCTCCAGTAGTCACTTGAAATAGAAATATCTTTTAGCAGTGTTGTCATCATTAACCCTTTAGCTGCCACATGCGAGTTTATTTGTTCCTCTTAACTGCCATTGACAAGTTAACCAATTGCTTTTGTTTTTTATGTCCTAGACTTGAAAACAATTTCACTCTGAAATTGCCAAAGCCAAAACAAGTCAACGATCCTGTACATGTTTTCTGGTGACAATCAATGCCAGTAACTTGATAACTCTTGTATTTTTGTAGCTCAAGATAAGGAATCAGCACACTGGGAAAGTCAATGGGGATAGAATTTAGCAAAGCTGTGATCTGTTTCTGAAAAGAAATGTAGAGCAGCTAAAGTTTTAACTAGATGACAACAAGCTTTTATATGCAAAATGGTCAAAGGGATTTTTCCACACTAGTCCATATGGCCGGAGATAGGGAAGTTTAGCTGGGTTTTATGTACTGATATTTTAGTTTTTAATGTGGTAACTCTACAACTATAATATTTGAAGATTTTATTACTATTGTATGTAAACCAGTATGAAATATATCATAATAAGTCTTCTTCTTCTTCTGCGTTCGTTCTCAAACTCCTGCAGATTATCAGGATGTAGCCTGGAGAATGGAATGCGTTGTGTCATGGCTTACAGCACTGCTGCGATATCTACGCCTATCTAGAATCACAAGCCTATTCCCATGCGTGCATACTAAGTGACTCACTGAATGTGATTCAGAAAGTCAAAACAGGGAATAGGTAGTCATTAGAGATAGCTAAAATGCGGGCATCACTATGAAAACTCATGCTTATTTTTGTCCCTGGGCACGCGGGCATGGAGGGAAACGAACGTGCCGATCAATTAGCTAGTCTCGCCACCACAACAGACGGTCAGCTTATGGACCGAGCAGACATACTCATTGCTCTTCATGAATCCTCACGATCAGAGGATTTTGAGATGAATGAGCATGGGTCAATATCGAGAATGCGCGAATTGGGAGTGAGGATGGGCATGGCCCGTAGAGAACCCCTGACAAATATTAAAAAAAGAGCAGCGAACCAACATAGAACCGGAACCATCAGCCGTTATACCATGAGAGATTTACTGAAGCTAAGATCGGAGCACATATGGACGTGTCCGGTGTGTGAAGAGAATAATCAACAGACCTAATACCTAAGCCAAATTAAGTAGGTAAATCTCATTCCCTTTTACTGCTTTTAAAAAACAGGTCACCAAAAATCACAATATTTTAACCCTTTCCAAGGAAGTGGCAATCGGTTGTACACCATCATAATGTGAAAGCTATAAGATTGCCACTGAATCATACTGATGCAATTAGAGTTATCGTTCCTATACCTTTAGTAGCAGGAAATCAAAACCCGGTCTTAGTGGGACATTCCATATGAACAAGCAAATTAAAGTAGGAAATATGAGGACAAACGAAAATAATTCTTACAGTCAGTGACTTGAGTACACAGATTGAATGTCTTGAGGAGATCACATCTTTTTTTGGGGGGATGTGATTGGTAAAGCACGTAAAACCATTTACTTGATGAGCTGCAAGGTGATTCAGTGCCACTAGAACAGACTTGGTTCAATCCTGTTGGTTGTAAGAATTATTTCCATCCCGTATGGAGCTGTTTTGAAGCTTGTTACTACCACTTCCCAGCCTTCTCTGTTTTATAAAGGGAATGCACATATTTTTTAAGGTGCCTCTCTCCACCCTGTATAGCCCTTCAATAAACATCATAGCAACCATTTGAGCTCAGCTGCCTATCCAATGGTTGACCAGGAATCACCAGACTGGTGTTACCTTCAGTATGTACTCTATAATGATGGCACCAATCTTGAGTACAGGACTTGGTTCCTATTTCCTATGGCTGAGTCAACTTATGAGTTTTTCTTCTAAATTATGTGACCCCATCACTGCTGTTTGAAATCAAATCTAAGTCACTCGGTCAGCAAACTGGTGACTTAGCCTCTACACTACTGTATATAACTGTGGCTTCCAAAAAGAACAAATACAGAAAAACACAAAAGGATTTCTCACTGCTCTTGCATGAATCCCAAGATTAAAAGGTAAATCCCCTTAAGTGCTCGGCTGCCTAGTCAGTGGTTGACCAGAAATCGTCTAATGCACTTGCTCAGTAGCAATAACGCAATTCTTCAACCTTCCCAGAGAATGAGCCCCGGCACCCTACTTCCTAGTGTCTTGGTGAACCACTGTAGTAATTTTAATTTCAAAACACATATGAGTTGACCAAAGCCAGGTCTACTGGTCAGAAAGTGAATGAATTAACATTACGCTACCGTGGGTTATATATGGCGAGTATGTGCACCTTATTCAAATCCCATTTACTGCATTATGATTTTTCTTTAATAATAAATCCTCAATGCCTCTATATTATATTATGGCGCAAGTAAAGTATAAGTCTTCACTGTGACCTTTTTTCTAGTTTTTAGGTATTACCTAACCTTTGCAGTGTGATGAATAGAATTTGTATTTAAAATTAAGGTATTTTAATTGAAAAGGCATATTAATTTTGAATTAGTACTTACATTAGGAATGGGGGTTAGGGTTAGTTATAAATTAAAAAATACATTAGTTATAAAAGTTATAATTCTAAATGTGGTTGATGTCGTTTGTGTCGGTAGATGTGACGTCGCGGAATCCATTAATTTCATTGGTGTTACACGGAAATCTGTGACTTTGGCTAGTTAAAAATGTAAAGAGTGCTATTTATGGATTTCCGTAAATTTATGCCCAATGCGCAACAACAGCTACGTATGTCGTAGGCTACTTACAAGACACATTCATCAGATACAAGATTTTACAAGTTTTTTTCTCTTTTCCACTGATTTGTACTGTTCGTTCATTATTTCTGCCCACTACATACTGAGAGAGGGGTTCGTGATTGACCAGCTAAGATACAAATTTGTCTTAATTCTAAATACTATTTGTGGTTATCCTAACCTTAGCACACCAAAAGGGTAGGAAATACCTCGAAACTAGAGAAAGGTCACAGTGAAGACTTATACTTTACTTGTGCCATTCATTATCCTGGAAACTGGTTACTTACAACGTTAATATTTCTTAGATATCAAAGGCCCATGAGTAGCTAGGCCTAAAGTTTAAGATATATCGGATATCCTGTAGTCGTGTAGTGAGTGTAGTGCAACATTATGAACCAGAACATGCTATGAACCTAGTATTTATTTTACACGCTGTTTGGAAGAATAACAGCTCATGCTGTCAGCATCTATTCCAGACCGGCAGATGATAGGCAAATAAAAAATTATTTTCGTTAAGAGTAAGTGCAGTGAAGAAAAATGCAACAAGTTTAAAGAAGGTCTGTTCTGACTTCTTAGCTTCAATAAAAATAACGTACCACCACAAAACCACATATGATAATAATAATGATAGAATGTTATTTCATTGTAATGAATGTCATCTATTTGCAAAGTCAAATATATTTTTGATACACATTTTGATCAATCTGGCAATCAGTTAAACCTTACGATGTTTTGAGTCCTGTCTAAAAGTTAAGTCACTTACTTCAGTTATTAGTAACTAGGCAGCCTTCTCTAGCAGAACAAGTTCGCATATGATATAGTTAACTTACACACGTCCACGACGGCCTAGTTAAAACTTACAATTTGAGATTTCAATGACTCACCGCAATAATATCCAATGATCTATTAATTTCACGTACAAATATTGAAGCTCAACTGGAGCGTTTCACTATTGTATTGCCGTGAGTTGCAAAAAGATAAGACGTGCAATCCGTTACAACTGCAGTGTATCACATCAGACGACTAATTCCATGGAGGTTTGTCTGCCATAAAAGGAAGTGTTCGCTCAGAATGACGTCAATAATTTGGCGATGATTCCGTACTTCAGTAATGTAAACGTTATTAGTATTATTTCGTTCTTACGTAGAAAACAACAGTCATTAAACAAACACCTTCAAATACTTAGGCGTAACATTCTCTTCAGATGGAAAGATGGACACCGAAAAAAACATTCGTTGTAGCCAAGCGAATCAAATGCTGGGTCAATTATCCCCTTTATTGCAACACAGAATGCTACCAATGTCAACAAAAAACATCTTATCCAAAGTATCTTATTCCAACCTTGTGCTACCAATGTCAAGCATGGTCCTTAACAACAAAACATAAGAGACAACTGGTTACAACAGAGATGAGATGTCGGAGAAAAGCCACAGGAGTGACCAGAAGACATATAATTAGAAACGATGTCATAAGAGAAAGAGTGGGTGTCATATCAATTCTACAATACATACAAAACCAACAGATACAATGGTTTGGTCATCTGGAAAGAATGCCGTGTGATTCACTTGTTTATAAAGCATATACGAAGAGAGGAGAAACAGAAAGAAGAGCCAAGGGTAGACCTAGAGTACGCTGGATCGACAACATCAAAGAGACATTACACGAACACCAAATAACATTATCTGAAGTTGCCAGAAAAGCGAGAACAAGAACATTGTATCTACCTCGACATCCGTAAAGGGTAAAATAGGAAGGAAAGAAGAAGAAGTATAAATCAGGTGATGAAGTTTTAGTGCACGATGATAAACACACTATCACTATCGGAAGCTCACGTGAAATAATTAACACACCGTAAGACAAGCAAAATCGTACAAATAACAATACACATGATAATAAACGTTTCAACCGAAAGGTTTTTATCAAGATACGCACAAAACATCAAAAGACGACGAATAGAAATGATCACAACACACAAACGTGTCCAACTGAAATTTGGAAGTGAGGTGCCGAGAGGACAGGAACAGGAAGTACATAAAAAACGTAAATATAGGTGGGAACGAAACGAACAGAAAGATAACGTAAATGACAGTACAAAATGAATAAAGACAAATACCACACAACCGAGAACTAGGCAAAAGAGTGGTCGGAATTGAGTCCAAAAGGCTTGAGGGTACCCAATTCAAAAATAAGACGATTTTTTAGAGCGTACCTAGATCTATCCTCGGTGATGCAGGATCTGATGGCAGTGACCTGAATATCAAGAGTACCATGATGGCTATCGCCAGTGACGTGTGTGGCAATAGGAGCAGGTGTTATGTGCTAGATGGCATGAAGATGGTTACAGAAACGGTCGCTCAATCTTAAGCTGATTTCCCCGATGTACTGCTTGCCGCAGTGTTTACATCAATCAATCAATAAACCCATAACCCTTCAGGGTCGTAGGGGTACCATATTGGATGCTTCAGCACACAGAGTCCTCCAACGAATTCTATCCTCAGCGATGCGCATGAGTGTGGAAATATCTAGCCCTGTCCATTCCTTGATGTTGTCTGTCCATGTCTTTATTTGCCCTCCTCTGCTTCTTCCACCCTCGACAGTTCCCTGCAGTATTGTTTTTGACAAGGAATCGTGCCTGCATACATGTCCGAACCATGCTAGTTTTCGTCGTTTCACTATTGAAAATAATGGCTCCTGGACACCTGCACACATCTCTACTTTATTTCTTACGTACACATTGGTCTTATGTTCCCTATAGGAAATTCGTAGAATTCTTCTGTAGCATTTATACTCGAAAGTCTGTAATCTTCTCTCCATGTCCGCAGTGAGTGTCCAACTCTCACAACCATACAACACAACAGAAGTTGAGTGTTTACATATGATCACGTAAATAACATTACGGGATTCACATGTAAAGGCCCCATCGATGGAGAAAGTGGCCTTGTGAAATGAAATGGGGCACGCCTGAACGACATAAGTACATGTATAGCAATGGCAGCGTGAGCAACGAACAGTACCAAAATGGTCGGGAACAGAAGACGTGAGGTGGATATGGATCAAGATGTCCTTCAGATTTTTGTCGCGCCTATAGGCCACCAGATGTAAGTCCAAGAAAACAGTACGGCTGTCAGGATCAGACTGGAGAAGCGAATAATGCTTAAACATGATGCGTCGGACAGAAGAGTTATGGGAATGAAAGGTAAGAACAAACTTAACTATCAGAGGAGGAGGAAAGATTCTGAGATTTAGTCAAGGTATCGAGGTGAGATAACTGACGTACACGGAGCCAATCGGATGAAAGAATGCTGTCAGGGAACGAGCGACTAGGGAAAAACTCAATCATCTCAGAGGACAAATCGAGAAAATCGTCGACATCGCTACATAAGCGACAAAGAAGTGTAGAGCAGAAAGCTATGTGCATCGGTAAGTTTATAATAAACATATGCGCAGAGGTAAGGGGGATGAATGGTGACAATGATGTCAAGGAAGTTGACAGAGGTAGTGGAGATGTTAGATGTAAATTGAATAGCAGGGTTGAAATTGTTGATGAAATTGAGATGGTCTCAGGGCTCTGCAGTTCTTTCTGGACATTACCCAACACGGCTCATACGGAAGAATTAGATCTGAGACATATGGACACGAAGGGTGGCAATGGAATGGTCTTCCTACACGAGGAACTGCTCACTGGCTGCGAAGCGCCTCGTCAGAGGATAGACAAACAATTCGTGACCCAAGCAAAGTATCAGCTCGCCTAGTCTATTCTCATGTACCACCCACCCCCCCCCTAGAAGAATCCTCCAAATAGGTATTGCACAAGCCGAAAGGTGAAGCTTCCAGGGTATGAAAGAAAGTTCACAAACCTCCACATCGCACATCGCTCGCAATTCCTGGGGTTCTCAAACAAACAGCAACTATTAATTAAAATGTCGAACTCAAAATGTCCAACTAAAATGTCGAACTATTTAACTATTAACGCATTAAGCTTTATAAGGCGTCTGTCCCTTTCAGCAAGTTGGACATGGAACCAGCACAATACTTGTAAACAGTAACTCCGTCGCTGATTACGAATTTTCTTATAAAACATAGGCTTACTGTCTGTGTACAAAGATGTATCACCAAGTAACAAGTTGTATACACGTATAAACAGACTGTTAACTACGTCAATAATTTTTAGCGATTTTTTAACGACCCATTTTCTAATATTTTTCAAGGAACAGCTGAGTAAATGTCGGGAAAAAGAAAATCATGGATTGATAACATTCGAGAATGGTTTTGGCTTTATTTTCTAACCTCATTCCTATGTGTTTGAAGGACTTTTTGTGCTGATGTTGCCAGTGTTCCAATGCTTTCTAAATGGAATATGTGATATATTTTCTGAATATGATATATTAGAGCACGGTTTAACCAATGGGAGCTCTGAAACAACATTATGACTGGTCTAGGAAACCGACAGCGTAAAACTTACATGATCGTATGAAACATGCAGAGTTCTCAGAAAACGAGAATTAATAGCAAACGTAAAGAAACTACCAAATGTGGCACAATAAATATCTGTGAACTAAGAAACAACATTTTTACGCTCAGCAGAAAAAAATAACTGAAAACAACCAAGATTTGTATATCACGTTTGTCTACCAAGAAAATTCATTTCACAGAGTAGACAGACAACAACTATGGAAAATATTTAAACGATATGTCTCCACAATACCTAATCAACTTGTGCAGGAGTAGTTACACAGGTAGTTTATGTGCAGTTAGAACAAGTGTAGGACATTCAGACACATTCCACATATACTCTGGCTTGCGAAAAGGATGTATTGTGTTTTATATCCCTTGCTATTCATTACATAGTAAATTCAAATAGGAAGCATACGGATAAATGAAAATAACTCTCACAGCTGATGGGAATTGAACCAGGTCCGTTCTAACGACACCGAATTATATTGTAGAAAGCATCCCTTCAATAAATATGTAGATTGTATATGTAAAATCGATTGTGTATGTAACATTGCCAATATCAATGAAAAAGACAACCTAAACAACCTTCTGGGTGAATTTATTTGTGCAGACGATCAAGCAATAATATCAACATCAGAAGAACAACTACTACAAGATGTAAATATACTTCACACAATATGTAGGGACTTTAACATGAAGATAAACACAGAAAAACGAGGTAATGTCAATCGCACAAACAGAAAGAAACACTACTATTTTAATTGACGATCATTTACACAGAATAATTCATCTATCTTGGAAACATTATATCCTCAAATGAGAAAAGCACCTAAGGAATCCAACATAGATGCAACATAGCATACCATATTTAGGACCGGTGTCTCCTATTTTCAAAATCAATTATGGGAACATGAACACCAAAAACTGTACTATATAAAACGATCATTACACCAACACTATGGTGCTATTAATGTCAAACGTGAACGTTATCAACAAAAGACAACTAGTTACAACAGGAATGACTTGTCTATGCAGAATTCTCGGAGTAACTAAGAGATAGAGTCAGAAATGAAAATATCAGAAGACTGACAAACGCAGTACCAATCCTGGATTACATCCGAAGACAACAGATTAGGTCAGGGGTGGGCAAACTACGGTCCGCGGGCCGCATGCAGCCCGCCATTTGATATTTTGCGGCCCTCAAACACATTTTTAAATAAACGAACGATCGTCACTGTAAATCTGTTTTAAAAATTAAGCATGTTATTTGCCAAGTTGTCAGTCTCATAAATCTCATCAGATCAAGAGGACTCAATCACAGGCAGTTAAGAGCATTACTAGACGATCTAGAAACTGAACATTCTGATGTCCTGTACCACAGTACTGTTCGATGGTTGAGTCTCGGAAAGGTTTTAAGGAGAATATGGGATCTTAAAGAAGAAATAGTAATGTTTCTAGAGATTAAGGGCATAGAATGTGACTTCAATGCTAACATTGTTGATGCAGAGTGGAAGCTTGTCTTTATTGAACTGAATGTTAAACTTCAGGGCAATGGTTTGTTTGCACATGAAATGTATGTTCATGTAAAATCATTTCAAGCCAAACTCTCACTGTTTTCCAGACAAGCAAGTGAAAACATGTTTTGTCACTTCCCTTTGCTGAAACAAGAAACTATTTCTGATGAAATGAGTAAAAAATTCAAAGCTCAGTTAGATGTATTGTTTGATAAATTTAGAAGAAGATTCCGAGATTTCAAGAACTTGGAGCAGCACTTCAATGTTATCAGATCTCCTCTCAGTGCAGAAACTGATAAAGCCCCAGAGCACATACAGTTAGAGTTGCTTGAATTACAAACCAATCATTACCTAAGGAAAAATTTAAGTCTGAATGTTTGTAGGATTTCTATGGTTCTTTGCCTGAACAATCATTCCCAAACTGAAAAAAAACTTTGCGGCTAAATTTGTGTCATTATTTGGATCTACATAAATTTGTGGAACAGGCATTTTCTTGCTTAAAAATAACCAAATCTAAGAATATGTCTTTATTATCTGATTGCAACTTAAATGCAGTCATGCAAATTTCTACAAGTAAACTTGTTCCAGATTTCAAAGGAATTATACAATCTTACAAGCAATTACATACATCTCATTATAAATTAAGAATATCAATAAAGTTGTAACTGTTGTGACTGTATGTGTATGGTGTTTTAAAAAAAAATCGTTATTAAAACTATTGATATGAACCCATATTGTAACTGTATGCAACATAATATTTTTCAACTATTGTTAAAATATTTTCAAAACCTTTTATCCATATTAGAAAATATACTGTTATAGTGTAAGTCTGTTAGAAATGTAATTTATTTCAGAAGTTATCTACATTATGTAAAACTACCTTTCTTTACAATAAAAATATTTAATTGACTTACCGAGAATTAAAAAAAAAATATACATAATATTATATGTGGCCCTCCAATAGCTTTACAATTTTCAATGTGGCCCTCTGCACAAAAAGTTTGCCCACCCCTGGATTAGGTGGTTTTCACATGCTTCCAAACTACCATCCGATAGTGTCCCTAAAAAAGCACTGCATTACAGACACAATGGATATAAAGCTAGGGCAGACCATACAAAAGATGGATTACAGAAATAAAAGAATCAACGAAAACAAACATAGGCCATACATGACACACACAAATTCGTCTCCAGAGAACTCTTATATCCCTGAAGCTGCAAGACATAAAGCGTATACAGCGATTTGAAAGTTTCCAGTATGACACCCCTGATCGGTTATCGACCTCATTACTATGATTACACTGCAGATTGAGTTTGAGAATGAACACATTAATTATTACATTCCTTATTTTTTCAGGGTAGCCCTATATTAAATAGATTAAAACCCATAACCCTTCAGGGTCACCACTCTGGAAACAGCACCATACATATTTCGCCTGTAGGTTAGTTTTAGAAAAGAAATCGTGTATCATAACGAGACCAAACCACACACATTTTCGACGTTTAACCACTGCCATGAGATGCCCTCCTTGACCTACATGAGAATTTATTTTTGTTTCTGACGTATAAGTTGGTTTTATGTTCTATATCATGACACGCCCAAGTTAAAAGAGTTAAGTCTCTCGTCAATTATACAGTTCGGTGAACTCACGGTTGATTCTTCAAAAGTGACTCTGTTGACTTTTCCGTGATCTCAATTGGTCGCTTTGTCTTTACTATGTTTGAGAGTCAATTAGAATAACTGGAAAAGGGAAATATCGTCATTTTAGATGAATGATTATCGACAATCTACGGACTATATACTTTACAAGAACTCGGATGAATAGTAAACAAATTGACTGTGAGCTACTGGGCGTAATTAATTGCGGCTCGTGTTCCAGATGTTTTTAAAAGTAGAAATTGTCAAGAATGAACTTAAGAATCAACAATTTTAGATTTATTCTGTAGCTAGCGATGCCACAGCAGGGGTTCAACCAGTAGCGTAGCGAGGCGGGGGCGGAGGTACGGACCGCCCCGGCGGCATCATCGGGAGGGCTGCCAATTTATTTTCGTCCAGTCTTTAACAATCACTGACATATTTTTTTCATGTCACAAAGGCGGAAAATTATGATTCCGCCCTGGGCGCCAATGACCAACGCTACGCCACTGGGTTCAACTCGATCTGTTATTTTACTCAGTCGTCTGGGGTTATTTTAGAAAAAATTGATTTAAACTGTGTAAAACAAAAAGAAAAGAAAATCCCCTTCAGGAAAAGAGAACTGTTACTACTTGGAATTTAGCCAAGTGACGGGTAAATCCTTCTCTCAAGTAACGATTTTAGAAAAGAAAAATTTTACCAAATTTCTTATGGAAATGATGGAATTGAACACGAAATTCAGGGAATGACCTGTTAACAATTTGTGTTTGGAAGCTCCATTTTCTTGCTGGAGATATATTTCAGATACTGACTTTTTTAATGTGTTATATAATCTGTAGTTATCTGGGTTTTATTTTCAATGTGTTCTTGGGTTGTTTATAAAACGTCAGCGGTAAAGATGTGTAAATTTGCAGAAAACACAAAATTACACAATATGTAACGACGCGTTACAGAACAATGTTTTGACATTATCGAAATGTATTTAAAGATAGTTCCTTGTCAGTAGGCCTACATATTGTAGCAGTGTAAAACTTTTCACAAGGACAAACTAATTCAGGAGTATGTATACCCATATATCTTTAAGATTGTTACCTGTACGCCATTCACACTTAAATCTTTATGCATTTTTATTTGGATATGGATTGGAATTTCATGGGAACTATATAAGCGGTGTCATACAAGAACAGATAAATGAAACACATTACTGTATAATCAATTATTAGTGTTGGTTATCATAAGCGCACGCCGGACAAGTTCAATCATTTGTCAAAAGAGTATAGAAAGGCGTAGAGGGTTGACTTCATTGTACTCCGATAATCCTATATGTGATGTGTCTAGGGTTACCATAATTGTCAGATGGAAAAAGAGGACGTTTCGATGTGCGCCTGTAAATTCAGTGCACCCTTACTGTAGGCTTAGCCATAATTGTCAGATGGAAAAAGAGGATACGCAAAATTTTCATCAAATATGGCCAATATTAAGTGTTGCACAAATAAAATTAAAGTTAAACTACATAAAATATTATTCTTAATTAATTATAAACTTGTATTAATTGAGTGTTCAGTGCACCACACTAGCTGACTGAAATCCAGTGCACCACACTAGCTGACTGAAATCCAGTGCACCCTTATTGGCAACAGAGATATAAGTTCCGCCGTCGCATGTCCAACATTCAGTTTCCCAGTGATATCGGCCTGCACGAAAACCTGGATAGTTGGTCTTCAGTGTGTCTGTAAATAAACACTTCCGTTTCGGCATTTTCTGAATCTTATTTTTTAAATTTTAGTTCAATCTTCAATTCAAAAAATTATTTATTAATAATTATCACTAACGAACTCGCGTTACCGTCTGCTATGCGAAATGCGTTATGTTTACGAAAAAATGAAAATGGCTAACGGAACCGGAAGTTCTGATGGCCAATGTTAACAATGAGCTAAATATAGGTGGCACGCGTGTTTATTTCACGATATATAATATATTAAAGTATATAATTAAAGTATATAGCACAGAAAAGTAAGTAAGAAAGTATCGATCGATCGGGGACGGACGGACGTTCGGGGACGGAGACAAATCCGGACAATCGCCATTTTTCTTGAAAGCCGCCCGGACAGGGACATAAAAAGAGGACGTGTCCAGGGAAACCCGGAAGTATGGTAACCCTAGCTGCGTCCCTCTAAAAGAAGCGGCACGCCGCCTACCGAGAGTACTACTGATAGCACGTAACTCCGTAGCTTAAAGCGATAATCGCCAGAGATCTCCGAAACAAAACCACTTTATAAAGAAGACGTGAAGTGGGATTCGAACCCGCGACTACTTGAACACAAAGCTAGCGATGTCGCCACTACCCCAGGGAGATCCGCAAATAATCAATATTTCGTTTTCAACACTGTGTTTTTGACATTTTCTACACGGTTCCATAGAAAACTGTCAAACAATCAATTGTTGCTTTCAGCACAACGAGCAGCAGTTTTGCGATGAGATAAACGCTGTGACGTTGGCACTGTCATAGTTGGTGTCATGGCAGTATTCTCTTAAATGTATACTTAGTTCCTAGATGACCAAGCTCTGAAAAATTGAAACTGGAATCCTCCGCCGTCAATGGGCGGAGTTGACGTAATCTCTGACCAGACAGATTACTTTCAATGTCGTGTCCGGGCATGCGGATCTTGAGGACAATGAACGAATCGATAGACTGGCGGGCATTGCCACAATGTCAAAAGATATATCAGTGGTTCGATCTGATTATAGTCAATGAGCTGAGCGACAACGTCCGCTCAGAAGATTTTCATAAGTGTGAGCCATGGTTGCTCGCAAGATTGCAGGAGATTGGTGTAAAGATTAGAACGGTCATAGCCCGTGTGTTGCCGGAGCCCGAAATGGGAGCAAAGAATATCAACACTGTTTACCTTCCGCGCATGTCGTAAAAGGCGACTAAGGAGGTTATGGGATGGAGTTGGCTGTCCTATCCCATATAGGGTCAGTGACCCAAAGCCATGCTGAAGTCGGATGTGTCAGGCCGAAAGGCGCAGATATCGCAGCAATGCTGTAAACCATGACACAACACATTCTGTTCTCCGGACTACATCCTGCTAGTCTGCAAGAGTTTGAGAACGAACGCAGAAGCAGAAGAAGAAGAAGAAGAAGAACGGCCATAAAGAGAGTGTGCAAAGAACAAAACAGCAGATGAGAAACACTTTCAGATATCATTTATTGCATGACATGGACACATGACAAGTGCTCATGAGTCCCTAAATCAATGAAGAAGATATTTTACAAACTAACATATGCAGGCCTGTTAATTAGGAGGTGTTTAGGGTTTTCAAACACCTCTCCCCCTTAGAAAATCGGAGCATGACTTTCAGTAGTAACAACTTATGCTAAAGGTGAGCAAGAGGTTTAGCAATTTCTCACAAAAACATTCTCAAATATTATATTAAAAAAATCATCCAACAGACAAAAACGGACGAATTGCCGTTTACCTTTTCCATTTTTTAGTATCCTTCCCAACTCTTCCTTTAACGAGATACTATCTACTGCCACGTACAGATGTACTGAAACTCTTCCCTTAAGGAGATACTATCTACTGCCACGTACAGATATACAGAAACTCTTCCCTTAAGGAGATACTATCTACTGCCGTGAACAGATGTACCGAAAATTGAATAAAACAGAATCTAACAGACGAGATTTGATTATGGTCTTTCAGCTGACACCAATTCTCCTTGCAATTTGAGTCAACACGTTTTACAGTTTTGGTCTGTCCCAAAAGAGACGCAATATTAGTCAAGATATCCAACGTCTCGAGGAAACAACATAGAATGAACAATTTAACAACGAACTCAATGAACTGCTTTTCGCTAACGACCATAGCATCATATACGACGACGAAGAAAAACTACAAAATCACATCAACTCACTATCTAGAATATGCAGTAAATACAATATGCGGATTGACACATAAAAGACAGACACTATGCAAATAACGAGATGAACAGATCACTTAAACATCCAAATAGAGAGAAAAAAAATAAATGTAAAAAAAAAAAATTCAAAGAGTTCAATTACCAAGGAAGTACCTTTGCAGAAGACGGACGACTCGATAGAGATGTAGAAACAAGATTTCAAAAGACAAACGCCTTTTTCTAAAATATTGGGTAGAGGAGTATGGAAAAGTTTGATAGTTGTTGACAGGGGGGGGGGGAACTGATGTCAACAAGAAGCGTTTTTATACATCAAGTACATTGTACATATTTGATTCTTTTTTTTTCCCAAAATTCTGTTGATTACGGAAACTAATCTGCAATTTCCATAATCTTCTCGGCTGCTTTGTAATTAAACATATCCTGGACAGGATGCAGCAGCCAGCCTTTAGAAACTCCTGCAGATCTTGAAGTAACATTCTTGCTTCATTCAGTGGCATTTTGATGTGCTCTATGATATCTTGCTTCCATACTTCGTTCATGGCTACTTCTTTTTCGTAGCCTTGGCTTAATCCCATTCATTTTGGTCTTTTCTATGCTGTCACACCAGCTGTAAACGTTTGATATGACCAAAATATTATAATTTTCTGGAGATAAATTTGTTCATTAGTCAGTTTTCTGTGACATTCATTACTCTCAAAATGTCCACATTGTTGATATTTTTGGTCCGGAATGATCCAGGTTTCTTTTTGCAAGGGATATAACCAAATAATATAACTAACAAATTAGGTTTGGGAAAAGGGGACAAGTTATCTAAGGGAGGTAATTTTATATACAATTACAGAGTTATCTGGCAACAGTAAAGTTAAATAAATCATTAAGTCCTTATCTCAGATACACGTCTCTAAAACAAAAAGGTAAGAAGACTTCTGCTGACAGTCCTTTTCGCTTTATACCACTTTGTGCCTTGAAGCGTCAGGGATAGAAGTGTTCTGTTTTTTTCTTCTGTTGCTAGTGTCCAAGTTTGACATTGGTAGCCTAGTGATAGTATGTTGGTCGTTTAATATAGTACAGTTTTGATGTCCATGTTCACATATTTGTTTTTGAAATTAGGGGACATCTGTTCTAAAATATGGTATATTATGTTGCATTTTTGTTGTATTTCTTTGCGGTTTTTTCCATTTGATGATATAATACTTCCATGATAAGTGAATTCTTTCACCTGTTGAAGTTCTTGGTCATCTACGAGAGTAGTGATGTTTCTTTATGTCTTTGCGATTGCTATTACCTCGTTGTTTTTATTTATATGTCTATCTTCATGCTAAAGTCCTTACATGTTGTGTGGAGTCTATTTATATGTTCTTGTAGTTGTTCTTCTGATATTGATATTATTACTTGATCGTCCGCTAAAAAAAGTTCACCCAGGAGGTTCTTTAGGTTATTTTTTTTCATTGGTGTTGGCAATTTTACATATACAGTCGATTTATATAATGAATAACAAAGGAAATAGAACACATGCTTGTCGCAGGAAAGAGTGTCTTCTGCGAGGAAGCTACTAAAACATCCATTTTTATAATTACTTCTAAATACAATATTGCAAGTTAGGAAAACCCTTATTAAGATAAAGAATTAATTGCACAGCATTTTCAACGCATGCAGACACGCACACACACACACACACACACGCACACACACACACGCACACCCACACTCACCCACCCACCAACCCACCTACCCAAAACCCATCCATCCACCCATCCATCCATCCATCCATGTGTGTCTGTCTGTCTGCCTGCCTGCCACTCCATCTATCTGTCTATCTATCTATTACTAATTTTAATTAATACACTTATATCGCTTTACGATAAATTAAAATAGTAAAAAATATAAAATGGTATTCACTGTATAGTTTATTCATGATTTTGGTAAAACATGAAAATATGTACTTGTATGGGTTATAGAATGAACCACCTGATGTTATTTCTTCTTGTATAATTTCCTTTGATATACCAGTGGTTTATATAACGAGTAAATTTCAAGAATGTATTATGCTCTTAATTGGAGATTTCCCAGCAATATAATCTCTAACACTATCCACAGTAAAGGCATTGATCTCCATAGTCAAATGATCCAAGGTTCAATTCCCAATTCAACACATAGTTTTAAATCACCAAGGTCGACCCATCCTATGAAAATGGGTACCAGATCTTATGGAATAGTAAATTAGGCTGGCTTGATTCTGACCAGATCATTCGTTGCTTACAGTTGGTCAATGAAAAATACGGACCTAATACCGTATTCCCCGATACTCCTCAGGTGTGAATACAACTTTTTTGCACTTACAGTAAAGAAGAATATGTATACCTATATCTTCATCATACAGATGATCTAAAGACCTCATTAGTGAGTCATCAGAACAAGCAGCAGGCTACTAACAACTCAAGTATATCACACGTTTATGTAGGGAGAGTTTTCTCTCATATCACTGAATGTATACAATTATTTTTTTAACCACTGCGAGTAGAAGGCTTCTAGTAGAAGAGCTGCGTAACAATGAGAGCTGTAGTAATCTAAGTATACAATAAAACTATGGAGAAATTTCCTCCATTGCACACAAGGGTACAAGATTCTTGATTCTTGATTAGGAACCTGCATTGCGAGACTTGGGGGATTGCCATAACAGCTCAGCTAATCAGCTGTCTTCTAAGATTGTATATCGTCAGTGCTGGAGAAGGGCACACGATATCAAGGTGACCAAAAGAAGCGCTACAAGGACTCGTTAAAGAACTCACTGAAAACCTTTGAAATAGACCACGATACATGGGAAGAACTTGTACAAAATAGATCTACATGGCGTTCTAAAATAAAAAAGAACGCATCATCTTGTGAAAAGAGGAGAAATGCAGCAGCTCAACAGCGTAGAGCAGCTAGAAAGTCACGGATAGACCAAGATCCGTCTTCTGTCGTCATTCCATGTCCGAACTGTCCAAGGACATTTACAGCTCGAATAGGGCTCATTAACCATCTACGAACTCATAATCAAGGACATAACTCAAACTGAATTTTCAAAAGTGAATGTACCAAATGGTCATCATCACCTGTGATGGACGAACAACGACAACCGCCAGTGCCATAGTAAAATGTTGGCTGAGGAAGCTCCGAATTTTCCCAGCCGAAGAGTGATGTGTAGGGCCATTTGCGCAAATAAAACGGCGACACAGCGGATTTTTATTCTTTTTACATCCTGCTAGAAATCTAGCAGAACTATGCTCCTGTTACGAGAGAGATCTAGCGGGAGTTTGAGAACCGACACTGAAGAATAAGAAGAATCTACCCAGGGAAAAAGCACGTTGTTCCTCTCTCATGAACACTCTCATCTTTAATTCGCTGAACATGAACATTGCCTCTTTCAGCCTCCTCTTCATCACTTAATAGTGTACCCATAACTGCCCCAATTAACTCAGCTCGGTCTATTCTTGTCACAGACCCGCCTATAACTTTTGTTGTTCAGAAGAGTAACCCAGTCTTTTTCATTGTTCATCTTTTCTCTAACTTTTCTATAAATACTCTGAGAGTCAGATAAAATCCCAGCGTGTTGTTAATGGTTGCGTTATAAGCCAAGTGAGACTAGCTGCTGCCGCCGTCTCTATCTCTATTCTGATGCTGCATTTGTTGCGGAAAAAGCAATGCATCTCACAGCAACGTTTGTGTCATTTTAGTAGAACTTATACACCAATTGTGCCAGAGTTTGGCAGACACATCTCAGCAAGAAGGGAGAACCTTTCACAAGCTGGGGTCATCACAGTAGATAATCAAAGCCCTTCAGCGACAGCGGAAGATTGATGGTGTGAAATACCACGACACATTGCTTGACCACTCCATATTGGCTCATGTAATAATATTGTCAAACAACCGTTTGAGGCATAAATAGCCATTACAGATGAATGCATGCACGTAGATATAGAAAGACGGACTGGCGAGACAATAAGCATTGTTTTTCGGACCATGACGTGAGAACAAGTGACCATGTACACAGCTAGACGAAAAGGCATTGTTCAGTGTCCTCTATCTATACAGGGCATGGTCGGACAGAACAATAATGTGTTTTCGGACAATAGAGAACCATGGACTCTATTTTTAGGGAAATATACGATTCCCATAGAAAGTATGAATGTGTGAACACGTGTTTATGCAATTATTTGCCTCACTTTTGTGTATAATGAACAAAAACGCTCGGGTTAGAACAAATGTATGTGAGATGTATGAAGCATTTTGATTTGTCGGAAGTTGTTGCTAAGTTTGGGTGAACTTGGAAATTTTGGGATGCGATTGGAGGTTCGAGTTTCGAGAGCTAGGCAGCGACTGTGTGGCCCAGGGTTAGCAGATAAGCTAGATCCCAAAAGTACCTCCTCATGATGCACTATGGAAACAGAAATACAGTTGCTCGTGTTGTTTTTCCAGACCAACACTTTTTGGAATCGTGTCTGTGAATATGGAGGCAGCCGATGGAATGAGAATTGACAGAAAAAAAGACAGGCAACATCTCCAGCACCTCTATGCCAACGCATACAGTGGCACTGTCGACACACAGTGACGTAACACAGTACGGCTGAAACATTGGAGGTGCGACCAATGCAAATGTCACGAATTGTGTAGATGTTATAACGGTTATTGAGAATTTTGCGCTAGTCTCCGCAATGAGAGTATATTGAGTACAATGAGAGAGCAGCACAGCTCCAGAGGGCAGTTGCTCGTGCAAATAGAAAGGGAAACGTTACAAGGAAATCAGAACTAAAATTTTCTTCAACTCGAGAACAAACTTCTAGTCCACGGTGCTTCTAAAAACGTGTACAGATTAATTGGAGGAGGGGTTCATAATGTCGGTGAATGATATCCCCGCTAAGAGGGTGAACAACTTTATTGTCGAAGTTTTTCTATACTAGAATCATGCTCGCGGAGAGAAAAGGTTCAGTACCCCATTGAAACATGTAAAATACGTCTAATTACGCGAGATGAATTAAGTGGCAGTGGAACACCTCGTGCGATATAGACGTAGTCGCCGTAAGTCTAAATACCTGATTACCGCCTCCTCGGAGACTGTCACACAGGGACATATTTTTGCCTGTAAAGTCCAAGGGAACTGTGGGTGATAAACTGTTACATAGAGTAAATATACACTCTCCACCGGGCGACAGATGTGCAGGCAGTCACCGGCTAGGGAAATCATCCGAATAAAGGCATGCCGAAAACGGATGTTCTAAGCCACAGGCGCACAGTCATACGGTAGTACAACGTACTTCACGCTCCCTCACATTATCAAAACACATTATGTGTGGTGTTGATTACCATAGAGCAAACGAAGAATAACTAACGAACAAAAAATGACTACACAAAAACAAGAATAAACAGAAAAACCCAAACAAACCCAATAATTCACAAACAAATAAACAAATAAACAAACAAAGAAATTCAGGATGTAGTTGAAGTTTCTAGTGCTGACCATATTCTGCATTTGTACAAGACATCACAGCAATGTCCCCCAAAGATGTACCAGCTATTATGTACATTATACCACATTTTTTATAGTGATGTGTTCTGTACGTGAGGATATGTGAACATCTCAGTAATATTTCTGTGATGTGTTCTGTACGTGAGGATATGTGAACATCTCAGTAATATTTCTGTGATGTGTTCTGTACGTGAGGATATGTGAACATCTCAGTAATCTTTCTGTGATGTGTTGTGTACGTGAGGATATGTGAACATCTCAGTAATATTTCTGTGATGTGTTGTGTACGTGAGGATATGTGAACATCTCAGTAATATTTCTGTGATGTGTTGTGTACGTGAGAATATGTGAACATCTCAGTAATCTTTCTTCAAATATTGTCCATAGAAAAGAGTTGAACCAACTTTTCATCTACTCTGGCATTCATTGTGCAGCGTGGGTGAGGGGATAGAAAGAGGGGGGGCGGGGGGGGGTTTAGTGCTATCCATCGTCTAAGCTGCGAGTCATTGTGGGATGGGGGTATCCATCACCCAAGCTGCGAGTCACATGGGCGAGGGCCATAATGGGGGGAGGGGGGGGGGCTTTCCATAATCTAAGACTGCGAGTCATTGGGAGGGAGAAGCTGTCCATCATCTAAGCTGGGAGTCATTATGGGGGGAGGGAGGGTTATCCATCACCTATGCAGCGAGTATGGGGGAGGGAGGGGGCTATTCATTTTATAAACTGCAAGTTATTGGTGTAGTCCATACATTACGCCAACAATTAGGTGGGTAAGATCAGAAAAAAGATTGAAAGTTGTTGATAAGGGGAACAGGAGTAACCGGGGGAGAATTAACAAAAGTTGAAGTTAACAATACTTTTTAACAAAATTAAATACCAATAAAATAGTTTGAATTAGAAACACTTGTATAAATATTTGAAGAAATAATACTAGTTTTGTCGTACATTTTCGCTAATTTGTTGTTGTTTAAAGGTGGGGAGTGGTTGACTGTTAAACATTTGTTGTTTTACAAAATTAAATGTGGAGGGTGGGAGTCCCTAAATTATTGACAGTTATTGTACACGGGTAAGGGGGAGAGTTATACATAGGCAAACATTGTTGACGTAATTTATGGACTGGTTTTTGCACCATTTCCTTTTGTAATACACAAGGTCATCAGCTTTACAATGAACGCATTGACTATCAGACTATAGGATATGGGTATGAAAAAATATACATTTTTGTTCCCAAGCAGATACAAGTGAACAAATAGTGAAAATAGTACAAATAATGGCACTATAACAAAAATATTATACGGCAGACATTTAATAGCAAATACCTTAATGATAAGAAAAGATAGAACTATTTAATGTCTGCTATCTAATGTCTTTGTGATAATGCCATTATTTGTACTGTTTTCATTGTTTGTCTTGTATTTTCTTTAAAAAGTCCTTAAGGTTGAAACTGTACGTTCATCGCAAAGCTTATCGATGTTGTGTTTTACCTAAGTACCATTGATATACAGTTTCACAGCAGTCTCATGTATTATCGACTGTCGTATTACCCCATGGCAAAACGTGAAACTGTCCAATATTTTCTTTCTTTGACGCCCTCTGTCTCTTTCTCCCAAAATTTTGACTGTTGTAACATTGTATTCAAAACCGACTCTTCTCATGAAGCGGCTAATATTTAGGGACAGTCTTTTTTGTTTCTGACGGTGACAAGTAACTTTCTGTTGTTGTATATCTCCTTAGTCTGTCATTTTAGCTATTGTCATTTCCACTTATGCCGTTAAATGCCTTTTAAGGGGGGGGGAAGAGGGAGAAGTTGAATTTGTCTGTCTGTGACCATTTGGGTGACAGTGACAAAGGTCAGCCTGTGTCTCATTAAGGTTTCTTTGATTGTCTCCACTCATTTAGTTCTTGGTCTTCCTCATGCCTTGTAGCCCGATCTTCTGTTGTTTTGCACGAAGACCTGGTTGCATTGGTTCCATATTCGCATGAGATGGGCTACCAACCTGGTGTGCTGTCTCACGATGTAGTCTTGACTTCAGATTGTCTTAATTTTTTTCCTGATGTCTTCATTTCTCCGTCGGTCCCTTCTGGTGATTTATAGCTTTCCTCAAACATCTCATTTCGCACTCTGTGACCTTTTCCGCTAGAGTCATTGTCAAATTCCATGTTTGACAATGGTAGCATAGTGCGGGTATATAAATACTGTTTATCGTCATTTTGTAGCCATGCAGATTGATGGATGTTGGCGACGGCTAGTAAGGGACATCATCGACTTTCTGTCACCAATCACCACATAATCTTCTCATTTTGTGTTCTTGCTTAGCGTAGAATTATCAGTATTTTTGATCATCATCAAGTGCAGCAACGAAAGTTTCGTGAAACTGACCTCTAACATCGTCTGTATCTTGCTTTGTTAGTGCATTTTGCTGGACTATAACTTGTTCATCTCGTGATGTTTTCCTCCCATTTGCACTTCTTGCTCGCCTTCCCTCGATTCTACTTTCAAGTACAATCTTCAACAATCAACAAGGTGTCATATCTTTTAATGTTCAAAATGTTTTATTTGTTTTATTTCTATTTACTTTAATCTTTCTAATTTTCATACCAAGCGTTGTCAGAACCACTTTGTTTTTTTTCTTCTTCTCCTTCCATGTATATACAAATTCTATATTTTCTACATATCTACCTCAAAGGCATAAATTCTGTCTTCTATTTGTTTGTTCCTTATCTATGTTCCTTAGTTATATGGTTTGTTTGCCCATCACATGATGCTGATAACTATTTGCTGCATCCACTTTTGAAATTCAGTTAGAATTATGTCCTTTACTTAGAGTTCATAGATGGCTAAAATCCCATTCTTGTCGCACATTTCATTGGTCAGTTCGAGCATAGGATGACCACTGTAGATGGTTTTTTTGTGGTTTACCCGTGACTTTCTAAAGTATCATTTACTTATCTATCTACCTAGATACCTATTTATCTATCTGTCCATCCATCCATCCACATCCATCCATCTATATATCTATCTATGTTCCTTCAGCGCCGAATACGGTCACAGCACATAAACAAGTGCTCTCCAATCCGAGCGATGTGATACTACTGATTGTAATTACTGTATGTTGTTGAGACACATTGTCATACACTCATTGGTAGTTGTTCCGCGAAGAGTCTCTCTTGCTGTTCCTCTTTTTTTCTTTTTCCATCTGGCACAATTTTTAATGCTTGTAGTGGCAATCTGTTTCCATTAATTCTAAGTACATGTCTGATATAATTCCACAGTTTTCTTATTGCAGAATAGATGTAGCAATATGGTTATGATAGTAATTTCTAAAGAAGCTACGGTAAGGCAGTAGATTCCATACAGAGAGGCTACGACAGGGCAGTAGAATCCATACAGAGAGGCCACGGTAGGGCAGTAGAATCCATACAGAGAGGCTACGGTAGGGCAGTAGAATCCATACAGAAAGGCTACGGTAGGGCAGTAGAATCCATACAGAGATGTTACGGTAGGGCAGTAGAATCCATACAGAGATGTTACGGTAGGGCAGTAGAATCCATACAGAGATGTTACGGTAGGGCAGTAGAATCCATACAGAGATGTTACGGTAGGGCAGTAGAATCCATACAGAGAGGCTACGGTAGGGCAGTAGAATTCATACAGAGAGCTACGGTAGGGCAGTAGAATACATACCGAAAGAAAGAATCACACTGTTTACCTGTAATAACAAAACGTGAGGTTGGAAAAAAATTAAGTTGTTAATTGTAGTGAATATTTATTAATAAGAAATAAGATATAATTTTGAGCTTTGCAATTTTCATTGTTATACGGAACATGTCAATCCAATAACTATTTGTAATTAATCAAATTGCAATATTTGGACTAAAACATATTCTTCACACAAATTTCTTTAGTCATCTGGATAAATGTAATAACTATTGTTTTAGATCTAATCTAAATGTAATATTTATTATGTCAGATTTAATCTAAGTGTAAAATGTTTTGTTTCAGATCTAATCTAATTGTAATATTTATTGTTTCAGATCCCATCGAAATATAATATGTATTGTTTCAGATATAATCTAAATGTAATATTCACTGTTTTAGATATAATCTAAATGTTGTAATCATTGGTCCATATCTAATTTAAATGTAATGTTTATTATCCAAGATCTAATCTAAATGTAATAACCTTTTATTATTTAGATATAATTTAAATGTAATATTTATTGTCTCAGATCAAATTCAAATGTAATAACCTATTTATTATAGATCTCACTAAAATCTAATGTTTGCTGTTAATAAGTTCATGTTATGGTATTAAAGCCAAAAAGACATGTTTATCGAAACGTTGACGTCTTTTTAATGTTCATTTCGAAGTATATTGCTGATCATATTGGAATGTAATGTCTATTACTACTGAATCCGACAAAGTACAATCTCTAATGTATGATGTTATTGTTAGTGTTTATTAAAACTAAATGCACATTTGTTACTGTTCATATTTGTGGTTTTCCGTCTGTACATCAAATAGTTTATGTAAATTTGGAGACACGTTTGGAAGTAGATCTGCTGAAGTTTCATTGTCTGTGAGTAGAATATTGTGGCTTCCATTTTGGTTATCTGCTGTCTCTGATGTATAAGACAATCTGTCAGCGATCTCTTGTGGTGCATCAAAAAATGGTCTGCTCTCATCGCCTGTGTCCCTAGGTGCTGATAACTGATGATTGTTTCTGTTTAAAAGATCGGAAGGCCGTAGCGAGTTTAGTTGGTCAATAGATTTTGGTGGTGATACCATTGCGATATATTCTGTATCTGGTGATATTTCTTTTGTTGCTGGTGGGTTCGCGTTGGTATCGATACTAGAGGAATCAACATAGTCTTGTCCTGACATCGATCTAAACTTATCATTATCACCCGATACGAGTATGAAATCCCAGGGTTGTAATTTCTCTCTATCCAAAATTATATCTTGCGCTGTAGATGGGGTTTTCTGTCCAAACATTATAAAATCGCTGTTCTGATCGATCAAATCAATCCGCCTCTTTAATTCTTTTAAAACTTTATCGCTTAATATTATTTCATCGTCATCATTTATAAATTCACCGTTATTACGGTCGTTGTCAAATATATCAGACTCATCGGGCGCAACGGAGATTTCGGTATTGTCCGATCTTTTTTTACCAAATCCGTTAAATCGTGATGAATCAGAGATTCTATCGAAACGTCGTTTTCCGAAACCACCAAATTCAGATGCACCAGAAATTTTATCGAAACGTCTTTTTCCAAAACCGCCAAAGGGAGATGCCCCAGCTATTTTGTCAAAACGTCTTTTTCCAAAACCGCCAAAGGCAGATGCTCCAGCGATTTTATCGAAACGTCTTTTTCCAAAACCGCCAAAATCAGATGCCCCTGCTATACTATCAAAACGTCTTTTTCCAAAACCGCCGAAGGCAGATGCTCCAGCGATTTTATCAAAACGTCTTTTTCCAAAACCGCCAAAATCAGATGCCCCTGTTATGCTATCAAAACGTCTTTTCCCAAAACCGCCAAAATCAGATGCCCCTGTTATGCTATCAAAACGTCTTTTCCCAAAACCGCCAAAATCAGATGCCCCTGTTATGCTATCAAAACGTCTTTTTCCAAAACCGCCAAAATCAGATGCCCCTGTTATGCTATCAAAACGTCTTTTTCCAAAACCGCCGAAGGCAGATGCTCCAGCGATTTTATCAAAACGTCTTTTTCCAAAACCGCCAAAATCAGATGCCCCTGTTATGCTATCAAAACGTCTTTTCCCAAAACCGCCAAAATCAGATGCCCCTGTTATGCTATCAAAACGTCTTTTCCCAAAACCGCCAAAATCAGATGCCCCTGTTATGCTATCAAAACGTCTTTTTCCAAAACCGCCAAAATCAGATGCCCCTGCTATACTATCAAAACGTCTTTTTCCAAAACCGCCGAAGGCAGATGCTCCAGCGATTTTATCAAAACGTCTTTTTCCAAAACCGCCAAAATCGGATGCCCCTGCTATACTATCGAAGCGCCGTTTACCAAACGAACGATAAGCACCACTACCACTGCCTATGTGATCAAATCTTCGCGTGTCAACATCATCCACATAACCGTTGCTTGGGACTAAAGACAAGACATCATGGTTCAGTTCAAAATCTGAATCTCGTTTCCCAAAGACACCAAAAGTACTTCCGCTACCTATGCGATCAAACCTTCTTTTTGAATACCCCGGAAGTTCATTATTATTCGAATCAAATTCATCATCATCCTTTTCCCTTTTCCCGAACGTCCGGAAGTTACTCAAACTACTGATTCTATCGAACCTCCTTTTTAGCAAGTCTTGTGACCCTTCTCCAGCATCTCCAGTGTACCCACTACGTTTTGTAGTAGTACTTTTAATATCTGTAGCTTCCCCTTTCATGAAATTAAGAGTGATTTCCCCTTCTGAACTACGCTTTACAACAGATTGCTTTGACTGGACATTGGATTCCGACGGAACGTGTTTATTTACAACACTGTCAGATGAATGAGTAGCAGATCTTCTCACTCTAGATAATGTACTTGTAAGTGAGGAGTTGTCTTTGAGTTCACTCTTCTCTTGCTCCTGCCTTTTACCGAATCCCCCAAAAGAACTAACTCCAGAAATCGAATCAAACCTTCTTTTGTCACCATCCTGTCTTTTACCAAATCCACCAAAAGAACTAACTCCAGAAATGGAATCAAACCGTCTTTTCTCATCATCCTGTCTTTTACCAAATCCACCAAAAGAACTAACTCCAGAAATGGAATCAAACCGTCTCTTCTCATCATCCTGTTTTTTACCGAATCCACCAAAAGAACTAACTCCAGAAATGGAATCAAACCTTCTTTTGTCACCATCCTGTCTTTTACCGAATCCACCAAAAGAACTAACTCCAGAAATGGAATCAAACCGTCTCTTCTGATCATCCTGTCTTTTACCAAATCCACCAAAAGAACTAACTCCAGAAATCGAATCAAACCTTCTTTTGTCACCATCCTGTCTTTTACCAAATCCACCAAAAGAACTAACTCCAGAAATGGAATCAAACCGTCTCTTCTCATCATCCTGTCTTTTACCAAATCCACCAAAAGAACTAACTCCAGAAATGGAATCAAACCGTCTCTTCTCATCATCCTGTCTTTTACCAAATCCACCAAAAGAACTAACTCCAGAAATGGAATCAAACCTGCTTTTGTCACCATCCAGTCTTTTACCGAATCCACCAAAAGAACTAACTCCAGAAATGGAATCAAACCGTCTCTTCTCATCATCCTGTCTTTTACCAAATCCACCAAAAGAACTAACTCCAGAAATGGAATCAAACCTTCTTTTGTCACCATCCTGTCTTTTACCGAATCCACCAAAAGAACTAACTCCAGAAATGGAATCAAACCGTCTCTTCTCATCATCCTGTCTTTTACCAAATCCACCAAAAGAACTAACTCCAGAAATCGAATCAAACCTTCTTTTGTCACCATTCTGTCTTTTACCAAATCCACCAAAAGAACTAACTCCAGAAATGGAATCAAACCGTCTCTTCTCATCTTCCTGTCTTTTACCAAATCCACCAAAAGAACTAACTCCAGAAATGGAATCAAACCGTCTCTTCTCATCATCCTGTCTTTTACCAAATCCACCAAAAGAACTAATTCCAGAAATGGAATCAAATCTTCTCTTCTCATCATCCTGTCTTTTACCAAATCCACCAAAAGAACTAACCCCAGAAATGGAATCAAACCGTCTCTTCTCATCATCCTGTCTTTTACCGAATCCACCAAAAGAACTAACTCCAGAAATGGAATCAAATTTTCGTTTGTTGTACCTAGCATTCCTCTTTCCGAATGCACTAAAAGCTGAACTGGATATCTTGTCGAATCGACGCTTGTCAAAATCTGTGTATACGTCACCACCATCATGATCAATTTGGCCACCACTGTTTCCTGTATACAAATGACTCGAAGAACCGTGATGGAACTGTTTTTCGTTATTTATGAAATATGGGAGCCACGTTTTTCTAAGAGGATACACATTACGAGCTTCATTATCATAATTTAAATTTAGTTCGTTAGTTTCTATTGGATTAAAAAGTTCACTGAACTGTGGAAATCTGTCATTGGCAGCGATTTGTTGGTTTTCAGGACTAAATGCTGTATTATCAGAAACAGAATTGATGTTTCTGTCTCCAAATTGTTTAAAGTAAATTTGTGAAGGTTCTGAGTCCAACTTTTGCTGTAGAAGCTGGTTGATATTGTTCGTGGATTGAAAACCTAGCAACTGCTGATTTTGCCCTGAGGTTAACAAATTGCTTTCAGAAGGAATTCTGTTAGAACTATGCGCATCATTGCCGCTGAAGGGAGTTTCATTAAAAACTGGCAGATTATTATTATTTTCCGCATGCTTAAATACAATTTGTGACTTTGAAGTAACGTTTTTTAATGAAGGGAACTTCTCGTTGCTAGCTGTTAGGTCTTTCATGTCGTATTCACTTTCATCATTGTTCGTTTTGATGTTTTCACCACTAATTACATTTTTACTAATCCCTTCAACATTGCTGTTCAATGCAGGAATAATATCGGAAACCTGCTGAGAATTTACGTATTGTTCACTGCTGGTTCCATCATTTGGATTAACTGGTCCACGTTTACCAAAGACGCCGAAGCTGCTTTGTCTACTGATAGAGTCAAAACGTCGTTTGTAATCTTCCTTAATTTCATTGTCACCTGTGATAATTCTGGAATGTTGATTGTTGTTCCCGGAAGACTTTGATAAATCACCCTGAAAAATAAATATATGCAATATGTTAACAAATTCATATTTACAGGTGTGTAGTTTTAATCTTCAATAAAAATAAATATGTGGAATATGTTAGACTTGACAAATTCATATTTACAGGTGTGTAGTTTTAATCTTCAATAAAAATGACTTTAAAGCAGTGGCCGATTGACCTTATTGTACTAAGGTTTCATTTAATAAGTTTTCAGGTTATCAAGAACCAGTTTTGGAAGTGGTGTAACGTTAGGTTATCAAGAACCAGTTTTGACAAGTGGTGTAACGGCGTTTAGGTTATCAAGAACCAGTTTTGACAGTGGTGTAACGGGGTTTAGGTTATCAAGAACCAGTTTTGACAGTGGTGTAACTGCGTTTAGGTTATCAAGAACCAGTGGTGTAGCGGCGTTTAGGTTATCAAGAACTAGTTTTGACAGTGGTGTAACGGCGTTTAGGTTATCAAGAAGCAGTTTTGGAAGTGGTGGTGTAACGGCGTAAAATTGTTTAGGTTATCAAGAACCAGTTTTGACAGTGGTGTAACGGCGTAAAATTGTTTGAAGTTAAGATGTAAGGAGATATGACTCATTTTCTAAAATTATGTTGTAAGGAACAGTCTAGGGTGGAAGGGGCGATGAATGAAAATCCTGGATTTATAACATCAAGGAATGGTCTCGGCATGATTTTTCTAGACTCCTCCGAATATCTGATGATAGTGTCTGGAGGGCTGTTTGTGCTGTCTTCAGTGTGGCACCACTACCACCCTGACTGCTTATGGCTCTTATTATTATTATTATTATTATCATTATTATTGTTACTATTATTATTATCACTATTACTATTATTATTATTATTATTATTATTATTATTACTTAGGCCTCTTCACATATATAATGTACCCTTGTACCCTTATAGTATGAAGAGGCTGATTCTTGAAGGCAGATTTCCAAGAAGGAGAAGAAGAGAAATATCAAATGGACGGTGGATCGACGATATTAAAAAGTGTATGAACGTGTCCCCTGGCCAATGCAGGCCTGATCGCACAGGCCAGAGAAGCGTATAGAATGCCCACGATGAAGACAGTGTTTTGGAAAGAATATGTCACTTGACCGTTGACTCTACCCTCTGAACTTAACGGCGCGCCGCCTGCACAGATTATTACTCGTATCAAGAGGATGATAGTTTCAAACAATATTCCCCAAAGATCTTAGAAAAATGTGTTGGTAAACAAGACAACCATTAGTCACTGCGTATATTTTGTGATATCCGCCAATGAAAAAAACAACAACACGGAAATAAATTAGATGGACCAAGATAGGTTACTCTGTTTGAGATCAGCGGACAGCACTATCTTGTATAAGGGTGTGCTTTATCTCTCTGTCACTAATTATTATCTACGCTTTTTTCCCCTTCTTTCTGTCACTGATTTCACCTTTCACTCTCTGGCTTATCTGTCATTTCTCATTTATTTTTATTACTAGGTTTTATCCATTAGTTCATTTGTACTTTCCATCATGTTATTTACCATGTTCTAATAGCTCCCAGAACATGTTATTTATCATGTTCTAATAGCTCCCAGAACATGTTATTTATCATGTTCTAATAGCTCCCAGAACATGTTATTTACCATGTTCTAATAGCTCCCAGAACATGTTATTTATCATGTTCTAACATCTCCCATCACATGTTATTTATCATGTTCTAACATCTCCCATCACATGTTATTTACCATGTTCTAACATCTCCCATCACATGTTATTTACCATGTTCTAACATCTCCCATCACATGTTATTTATCATGTTCTAATAGCTCCCAGAACATGTTATTTACCATGTTCTAACATCTCCCATCACATGTTATTTACCATGTTCTAACATCTCCCATCACATGTTATTTACCATGTTCTAATAGCTCCCAGAACATGTTATTTACCATGTTCTAACATCTCCCATCACATGTTATTTATCATGTTCTAACATCTTTCACATGTTATTTATCATGTTCTAACATCTCCCATCACATGTTATTTATCATGTTCTAATAGCTCCCAGAACATATTATTTACCATGTTCTAATAGCTCCCAGAACATGTTATTTATCATGTTCTAACATCTCCCATCACATGTTATTTACCATGTTCTAACATCTCCCATCACATGTTATTTATCATGTTCTAACATCTCCCATCACATGTTATTTACCATGTTCTAACATCTCCCATCACATGTTATTTACCATGTTCTAACATCTCCCATCACATGTTATTTACCATGTTCTAATAGCTCCCAGAACATGTTATTTACCATGTTCTAACATCTCCCATCACATGTTATTTACCATGTTCTAACATCTCCCATCACATGTTATTTACCATATTCTAACATCTCCCATCACATGTTATTTACCATGTTCTAACATCTCCCATCACATGTTATTTACCATGTTCTAACATCTCCCATCACATGTTATTTACCATGTTCTAATAGCTCCCAGAACATGTTATTTACCATGTTCTAACATCTCCCATCACATGTTATTTATCATGTTCTAACATCTCCCATCACATGTTATTTACCATGTTCTAATAGCTCCCAGAACATGTTATTTACCATGTTTTAACATCTCCCATCACATGTTATTTATCATGTTCTAATAGCTCCCAGAACATGTTATTTACCATGTTCTAACATCTCCCATCACATGTTATTTACCATGTTCTAACATCTCCCATCACATGTTATTTATCATGTTCTAATAGCTCCCAGAACATGTTATTTACCATGTTCTAACATCTCCCATCACATGTTATTTACCATGTTCTAACATCTCCCATCACATGTTATTTACCATGTTCTAATAGCTCCCAGAACATGTTATTTACCATGTTCTAACATCTCTCATCACATGTTATTTACCATGTTCTAACATCTCCCATCACATGTTATTTATCATGTTCTAATAGCTCCCAGAACATGTTATTTACCATGTTCTAACATCTCCCATCACATGTTATTTACCATGTTCTAACATCTCCCATCACATGTTATTTATCATGTTCTAACATCTTTCACATGTTATTTATCATGTTCTAACATCTTTCACATGCTATCTATCATGTTCTAACATCTCCCATCTAACGTTATTCTCTACCTATCAATCTCCTCTTTGCTATTATCTTTCTCAGCTTTTCTCCTTGTTTCCTCGTGCGCGATACGTGTTGATACTCTATACACGTGTTTCCATATACGAGTAGGATGGTAACAAGTTGTCCATTATTTTTCGTTCTGATGAAGGATTTTTAATTGAAACGGTGAGTCTTCGTGTTCTGTTCTTAGCACTCCGTTTATCTCTATTCTCACCATTCTAATCTAAATATGTTCGTTTCTACTCAAGTTAAAGTTTTATTGACATAATTAAGCAAGCAGGAGAAGGAAATGTCACATAATTCGTTATAATTGTTAACAAGAAGTATAGGTGTACAAATTAGCTAGGATGGCCAGTAAAAATAACTTGGCAGTCCAGACTAAAAGGCTATACATTTTTATATGCTATATATATATATATGACACATCAGGAGAAATTTTACACCGTATTGCCCTTGCAGCGGGTGTTTTAAAAAAACTACGTAACATCTGGACGTCAAACACACTAAGAAACACCACAAAACTCAGGTTCTTAAACTCCAACAGTATCTCTATTTTATCATATGGATGAGGAAGTTGGAAAGCCAAAAATCCACAGATAAGAGACTAAACACCTTTGAAAAAAATGCCTATGTACCATTCTGAATGTTAAGTGGAGTGACTTTAAATCTAACACTACTATACGAGAGAAAAGCAACCAAACCTATATATCTTCCTTCATTAGACAAAGGCGATGGACTTAATCGGCCATGCTCTCAGAATGAACCGCCTAAGAATTCCCCACCATTCACTAAATTGGGTGCCCCTGGGAGTAAGAAGAAGAGGGAGACCTAGAGAAACTCTAGAATCATTAATATAAAAGGAATGTCAATGAATCTAAACAACATCCAAGAACTGAAAGACCTGGCAATACAAAGACAGTAATGGAAAGCTATGGCTTACACGTCTCCTATGGCCCCGGAGGAACATAACATAACATAACATACATATATATATATATATATATATATATATATATATATATATATATATATATATATATATATATATATATATATATATATATATATATATATATATATATATATATATATATACAGTGCTTTGTTCTGGATATACGCCGAGGGTGGAGGGAGTAGATGGGGTTGTTAAAGCACCCCCCTTCCCTTCCTTTAGGAAAGCAGAACATGACTTGTAGCACTGGGAATTTAGACAAAACTGGGTTCACTCCCCATTGCCAATGGATTTTACAAAAATGATCATCAAAACCGTCATGAAAACGAAGGACTAAAGGTTAAAGTAATATGAGTTATGAACCAGCGCCATACCACATGGTTTCCCATAAGTGCTCAGCTGGCTAGTCAGCGGTTGACCAGAAACCGTCTCTAGCAGTATCGATGTATAGCACTTTCACAGTATCGATGGCGACATTCCTCAACCTTCCAAAAGCATGAGTCCTGGTACCCTACTTCTTGGTGGCTGGGTGAACCACAGGAGTAATTATTTATTTTAAACCAGGAGTAATAATTGCATTCGAAACCAGGGTGTGCTGGTCAGCGATCGAATGACTTAACATAACGCTGTTGCCGCTCCCAAATATAAGATATGCACAGGAAAATGGGCGAATGACTTAACATAACGCGGTTGCCGCTCCCAAATATAAGATATGCACAGGAAAATGGGCGAATGACTTAACATAACGCGGTTGCCGCTCCCAAATATAAGATATGCATAGGAAAATGGGCGAATGACTTAACATAACGCTGTTGCCGCTCCCAAATATAAGATATGCACAGGAAAATGGGCGAATGACTTAACATAACGCTGTTGCCGCTCCCAAATATAAGATATGCACAGGAAAATGGGCGAATAACTTATCTAAAAAGGTTACTCCACACTCCCGTAATGAAGACACATCTACGGATCTGACGACAATGAAAGAATGACACATGTATACTGGTACCCACTCCTTCATTCTGTTGGAACGATGAACACACGAGAGCAGTAATTAACAGTACTTGGTACTTCAGAGATGTTAGTGTAGCCATTTCTTGTCTGCAGGAATCAGGTTATCTCGAAGAATCTGAGAAAAAAATAAGGAAGATTAAGTGAAATTTTATCATAATATATCCCGGGAGTTTTAAAAAAAATCATAATACTTCGCGGGATTTCATTTTATCATAATACTTTGCCATAGTTGTTTTTTTTAATCATAATACATCACGGGAGTTTAAAAAAAAATATCTTAGTGAAAATACAAATTGGGTAATTTTTTTCTTTGCTGTTAGTGGCTTTCAACTTGCAAAGAGACTTGCATTCTGTAGTTTAGATTGCCGCATTCGGTGTCTATAATTTACATCATCAACTATTTGCAAATTTCTGACCACCTCTTCATTTGTCAACAACTGTCAAGAATTCAGGGACCACCTCTTCATTTGTCAACAACTGTCAAGAATTCAGGGACCACCTCTTCATTTGTCAACAACTGTCAAGAATTCAGGGACCACCTCTTCATTTGTCAAAAACTGTCAAGAATTCAGGGACCACCTCCCCCTAATCCTGATTAGCATCCACAAATTATTAACATTCGCAAATTTTCATATAAACACCTCCCCCCAATTAACTCATCAACATTAACAAATTAACGTCTACAAATTAACAGCTTAACATCATGCCGAAATCGGATGTGCTAGGCCTACAAGGCGCATAACGGTGGCACAACGTAATCACGCTCCCGGCAGAAATCGCACGGGATATCCGTGATGGTTACAATGGAGCGAACGCAAAACAAACAAACAAACAGCTTAGCATCCCCAAATTAGCTGATTAACTTCCACAAATTAATTCATAAACATTCACATAAACATCTAACTGATATCATCCTCAAATTAACTAATTAATCGCCAGTGTGTTGCCGGGGGCCCGAAAGGGGAGCTAAAGAATAGCAACACTGTTTACCTTCCACGCATGTCGTAAAAGGCGACTAAAGAGGTTATGGGATGGAGTTGGCTGTCCCATCCCATATTGGGTCAGTGACCTAAAGCCATGCTGAAGTCGGATGTGTTGGCCGAAAGGCGCAGTTATCGCAGCAATGCTGTAAACCATGACACAACGCATTCCGTTCTGCGGACTACATCCTGCTAATCTGCAGGAGTTTGAGAACGAACGCAGAAGAAGAAGAAGAAGAACTAATTAATACCTGCAAATAAACTGATTAATATTCTTAAACTAGCTGATTAGCATTTACAAATTACTTGATTAATATCCACAAATTAACTTATAAACATCCATGAATTAACAGTCACAAATTAACTACTCAATATTTTACATATCAACTGATTAACATCCACACAATACTTGATTAAAAACACAAATTAACTTATGAATATCCATAAATTTACATATTAACACCCCTAAATTAGCGGATTAACTTTCATAAATTAATTGGTTAGCATTTACAAAATAATTGATTAACATTCATAAATTATGTGATTATCATTCACAAATTTACAGATTAATATCCACAAATTAACTGATTAAGTTAAAAAAAATTAACCGATTAACATTTCCAAATTAACCCATTGCTTACTCATTCATTGCTGACTTACTCTTCACAAATTCACAGCTTGATTGTCAAAAACAATTTCACAGATTAACATATTCACTAACTGAATGTCCTCACATTGGTTGACTGATAATTTCCTCAAATTCCTTGGATGAATGTTCACATATTCACCGAATGAATGTCCTCAAATTCCTTGGATGAATGTTCACAAATTCACTGACTGAATGTCCTTAAATTCCTTGGATGAATGTTCACAAATTCACTGACTGAATGTCCTCAAATTCCTTGGATGAATGTTCACAAATTCACTGACTGAATGTCCTCAAATTCCTTGGATGAATGTTCACAAATTCACTGACTGAATGTCCTCAAATTCCTTGGATGAATGTTCACAAATTCACTGACTGAATGTCCTCAAAGTAACTGACGGAGAAGAGTATAACAGCAGTACGATACTGCTGATAGCTATTAGTTTCAAGAGGTTATACTTATTCGAATTTTCGAATTGTCAAGATTATATTTTGCATCTACACAAGGGGATATGACAGTCAGAGAGAGAGCGGGGTGGGATGGGAGAAGTAAGAAAAATTCAATCTATGACATATGACTTCTAGTAGCTCAATGTATAAATTGTGTGTACAACTTCTAGAAGCCCAATGTATAAATTGTGTGTACAACTTCTAGAAGCCCAATGTATAAATTGTGTGTACATCTTCTAGAAGTCCAATGTATAAATTGTGTGTACAACTTCTAGAAGCCCAATGTATAAATTGTGTGTACAACTTCTAGGAGCCCAATGTATAAATTGTGTGTACAACTTCTAGAAGCCCAATGTATAAATTGTGTGTATAACTTCTAGAAGCCCAATGTATAAATTGTGTATATAACTTCTAGAAGCCTAATCTATTAATTTTGTGTACAACTTCTAGAAACCTAATGTATAAATTGTGTGTATAACTTCGAGAAGCCCACTGTATAAATTGTGTGTAGAATTCTGCGGTCGTATCTGAATTAGACAGTGTATATTCACTTGTGACAAAGAGATGAAATCATTCTGCAACAAATGTGGGAAGGGATATAGATACGAATGGGTATTTTAGGCTATGGTGTTTTATTGAGTTATCCATATATCCACAATATAAACACAATTACAATACGAAAACTACGCCTGTTTGGTCATATAAAGTGACACAACTGTTTAGAAAGACAAATAATGAAGGGAAGAGTACCTGGGTAGAGGAGAAAGGGCAGACCAAGAAGACGATGGACTGACGACATTAAAGATAACATGAATACATCTCTAGAAAATGCAAGCCACATCGCCCAAGACAGAGAGAGGTTCAGATAGTTCATTGGGAAGAAAACGTTCTGGAAGGAATTAGTCACATGACCATATATCCATTCAATATCAACTCATACACTAGACTACATATCCATTGAAACACTCCCCCCCACCCGCGTATCTCTGGAGTTCTCTGGAGGTAGCCTTCTGTTGTTCTGTTTGTAAGCTTATTCCTGTGACTACATATACATTGCATGTACACACGCTGTAAATATAATTTGATTTCACATGCAAACAATACGATATCATTTTTATGCGATATGAAAAACAAAGCATAATTATGTAAGAAAAATGTCTCCAACATGTATTTTTTTTCGAAAACGTATTCGTCTTATTAGTAGATCATTTCTACAAATACATACATAGCCTAATCATAACCTAACCCTAATTGCTTAACTGTATTAACTAATGCAGCCTAATCTTAACCCATAACTCTGATAAATACACCCGAAAATACACACACAAAAATAATCCCACTCTTAAAATATTATAGAATTGACAGAACATTTTTGCGATGAGTGCCTGGCGTATACTAAGCATAAGCAAGGCAAGCATTGCATGCCTTCAAGAGTTGCGAAAATGATAAACCAGTCAGTGATCTATCCCCCATCCAAACTTAGCCCTTGCAGCATTGCTCAAAAATATATTTTAAAATATTTTTCTCACAAATCTGAATTTTTCCGAAAATTAGTGCTGGCAACACATATGAAAGTTGCAAGTGGCCACACTGAAGCAATTTTAAAGTTGCTTTCGTTAAAATAGTCCCTTTACATATAAGCGCAGTGATATACTGTGTGTTTTTTTAAATCCTTGTCTCCAGAGTAAGCTTGCGATGAAAAAAAAATAATACATTTTATGATTCAATCACTATTATAACAATTTAGCACTGGCAAATAATAAATTGATTGATGAACAATTATTTACTGGTGTGAAACAGTGCAATTTCTATGTTCTAGTACTTTTATTTGAATGTTAAACTAATGATAACAATGCAAGCAATTTAAATCTTGATTGCATACACACACACTTGTTTAGTAAGCTATTTCTGGTCACTTTTGGTACACGTCACGTGATCTTACTCAACACACACGCACATTTACACAGCGATGTAGTTTCGATTTCAAAACTTCAAACGTGATTTTAATCAGCTGATATTTAATATTTTGTGTTTGTACAGAAACATGTGTATTGCTATTGTTAATTACTAAACTTAGTATATTTGTTTACTGTGGTGGTTATTATGGCTGATTCTATTAATGATGTTGTTGTAGATTTATTTGAGCGACCGTTTCAATCGCGAACATTTAATGAAAAATTGGACTTGGTAAAAATGGGCAGACCGATTCCTGCGTTAAGCAGTTTGAAACGAGAAGGAACAAAATGTGTCCGTTCATTTAACAATGATTTATATAAGAAAGTCGTTTGGCTTTGTGGTTCATAGATTTCTTTTGAACAAAGGACTTCACAGTGGTCTTCCAGAACTTCATAAACTTTGTGAATTAATATTGACAATTCCTGCATCGTCGTCTTCAGTGGAACGTTCGTTTTCTGCATTAAAACGCATTAAAAATGTCATAATGAACTCGCAGGGGCAATGTCGTCTTTCTGCTCTATCAATGATGTCAATTGAAAAAGACCTTCTTGTAGAGATGAAAGGCAATGATGACTTTTATAACAAAGTAACAGAGGACTTTAGCAGAAAGAGCCGCAGAATAGAACTGAACTTCAAATAACTGGGTGAGTAGAAAATTATCATTTTTTAAAAGTTGCATGCTCTCTTTCAGACCCCAGGATACGCCACTGGTGCCTACCAATGTTTACATTGATCACAGTTTTTAAATAATTGTCCATTGTATATTTTAAGTATTTGATGTTGTCATCGACGAATGCAATTGTTTAGTACTTTGTGATATCCGTCTGCTGGTTCAGATTCCATTATGGAAATTGCTGCTGTATCAATGTTAAACTTGCCTACCACTGAAAAATATGTAATATAGTTTAGGATAGGGATGGGGGGGGGGGGAGTGGAAGCTAGATAATCAGTTCTAACCCAAACCTTAACACCCCCCCCCTCTTAACTCTATGATAATCCCGCCTACTGCGGTGCGGCATTACGTCGTGGTACAATTGAACCTCCTCTAACAGCCATTTTGTTTTTGTTTCTAGCAACACGATCTGCAAATGACGTAATGCCATTTACCGCGCAAAAATAGTGCACACCAAATTGCACTTGCAATGAACTTGTGCTTGATATATCTAATTTCGTACACATTTCGCTTCTAGACGAAATATCAGGTAGTCACTAATTGCAAATAAGTTCCGAATTGACATTCGTCATTTAACACCATCAACCATTCACACGACTTAAAAACTAATGACATCAGTGAATCAATATAAATACACTAGAATCGACATTCCTGATTTAATACCATCAGTTATGCACACCGATTTAAAAACTATTGAAATCAACGCACCAAATAACACACAAATGGACATTTATTATATACTATAGAAAACCAATACTGGCTCCTTAACGACATCTTGGCAAGAAAACTGTCGTTTTATTTTTGTAATGTAAAGAGACATAACAGCAGGGAAAGATTAATAGCTGAAGACAGATTTAACGGCAACAGGAGAAGAGGACGCCCAAGACGGTATGGTGCAGTGATATATCAGATTGCTTAAACATGTTTCTAGCTGCGGCAGGTCAGCTCGTCAAGAATCGCGGAGTGCTCAGAGACTCCATAAAGAAGACCACCTTCTAGAAGCATATATCACATGATGATGATGATATAGAAAATTCCGTTTACAATATTATATATGAGCTACAGTATTATCATCATCAGGTGCAATGCCGGCGGGCAGTCCATGGTATTCTCAGCATGACCTACAGTATAGGACTTAATTATACAGTATAGAAAAAAAATGACATACCATTGTTTACTTTTGCGGTGGTCAGAGTAAGCAAGGCCTAATTTTGTATCCAGCGAGCCATAATCTTCGCATTCGGAAGGCCTGAAGATCTAACCAGTGGCCTTCAACCGTCATGTAACAGAAACATTATTGTGTATAGCATGTCTATTTAGCAAAACCTTTCAACTTGTGGAACTCCACAAGCAATTTATATATACAATTATAATATAGATCTCTGGGAGTAAAAAGTCTTCTTTTAGTGCATGGCTTACCGGGTATTTTTTTCTGAAAAGAGTTGGAGCATTCCCGGTATGAAATAAAGCTCTGGAGAAACATACCGATTAAAGGAATATAAGAGCTGTATTGCTTGCAATTTTTGGAGATCGTAACAAATAAACAAACGTACATTCATTCATTCATTTTCCTTTTGCGCTGAAGTTAGCACATAGGGCAGAGGTCAGATCTCTCCAATTCTGTCTGTTCAAAGCTATTCTGTGCAGTTCTTGAATAGTATGAATATTGGTTGTTTTACTTTCTCTAAGTATTGTTCTTCTGAGTGTTTCTTTTGGTCTACCCCTTGCTCTTTTGCCTGTAGCTATCCAATCAAGAGATTGGTGGTATATTCTGTTGATGTCTGCGCGTAGGACATGTCCGGTGTAGGACCAACGGCGTTTTCTGATAACATCTGTGATGAAATTTTGATGTGTCTCTTCTCTGATTTTATCATTCGATTTGAATTCACGCCATTTGGTGTTAGTTAAACGTACATACATATATGCAAATAAACAAACACACATATAAACATACACAGAAACATACATACAAAAAATACATAAGAACAAACAAACGCAAATCATAAAAAATAAACATACACTCAAACATACATACATACAAACAAACATACATGTATACAAACAAACATATGCAATCATACAAAAACACAGAAACTTACAAACATATTGACAAACAAATAAACATACATACACCATCACAAAAACATACAAACATACATACAAAAGAGCAAACAAACATACTTGCATATAAACATACAAACAAACAGAGAACCAAACATAGACACACAAACAAACATGCAGACAAACAAACATATAAATATACACACAAATACAAATATACAAACAAATATACAAACAAACAATAATCTGTGCATATTTATCAATTTATCAGTCCATCTTTCGCTTCACGTTTGTGCCCATCCATGATCCATTAACTAAAGCATTATATGAAACCAGGCAATAACTCAAATCACTAAAATTCTTTCAAGTTAAAAAATACCTACATCAGAACCAGAACATGAAATCACGACATAACTATGGCTTCATGCCGGGTAATTCATTTACTAAGAACATCCTTAAGGTTTTATCAAACATAGTACTGCGTACGTATTAAAAATATAAATCACACATTAAAATTAAATTTGTTTCGTCTGTATACATATTAAACGCCGGATAAACATTTTAATAATAAGGAGAAAATGTAAGGAAAGTAAAAAGATGATCGTGATAGCGAAACGAAATGGTCATCATTTATTCTGTTAACATCGTTTTATTAGTTAGCCCGAAGAGGGGGCAGATCTTTTATAGAACAAACTGTGACCTATTACGTTGTGTATACTACATTAGTGGACCTCTCTATTTCTTCTGCAAGGCACATTTCTCTGATTGAAGTTTCAAAATAAGTTATATTTCTTTTACGTATGTTCAGCGCTTGCAGTCCTTATTGGCTGTATTGTGACCTTCGTTTTATCAGGCTTGAGTCGCGACCGTCTAATTTATAATACCTACTAGTTGATGGGAAGTCAAGCATTCTTAATGAATGATTTGACTATTCCCGTGGTTATTGTTGATTACTATAAATAAACTGTTTGTGACAGCAAATGAAAATCACAGGAATAGTCAAGTGGGTTCTCTGAGGAAGACTTGATTTCCTGTTAGCTAATAGGTCTTATATTGTAGACGGTCATGCCCAAGTGCTACCCCATTTTACATCACTTTATAAGGTTAACCCGACTATCCCCGTGATTTTAATTTTTTGTGTGATTTTCCAGCGACACAGAGTATGCGGAAAATGACCAATGGAAATCGCGGAGAAAGTCGGAGTAATTTCTCACTGTGACGCAGAACTTACACATTTTCTAACCAAGGTGTTTACGGCTGTAGTAATATTCGTTAATTATATTTAGTACTGATGAAGGTTTTAATTATAGGCGAAACGTCGACTTTGATTATGTCTTGTTCTTAGTATGTTGTTCTAGGTATCATAAAGGTCTCGCCAGTGTCCCATGAGAACAGCCACCATGCAGCAGTAAACCCCTGATGGTTTACTGCTTGAAATGTGATTTCACGCTTCCAGCTGTACGATCGATTTCATCTGCAAACCGCAAATTATAAAGAGATCGACCATCGATTTCTATCGCTGTTTGATGGTTCTGCAGTATCTCTTGCATGATATGATCCAAGAATATATTTAATAACACTGGTGATAATATGTATCCTTGGTTAAACGCTGTAGTTACTTTTAAAAAAAGCAACCAATATCCCTATTATTTTATCCGCACTGTTGCTTCAATAATCTCTATTATGTTTCTATCAAAATTAAACTTTCATGATTTTCCATAAAACTTCTTGCTAAAATTCATCAAAGGCTTTATTCAAATCGATGAAGTTATTGTATGTTTGATGCTGACGTAAGTGTTTAGTTTCTATATATTATTAAAACTGAACATTTACACTATAGAATAGTGGTGCGCTAAATATAGCCTTGTGCTAGATCCTGCCTGCGAAGTCATTTCTATGACTCGCTTGGATGATCTAAACGTATAACATGCATTGATCTCAGAGCTCAGAAAAAAACACGCTATTTGGAAGCTCCAAAAGGCTATCGTGGAGGTTGGAAACTTTGTAAACGGTACATGATGTTGAAATCGTTAGAACCGTTGAAGGTGGGAGAAAACGTTAGAAACGTTAAAGGAGGTGGGAAATGTTAGAAAGTAGATTTTCAGCAACATATCACTCACGAAATGTAGAAGCCCTCAGAGATTCTGGAGTAAAAAGAAATATTCTAGTAACAAATAGAAGGAGCTCTCTTATACCGCGATTGTCAAGTAGATAGTGAGTTTGCTTAATATTTCCGGTTTCCGGACACTAAAATCCGGGTCATAATTTTTCACCAGACACGACCGCTCCTCCAGTCGATTCAGCTGCAAATGGATACGTGAAGCATGAGTTAAGGAAGGAAAACATAGCAAGAAAGGGAACTGACTACCCCACCTACTAGTTATTGCAGCTTAGTCTTCAACGCGAGGTTGATGCAATGGGATCTATATGTACCTTTAAAAGGAGACAGTTAAGATATTTAGGGCACGTGATGAGAAGATCAAAATGTAAACATCTACTAACCACCGGAAAGATCAAGGGGAGAAGTGGTAGCGGCTCTCAACCTGTGGGTCGCGACCCCAAATGGGGGTCGAACAGGGGTAGCTTAAGATCATCGGAAAACATGTATTATGAAGAAGTAAAGAAAATAATTTATGGCTGGAGGTTCACCACACCACGAGGAACTGTATTAAAAGGTCGAGGCATTAGGAAGGTTGAGAACCATTGAGATAGAGGAAGTCACAGAGATGTTGCTGGATGGGCCGTCACTGTTGCAGGAGAGAATGTCAACAACTGAACTTATTAACAACACATGAATAGAGTTGTGTAGAAACATGATAACGTACGTCACTAGGCATATCACTTGATTGATGGACTATACCAAAAACTATAAATCATATCCACCACCTCAAGAAGGTTGTCTATCTCTCCTTTCGAACTTCTATTATTACGGAATGCTTTTTTTTCAGCTAGTATTTCTTTTGATCTTTGTTTCAATCAGTTTAAAAGTATCATTAGCATCACTTTGCTTGAAGGAATGATAACACTGTTATAATTATATTAGATTGTTCGGATCCAGTCGGGACAAAATTTATTGGGTTGCTTACCCTGATATGCGGCTGGTTGCCAATGTGCTTGTCAACTCGGCTCACCGTATGGGAACAAAAGAAAGTATGACACCATACATCCCATAACCAGTTCATCGAATACAGTCCATAACAATATTTTAGTAATGTATACATCCGAGTGTCGCGGTGAAAGGATGGTACTCCGCCTTCGTTAAAATAAACCATTTTCACCTCGTTAGATATTGGTTCATTATAGCGACGTTGATCAGATTGGCGATCGCGCTTGAAGATCATATTTACTATTGGGATTTCTCTTCCAGTTTGAGCAGCATTCTTAATCTCTCTGGTTTCGATATCACGCATTAACTAATACGAATGTGCTAGTCTATTGTCTTGACGAAAAAAAACCGATCGATTTTATCAAGAATTTTTCTTTCGCTTGTAGCATTTACTGTGTGTACTTATCGAACGTCTGTTGTGTGATTACTGTCCAAAACATACAACTGATGAGCGAACTGTGGAACTGTTATATGGCGGTTATATATGAGAAGTTCGATGATAAGTTTGTCCATAAAAGTTTAAAACTTATGGACCTCGAACTTGACAATCCGTAATATTTGCTCCCATTGACGCGAAAGAAAGAGTGCTATTATAAGCGAATTTTATCGCGAAAATGTGTGTATTTAGGGTGTGTTTTATCATAGAGCATCAAGCACTGAAGCTCGGAATACTCCAGCGTATAACCATGAATGTCGTGTGGCTTTGGGAGCATGATCTTTCCCTTTCAGCAACAACTTGTAAACTTGCCATCGTTAAGTTCGTCCAAAGACCAAAATATTTTTAGAGCCACAAAATCGACATATAATATCGAACATTCCACAGTAAATTGCAGCAACACGATCCTCAGCACCATTTACAGCAACACGATCCTCAGCACCATTTGCAGCAACACGATCCTCAGCACCATTTGCAGCAACACGATCCTCAGCACCATTTGCAGCAACACGATCCTCAGCACCATTTGCAGCAACACGATCCTCAGCACCATTTGCAGCAACACGATCCTCAGCACCATTTGCAGCAACACGATCCTCAGCACCATTTACTGGCTTTTTTTGAAATTGCTTTACTTCAATGCATTTGTGACGATGAGTGAGCCTCGGCCTCTGCATCTCGAGATCTCTGCGTTTTCTAAACAGTTTCATGCTGTCTGTGACGATGTTGGTATTCTCTATTCATAGATTGTTGATTTTCTCTTTGCGCTGGTGTTTCAAACTTAGCTCGACGCCGATGCAAATCAGCATCCTTAGCAAAACATGTTTCTCTTTGTTGAAGGCTTTCTTGATCAATTCTTTGCATCTTTCTTTCAATTCTATGTCCATGCTCTGCATCATTTGCGGTATAAATCGGAGCGATTGACTCTGGACTTTGAGAACTCAACCATCTAGCTTTTAGCTTTTTTTTGACGTTTTCTTGCGATTGGATCATCTTCATCCATCATTTAAAGCAAATTATATGTTTATTTTAAATATAATATATTTAAGATAACTTTAACCTCAAGCCGATAGAGACGTTTACCTGTTGGCGCACAATAACATTTGTATAAAAAATGTCGTCTGATTTGAATAACGTCACGACACAAATCGTTTTGATTGGTTGTCGCACGAATTCCGTGACGTAAATGCAGGGTTCCCGAGAGACTGACAGAACACCGCTATTATATTATAGATAATTTACTATTATAATTGTAGACTGTTATAATTATATACTGTTATAGTTTTTGCACAATTTTAAATTCCACTTTTTGGCTATGATAAAACCAGCATTTGGGTCGATTCCGTAGGCCACTTCTTTGTTTCATATGTATATCTATGTGACGTGACCTTTATAGAACATTGTCCTCACTGCCACTCTGTAAGCTTCTCGGTTATATGCAAGCTGTCCAGTCTTTTTCAGTGTCAAGTTCTAAGGTCTTCGATATCCTGTGTACATCGTAGTCTTGATCTGCCTCTTGTTCTCTTTCCTGAGACTTTCCATGATTAATATTTCTAAATCGTTGTGTCATGTTATATGTTCGAAAAATGTTAGCTTGTGTTTTTTGATAGTTTTTTGAGGAGTCAATCTTCTTCTATGTTCAGATCTTTGATGATGTCTGCATAGGTTTAGTGTGTTTCTCTGTCCATGCCATTCTTAGTACCTTTCTATGACATATTCTTTTCTTGTTCATTACGGATACCATTACACACGTATCACAACCATATGTTGCTGCTGGAAGAATAAATCTTCTTAATCGTTCTTTCTTTTTTTGTTTGCCCAGTGTCATACGTTTTTCGTCTGTGATATTTTTTGTAGGCCATTGCTACTCTATGTACGTTCATGTTTCCTATGCACCATGGCAAATTGTTCTTATACAATTTACTGTTTCTACGCACTGTCTGTACTTCAGGAATTCATCCGAAACGTTATCTACTCCACTTGTCTCTCTAGAGTCCTGGATGTTTTTAAGAGAACGAACAATACGGTTAAGAAAATATACCAGAAGTGCCGATATATTTGGCTAATCTTACAGCATGTGTCTATATATCTATACAATCGTATTACAATTTTTTACAACTATTTGTGCAAGATAGGAGAGGTTCAATATACAGAAAGGAGTAAGACAAGGATGTATCTTGTCTCCATACTTGTTCAACATCTATGCGGAAAATATAATGAGAAACGTGAGGTAAGAAATAATGAAGCCTGATTTCAGACTCATAAAATATGGTTCTTTTATTAAATGTATGCTCAAGTCGGATGTGTTCTCCTGGCTGCAGATACTAGAAATTAAATATGCAGATGACACAGTGCTATTAGCAACAAACACAACCTACTTAACATAATTAAGTTAACCCAAAAGTTCAGAGAACAGCAACATTTGTTCTTAAATATTAAAAAGACAGAAATAATGGCAACTATCAAAACTAAATCAAGACCCAAAATTAATATTGAGAACTTTAATTTAGAAGAAGGTACACATTTTGATTATTTCGAAACTAATATACACAATGCGGTGACTGAGCAGTTGAGATTAAGAGAAGAACGGCAATGGCGCCATCAAAATGAAAACAGATAAAGAAACTATTCCAGGGTACTAACATAAGAACCAAGTTGTGTTTACTTCGAACATGTGTGTTTCCTGTTGCGACATATGGATGTGAAGCATGGTCACTAAATAAAACTGTGGCCAAGAGAATATCATTAGTTAAATTAAAGTGCTATAGAAGGGTTCTGAGAATATCATGGACAACAAGGAAAACAAATCAGGAGGTGTTAAGAAACAACTAACGTCCTGGTTAGGAAGGCTGACTTTCGAGCACCATATTAAAGAAAAAGCTAGTTTTTTTCCATCACATTAAGAGACACGACGGCATGGAAAGAGTGTTACAGGAGGAATGATAGAAGGCAATAGGGGGCAAAGGTCGCCCATGCCTGCCCATGTCACTAAAAGAGGCAGGATAACTTACTGAAGATTGCAATGAATCCAAGATATCAATAGGAAAGACTATATTCTGGAAAGAATACGTTACCAGATGATGAATGAATTGTTTATACTAAATATGTGTATATGTCTTAAATAGTAAATATTACACAAGATTAGTAATGTATATACTGAACCCGTTAACTGTACAATAGAAAGAAGCTAGTAATTGGTTGTGCGCCTGTGCATTGTATAGACTCAAAGATGATGAACGATTACTCAAATTATGACGTGCAATGCGTATCGTAAGAGTCAATTAAGGAGGTTTTGGGGTAAGGTTAGAAGTCTCATCCTATTGTGATCACATAGGCAATAGGCAAAACCTTTCCGCTGTAATAATATCTAGACAAACAAAAATAGGTAGATGTGTTACGAAAATAAAACATAAAACGACCTAACAACGAGATACGGAGATAGACGACGTTTCGACTAAAATGCCATCATCATGGCAAAGCAAAGACCACAGTACAACGAATCTTACATGGAGACAAACATGGTTTTGATAGGGACGAAGGAAAAGGAGTCTCTGTATCGCGTTGTTAGGTCGTCTTATGTGTTATTTTGGTAACACATCTACCTATTTTTGTTTATCTCGATATTTGCCCTATGTTACTCCAGCCACCTACTTCCTGTTTAGGGTTGTTACCCTACACTGGAACATTTATCACTTGTAGTAATTTCTGTCGAATAGAAAGACTCAATTATCGCAGCGATGCTGTAAACCAAGACACAATGCATTCCGTTCTCTGAAGTAAATCCTATTAACTAGCAGACGTTTGAGAACATACGAAGAATAATAATCTTTTCTCTTTTACTAAACGAGAACCTTTTAGGAGAATGCTTACAAACGCATTACTCTGTAATTAATGCATACAACTACAGAAATGAGTTTGCATATGAATTATGTGGTACGTATTTATTTTGCGTTAATGGTGTCAAACTATTGCTAGTTAGCAAGATGTAATGCGGACAATAGAATGTATCAATAGCTAAAGACGGATGTGTCGGGCCATTGGTAACAAATACGGCGAAACAATGAGGACTACATCCTGCTAGAAATCTAATAGGACCATTGTCCCGTCCCAAGAGAGTTCCAAAAGGAGTTTGAGAATGAACGATGAAGAAGAAGGAGAATGTAGCAGTATAGATGAGTCATCTCTAATTATTGTGTAGTGGCGATATAGGTGAGTCATCAATTATTGTGTAGTGGCGATATAGATGAGTCATCATTTATTGTGTAGTGGCGATATAGATGAGTCATCAATTATTGTGTAGTGGCGATATAGATGAGTCATCTCTAATTATTGTGTAGTGGCGATATAGGTGAGTCATCAATTATTGTGTAGTGGCGATATAGATGAGTCATCATTTATTGTGTAGTGGCGATATAGATGAGTCATCAATTATTGTGTAGTGGCGATATAGATGAGTCATCTCTAATTATTGTGTAGTGGCGATATAGGTGAGTCATCAATTATTGTGTAGTGGCGATATAGATGAGTCATCAATTATTGTGTAGTGGCGATATATATGAGTCATCAATTATTGTGTAGTGGCGATATAGTTGAGTCATCAATTATTGTGTAGTGGCGATATAGGTGAGTCATCAATTAATGTGTAGTGGCGATATAGATGAATCATCAATTATTGTGTAGTGGCGATATAGATGAGTCATCAATTATTGTGTAGTGGCGATATAGGTGAGTCATCAATTATTGTGTAGTGGCGATATAGATGAGTCATAAATTATTGTGTAGTTGCGATATAGATGAGTCATCAATTATTGTGTAGTGGCGATATAGATGAGTCATCAATTATTGTGTAGTGGCGATATAAATAAGTCATCAATTATTGTGTAGTGGCGATATAGTTGAGTCATCAATTATTGTGTAGTGGCGATATAGATGAGTCATCAATTATTGTGTAGTGGCGATATAGATGAGTCATCAATTATTGTGTAGTGGCGATATAGATGAGTCATCAATTATTGTGTAGTGGCGATATAGGTGAATCATCAATTATTGTGTAGTGGCGATATAGGTGAGTCATCAATTATTGTGTAGTGGCGATATAGATGAATCATCAATTATTGTGTAGTGGCGATATAGGTGAGTCATCAATTATTGTGTAGTGGCGATATAGATGAGTCATCAATTATTGTGTAGTGGCGATATAGATGAGTAATCAATTAATGTGTAGTGGCGATATAGATGAGTCATCAATTATTGTGTAGTGACGATATAGGTGAGTCATCGAATGTTGTGTTATGGTGGTATAGGTGTATCATTAATTGTTGTATAATGACGTTATAGATGCGTCATCAATTGTTGTGTAGTGTCGGTATAGACGCGTACATAGTTTACAGCTTAGACACAACATATGTGATTTCCAGAAGAATTGATCAATAGTATTGGACAGCCATCTTCACTCCAAGCCCCCTTTCCTCATCTAAAGGCATTTTATGTTTGGTAATTATTGGTATTATTTGCATTTCTTTACAATTGTGAGGTGGGTATTGTTCTGTTATCTCCAAGGAAAGAGGAAAACAGGAAGACAAAGAAAGATGTGTAAGAAAGAGTGAGATGCAGATAAAAAGGAGCTAGGTAGGACATAACAAGATATTGCAAAAAATAACAGAAGATAGGACAAGATGGAAATCGTTTGTTGATGACATGAGCAAAGCTGGAATTAAAGTATGGATAGCCACATGCTGATAACTTCAATATCACACTAGTTGTCGATATATACATTCTGTCCTCTCATAGGTCATGATCACCTCTCATAATAACACAGAAGATGGATATGTCGGGTCATTAGCGCAAATAAAACGACGGCACAAAGCGATTCTGTTCTCTGGAATACATCCTGCTGGAAATCTAGTAGGATCTTCATGTTACAAGAGAGATTCGTTAGAGTTTGAGAACGAACTAAGAAAATCTTCGCATAATAATTGGTGTTCCATTCTTCCATTCTCCATATCATTTCCTGATCAACGACCTAGTTATTACAAGCTAGTAACACATTACTTGACACCCAACCACCTTTTTTTGTTCTTAAAAAATCATATAAAATGAAGTCACCATAGATACTTCAAGTTTGCATATCAAATAGCTCATTAGCAGGAAGCAATATCCATGGAAATATATCTAAACGAGACCCTGGAGACTTGAGATAACCCCCATTGTGGTTCTCAATGAGACATTGAAATACTAGGCACACTTCGAGCAGTGACGTTTTGCACAACTGTCCCGACATTCCCCCAAAATAAACGGTCATAGAATAAATGGATTTGCATTTATTGATTGCACGTTTATCGAAGGCGATTCCGAGAGTTCTCCATCCACTAAACTCCGACAAAAGACAGCTCCAACTGTTGTTCCATTTGAGAAGATGGATTTAATATGCGTAGGAAATGACCGGGTCAGATAAACGAGACCGTAGAGAGAGGTATAAAATTGACCAAGTGTCAATGAGTGCACGAGTTGACCGTTGAGGTTGGCTACTATGTCTCAGAAGTGACTTAAGGAATAATTAAAACGTTACAGCACATTTCGTTGAAGGGTACATTTCTTGATTGTTATTGCGGATGCATAGTCCATTTATGCATTTATTCGGAACTCGAGACAGAGAGACAGAGAGAGAGAGAGAATGATAGAAAGTGAGAAAGTGATTCTAATTTATATTTGTGTATCTTCTATGTATATGTGATATTCATACGTAATATCCAATGTCATATCCGTGTTAACATATGGTTGCAAAAAGTGGACAACAACAAAACACTGAAGAAGAAATTACATTTATTTGAAAATAAATGGTATAAGAAAACTCTTAAATATTGGTTGAGAAGAATTCAAGTCAAACAGTATCAAAACCTGATTACAATAAAGTCAATCCTCTACGCCTTTTTGATATAATTCAATTGATCTACTTCAGCGTTTATTCTCAAAGTCTTGCTGGATCTTTCTTGTAGCAGGATAATGGTTCTACAAGTAAGTAAGAGAAGACACCAAATAACAATATGTTTCTACAACAATAAGAGAGAACGATAAACTTATTTTGGACATGTACTTTGTATAAAGGAAAATAAACTGCCACTACAAGCGTTAAAATGGGTAGCAGATGACAAAAGACAAAGAGGAAGACCAAAAGAGTCTCTTCGCAGAAGAACTATCAAAGAGGGTATAACTATGGATCTCAACAACATGCAATAATTACACACAGTAGCATCACATCGCTCGAACTGGAGGGCTCTGATTTCTGTCCTATGCGCTGTGTTCGGCGCTGAAGGTATATACATATTTTGTGTAATTGGAGATAAGTAATTTTTATAATTAATGAGCGGGATTAGTGCAGTCGTTAATGGATTTTTAGACCATAGGTTCTTTGTTCAGTTCGCTGATTACCACCTTACTTGGGAAGGGGGGGGGGAAAGAGAGTTTGGCATTAGATATATATTGATTGATCGTAGAGGTTTTGTGATAGCCGTATATGTGTGTTATTAATTCTTGTGTAGAAGCAGTACGGGCGTGTCATCAATTGTTGTGTAGTAGCAGTAAAGGTACGTCATCGATTGTGTAGTAGCGCGTCATCATTTAATGTGTAGTAGCAGCATAGGTGTATCATAATACATTGCTGTGTAGTGACGGTATAGGTGCGTCATCAGTTATTGTATAATAGAATCATAAGTGTGTCATCAATTGCATAGTGATGTTCCTCCTTCGCAAGCGAAGATGAGCATGGCATGAAAAAACCCTATAGCCTCGCCATCAGTTGCTGTGTAATACCAGTATAGATGCGTCAACTATTATTATGTAGTATCAAGAACGTAAAATTGGTAGCATATCATATCTTATTCAGGGGTAGCCATCAACCCAGAATTTTTTGGTTATAGTTTTTCTAGGCAATATAAATAAGTTCAGCAGTTTGTTATTGCTTTCTTAATTTGAACTCGGTACTTTGGCTGTCACATATGCGATCAGGAGTATGTACCTCACCGTCAAATAGCCGGACATGAAGAATGTACAACAAAACATACCGCTCTATACATGACCAATATCGAACTGGTTGAACTGTCATTCATCGCAGAAAAAGACGACGTTGAACAAATTATTGGTATAAAGGTAACATTGACTGGATTTTCGTTTCCAAGGGAACAGCATTGTATCTCGGAATTTCTGTCAGTTGAGTCATAAATTTATTGAATTCGTTAACACATATTTGGATTTCTCTGTATGTTATCGTTATAGGGATGACGTTTCTGTGGTGGGCATACATGGAGGGCGAGTGTGATTGAACGAGTTTTAACTAAGTTTGAAAGTACACCCCAGAACAGTGATCGGGAAAACTGGGAGAAAGTTACCCGAAATGGAAAACAAATGAACATTTTAGGGATAATAAAGGCGAAAAAAATAATCATTAAAATATATTATTTTATATCAATTTTCACCGAAGATGGATGTGTAGGGCCATTGGCGCAAATAAAACGGCAACGCAACGCATTTTCATTCTCTTGAGTACTGTCAGCTGGAAATCTAGTAGAACCATTATCCTGCTACAAGAAAGATCCTACGGGAGTTCGAGAATAAACGCTAAAGTAGATAAATTGAGATTATTATATCAAAAAGGCGTAGAGGATTGACTTTATTGTAATCGGGTTTTGCTATATGCACTTCATTCTTCTCAACGAATCATCACGCCACTTGCTAAGAGTATTACCCATAGCACGTAACTCCGTAGCAACTTGCGATAATTCACATTGATCTCCGAAAGAATCCTCTCTTTAAAGAAGAAGACAGAGTTGGATTCGAACCCCCGACCTCTTAAAGCTTTATTATATCATTTTATTCTTCTTATGGTTCATGGCCCGGCTCTGTGGCGGTACTTTATAGACCGCATCTGTGACAGCCAGGGTATCGGGTTCGTATCCCGCTGCAGGTAATTATGTTTCCGGATCGTTCAGAAAGCAATGGCAAACTACTGATAATATTTATATAGCAAGAGGGTATCCTATAAATAATCAACTGCCTAGTCAGTCTATGATCAGAAACCCCGGGACTAGCATCGCCTACAACACTCGCACAGTATCGATGGCGCCATTCTTCGACCTTCCCAGAGCGCGAAATCTGGTACCCTACTTTCTGATGTCTGGGTGAACCTGATAGTAATTTTCTTCCAAAAATTCGAATTGGTGAATTCGAGGTTTGCTGGTCAGTGGACGAATTGTATGTAATAGAGTGAGTGACATTATCAGAAGTTGACGTAAACCAATGAAGTGAGGAAATATGGCTTACTTGATAGCTTGGACAAGAAAAAGCTCACATTTAAAACACACCTGCTGATCTTCAGATAAGATATTGTCTACAGCCAGGTTCCAGGAAGCAACCAAAGATCATTGCCGGAAAACCATTGCAAAATCGCAGCATGTTACGGCAGTTGTGATAAAGCTCTGAACAAGTAAAGAGACGTTTACTATCAGTCAGAGAATGAAGGTCTTAACGTAGTTCCGGGAAGGGATTGTTTGTTTTGCCGTTGATCCCTGGAAGATATTCGGAAACTTTTAAAGGGATCAACCAGATTATGTATTGTAACGTGGGCATTAAGAAGAATGGGGAATATAAATATACATGTGAGGTAGTGCATGGATCTCCAGATATAAGGATATGTCGTGACATTTGTAATAATTAAGTTGGTTGTAAACAAACATTGCGGGAAGTCCATTTATATTAGTATGAAATATTCCCTCGGTTTTTTAATTATACTGGTGAAAGAATGTTATAACATTGTTTCACGAAAGAAGCTAAGAGGTTCATAACCTTTACTTTAATCATATATCTCCTCGTTCATATTTTATGATGTTTACAGCAAGTACAGTTTTCTTGAGAAATGTTGATGTATTTGAAAGCTACTCAAGAATCCCATACAGTTTACCTTGTCTAATTAGCAAGTCTGTTTTTCTTGATAATTGTTGTTGTATTTGAAATCAAGGTTACTATACAGCTTTCTTTGGATGTCTGTATCTTTGGGCCAGTGCTTCGTCCTAGCTAGTTTAATGTACTGTTGTCTTACAGAATATATTCGCAGTTCGCACTACCTGTTCATATGAACAGAGGTGATGGAACCAGTTGTTGCAATGATCTGGTCTGTATGGAGACAACAGTGTAGAAAAAAAAAGTAATGAAAAGTATGGATGCTGGTAACAGAGGAAGAGCCGCCCATAACGATGAAGGACAACATTGCAGTGCTTGAACATGTCCTTGACTGTAACTGACCAATTCTTACAGAATCGTGAGTGTACAACGCGAGTCCATCGTCAATATAGAACCACCCCTCCACCTATCTACGGACTTCCACAGGACATTACCAACGACCGCGGTTACTTGGGGGTTGCCATGAACCATCATTCACTATCGTTGTAGATGCTGCTTTCAAATCACATCGCCCGTAGGTTGCCTGAGAAAGACGGGAACAACGAATAGTGCCACATTCGCTGTACGTCGCATAGGCGACTAAGGAGGATTTGGTAGTGTAGTTGGCTATCCCATCTTTTAGATCAGGGGTGGTCAGCTACTATCCGCGGTTCAGATCCAGCGTGACGGTTCAAATTTCCAGACCGGCCCGTTCGTTCTTTCTGAGTTCAATATTACCTTCATATATATATATATTCATGATCTATGCCCGTACCGAAGGCCAAGGGTTAAATATAATCAATAACGTGTAATTCAGATTTCACATGGTTTTTTTTTCGTTCGGACTGCGACCGGTTGTGTATTCCCGCACCCGGACCTCTGACTAAAAAATGTGTCGATCGCTCCTTAGAGAGTCTAGTGACCCAGACGCAATACTGAAGTCAGATGTTTCAGGACGAAAGACGAAAATATCGCAGCTAAGCTGTAAACCACGACAAGCGCATTTAGTTCTCTGCGCTACATCGTGCTAATCTTCAGAAGTTTGAAAATTAACACAGAGGAAGAAGAAGTCAGATGTAGATATTATTAAAGAACACATGTATGGAAATAAAAAATAAAAGAAAATAAAACAAGCAGCGATATTTGATTGTTTTATCTAGTTCAACTATTGCGGTTCTCGTAATAATAACCTCCATTTTGTTTTATTTTAAAAAAAACCCCACTAATTTAACTAACTTAGTCTAACCTCAGCTGTTATTAGTTAGTCGAAAGATCATCCTCACTGCACATAGATCCATAAGTTCTCGGATTTACCCCTCCAGATATCCATCAGCATGAAACAACTGACCTCCTCATACTCTGTACTGGTTTACTAGTCTCTTCTTGTTACTCGCATAACATTCCTGTTTAGCTACACCCCTCTTGACATGATATTCCTGTAGCGTGGTCAGGTTTACAGATTCACAAGCATTTGTTACATCGGTCACTCGTACAATCTCCATATGAGCGTTAAGAACATCAGCTCGGTCCATGCTTGTCTGATCCACAATATCGCCGTATCATCTAGCCTGTCTGCGCATCCATTTACTCCTGCACCTTCATGTCAAGTACAGCATATGCAATTCATTATAAAAAGAGCATACTCCACCATACGGGATAACCGTTATAAAACTAAAATTGCCATGTGTAGCTGTGATTAGAAAGGAGAGCAAATAATAGCAAAACTATTTGCCTTCCGTACATGTAAGAGGTGACTAAGAAGATTATGGGGCGGATATGACTGTCCAATCGAATATAGGGTCAAATTGACACATAAATTATGCTGAAATAGAGATGACAGGCCAAAAGGCGCATATACCGTATCAAATACCGTAAACCATGAACTAACGCATTTCGTTCTTTGGACCCACATCCTGCTAGTCTTTATGAATTTGAAAGAACAAACGCACAAGAAGGTGAATATGAAAACCGGACACAAATGAAGAAATCATGTTTTAATGACTTATTTTTCAAATACCGATAGGTAAACATAATAATTAAACTGTCCAAAAATATCCGACAAAGGAATATTATTGTTTGTTATTTGTTAGTTATACTGGCAATCAGTAACAAGACCACTTTATCATAATTGTTATGGCTTCCAAATAATGAGCAGATTGCTTGAGATTTAGAACTAAAATATAATCTACACGCTTCAGTAGCTATGACAACTGACTCCTGTGATAGCCTGTTTGATGAAAAGCCGTTTCATTTCACGCTGAAATGTGATTTTGTCTTCCAATAGATTTGTCTAAATTACAATCGTCTGGAGTCATTCTCTTTATCAGAAGAACTTTTGGTAGTCAGATTTGGGAACTTTGTACGGGTCCCTATAGTTTTGTTGTTGTTCGTGTTATAGATTGGTTATTGTAATAGTAATACTTTCAGATTTAGTCTATTGTCTTTTGTTTTCCCCCGGGTGAATGATGGTTGTTAGTATACACACTTTCCGGTAAGCGTAGTTGTTGGAGCCTCAGTTGTCGTTCCAATTCCAGATGTGTCGCCTTGGTTGCGTTGAGTCCATATTTGTTCAAGGTTATTTTGCTGTTTTCTATCCACGGTTTTCTTGGTATAACTTTGGCTTTATGTTGGTATATTTTTTTGTTATATGCTCTTATTGTTTATTGATTTAGATTCATTCTTACACGGTCTATCTATCTATCTATTCGCTAAACCCTTTGCTGCCTTTCAGCATCTGGGGTGGAAGAGTTTTCTGGAGATGGCCCTAGTGTGTGCTGAGTATATTGTGGAGTTTGGCGCCTCTTTTATGTCGGCGAAGACCAACCAGATATACCAATCGCCTACCATAAGAAAAAACAGATGATAAAGTCAATAAGAAAGCCACAAACATCAACACAAGATGACTATCACATTATGAACAGATCAGAACAAGTTATAATTCTACGCCTCAGAACAGGACACAACCGACTCCGCAGTCACATGTATACAAAATTCAAGATTGGCAACATAGCCATGTGTACATGTGGACAGGCAGAACAGAGTGCCGAACATATACTTCAAGAGTGTTCTGAGCATGAAACGCTGAGGCAGACATATTGACTAGAGGAATCAACACTGGAATCAAAGCTCTATGGGACACTGTATGAACTACAAAAGACAGGGAATTTTATTCAGGAGACAGAATTACAGATATAGACATGTTTGAAGTGAACGGAAGAAGAAGAAGAATGTCGGTGGTCCATCGTTTACGTGGTCGGCCTCTAGGTCTGCCTTCAGGTGTGTCTGTGTAGCATAGCTTGCTGAGGTATGCTGTCTGACGATAGTCTGCTTATTCTCCAGAATACTCTTCATGTTACTACGAGCCATTGTGTTCTCACTGACTGTTTGCTAATCCTGTCTCAGTGTTGTATCAGGAAATTCACATGGCTACACCACAATCTCTAACTAAGAAAGAAACCACATATTCTATGCGAATATGCCTGAAACACTAAACTGAGCTTCCAGTTGTGGTCACAGAAATAACACAGCTGTTACTTCTCGCCATTTTACCGGAAACTCTCTCATACATTGACCGAATAATTTTACTTGCTGTCTTTCGATATGTTCAATACATGATATAATACCTACTATTTTCATAATCTCTTCATTTATTATTTTGTCTAGTTTAGTAACCATTGCTGCTTTTCTCAGATTTAGTGCAGAAATTACATCAGTCACTCATGAAGGCGTCCATGACTGAATGACGAATCAGCAGACTACCATCAGACAGCATACCTCAGCAAGCTATGCTACACAGACACACCTGAAGGCAGACATAGAGGCCGACCACGGAAACGATGGACCACCGACATAAGTTAGGCGCCAAATTCCACAATATACTCAGCACACACTAGGTCCATCTCCAGAAAACTCTTCCACCCCAGACGCAGAAAGTCAGCAAAGAGTTTAGCGAATAGATAGATAGATAGACCGTGTAAGAATGAATATAAATCAGTACTATTTCGAAGATTTAATGTCAGAATGAATAGCAAATCATAACTTCAGTCTTCATACCAACATTGTTTTATCAATGTAAGACATGGACAATAACTAAAGAACAAGAGAGAAACTTACTACGTGTGACATGAGTTGTCTACGAAAAGAAGAAAACAGAACAAGAAGAGATCATGTGAGGAATGAAGAGATTACAAGAACTTCTGGAAATACATCTGTTATCAAATATATATATATGTAAAACAGACTAGAATGATTCGGCCACTTAATGACAATGAACCCATATTGACCAGCAGCCAGATCATACAATATGAAAATTGAAACAGAAAGATGCAGAGGAAGACTAAGAAGAAGATTGATTGAAGACGTTACCAACATTCTGAGACGACACAATATACATGTACTGCATATCAAGCGAACGATCAAACGTGCAATAGCCAGAAAACCGATCGTCATTCAGTCATGCGGCGCCTTAAACATAAGCAGAGAAAAGACAATATATTTAGATAGATAGTCCGGAAATTAATAATTTATACCTTAGTGTTCGTTATCATAAAGTTCCATCTCCGCAACGAAAACTGGTTGCAGTGGAGCACCGACATCCTCTGTCTCTTGCCTTGGTAGTGTCAAAACCGTATCCAATATAAGCCCTACGTGTTACTAGGAAATCCAGCATTATAATGACTCATTTCACTATTCCCATGATTTGAATTGGCTGTCACACAAAGTATAATCATAGTGACCAATGAAAATTACGGTCATAGTCAAATGAGCCATTATAGTTTTTAACCATGATAGGCTAAACATAAGACCTACAGGTAGATTGAAAATCCTGCCTTCTTAATGATTCATGACTAAACGTTATTGTCGCCGTGACCAAACGTCTTTGCCACCGTGAACAAAATAAAGATGAAAGAGACTAAATATTCAGAGATTCCTCTCTATATTTGAATGCCATCTTTTGAAATAGTTCTTTTTCTCACAAAAATCAATAATATCTGTTCTTAGATTTTTGACGAACTTTCTAAGAATTCTGCCTTCTTTATTCCGGTCCTCTGCTTCTAGCAGTAAGATTAAAGAGCATGCAGCAGGCATATGGGCAAGTTCTAGGATAAGAGACTCGATGACATGGTCCAATTATGATTCATTAAATGTCAAAGCATGTTAATGGTCATCAAAGGGGCCATTCATTAAGCTTCAATTGTCATTTCTGTGTGTCTTGCCGTAACTACGTGCGGAAGAGCTGATAAGAAATGAGTATTCTAAACAGCTGTTTTGTGTGTACGGTTATACCGTGATGACCTCTTCTTTTTCTACGATCATTTGTTAAGCATCCAGTTCAAAATTGGTCATATATAGATTTGTTTGTTTTTAACCATCTTGATTTCTTGATACTACACAACATATGATGGCGGTCCTACACCGATACTATACTAGAAATGATGACGCTGCTAAAACGATACTACACGACAAATAATAACGCTCCTAATCCGAAACTACACAACAAATGATGACGCTTCTATACCTATACAACAAAACAAATGATGACGCTTCTATACCGATACTGCACAACAAATGATGACGCTTCTATATCTTTACATCAAAACAAATGATGACGCTTCTCTGCGATAAATTCTTAAACACCCAGTGCAATATTAATCATGTATATAGCTGTGACCGACGGTATATATAGAAGACCTTAAGTGCAGAACGTAAACAAGCCTTCATTCATTAGGTCTTTGATTATTGTCTTGCTACTCTTATACTATTTATATACTTGGAGTCACCCGCCAAAAATAGCCATGTCCGACCAATGAAACTCTCGGCAATAATCAAAATCAGTATTCTAGGAAATTAGTCCACAGGTCTGTACTGGAGACCGGTCGTCATAGAGCGGTTTATTTTAGTCATCTTGGGTTCACCACAACTTGTTTCGCAGGGAAGCTCCTGTATGCCAGATTATAGTTCTATGACCTTGATTATGAGGATAATTAAATGAACTGCAGCTTGCCAATTGTCAGGTATACATATGCATAGAGTTAAAATAATGTTGAAATCTGTAAACAAAGAGAACTGGATGAACAGATGTGCCATGGGAAAAACTGGGTGGGAAATCTATAAATATATGACCAGTCAAAATCCTAAAGACAACATCGACCTCCTGGGAAGGAAAGACCAGTGTATCATCTTCAGATGTGATAAGGATTTCTTCAAGGGACTTTTCTCTAGTTACCAGCCCCATAACAGAACTGTAGAACATCATATTTGTTTCAAATGGCTGTAGTTTTCTTCCAGTGGTATGGTACAGTGGTCAGTACTATAAAATGTGCTCACCAGAAAGTTAACCAAATGCTACTTGCTAGCGAACGCCTTCTTTTTGCATTTTTGCATTACGTGGCCAAGTATTTATTTACTTTATTTTCGCGTTATACTCTTATATTCCTTGCAGGATCAAAGGTAGGAGAAATTCTCTCGAGACGGCCTTTTTGTGTGTTTCATATAAATATTTTAAAATATATTTTTTTTACACATAAATTTTTTGTTTTTGTTTTGTAAAATGTACCTCTTATAATGACGCACGCAGCTTTCAACCAAGGACGCTAGTCCAATTTAGTTATATCAGAGCTTTAACAATAACAATTATGGTCATGGTTTTGGTAATCCAGTCACCATAACCTCCTAGTTATTTTAGTATTTATGTGAAACAGTACAGAAACTACGAGGTAACTTCAAAATGATCCCCAAATAGTTTATTAGTCTTTGAATGAAAAATCATGTAATAGAGATTATATGTTTAGAAGTTTATGATGGCCTTGACGAAAGGGCATGGCAGATGATACCTTCACATATATTCTGGAATATACAGATATTTGTTTGTGTATTGTGCTAGTTTTATCATTGGAGTTGTACATGTATTTGATTGAACAGTGTACACAAGTCAAATTCTGTGTTTTGCTTGAGAAATCACTCCCACAGAAATACTAAAATTACTTAATAAAGTATTTGGTGATACCGCAACGAAGAAATCGCAAGTATTTGTGTGACACAAGCGAACGAAGAAACCGCAAGTATGTGTGTGACACAAGCGAACGAAGAAACCGCAAGTATGTGTGTGACACAAGCGAACGAAGAAATCGCAAGTATTTGTGTGACACAAGCGTTTTCGTAAATATCAGACTAGTGCCGATGAGAACAAACTATAATGGAGAACAGTTGGATTATACTGCATGACAATGTGTCGACGCAGCGATCCCTACTAGTAAAGATGTACCTCGCAAAGCAACAATGTGATTATCTTGGAACAGTCTCCATATTCTCACGATCTTGCACTGGCTGTTTTTTTCTAGTTCCCTTGACAGAAATCAGCACTGAAACGACATCGATTAAAGGATGTAGATGACGTTATCACCAATGCCACAAGGCAGTTGAGAGAGGTGTCTAAGAATGGGTTCCATGAATGTGTCCAGCAGCTGTATGCACTTTGACAGAAGAGTGCAGTTGCGGAAGGGAACTACTTTAAAGAATATGCAGTGTAGATAATTTTATTGTTACTTATTTCTATATAAATCCAGTAATTGCTGGAGCTTTTGAAGCTACCTCATATATATACACACATACATACTCGTATAGGCCAGCCTGTGCAAGGTCTGAAGGATTGACATTGTCCCCTGAATCATTCAGCAACAACAGGGCCATAATACATGTCATACGGATATAGTGAATCTAATGTGACAGACATCCCGTTATCTTTGAAACACGTAACTCTGTAGCTCAGGCTACATGATCCCCATGAATCTTCAACAAATACATCCGATTCACAAAATAGTCCGCGCACGCATAAGATAATAAAGTTTAAGCTACGCTTGAGTATATATATCTATACACACAAATCCCCAGATATATGCAATACTGTTGGACAACATTAAGTAAATTAACCTGTTTTCCAGGAAATTATCCAATTTGGATACTAAACACTAATTCTGGACATTTTGAGATAGTTAATACGCAATGTCCTAAAAATTGACCATTTCGTGTCAGGCGGCAGTATTGACAAAATAGGATACCGTCCATTTAGATGTTTGTATTCTCATATTACCAACTTCTGCTTAACTCTTTATCTCCAGTAAAAGAAATGTGCTCGTTGTTTAGGCCGATACACCTCTACTTAAATAATGACTTCTATATATATTAAGGTCCAGTAATTGGTTCCGACAAACTTAACAAGAATGATTGGACGTCAATGTTAATCAACAGCCTAAGAAGCTGTTATCGTAAAAAACCAACGTTACAGAAACCCTCCTGATAATACACAAGGTATGTGGAATCGACATTGTCAACTTTCAGAACAAATTTATCTTCAGGTCAACAATTCCAATACTAAGTTAATGCATTTTACTAACTGTAAAACCGTAAAATCGCCATCAACAGAGAAACAATTCAATCAGTTGATTCATTTTTTATTTAGGCAGCAAAATGACACAAGATGGGGATACAACAAAAGATATCTCTACCATAAATGCGCTGGCATCAAGTGCGTTCCACCAACTAACAAACATCTGGAAATAAAAAACAATAAGTAAACATACCAAACTACGACTGCTCAACTCTATTGTGATATCCGTGTTGACATGTGGTTGCGGAAGCAGGAAAATAAAGGCGCTGGAGAAGATATTTAATTAATTTGAGAATAGATGTTTAATTTGAGAATAGATAACTCTTAAATATTTGTTGGGAAGAGTTCAAGTAAAACATGCAAGTACGAGAAGATACCAAACTATATTAACAAGAAAACGATATACTTATATCGGACATGTCTATTGTCTTTTCCCATGTGGTTTGTTATCCACTCTTGCCGTTAAGCATAGGGGTGATTGGAGCTCGATCTTGCGTTCTAAAGCCAGATGTGTGGCCTCGGCTGTGCTATGTCCGTGTCTGTTCAGGGTGTCCCTGACGTTTTCTATCCATCTTTTCCGTGGTGTTCCTCTGGCCTTGTACCCTGATCTCATTTGGTTAAATGCCTGTACGGGCAACTTGTGATGCATTCTCATAATGTGGCCAAATCACTTGATCTGCTGCTTTTCTATGTAATATGTAAAAGGTATTATACCTATTCTTTCCTTGATATCTTCATTTCGTAATCTGTCGAGCCTGTAGACCACGGCGGCTTTCCTCATGCATTTCATCTCACATGTCACTATCTTTCTGTAATGTGAAAGTGAGAGAGACCAGGTTTGGCACAGGCAGCACAGTGATGGTAGGAATATACTGTAAATCATTTGTCTTTTAACGTCCATATCGATCTTGGGATGAAGAAGTAGTGGTGACAGTTGGTATGTTACTGCATTTGCCTTTTGACATCTCCTCTCTATCTCTCTATCAAGGCTTCCAATTTTCTGTAAAAATACTACCGAGATATTTGAACTCCGATATCTGCTTTACTCCTATGTTGTCTATCTGTATGTTTAGTGGACGTTCTGTATATTTCCATAGTTTCCGTCTGTTGTGTATTGATCTTCATGTTGTATTTTCTACATGTTGTAGATAGTGAGCTAACATATTGTGTAGTTGTTCTTCGTTTTCATATATGAGGCTCTGGTCGTCTGCGAAAAAAGTAGCTCATTTAGTTCATTGTTCAATTGCTCTGAGTTGTCTTGTTCTGAGTCGGTGATGCTGCCCTCTACACTCTTTGCCTCTTTTATCGGACATATACTTAGAATTAATGAAACAGATTGCCGCTACACGCTTTAAAATGGGCACAAGATGAGATAATAGAGGTAGACCAAGAGATACTTTTCGTAGAACAACAATCAAAGAGGGTATGACTATGGGTATAAACAGCATGCAATAATTACACACAGTAGCATCACATTGCTCGATCTGGAGAGCTATTGTTTCTGCCCATGCACCGTGTTTGGCGCTGAAGGAACATAGATAGACGGATAGATAGATATTACGACAAATGTAAATATTACTCCAGCGATAAAGAGTTAATACGTTCTGATTGAGTAATGTGAATTTATCTTACTATTAGTAATAATCAACATAATCAAAGAGGAACAAACGCTAAACATGAAAATACATGGATAGATACGACAACAAGTAGACCATAACCAATATCTTGGACACATCAAGGCCAATTCCTTGAAGTGAAGATGGGGCTTAATTAGGCCAGCAGAGACTGGACACTAAGATTGGTTGTGACATCCACTCTATCGACCACAGTTGCTGAAGTCGGGGATACCAGGTCGAGAGGCGCACCAGCAACCATGGTATCATACAACTAGTCTATTTAGCATGTGTGCACGAAACAATTTATTACTAACAAGAAGATGAAGAAGAGGACACATAATCACAATAGTAGACATGAAACAGATGTTAAAAGGAGAATAAGAATTGATATAGGTGCTTTCAATGACATGAGGAAAATATTAACTTCCAAACAAATCAGAAAAAACCCACTAAAATTTAAAATTGTAAACATGGATTTAAAACCTCAAATGTATGGTTAAAAAACATGGCAAATGAACAAACAGCTAGAAGACAGAATTGATGCCTTCGAGATGTGAATATGTAGAAGAATAAAGGGAGAACATGGATAGAGAAAACACACACATAGTTTCTGACAACACTGCGTTTAAAAAAAGAAATTATTAAAGGAAATGAAAATCAAGTATATATAATAGTTTGAAAATATTATCTCATCATTCATCTGTCAGATTTATTCACTTCTTCTCGTTCACAATTTACCATGACTACACAGGAAGTCTAGTTTTCTTGATAAATGCTGCTATATTTAAAAATTCCTCAGTGCGCCCATACAACTTAACATGACTACACAGAAGATCCTGTTTTCTTTATAAATGATGCCGTATTTGAAAGCTCCTCAGTCATACAGTTTAACATGAATACACATCAAGTCTGGTTTTCTTAATAAATGATGCTATATTTGAAAGGTCCTCATTGCTCCCATGCAGCTTTATGTGGATATCTGTCTTTGTGGCCGGTTTTTCTCCCTTAAAATGATGACACATCCAGCATTCTCTGTCACCTAGGAATCTGGCACAAATTTCTGACACATCTAACATTCTCTGTCACCTAGGAATCTGGCACAAATTTCTGACACATCTAGCATTCTCTGTCACCTAGGAATCTGGCACAAATTTCTGACACATCTAACATTCTCTGTCACCTAGGAATCTGGCACAAATTTCTGACACATCTAGCATTCTCTGTCACCTAGGAATCTGGCACAAATTTCTGACACATCTAGCATTCTCTGTCACCTAGGAATCTGGCAAAACAGTTCTGGCACATCTAACATTCTGTGTTACTTAGGAAATTGGCAGAAAATAACAAAGGTGCACTGTCCGCTGCCGTACAATATCCATGTGCATAATTTCATGGAAGATAAAAGTAAGAAATTGAGACAAGATATGCAGTGATTTTGATGATTGTTTTCACAGATTACAGTTTGTCAGCCTATCTCCCAACATTCCTTAGTCGCCTCCTACGACATAGCTGGAAGTATACACTGAACGAGACACGAGACGAGACCGAGACTCGTATAAGTCAATGTTCCTTTATGATGGATTTCAGCAAACGTGGGTCGAATCATACCGACACTATATCGCAAACACAACACCGAGTCTCTGGTCGATACCGGCCTGGATCATCACCCGCGTGGTACCGGCGCGTAAATGAGCAACAACGAACATCAACACTGTTTACCTGCCATACATATCTTCGAATCGAGTAAAGAGATTTTGAGGGTGGGATTGGCAGTCCCATTTTACAATGGCGAACTAGAAGTCCAGCTCGTGTTTGCGACATTGCAACACGGACGACATTGCGTGGAGAAAAATAGATACTCTTGTAATCGACTAGGGGATGTCCTTAATCAACACGTTTTTAAACTATCAATATACAAACGAGAGCTACCGGTGATGTCTATGAACCTTTTGGTATGTTCGTGTGAGATATGAAGCCTGTTAAAATAATTAACTCTCTTGAATACTAAATTGATTTTTTTACGAATTATGTCCCCTCACGCCAGAAATTACCTCCGCTTATTGGAGTTCTTCAAGCCTGTCTGCAGACATACATCCGCAGGCAGACATTGCTTAAAATGGCGATTCGTTATTTTCTATTCTAAAATCGTTGGCAATTTACAAAAATGACACGTTGAAATCAATTGTAGTTGTCGCTACGCATGAGTTAGAAATGTAGGGATGCACCAGGTAGCATGATAGAACAGATATTGGAAAACAAACATGTCCTTCGCCAAATTAAGTTGTCCTGCAGAGTAATCATTGTCGCTGTTTCCAGACAGCGTCAAGTAACGCATATATCTTGTCTGTTGCCAGGGCCGTAGATATGATGACCTAAAGGAGATGTTTTACCACCAAAAAAATAAAACATTATTCGATCTAGTTTTCGTGTGTAAATTTCACTTTGTGACAGCGAATTTGAAGTCTTTTTGTTTTTGTTTGAAAGAATAACGAAGTGAAAGGTTTTTACGGACCTTTTCACTAGGTTTCTAGTACTAAAAGTCATGTCCATATTTGTTATGGGATTGGGTTTGAATCCCTTGCCACTCTTTATATAGGGGTTGTTTGTTGCGACTGATCATTGGTCACTGTGCATGTAGGATGTGATATTCGTATACTTTATGTCGTCAGCTAATGAAAAGCACCGGAAAAGTTGGATATGTCGGATGTTTAAGTGCAACCAGACAACCAATATGTCGGATATGTCAAGATACGTGCAACCAGGCAATCAATATGTCGGCTATGTCATCAAACATAGCCTGCAACCAGACAACATAGCCTGCAGCCAGATAACATAGTTTGCAACCAGCCAACATAGCCTGCAACCAGCCAACATAGCCTGCAACCAGACAACATAGCCTGCAACCAGACAACATAGCCTGCAACAAGACAACATAGTTATAAATCTATCGCAGAACAACGAAGTTAATGTTCTGGCTAACACATAAGCCGAATGAATGGATAAAATAAGTGAAAAGACAGGTCTTGAAGGAATACGTTATGATTGGTCTGGCAAGCGAAGAATTTTGTAAGGAAAAATCAAGAAGTAACAACTATGTCACACACATTTGGTGTGAAACTTGATAACGTGTTATTTCAGGTTTAGAGCGGCGGTTCTCAAACTTATCTCATCTCAGGTGATCTGTAAAAACTTGAAGAAATATTATCATCAAGTGCCGTCTTCTCATGGAAGGTTGGCTGCAACGGACCTCCAGCAATCTCTGTTTTTTGCTTTAGTGGTGCACTCTGCTAGACTGTAACCTGTCCATCATGTGATTTCCCTCCCGCTTGTACTTCTGTCTGCCTACTGCTCTCTCTATGTCAACTCCACTTTCAAGTAATGTTTGAATAATGTGTCATGTCTTTTAATACGTCCAGAATACTATATTAGTTTTATTTTTATTTCCTTTAATGGTTCTCTATTCATTTTTTATGCAAATGAATATAAACCAAATACCAATAAGAGCATATAACAACAGGATATCTCGACATAGAGACAAAGGTACACCAAGAAAACGGTAGATAGAAAACTTCACGACAACCTTAAAAAACATAAATTAAACGCAACCGAGGTGACACATTTGGCATTGGAACGACAGCTTAAGCGTCCACCCCTACAATAACAACAAGTATGAATAAGATCAACCATCATTCACCTGGGGACAGACAATAGACAATATATATCAGAAGCTTAGCCCGACGTTGCCTGGTAAAGAATTAAAAAAAACAACAACAACAGAATAGATAAATTACGGAATACAACTAAGAACAAAATTTAATCAAACAAAAGAAAACAATATATAATTAATAAACCTAACAGAAAACATCCCCTAACTAAAAGCTGCCTAAATAAATTAGAAATAAAAAAAAATTAACTCCCGTAAGAAACGAACTGCATACGATAACACACGAGTCTGACACCCAATCTATCGAGCAATTGTAGACAGGAAATACACAAACAGAACTTACAAGAGAGTTAGCTTCGGCCAGCTGATACATTTGCTAAGTCAACTCAGCATCGACTCGTGGATAATTCGATGGATACATTTACAATAAAAAGATACACGCGCTGAACGGGGAAAGACTAACCAACGCATATGTCCGTAGCGAACTGAACATAGAAGACTGGCTCATAAAAACTAAAACTCCACACACAAAACAAACAAAAAATAAATTAAAAAAAATAACGTATTCTGGACATATAATGAGACAAAATAGTTTATAGAGATTAATTATGAAGGGAAATGTTTCATAAAAGAGAACCGGATGCAGATGATGACTTCGGTTGATACATTATGTCGTGGACCTTCCGAACATGACATTGCTGGACAGCGTCAGGGCTGGGCAGCTTGCACATAACTGAGAAGTTTACAGAGTGACATTGAAGACAACCTTCTGTAAAGTACACGTCACATAGATACATAAATAAGGAAGATCCTAAAGGCACATTACACAATAAAATCATGTTCTGAGTACACGGTACTGATACGGCGACAACGAAACACCTTGTTCAGTATAGAAGCAATCAACCCAAGTCAGACTTGACTGACAACCGTTGCCCAACAAATCTTACTGAAAATATTGTTTCAGTAACCTAAGGGTACAATCGGCGATGCACTGCCTTAGAAGAAGTGTCAAAACACAGACTATGGTAGCGATGGATTTAAAAACACTTACAGGTGAAGATAATGAGTACGAGGGATATTTATTGGTTGACACTCACACTCTGTACAATTTTTGCTAGCATGCCGGGGCATCGTCTATGAGATCATTTAGCATAGTCATATTCCACTGATAAACTTTAGCATATAACTTTAGCCTAGTCATATTCCACTGATAAACGTCAGCATATAACTTTAGCCTAGTCATATTCCTCTGATAAACTTTAGCCTAGTCATATCCCTCTGATAAACTTTAGCCTAGTCATATCCCTCTGATAAACTTTAGCCTAGTCATATTCCTCTGATAAACTTTAGCATATAACTTTAGCCTAGTCATATCCCTCTGATAAACTTTAGCCTAGTCATATTCCACTGATAAACTTTAGCCAACACAAGCGTCCACATACAATTGGGAAAATATCCCAATAGGACAATAGTCAATGAAATCGTCTTCCTACACATGGATCGTTCACCGGCTGCAGAAGCTTCTTGTCGCAAGATAGCCAGCAATGTTGTCAGATTCGACTCGTGAGATAGCTCCCTCTGAGTAGGATATATTAATTATTGCCGCATTGTTCACTTCCAAAAGCGAAACCTCGTTTCAATTATTAAGTGGAGATCTCGTTTGAAGGAATGCGGCGTGAGGCTTCTTATAGATCTGTTAATAACGGCCTTATTTTACAATAGGATTCACTCAAGAGGGGCTGTCCATAAATTAAATTATGTCTATATTGGGGGGGGGGATGCGGGGTGTCAGAAAAGTTTGACAGTTGTTGCCAGGGGGTGGGGGTAGTAGACAAGCGTTTACGTTAACAAAACTATTTTGTTTAATATACCAATTAAATTATTTCATTTAGAAAACAAAATATCTGCATAATCTGAACAAAATTTTTTTTTAAAAATATACCAGTTAAATTGTTTGAATTTCAAAACACAATTTTTGAATAAAGTGAACAAATAACGTCGTTTTTCTACTTTCACTACTAAAACTTTTTTTTAGGACGGGGGATTTTTTGGGTATGGTTATGCAGGGGGGTGGTCCCAGAGTTATCGACTAATTGTTGAACAGTCGAGACGGAGGGGGAGGAGCTTGGCTTAAAAATTGTCAAAAATTGTTTACGTAATTTGTGAAGAGTGTACAGAAATAAATTTTTAGTGTATCGTATTTGAACCCTGGACTTCAAAGTTGTGAGAGAAGTGTTCTAGCTATTGGGTAGCACACTTTATATACATTTAAATACTTCAAAGACCTGAGATGGTCAAAGTGACGGGGCTGTCACTAACTTGATGACTCTGTTCATACAATCTAATGCTTAAGCTAATACGTTTCGTGATCAAAAGATTTGTAGTGTAATCTGACAGAGACATTCCCTTGAGAGCGTTCTTAGATGAGGTGATGGAACGATGACAAGATAGAGGAGTTTTCAAGCCGAGTTCTTGACCTTGGCTATCAACATCGGTAATGAAGTGAACAAATGGACTGTTCGGAGATGGGAAATGTCGTAATGGTAGCAGTAAATATGGTAGCGATTTGGTAATAGAAGATGTGATGGCTTTTGGAAAGTGTTTGAAAATTTGAGTGGGATTTACTAACGATCTTAAAAATGATGAGACAAATAGGACAGAAAGAAAACTTACAAAAAGCGTGAAAATAGAACATAAAAAATAACAAGGTGGGAATAGCCCTAAAGAAAGAGAAACAGTTCTCGGCATTCGGGTCACATCAATCCAATTTTCTGATGATATGAATCGATTTGACTTGAAAATCGATACATATATCGTTTGGGAACTCTGAGGTCATATGGACTAAATATTTCAGCGGTTTTTTTTCTTCTTGATTAAGATTTTGGACTGTCCACATCTCTCCTATTCTGTAGCAATTTCTTTGATTTCTTTGTTTTTTTCCAGCGTTTAATTTTTATTGTTTGTGCAGTCTTTGAAAGTCCTTTATTTCTTTATAATTGGTAATATGGAGTGAACCTAAGTTATTATTCTCTGGAAGGATCTTAGATATTCACGTCTCATTCAGCACATGGTGAAATGTAAATTCGAGTATTATCCTATTTCAGAAACGCAGACAGGGTCGTAGATATCGTTTTCATCGGGAGAGGGGGGAGTTAATAAATTTAAAAATGATATTTCGTGCGTTTTTGGGTCATTTCTTTCATTTGATGAAAATTTGTTTTTTTTTCTAAAATTAAAAATAGCTGGAAAAGTGGGAGAGAGTTTGGATTTTGGCCCAAAAATTAGCTGAATTCATATTACTGAAAGTCTTGTTTTGATTTACTGAGGCGTGTGTGAACTCCCAAAACTCCCAAAACTCCCGCTTATCTACGGGCTTCTTGGATGCATGTGTGTGGGAGGCCTCATTAGATGGACAAGAGACAGTGTCTCGGAGTGCGACACCGAGGCAAAAGATAGAGGATCTTGGAAGTCCTCTGCATCTAACGGAAGACGGCTTTCGATGATGATGATACTTCTCATGGTACCTATGTCTCGTTTGTTAAATACATTTTTCTTGTGCCATGTAAGTGCTCAGTGGGTACAAAATAAAAAAATATATATGTTATGAATATTAACGATCCTTTCAATCGTGGGCGTTAGTCGAATTTGGTAATATTAGAACAGTGATCATCACAAGCAGTGAAGGTCGTGTGTCTATGTGCTGCCGGGGCCCGAAAGGGAAGCAAAGAATAGCAACACTATTTACATTCGATGCATGTCGTAAGAGGCGATTAAGAAGTTTCATGGTGGAATTCGCTGTTCCGTGCCACATAGGGTCAAAGTAGCCAATAGCGATGCTGAAAATTGGGCGTGTCAAACCGATAAGCGTAAATATCGCAACTATCGCAATCATGATACCACGCTTTCTATTTCCCGGAGTACATGCTGCTAAGCTACAGGAGTTAAGAAGAAACGCAGAAGAAGAAGAATTGAGTTCGTAGTCGAAACACAATCTCCGAAATATTTATGTAGACGATGTTGAGGTGCCAATTATTTCTTGCGTTATCAAACTTCCACTGGACCTCTCTCGCAGCAGGATTGTCCCATTGGATCTCTCTCGCAGCAGGATTGTCCAACTGGATCTCTCTCGCAGCAGGATTGTTTCATTGGATCTCTCTTGTAGCAGGATTGTTCCACTGGATCTCTCTCGTAGCAGGATTGTTTCATTGGATCTCTCTCGCAGCAGGATTGTCCCACTGTATCTCTCTCGCAGTAGGATTGTCCCACTGTATCTCTCTCGCAGTAGGATTGTCACACTGGATCTCTCTCGCAGCAGGGTTGTCCCACTGGATCTCTCTCGCAGCAGGGTTGTCCCACTGTATCTCTCTCGCAGTAGGATTGTCACACTGGATCTCTCTCGCAGCAGGGTTGTCCCACTGTATCTCTCTCGCAGTAGGATTGTCACATTGGATCTCTCTCGCAGCAGGGTTGTCCCACTGTATCTCTCTCGCAGTAGGATTGTCACACTGGATCTCTCTCGCAGCAGGATTGATTCATTGGATCTCTTTCGCAGCAGGATTGTCCCACTGGATCTCTCTCGTAGCAGGATTTTTCCACTGGATCTTTCTTGTAGCAGGATTGTTCCACTGGATCTCTCTCGTAGCAGGATTTTTCCACTGGATCTTTCTTGTAGCAGGATTGTTCCACTGGATCTCTCTCGTAGCAGGATTGATTCATTGGATCTCTCTCGCAGCAGGATTGATTCATTGGATCTCTCTCGCAGCAGGATTGTCCCACTGGATCTCTCTCGTAGCAGGATTTTTCCACTGGATCTCTCTCGTAGCAGGATTTTTCCACTGGATCTTTCTTGTAGCAGGATTGTTCCACTGGATCTCTCTCGTAGCAGGATTTTTCCACTGGATCTCTCTCGTAGCAGGATTGTTTCACTACCTCTCTCGTAGCAGGATTTTTCACTATTTCTCTCGTAGCAGAATTGTTTCACTATTCTTTCGTAGCAGGATTGTTTCATTGGATCTCTCTCGTAGCAGGATTGTTCCACTGTGTCTCTCTCTCGTAGCAGGATTGTTTCACTGGATCTCTCTCGTAGCAGGATCGTTTCATTGGATCTCTCTTAGCAGTATTGTTCCAATGGATCTCTCTCGCAGCAGGATTGTTTCATTGGATTTCTCTCGTAGCAGGATTGTCCCACTAGATTTCCAGAACCATGTAGACCAGAGATTGAAAATGTGCTGAGTCGGTGTTATATTTGCGCCAATGGAACGTCACATCAGTCTTCGGCTGTTTTTAATATTAAATTCCTTATACCGAAGACAGGAAGAAAGTACAGTACAATCTGACTTAAAAATAATGGGGTGACATAACATATTTCTACTTTGAGAATGTGGTCCTGTCCGGAACCACTGTAAGCCTAGCACAATAGTCTGAATTACGGGAATATGGAGACGAAGTTCATAGTATCACTAACAGCATCACTCCTTTTGATCTTTGTGTAGGCATACCTGGATGGCTGGAAATCAACGAGCAAAAAGGCAAGCAAGAACATCATCATCATAATCGTTATCATTATCATCGTTATAATCATCAACATCATCATCAATATCACCATAACCATCACCCCCACCATCATCATCATCATCGTCGTCACAGCCGTCGTTATCCTCGTCATGATTATCATTATCAAAATCATCAAAACCATCATCAACATGAGTAACATCATCAGTATCAATATCATCATTATCTGCACCACCATCATCGCTGCACAATCATTATCATCATAATCATCGCTATAATCATCAGAATCCTCATCATAATAATCATCGGCAGCAGCTGCACCATCACAGCCAACATCAATATCGTCAACATCTTTGCCATCATCGCTCTTCTTTACCCCAATTTCCGTATCTTCATCATCAACATCATCACTACCTTCACCACCTCCATCATCATCATGTTACGTGATACAAGCTGTTAACTATCCGTACATCGCACTTGACAGAACAAAGACAATCTATAGCCTCACACAACGCTTCAAATGTAACTATTAAAAAAAAAAGAATAATGTGATAATGACACCGACAAAAATATTGATTATTTTTTGAATAAAGTAAATTTTATGTAAATGCTCATTTAGAATTTCAACTTTTCGTTTGAGAAGTCAATTGGCTTATCCAAGTTGACGCCCCGGACGGTTCGTGGGAAATTCAATAGCTTCCGGCCTAGCGAATTTAACTGCAGACTCAGCGTGCTGGCTATGAAAAATCTTGCCAATTCTTGTCGAAATTTTATAACATAAATGTGTATGTATATGTATATGTATGTGTAATCATGTGTGATAAAAGGGGAACAAACACTACTACGAAATTGGAATTAGTTTACCACGAAGCAGTAATACCATCACTTCTTTAGGCATGTGAAACATGGACAGTATAAGCCAAACATGTTAGAAGACTGGTCCATTTCCACCTAAGCTGTTTTCTTAAGATACTTAACATGCATTAGTGGGATAGAATACCAGGCAGTGATGAACTGATTGAATTTAAATGTGTAGGAATTATATGTCTACATAATATTAATGAAGGCCCAGACACGCTGGACAGGACATTTCTACCAAAGAGTTGTTATATGGAGACCTCCAGACTGATCCCACAATGTCGGTGGGTAAATTAAGAGTTTTTAAAACCCTCTTAAGACATCATTGGATCACTTTAACATAGAGACCAACTCATGGGAGAGTCTTGTACAAGACAGATCCAACTGGCGTTATGCATTCAGGAGTGATGTTGCAGCTACAGAGAACCTCAGACATCATGCTGCACAATAAAAATGCGCTAGAACAAAGTCAAGAGCAGCTTAATGTCTCACAGACTCCTCCACACATGCTCAGAGTCTGGAAGAATATTCAATGTCTCACAGACTCCTCCACACATGCTCAGAGTGTGGTAGAATATTCAATGTCTCACAGACTCATCCACACATGCTCAGAGTCTGGAAGAATATTCAATGTCTACACGACTCCTCCACACATGCTCAGAGTGTGGTAGAATATTCAATGTCTCACAGACTCCTCCACACATGCTCAGAATCTGGAAGAATATTCAATGTCTACAAGACTCGTCCACACATGCTCAGAGTGTGGAAGAATATTAAATGTCTCACAGACCCCTCCACACATGCTCAGAGTGTGGTAGAATATTCAATGTCTACAAGACTCCTGCACACATACTCAGAGTGTGGTAGAATATTCAAGACACACATGCGACTCACAGTAGGGCACACCGCGGACATCATCTTCATCATCATCCTAGTTAATCTGCATGATCACCGTCGAGTACGACGGACAAACAAACACCGAATGTACGTAAGTGTTACTGCCCGTGCGGCAAACAGACCTGGACCTTATTTTCACTTCTTTTCAGGGAAAAATCCTGACGTTGTCTAGTAACATTGAAATGGAACTTTACAATTAAATTTGAAGAGCTACTGTCAGTTACAAATGATTGTGACTTAATTCAGTTTTAGCGATGGTTACAGTGATATAATTTTCCAGAATAAGATATTCGATCACTTATAGATTTGTTCAGAATACCATGATAATGATCTGACAACCAACCAGCCGACCAACTAATCAACCAACCATCCGATTAACTCACCAATAAGCCAACCAGCAGGCAAACTATCCAACAAAGCAAAATAAAAAAAACCAACCAACAAACCACCCATCCAGCCAACCAACCAACAAAACCGACAGCCAAAGAACCAACCCGTCAGCCAACTAACTAATAATCTGGCAAACCAATCAGCGAACCAGTCAGAAAATTAACCAACCAACCAGACAACGAAACAGCTAATGAACCAATCGCCCAACCAACCAACAAGAAGACCAATTAGTCAACAAAACAGTCGACTAACTAGCAAACCAAACAACCAACCAACCAGCCAACTAACCAACCGACTAGCAAACCAACCAGCCAGCATTCAGATAACCAACCAACCTACATGACAACTAGCCAGCGAGCCTGAAAATCAACCAACCAGCCAGCCAACAAACCAAGCAACCAGCCAACCAAACAAGTAACCAACCAGCCAGCCAATAAATCAACTAACCAGCCATCCAGCAAATCAACCACCAGCACGCCAACTAACCAACCAGACAACCAACAAACCAGTCCGCCAGCAAGTCAGCCAACCAACAACTACCTACACAGATAACACGTATACTACTTGAATGACTTTGTCATATATGCCGACATGATTCTTAGCCATAAACGATCTTACAGGATACATCTGAAAGTGAAAGAAGCAGAGGTTGCAACAGAAAATCATAGGCAGACAGTAAAAAAAAGACTAGTCAAAATCTTTCATGACTCATCCGCATCGCTGAAAATAGAAATCGTAGAATGATTGTGTGTTTATGCATGGCCCCCAGTACAATAAAACCTAATGGCCCAATACTTCTCAATGACTCATTTGAGTACTCCCGTGATTTTAATTGGTCACAATGTTTGTTGTTAGTTCATCACAAGTGAGAATAACTTAATTTTATATCGTGGTCTATTTAAGTTTTCAGGGCTGTCTTTAGCGAGTCCTGGTAGCGCTTCTTTCAACCACATTGTGAACGTATTTTCTTCTGCAAGTTACCATAGAGAAGTATCTTTGGCAGGCGATGTTCTGACATATGTACCACATGACCTGTCCAGCGAATCTGTGTCTACATCAGAATAGTGTTAATGTTAGGGATAAGAGATATGTCAAGGACAGTGGTATCTTGAATCTTGTCTTTCTATCTGATGCTCAGAACATTTCTGAGACAAGTTGTGTGAGTGATTGAATTTTGTCTATACACAGTCCATGTTACACCAGGATATACCAGCGCTGGAAGTAGCACTGCTCTATAAGCTTTCAAATTTTATCATAACACACAACTTTAAAAACACAGTAGCCTTCACGGCGCATAGAAAAACACAGAAAACTGAGTAACCTTCACAGAGCAAAGAAAATATACAGAAAACGCAGTAGCCTGTTCGAAGCAGAAAAAAATACACCGAAAAAACGTAGTAGCCTGAACGTCGCAGAAAAAAAACACCGAAAAAAATCAGTAGCCTGCACGGCGCAGAAAAAGACACCGAAAACTCAGTATCGTGCACGGCGCAGAAAAAGACACCGAACACTCAGTATCGTGCACGGCGCAGAAAAAGACACCGAAAACTCAGTATCGTGCACGGCGCAGAAAAAGACACCGACTTTGATAATCACTATGATTTATGCTTTATGATTATGCCAATGAAAACAAGGAAATTGAGTTGTGAAATAAGTCATTTCAAATAACTTGAATTCCTCATTGGTCATTAGGTTATTGGAGACGGTGTTGGTGGACACTCATGTATGCTCATCTAATCTAGTACTTCTAAAACAATGATGGGTTATGGATTTATGATTGGATGTATGGGTGGATGAATGGACTTTTAGACTCCATATTTATTTTTGAAAACAATTTCCTAATGCCCGACTTTAACAAACAATTCACGCAAAAATATTATAATTTTTATTTTGTACAGAATTGATTGGACTGGAGAAAAAAAATGATTTAAGTAATAAAATTTGTAAAGAACCAATATTAAATTCTACTATTACGAAGCTGCCTAGAATTTGTTCTTTCAAAGACTTTCTTCTGTCATCGATAGCTTGTTCTCACTTCATCTTTTGTCTGTACATTTCTCTCGTGAATTCCCGCACGTCTGTTCATGACAATCTCATGCGGCAGAGTAATTGACTCTCCTATTTCACATTAACTTCTCCATCTTGTCCGCCTTCCTACAATTCTCATAAAATCCTTCATTTCCCTGGAAGATATTCGTGACACCTGCCTTTCATTTATTCATATTCTCGTCAATGAGGTTATAACGGAAATACCAGTAATAACCAGATAAAATCTCTCGCAATCCGCAGTAATAAATAATATTAAAAGAGTGGGGCCAAAATAACAGGCCAAAATTTATTTATTTGAAAAGACGTGCGTGAGAAGACAGGCCGGGAGCAAGTCGTGCGCCTCTTTGACTTTTGATTGTCGTTGTTGTGAAATGAGTTAGTTAACAGATAACTAACTGGGATTGATATTTCGTGTTTTGAAATTGTAGAATTGAAAAATAAACAGAGGAAAATCAATGTAAAAAATATGTTTTCGTTCAGAGATATCGTGTATTGCTTAGGAAGGGTTTGACTACGTTTAGCTAAATTATTCAGACAGGAAAGCTGCTTGTGGCTCATTTATGAGGTCATTGGCATCCTGTTGGCAAGTTACCGTAACCCCTTATGTTTAGCAAGCCACTAAAACAGAATTCTAAGAAGCCACCTTCTGCCAGCAAGACGTTGACATCTCAATGTTAATTAGCATCATCATCAAGTGCCGTTTCCGCAACGAATGTTGGCTGTACCTGACCTTCAATATCATATCTCTTGCCTTGGTGGTACACTCTACTAGACTGTAACCTGTCAATCTAGTGATGTTTCTCTTCCACTTGTATATCTGCCTAACACTCGCTAGCCTCACGTCGACTCTACACTCAAACAAAGTCTTCAACAAGATGGCATGTCTTTTAATATGTCCACATATTTTATTTCATTGATCTTTATTTAATTTAATAGTTCTTTTTTCATACGAAGTGTTGTTAGAGCCTGTTTGTTTATTTTCATCTCTTTCCTCATGTTCGCCCTATTCTATATATCACATCTCAACGGCATCAATTCTGTCTTCTAGCTGTCTGTTAACTCTCCATGTTCCTGAGCCATACTTCAATAAAGAATATATCTAGCATCTTATAATTCTCATTTGTAGTTCTTATCACGAGATGGGTAGGTTACAATCTAGCAGAGTGCACCACAAAAGAAAGGGGATGTTTCATTTCCGTTGCAGCCAACTGTCGTTGCGGAGACGGCGCTTGATGATGATGAAGTCTGCAATATTTTGGAAAGCACCGGACGTTGGATGAACGATGTTAAATATGCCTAAGATTCTATCAATATTTGTGTTAAAGATTAACTTGACTGTTAAATGTTATGGGTCTTTTATCACCGGTTGATCACTATTTATATTAATTTCCCCATAGGTTGCCATTTCTGTAGCGAGAGCAATTAATGTTTACAAACATTCACATTTGTGATTAATAAATATTGAAAATCTTTACATCACAAGTATAAATCTCTCATGCACCTTGAGTGTATGGGCAACTTTAAAATATGGAGTAACTATGTTTGTGTTGATAAAATTACATGAAACAACTAATTTAAAGATTGCAAATATTATCTTACACAGTAAACGAAGTCTTTAATATTTTTGGTTTGTTTTGAAATTATTTTGAATCATTGTTTATTGTTTTTAGAGAGATGATTACAATTTGAAATATCGGATAAAAAATATATATTAGTTGAAGAGAAATTAGAATGAACAATACAAATCACGAAACAGAATAACGATACAATTATTTGTGAAAAAATTTCAATCCATTGTTTATATTTTTAGATCTTCAAATATTGAAGATTGTTTTTAACCGTGTTATTGAAGTGTATCTTATTTGTAAATAATTATTTCATTAATGCTCGTGTTGAATGTACATGGAATGTTGTAGCGAAATAATATATAACGTGCATTGTATGTATTAATAATATATTGAATGTGTGTGAGTGAATTGTTTGAACGGAATCTTTAGACTTCTTCAGCTTCCTCTAGTTTCGTTTGCAAGTAATGTTGTCTATATCTGCAGTGTTGTTTCTTGTATACATTGTTTGCTAGTATTTTATATATCTGCAGTGTTGTTTCTTGTATCTATTGTTGGCTAGCAATGTCTATATCTGCAGTGTTGTTTCTTGTATCTATTGTTGGCTAGCAATGTCTATATCTGCAGTGTTGTTTCTTGTATCTATTGTTGGCTAGCAATGTCTATATCTGCAGTGTTGTTTCTTGTATCTATTGTTGGCTAGCAATGTCTATATCTGCAGTGTTGTTTCTTGTATACATTGTTTGCTAGCAATGTCTATATCTGCAGTGTTGTTTCTTGTATCTATTGTTGGCTAGCAATGTCTATATCTGCAGTGTTGTTTCTTGTATACATTGTTGGCTAGTGATGTCTATACATATATAACAAATGTAGGCATTAGAATACAACAGTTTATGTTTATAATAGAAAATGTATACTAGAAACTGTCGATTTCAGTCCAGGTAACACGAACAAATCAGTCGGTATAGGTCGGGAGAATATGGAGGTTGTTCCCAAGTAACGACATTGTGTTTTATTTTACCAATAGAGATCAACGTGCCGGCGCATTGTCATGCAGCATTAATTCAATTGTTTATTCTCTATTTTTCTGGTCGTTTACTTTTGATTTTTCTGTTAGATAACGGAGGATGTCAACGTACAAATGCTTGCCATTTCTACATTTCTGTATCACCATATCATTTATTAAGCAATGTTAGTTTCTCTGAGGGTGACTTCTCAAGCAAAACACAGAATTTGATTTTTGTACGTTGCCCCATAAAGGACATTTTCAACTCCGACGATTCAACTATCCCAACACACAAACATACATCTGTACCTGCTCTTCGAGAATATATGTATAGTTTACGGTCGTCAATATCGTTACCAACTTCTAAATATATAATCTCTGTAACATCACCTTTCATTCAAACACTTGTCGACTTTTACGTGAAATTTTTCAAACAATCGCGTATATTAAAGTATTTCAATAAATTCAAGGTGAATCCAGCGCGTCAGTTCGTCCATTACAGCTTAAATAAATTGTTCAAACAATCGCGTATATGAAAGTATTTAAATAAATTGTTCAAACAATCGCGTATATTAAAGTATTTCAATAAATTGTTCAAACAATCGCGTATATGAAAGTATTTCAATAAATTGTTCAAACAATCGCGTATATGAAAGTATTTCAATAAATTGTTCAAACAATTGCGTATATGAAAATATTTCAATAAATTGTTCAAACAATCGCGTATATGAAAGTATTTCAATAAATTGTTCAAACAATCACGTATATGAAAGTATTTCAATAAATTGTTCAAACAATCGCGTATATGAAAGTATTTCAATAAATTGTTCAAACAATCGCGTATATGAAAGTATTTAAATAAATTGTTCAAACAATCGCGTATATTAAAGTATTTCAATAAATTGTTCAAACAATCGCGTATATGAAAGTATTTCAATAAATTGTTCAAACAATCGCGTATATGAAAGTATTTCAATAAATTGTTCAAACAATTGCGTATATGAAAATATTTCAATAAATTGTTCAAACAATCGCGTATATGAAAGTATTTCAATAAATTGTTCAAACAATCACGTATATGAAAGTATTTCAATAAATTGTTCAAACAATCGCGTATATGAAAGTATTTCAATAAATTCAAGTATATGAAACAATCGCGTATATGAAATTATTTCAATAAATTCAAGTTGAATAAAGATCGTCAATTCGTCCATTACAGATTAAAAGAGAGTAAAAACCAACTTGAAAGTGCACAGACCTGATAGCAGATCGCACGCACGTTGAAAACTTGAAAAACAAAACTAAAAGTACACAGTACAGGCTTCCTTGACAGTTAAACGACATTATAGACCAGGAAATTCTCAACCATAATGCAATCTCCCCTTATTATCAACTTTATTGATTTTCAAAAAGCATTTGATAGTCTGCACCGACCAATACTCTGGAAAAATCTTGCCAACTTACGGCTTCCGAACTAGATATTTCAATGTAATCAAGGATTTATACCACAAGAAGTATAGCTCCATTGTCGCGTCACAATCAGTAACTGGAAGTAAGGTGGCTGCTGTAACACATATGCAACATATCAAAATTAACGTAAATAGGTATATGTTTTACCAATATAAGTGTCAATAAAGCGGAATAACAAGACAAGGGGGTCCTATGTGATTTCGCTTTATTGACTATATTTATAACATATTTCTATTACCTTTTATTTTGCTTTATACCACAGATGTTTCTATAACAATAACAAGAAAACGAGTGATTTATATCGAACATGTACTTAGAATGAATGAAAACATACTTCCACTACAAACATTAAAGTGGGTACCAGATGGTAAAAGAAAAAGAGGAAGACCAAGAGAAACTCTTCACAGAACAACTATCAAAGAGGGTATGGCTATGGGTCTCAACAACATGCAAGAATTACACACAGTAGCATCACATTTCTCGAACTGGAGAGCTATCAATTCTGCCATATGCATCGTATTTGGCGCCGAAGGAACATAGCTAAATAGATTCTCAACTAGCTGTTCGCCAGCACTAATGACACGTGGTGCTCCCGAATTGCAGATATTTAAAATATTCGCCAGTACTAATGACTCGTGGTGCTCCGGGGTGGGGCGGGTGAGAAAGTATGTACGGTACATTGAAGACGCTTATATGTCCAGTTTTCACGTCAACTTTACTTTTGACTTCTATTTATACGAGTATATGTTTTATTTTGCTCAGTCCTCCCACATAAGATGATGTGGGTTGTGGGATAGTGACAGCACTACTTGTGGATGATGTTCGCCGTCTGATCTGAAAAGGTGATGAACCCCTGGCATATATATTATTGATTCATAGAGTTGCGTGTTTGTCTTTGCCACAACCCCAATGCTTCGTTCAGGTTATTTATGTTTTTGAATATATTTTTGTTGTATGTTAAACCTTGGGCTTGTCTTGTAGAATGCCAGAATAAAAATATGATGTTTTTATCATCGGTGTTGTCAGCGTTATCCTCATTATTATCTTTATTATCGTCTCCATCATCATCATCATAATCATAAACATTATTATCGTCATCATCATCACCATAGTAATTATCACCAGCGGCATTATCATCATAACAAACATTATCATCATAACAAACATTATCATCATAACAAACATTATCATCATAACAAACATTATCATCATAACACACATTATCATCATAACAAACATTATCATCATAACAAACATTATGATCATCATAACCACTATTATCACAATCATCATCATCATCATTATCACCACCACCGTCACCGCCATAGCATCATCATGATTATCGTCGTCATCATAATCATCAATACAAATACCACAACCACCATTATCATCACCACCATCATTTCCATCACATTAATCATCATCTAAACCACCATCATCTGTCATTTTCTTATAATTTTCAGAAACACCAGAAATAGTCAAGCTCACAAATTGAGTGTGTTGACAATCACACAAATAATGCTGAAGCGGGCACTTTGGGAGTTCAATCTTTATCTTTCTTAGGAAATCAAAGCACGACTCTATGTACTAGGAATTTAAAAATAAGACGGGTAAATCACTACACATATTTTTCAAACGATTTTTTTCAAGAGAAGATTACAATAATTCTTACGAAAAAGAAAGAATTACACATTAAATGGACGAATTACTTTTATTTTAAAGGTTAAAGGTAGCCCCCCCCCCAATCGTCCCCCTGAAGATGTATCTACGGTTTTGTTGGAAGTTTGGGAAACTATTAACTGTTGTTTTGTTAAATTGCGTTTATAGTGCCAAACCTGTATGCTGTCTTGATGCACAATGCAATTGTCTTTGCGCGACTTTTCTGGGCGATATCTCCACACAGCGTCCCGGATAATAGATAACAACTACGTTGCATAACTGTTTTTGTAGAACTCTGTAATGGCACTGCCCTCTAGAGATGTATTCACGACGAAATAAACCAGCAGTTTCAAAGTACGCAGTCAACATATTCTAACATATTACTTGACCTGAGGTATATTTTTCTGTCCGCATGTAAAAAGGGAAATATCACTCAGATGTAATTCTACTTAGATATTATTTTCCGAGAGCAAATGGCAGCATTTGGAACATCTTGATACCCGTTTTTTTTACCAAGTCTAAAACAGAAATTAATTCTGACACGTTGCGGAAGATTAACGTCCATTCTTGAAATGCGACGAGACAAACTAGGTCACCTTCACTTATAGTACAGCACATAGCGAAACGAGAAGTTACATATCTCCGGTTTCATATATAAATTTGCCAATGATCATCTAATGCTCTTGGTAAATAACAATACTCAACCTATTCACGGTTTTCCAGAAACAAATATTATAGAACTCATCGAATAGCCCTCGTAAATCTAAATACAGACATCACTGATTTTTAAAAAAAATCAGAAAATGGTTACAGCAGAACTTGGGAAACTCTTAAGAAGATAAAGGAGTTAATGAGCTTTTAAGAGACTGTAGGATTCTAGGTTGTGAAAATAATTGAAATTTTTTTTCGAAAGAAACAAAGCAGTGTCCGCAAAAGGCTGCGACACTCGACAGCAATGCTCGCATATAATCTCTTCCTCGATGCCATCAATCATAGTAAATATTGACGAAGACATGGAAGACTCGACAATTGAGTGTATTTCATAATGAGAGGAGGTGCTTTCACGAAATGACGCTCTCTCTTTACAGATGTTACAAAATTCGATCACAACTGCCACTGAAGCGTCCCACGACAATTTGAGATGAGAGTGGAGAACAAACTAAACGTGATAAATGATATAAAAAAACGAAGTGAACAACGTTGAAGGAAATTAAAATAACGTGAAGATTACAAAATAATTCAAGAATTTCAGTGGCTAACAATGGGAATTAAAACGATGAAGATTATCTTGCCCTTGTGATTCTTATCATGTCAACACTATAACAGATGTAGTTATCTTACAGATAGGAGGGTGATGGCGGATGATCTACGCAGCAATAAATAAACATTGTTGTAATTATGAGGAGTAGGCTTGAAGACGGATTATCAACACAACAATAACAAATGTAAGCTTTTAGACAGGGGATGACGATGGATACTTAGCATAACAATAACAAATGTAAGCTTTTAGACAGGGGATGACGATGGATACTTAGCATAACAATAACAAATGTAAGCTTTTAGACAGGGGATGACGATGGATACTTAGCATAACAATAACAAATGTAAGCTTTTAGACAGGGGATGACGATGGATACTTAGCATAACAATAACAAATGTAAACTTATGGAATTAAGATGCAGAATAGGAGAGGCAAAAACAACATTCAGAAAAATGAAAAATATACTGTGTAATATAACCTTCTCATTAGAGGTGAGAAAGAGAGTTCTGCAGTTCTATATAACCCCTATACTAACATATGGGTGCGCGCCTTGGACAATAAACAAGAAATGTGGTTCTACAGAAGAATGCTGAGAATACCATGGACTGCCAGAAAAACTAATGTAGAGGTGTTGAAAGAGTTAAATGCGAAACGGGCCTTAATCAACAATATAAGGAAAAAGGCAATATTCTTTTTTGGCCACTTCATGAGACAGGGAGGTTTGGAGAACATAGTCACAAGAGGCAAAATTGAAGGAAATAGAGACAGATGGCGACAACGTGAGAAAATATTAGACAGTTTGACAACCTGGCACGGCAAGGAAACAACAACGACTTTGATACATAATACTGTGGACAGACAGCTGTGGAGAGCCATGACCGCCTACGCCAGCCGGCATGGCACCTGGTGATGATGATGAACTTATGTACAGGGAATGACGATTTATTATCAACATAACAAAAACAAATGTAATCCTATAGATAAGGAACGAAGATGGATTATCAATTACAGAGTTAATGTTATAGATAGGGCGTGATGAAGAAGTATCAGTTAGAGATGTATTAAATGGCCACAATTTTTTTCTTCTGGAATGATACAGCAGGAAATTCTATAAAAAATGTTCTATGATTTCTGAAGATTGTCCGCAAGGACATATAACAGTGTCACCCACCAACTACAAACTTCCCGTACATGTTTTGTTTGTGTGTGTTGTGACGACATTTAACGGTGTCACCATCTCTAAACTTCCCGTACATGTTTTGTTTGTGTGTGTTGTGACGATATTTAACGGTGTCACCATCTCTAAACTTCCCGTACATGTTTTGTTTGTGTGTGTTGTGACGACATTTAACGGTGTCACCATCTCTAAACTTCCCGTACATGTTTTGTTTGTGTGTGTTGTGACGACATTTAACGCTGTCACCAACTACAAACTTCCCGTACATGTGTTGTTTGTGTGTGTTATGACGACATATAGTGTGTCACCAACCCCCAACTTCCCGTACATGTGTTGTTTGTGTGTGTTATAACGACGTGTAGCGGGTCACCAACTACAAACTTCCCGTACATGTGTTGTTTGTGTGTGTTATGACGACATGTAGCGTGTCACCAACTACAAACTTCCCGTACATGTGTTTTTTGAGTTTGTGTGGCTTGTTCTCAATCAAAAATGATTGTTCCCTCCAGGCAATTGCATAGCCTCGTCGTTTTGATTGAATGAGTGAGTTGAGTTCCATTCCATGAAACATGGAACTCTTCACGATAGTCTATATTTCTAAAACAGAGCCCAAATCTTCTGTTATTGCTGACAGTGACTTCCAGTATTGGCTAGTTGATCCTCGATCGTATTTCCTCTTATTTAGGAACAATCTGGAATGAATTGACGAACTAATTTTTTGCGTGGTTGCTTGTATTCTTCAAATGGTACTTGTCTGTCTTGCCCATCTGCAGCCTCATTGGGTACAGACGGCAATACGACTGCAGTGGTTAGTCCTTTGTTGAAATCATTTATCATGGTCTCGGCATCACCCATGTGTTCTCGGAGCCTGAAAGGGGAGCAAAGAAGAAGAACACTGCTTACTTCCATGCATGTCGTAAGAGGCGACAAAGAAGGTTATGGGGCGAAGCTGCCTTCCAATCCCATATAGGCTTATCCGAACGATGGTTGGATTAATTTTTCTGGATTGATTCTTTACGGAAGATCAATAATTTGAAGCTGTTTTATTTATCTTGTTTCCAGGAAATTTTTAAGCTTTTTTTTAAAAAAAAATGTCTCAAAACTAATGAAAATAAATATGAGCTTACTACAAGGTGTGAAGCCATGCTTTAGTGACCCGAGACTTATATCTTATCCACTCAGCCACATACACCTCATAACTAGAAATAATTCGGGCTTCTTACCGGTAGTGGTCAAGACATTGAAGTATTGTATTAACAGGTCGTTGGTTTCAACCCCACTCGCGACACCTTGTTTATAAAAGTGAATTATCTGGGAGATACACGAGGATTATAGCTTGAAGCTACACAATTACGTGCTGTGAGTGGTACTCTAGAAATTACCTGAGGATTATAGCTTGAAGCTACGCAGCTATGTGCTAAAGTGGTACTCGCGGTAGGCGAAAAGCTACTTCGTTAAAAGGGACATGGTACATATGGGGTAACTCGAGTACAATTAAGTCATTCATGTACAACTTTTTAACTTGTCACCTTTTCATCTTTTCAGCTTTTCAACTTTTTAACTTCTCAACTTTTCAGCTTTTCATCTTTTCAACTTTTCAGCCTGTCAGCTTTTCAACTAGATATATGATATGTACTTTATGAAATACAGGTGGCACAGGAATATCAAGCGTTCATGGTAAGAATAATCTGGACCGTAACAATGTGCTGTTAATTGAAAAGTCTTAAGATGACTCGCAAAAGTAGGTGTCTCTCCAGGAACTGGTTCTGCTCTCTATATATGAAGTGACATTATTCACAAAACTTTGTCTACGTCAAGGATACTCTGAACGCCTCTCTGTCCCGTGCAAGCAGGCTGTAGTTGGCCAGGGCATGTGCATACATTCTACGATGTCGCTGGTCCATCGTCGTTTTGGTCTTTCTCTCCTCTCGCCAGGCACTCTGCCTTATAAAATCAGCCTTTCGATACAATCATGCCCTGTGTAATGTCCAAAATACTGTAGATTCCTTCTTATGATGGTATGTAGGAGCCACCCTTCATTTAGTTTCAGTAGTTTCAAAATTTCAATGTTCTTCTTTTTCTCCGTTAGTGATATTCCTAGGATCTTTCTGTAGCACTTCATTTCGAATGAATTTATTCTTTTGGATATTGTCTTGTTTAAAATTCTTTACAGTGAATAATAAGTGAGATTGCTGTAAAGCTGTATAACAATAGTACTTACGTAAACACAAGGTCAATCAGCTTTACAATGAAAGCACAGACTATGAGATTATAGATTTACAATGAACGAACAGACTACAGCTTTACAATATACGCACATATACACAAACACTATCAGGATATAGATTTACAATGGACGCATAGACTATCAGATTATAGCTTTACAATGAACGCACATACTATTAGATTATAGCTCGTGTTTAGTTCCCGTTATGTTTTACGTAAGCATATCACTTCTAGTCAGCGTTTAGTTCCCGATAATAATGATACTACAAGTGCATCGTGGACAATCAGCAGAATAATGACACATTAGAGACAGCAGAGATGTGGTGTTATAGAAGAATGTTAAGAACACCATAGACAGATACAAGCACGTGTTAAAGAAGAATGTTAAGAACACCATAGACAGATAAAAACACGTGTTATAGAAGAATGATAAGAACACCATAGACAGATAAAAGCACGTGTTAAAGAAGAATGTTAAGAACACCATAGACAGATAAAAGCACAATGAAGGTATCTTGAAAGACGGTACTTTACAAAAAAAAGAGTTCATCATTCACATCAGAAAAAGACAGTGCACTTATTCTGGGCACATCACGAGAAGAGGTTAGATGGAACACATTGTAAGAACAGGCAATTTTAACAGCAAGAGGGTCAACTCTATAGCTGACACCTAAAAAAACCTTAAAGGAACCCAGCACCTAGTGTATCGCTTTCAGTACACACACGTTAATTGTACTATTTTATATTATACATTCTTCTTCTTCTGCGTTCGTTCTCAAACTTCTGCAGATTAGCAGAATGTAGTCCGGTGACGAAATGCGTTGTGTCATGGTTTACAGCATTGCTGCGATATCTGCGCCTTTCGGCCTGACACATCCGACTTCAGCATGGATTTGGGTCACTGACCCTATATGGTATGGGACAGTCAACTCCATCGCATAACCTCCTTAGTCGCCTTTTACGACATGCGTGGAAGGTGAACATTGTTGCTATTCTTTGTTCCCCTTTCGGGCCCCGGCAACACACGGGCGATATTTTACATTAAAGTGATAAATCTTTGTATGTGTTCAGCCGGCAGCACAGTCACTATCATTACATATGACGGCTTCGCATCAGGCAGGTCGAGCATGAAGAAAACTATCATAAAATACAAAATCTTATTACAAAAGATCAGTCAAACCTGCGCCATTATAGGCTTCGCTGCACATCTTTGATTTTCTATATCGATCCATTCATTATTTTTTTATTTGGGTAGGGGGATAAGGGTTAATGAAGCTTTACTCCAATGCTAATACAAAGTTTCTCAAGTTTTTATGACGAAAAGACGAGACAGGGATTCTTAAAATGAGGCATGTGGACCACTCAAGGTCCACGATGTTCTTCCAGATGGCTCGCTAAATCTGAACGGCACTTTTGTACTTTTATATTAATAAGAAAAACATAAATTGGCAGATGTAATATAGAAAAAGCCGAAGTCATATGTGTAGGGTAATTAGCGCAAAATAAAAAAAAAAATTAAAAAAACAAAACAAACTATGACAGCACGACTGCATCCTGCTAGACATTGTGTACGGTCATTGTCTTGCTTCAAGGCAGATCTAGTGCAAGTTTCTTCTATAATGTCGCAGTTTAACAAGTCTACACATCGTGTTTGGTTGTGAAGTCATATTATATGGTCGTGTTTTGTGATACCAAGGCTGTTGGTGCTATCTCCTAACAAGTCTACACATCGTGTTTGGTTGTGAAGTCATATTATATGGTCGTGTTTTGTGATACCAAGGCTGTTGGTGCTATTTCCTAACAAGTCTACACATATGTTCTGTTGTGAAGTCATATTATATGGTCGTGTTACGTGATACCAAAGCTGCTGCTGCGAATCTCGGCATGGTAACTTCGACTTTAGAAACAGTACTTGCTTGGGAAGGACTGTGGTGCTGTTCGATGTCAGGGATGACACGACCAATCTTAGTTTCCAGCCTCTAATCTTAACTTAGACTAATCTGTTGACTTAACTAAACCCCCATCTCTACTTCAAGGAATTGACCTTTGTGCGTTAGTTGGAGTTCCAGAACGAACAAAAACAAAAGATAGAAATATTGAAAAAGACAAATATTCTATCTATTGTCTTTTCTCTATTTTTACTGTAAGACTTCGCACGATTGAATAACAATCGGTTTCGGACTAAAGTCAATTGATATGCAATAATATTGTGACTTCTCAAAACGTTGGTAACTTACCTCAATCCATTGTCTTCGTGGTCTCCCTCGGTATCTTGATGTTTCCATTTTCATATTGTGTGCTCTTATCGATGGCCAATTGTGTTACCAGCGTTACCAACATGACAAATATTGCACACGGTAATTTAGACAGCATCATCTGTAGCAGCGTGGTATAGAGCATGTTTGTGACGGCCAGGGTATCGCGTTCAAATCCCCCCGCAGGCTATTGCGCATCTGGACCGTACAAAAAGCAATAGCAAACTAATGAACGTATTTATATTATCTAGAAAATCACTAGAGCCAAAAGAATGTTGGATTGATAGATAGGTTATGCTGAAAAGTATACACTGCCAACTTGTTCTTTTCAAGTTCTGGTGATTCTGTTACCACTTCCAAGTATATAAAACGAAATAGACTTACGAGACTGCCATCTTCTAACATGTACTGTTCGACATTAGAGGTGACAAAAGCTTTGCATTTGAACGTGTCTTTTGATGTTAAGACATATTTCCCGCTGTTAGTAGTAAAAAGCTACACAGTCTTTTGGAACGTGGAAGTCTGTACTAATAGAAACGAGCTTTTTGCATTGTTGTTCTAGCAGGTTTAACCATATCTTATAAGAACAATTCTGAATTTTGTCGAAGATCCGAAAAAAGTTGCCAACTTTTGTTTTAATAACATTTCATAACATTTTTATCATAAACATCATTCCCTAAATGGTATTATCCTCAAGTGATTACATCAACGACACATTGACTCACATCTCAAGTGATTACATCAACGACGCACTGACTCACATCTCAAGTGATTACATCAACGACGCACTGACTCACATCTCAAATTATTACATCAACGACGCGCTGACTCACATCTCAAGTGATTACACCAACGACGCACTGACTCTCATCTAAAGTGATTACATAAACGATACACCGACTCACATATCACGTGACTATAGCAACGACGCACTGACTCACATCTCAAGTGATTACATCAACGACGCACTGACTCACATCTCAAATGATTACATCAACGACGCGCTGACTCACATCTCAAGTGATTACACCAACGACACAATGACTCTCATCTTAAGTGATTACATAAACGACACATTGACTCACATATCACGTGACTATAGCAACGACGCACTGACTCACATCTCAAGTGATTACACCAACGACTCACTGACTCACATCTCAAGTGATTACACCAACGACTCACTGACTCACATCTCAAGTGATTACATCAACGACTCACTGACTCACATCTCAAGTGATTACACCAACGACTCACTGACTCACATCTCAAGTGATTACACCAACGACTCACTGACTCACATCTCAAGTGATTACACCAACGACTCACTGACTCACATCTCAAGTGATTACATCAACGACGCACTGACTCACATCTCAAGTGATTACACCAACGACGCACTGACTCACATCTCAAGTGATTACACCAACGACTCACTGACTCACATCTCAAGTGATTACACCAACGACTCACTGACTCACATCTCAAGTGATTACATCAACGACGCACTGACTCAAAATCTAAAGTACTGTTCTGCGTCATCTCAGTCAACTACGATCAAAGGCGGAGATAAGGATGATCCACATCCAATAAAAATGCAAGATTATATCACGTGATAAAAGTAACGCGTGTCTGGTATTTGTAATCATACGCACAACTATATGTCAGGGATGATCGTCTTGTCAGCATCTTTTCACACGCCCACCCATTTTCCCAAATACAAGAAAAAGTCCTAAGTGGATTTACAAATGGTAAATGCAAGAACAAGCAAAATAATTTACCGCACAAGTTATGCAAATGTCTGGAACTAGTAAGAAATGATTAAAAGAGAAGAGAAACAAATATAAAATAGATGTTTGCAAGATATGAATGACTAATGAGCGTTTATTTAAATGGTTTGTCGTGTCCAGGTCTTTAGAGACGTTTTCGGTATGTGGGTAAAATGTGTTCACTTTACAAAAGAATAAAAAAGCGTTTATTTCTTTTTATGGGCTATACCTTTTTTTTGGAGAGATTTTTCGTGACCTCATCTGTGATGTTGTGGGTCTTTCCTATGTAGGACTTGCTTCCTATTACTTTTTCTCAGCGTTCGGTCTCAAACTCCTGCAGATTAGCAGGATGACGTTCGAAGTGTCATTGTTTGTCAATGTTTATTGTTATTGTTTATTGACAATGACAGCTGTTATTTTTATCTGCGCCTGTCAGCCTGACTCATTCGACTTCAACATGGCACTTTGACCCTAAGGGGATGGAACAGCCAACTGAACCCCATAGTCTCCTTAGTCGCTTCTTACGACACGCATGAAAGGTAAGCAATGTTGCAATTACTTGCTCCCCTTTAGAGCCCAGGAAACACACGAGCGGTTTCATATTAATGAATATCAAGTTCTGATTCGTAAAGCGGTGGGATTTGAACCCACAACAACATCCTCCCCTACCTCGTTATCTAAAGGAGCTTTCATTTAACTCCCAACATGCTACCACACAGAACAATAACATAAAAACACAACACAAAACAATAACAGAACAAACAAAACACAGAACAATAACAGAACATACGAGAACAGCACAAAATAATACATAACAAATGCAACACACAACAATAACGGAACAAACACAACACGGAACAAGAACTTAACAAATACAAAACTGAAAAATAACAGAACACACACAACACGGCAACAACATAACAAACACAAAACAATAACATAACAAACAAAACACAGAACAATAACATAACAAACACACCACAGAACAATAACATAACAAACACAACACAGAAAGATTAACTATGGAAGGAAACATTCCACGAAAGAAAACAAGAGGAATACAAGACTACGGTGGACACATGTAATCGAAGACCATCTGTATAGGACAATGTAAGAGATGCCGGACAGCTTGCAGAGAACCGAAAGACTGGCAGTGAGGACATCATTCTGCAAAAGATGAGTCACATAGAAAAAAAGTGGATAAAATAACAACGGAGGTTGTGGTTCACCTTGCACATATTCTCCATTATAGTTATGGTAAAAGAACTCTAATATAATAAAACCGGACTAACGCCCAAGGTTGACAGATTGAACCTCACCTTAAAGAGTTACCTTTTACGTTAAAATATGATTTAAAATTTTGGTGACTGAATTACTAGAACCGTTACCTCTACTGCCTTCTATAGTTTGAGTCACTAGTAAAGCGTTATTGGATTAATGTAGGTGGTTGTGAAGAGCGTACGTCATTGGTTATTGGATTAATGTATGTGGTTGTGAAGAGCGTACGTCATTGGTTATTGGATTAATGTATGTGGTTGTGAAGAGCGTACGTCATTGGTTATTGGATTAATGTATGTGGTTGTGAAGAGCGTACGTCATTGGTTATTGGATTAATTATGTGGTTGTGAAGAGCGTACGTCATTGGTTATTGGATTAATTATGTGGTTGTGAAGAGCGTACGTCATTGGTTATTGGATTAATGTATGTGGTTGTGAAAGCGTACGTCAATGGTTATTGGATTAATGTATGTGGTTGTGAAGAGCGTACGTCATTGGTTATTGGATTAATGTATGTGGTTGTGAAGATCGTACGTCATTGGTTATTGAATTAATGTATGTGGTTGTGAAGAGCGTACGTCATTGGTTATTGGATTAATGTATGTGGTTGTGAAGAGCGTACGTCATTGGTTATTGGATTAATGTATGTGGTTGTGAAGAGCGTACGTCATTGGTTATTGGATTAATGTATGTGGTTGTGAAGAGCGTACGTCATTGGTTATTGAATTAATGTATGTGGTTGTGAAGATCGTACGTCATTGGTTATTGAATTAATGTATGTGGTTGTGAAGAGCGTACGTCATTGGTTATTGGATTAATGTATGTGGTTGTGAAGAGCGTACGTCATTGGTTATTGGATTAATGTATGTGGTTGTGAAGAGCGTACGTCATTGGTTATTGGATTAATGTATGTGGTTGTGAAGAGCGTACGTCATTGGTTATTGGATTAATGTATGTGGTTGTGAAGAGCGTACGTCATTGGTTATTGGATTAATTATGTGGTTGTGAAGAGCGTACGTCATTGGTTATTGGATTAATGTATGTGGTTGTGAAGATCGTACGTCATTGGTTATTGGATTAATGTATGTGGTTGTGAAGAGCGTACGTCATTGGTTATTGGATTAATGTATGTGGTTGTGAAGAGCGTACGTCATTGGTTATTGGATTAATGTATGTGGTTGTGAAGAGCGTACGTCATTGGTTATTGGATTAATTATGTGGTTGTGAAGAGCGTACGTCATCATAAGAGTTAAGTGTACGTAATTCATAATTCTGATCAAGTTCGATTAACTAATTTCTGGATTATAAATACATGTTATATCTTCTTCTGTAAGGCTTGCTTCCTATTACTAGATGTTCTCAAACTCCTGGTTAACAGGAAGCAGTCCCGATAACGGAATGTGTTATTATGTTTTACAGATTGGCGGCGATATCTGCGCATTTAGGTGAGAATATCCGACTTTAGCATGACTTTAGGGTTACGTCCTAGAGGTGGGATAGGGAGTTCCACCTGTAAACCTCTTTACTCACCTTGACACGTGACAGTGGTGCTGTTATTTGCTTCCCTTACCACGGACTCATACAAGACATAACGTGTTTCAATCATATATACACCGTTTACTTTCCTGCGGAGCATAGTCAAGAAACACCTTCAATCTCGTCCTATCATTGACTATTACATCCAGATCTTCCGATTTTTCCTTCTGTGGAACCTAAGAAGGGAAGGTATATGTGTTGACCTGCCTGTCCCATCCTATAGGTTAGTATGACTCAACAGCCCGGATATGTTTGACCAAATACGCAGATATATCAGTCAAAATTTCAACCATGGCACAATACATTCCATATTCTGGTATGTAGTCTATTGCTAGAGTACGCTGGATCGACAACATCAAAGAGACATTACACGAACACCAAATAACATTATCTGAAGCTGTCAGAAAAGGGAGAACAAGAACATTGTATCTCCCTCGACACCCGTAAAGGGCAAAAGAGGAAGGAAAGAAGAAGAAGAAGTCTATTGCTAACAGAAAGTATAATTTCTGATGGAAATAGAGCAGACTTCAGATAGATTATAGCTGCAAAAGAAATCGCTACTAGTACAGTGGCCATTGATTAATGTTTTTCTTTCATTCTCTTGCCGTGAAAGTGAACCTCACAACTTGTGAACAAATGACCAGGATGTCATTTTACTGGCCAAATGAAAGTAACATGGCTTTGTTTGCAATAAAATTTTACGTAAAACCACTCCAAAAACAGCAGAAATCCATTACCCACACTTTAAAACAACTAAAAATAATTCATACAGCGACTGGGAAAGATAGGTTGCTAAAACCTAACAGCAATGTAGAACACAAATACCGGTCAAATAACAATCTAGAAGCCAGGTCGTGCGTGGAAGAGATAGCATGCAAATTGGCAACGCTATTTGCCGGAACAATGGCTTCAGAATTAAGTGCCTGGTATCTGTCTGGGAACAGTTGTCTCGTGTCCTCACATGATATCTGTCAACTCATTTATATTCGTGTTATTACAAGGATTCCCAAAATATTTTCTTGTTTATGAAACGCATAAAATCTATGATATTAACTTAGAAAAAAGGGGACCGAGCTGGTATAGCTGTTAAATCAGTGCCTCAACAATACAGTCATGTGGGCTGGTCCGTTATCATAAGTCTAAAGTGACGCTAAGTGATTATTTCCGTGGTTTTCATTGACCACTTTGTATACCGTGAGCCCACAGTCAATGAAAATAAATCATATGAAAATTCAAATAGAATCACTGTAAAATAATGATTCCAATGAGTCTACAGGACTGTATTATCAAGGGATGGGTTAATACATTTGCCCTGTGCTAAAGAATTCTTAATTTCGAATCTAGCCCGTGACGTCGTGTCTATAAAGTGCATTTTTTCTGAGATCCCTGGAGATTATTGTTGGAAGCTACACGGTTAGTGCTACATGGTTAGTTCTAAATGGTTAGTGCTATATGGTTAGTGCTAAATGGTTGGTGCTACATGGTTAGTGCTACATGGTTAGCGCTATATAGAGTTAGTGCTACATGGTTAGTGCTACATGGTTAGTGCTACAAGGTTAGTGCTAAAGGGTTACTGCTACATGGTTAGTACTACATGGTTAGTGCTACATGGTTAGTGCTACATCGTTAGTGCTACATGGTTAGTACTATGAGTGATACTCTTGGCAGGTGGCGTGCTAATTTTTTGTGAATTCCTTGTATTATGTATATATGATTATGTATATATGGGAAAATTCGAGTTTAATGAAGTCAATTCTCTACGCCTTTGAGCTTTTTATATGTAAAACAGAAATCAGTTAACAACGAAGAGGCGCAGGGTAATATCGGAAAGTGGTGGAAGACAAAGTATTAGAATGTAATCACTACAAAAACAGAGTAGAATGGAGCAACCCGGAGAAGACGGATGTGTCAGGCGATTGACGCAAAAGAACGCCGACACAACGCATTTGCAGTCTATGGAATGCATCCTATTGGAATTATAGTAGCACAACTGTCCCGCTGCAAGAGAGACCCGGCGGGAGTTTGAGAATGAACGGCGACGAAGTAACAGAACAAGCGAGTACAAATGAGGGAGAATATGATCAGAAAGAGATAAAGGAGGATACAGGATCGAATTGAGATTCTGCGAATAGAACATTCGCAGAATAGATGGAGGCAACACAGAATATTTGAAATTCTCCATGTCACCAGGCATGAAATGTGTGCTCCCACGTGTGGTAATCTCCAACGAGGAGCTAACGAGTTTCGCGGCTCTGGTTAGTGGCTTCACGAGTGTTTAAGTTATTTGTAATTGCCCGATAATAGTCTACAGCTTACAATTCGCGAACAATAACTTTGAAATTTTAATGTCCCAAAAACGTATTTCTAGCTATCAGAGTCAGATTCCAGCTTATGTAGCCGTGGTCTGAAAGGGGAGCAAAGAGTAATAATACTGTGACCTGCCGTGTATCTCGCAAGAAGCGACTAAGCTGTCAGTACTGAAAACACACAAGAAACTTAGATTAAAGAAACATATGTCAGCTAGGGTTTCCCCTTTCTCTCTCTCTCTCTCTCTCTCTCTCTCTCTTTCTTCTTTCTCTCTGCTCTCTCTCTTATCTCTTATCTGCTCTATATTCTCTCTTTCTTTTTTCCCTGCTGTCTCTCTTCTCTCTCTTCATTCTTTCTCCTCCCTCTTCTCTTTCGTATCTTCCCTCTTCTCCCTTTTTATTCTCTCTTCCTTTCTCTATCCTCTCTTCTCTTTTCCCCTTTTCTCGCTTACAATCACATGATGTCAACTCTTTGCCACGCCAATATATCAGAATATCTAATATTTTATCACGCTGTCATCCTCGATCTTGTTCGTGTAAACTATATTCTCCAGACCTCCCTGTCTCATAACATGTCTAGAAAATAAAGATTGTCTATTTCTAATATTATTAAATAACCCCGGTCTCACATTTGACACTTTCAGCATCTCTTCGTTAGTCTTTCAAGTTGCTCATGGTGGTCTTAGCATTCTTCTATACAACCACATTTCTGTTAGCTCTAATTTTCCACTATTCTCTTTATTTATTGTCTAAGACTCGCATCCTTACGTTAGACTCTGTAGCTCCGCAGAACAATCTTCCTAAACTTTATTCACAGGGACTTATTAAACAGTCTATTGACAGGGACATATTAAATAGTCTATTGTCAGGGACATATTAAACAGTCTATTGTCAGAGAAATATTAAATATTCTATTGTCAGGGACATATTAAACAGTCTATTGACAGAGACATATTATATATTCTATTGTCAGAGATATATTAAACAGTCTATTTTCAGGGACATATTAAATTGTCTATTGACAGGGACATATTAAATAGTCTATTGTCAGGGACATATTAAACAGTCTATTGTCAGAGACATATTAAACAGTCTATTTTCAGGGACATATTAAATTGTCTATTGACAGGGACATATTAAATATTCTATTGTCAGAGACATATTAAACAGTCCATTGTCAGGGACATATTAAACAGTCTATCGTTAGGGACATATTAAACAGTCTATTGTCAGGGACATATTAAACAGTCTATTTTCAGGGACATATTAAACAGTCTATTGTCAGGGACATATTAAACAGTCTATTTTCAGGGACATATTAAACAGTCTATTGTCAGGGACATATTAAATAGTCTATTATCAGGGACAGAATATTCTTGAATAAACATTAGTGCTTCTTAATGTCTGTCTACATATTTAAAGTTTGAAGAAATAATGTCCATTTCAGGGGCGTAGATACGATTTCAGTAAGGAGGTGGCTGTACCTAAGAACTATAATTTGTCAATTTTCGTGTGTAATTTCCTCCGTCTAGTGAGAAATTCTATGCATTTTCTTACGAAAAAATCGTTATGTGTAGGATTTTAACACCCTGTTGCTACATTGCTAATAATAAAAGTCTTTTATGATTTGGAGGGGGGTGTGAACCCCCCCCCCCCCTCTCCTTGATGTATGGGCTTGGTGTACTGAATAAAACTAAACAATTAGATATTTGTCTGTTGTTCTTTGTCCATCACATGCTGATGATGGTCATTTGTTACATCCACTTGATGAAATTCAGTTAGAGTGACGTCCTTGACTATGAGTTCGCAGATGGCTAGTAAGCGCTATTCTGACCTCAAATGTCTTTGGATAGTTCGAGCAAGGGATGAGAATTGCAGATAGTTTTTGATCTACCCGTGACTTTCTAGCTGCTCTCCGTTGTTGAGCTGCTGTATTTCTCCTATGTTCCACAAGATGATGCACTTTTTTTTAAAAGACATAGGCTAACACTATAAAGAACTAATGTTTACTAAATTCACACTAAACAATTAGACACTTTGATTAACTAATGTTTAGTGTTAGAATAAGTAAATATTGGTTCTACAAAGTGTTCAATTATTTCAGAGTTAGAATTAGTAAACATTAATACATCGAGTTAATTAAATCTCAAAAACAGAATCAGAAATAAATACGAACAAGTAAGCCTATAATTAATAAGACTTACTGACGTAAGTATATAAGAAAATTAAGGGAAAATATCCAAAGTATCGACCGAACGACCTTAATCATTGTAGCAAGAAATGTGCAGTTAAAATCTACATAAAAAGTTCTTTATATATATATCTGGAATAATGATGTTCGAAGCAAGTACGCGAATTAAATCTATGAATTAATTAGATGAGTTGACGACATTTAGTAGAGAGGTGAAGAGGGGGATTTCTCGGAGGTGATAATGAGGATCAGGAGAAAGGTGTTGGTTGGTTATTGTATGTGTAAAGTGGGTCAATGAAATGGTTATATTTTGCAGTCTTATTATTTTGAGAGATTTTAGTAGTTTTTACATGGTAGAATCAGCGATATGAGTCGACCGATTTACTAACTTGAGAATATACATAAAATATATATTTTTTTATGTTTGTATTTCTATCTGTCTGTTCACGTTTCATAGTGACATGTGTTTATGTTTATATCTGTATGTACACGTTTCATAGTGATAAATGTATGCATTGATTCTATCACATGATGATGATGGTTACCATTTTTACATCCACTGGGGATTGCTATGAAGAAGTGAGATGGAGGTTGGCCATTACATCAGATAAAGACTGATTTAAATTGAAAAAATATAGCTAGGATACAATAAAATAACAAAATTAACTTTCCTTAGATATTGTATATTCCCAGCTGCAATATATGGCTGTGAATATTGGAAAATCAACTAATAAGATGAGAAACAAAAAAATTGCAGCATTTAAACACAATGTTACAGAATAATCATCAAAATACTATTTAACTAAAAGATCACCAATAGAGGCATTCTGAGAGAACTTAAATTAAAATAAAACTGGTCAAACAATATGATTTTCTACCGAAAACTACAATATTTTGGTCATATCAAACAACATGAGAGTCTAGAAAAGACCATAATAGAAGGGATAATGCAAGAGCAAAGAAAAGTGGCATGTCACGTAGAAAAGTGACACAGGATATCAAAGACAAGCTAACATGACACTTACAGAAGCAGCAAGATTGGCTCAAGAGCGGCACGAGTTTCAAACGGCTGTATTCACTACTCTGTCCGAGATACCTGATGATGATGACTTAAACATTAATTTACGGTCATGTCCTTGACCCGTGATTTCCTAGATGACTAGTAAGTCTATAATTCCCGCAAATAACACTGGACAAGGAATAGATGATCACTTTAGATGGTGTTTGATCTGCCCATGTCTGTCTAACCAATACATGCCGTTAACTGATATATTTCTCTGTTTTCTCCCACAAGATCGTATTCATTATTTGTCTGTGGAGCTCTATTTCATGCATCCTCTTCCCATACTATGAGCATCCTCTTCCCATACTATGAGCATCCTCTTCCCATACTATGAGCATCCTCTTCCCATGCTATGAGCATCCTCTTCCCATGCTATGAACATCCTCTTCCCATGCTATGAACATCCTCTTTCCATGCTATGAACATCCTCTTCCCATGCTATGAACATCCTCTTCCCATGCTATGAACATCCTCTTCCCATGCTATGAACATCCTCTTCCCATGCTATGAACATCCTCTTCCCATGCTATGAACATCCTCTTCCCATGCTATGAACATCCTCCTCCCATGTTATGAGCATCCTCTTCCCATGCTATGAGCATCCTCTTCCCATGCTATGAACATCCTCTTCCCATGCTATGAGTTATAACTGTAGGTTTCCATCAGCGCATACCATATGTGTTCATAGGTTCATCAATCCTCATCTCAATAACACCTCCAGAGTATAGAGTCTGAAAGTCCCAGTTCGACGCTGATTTCTCAGCCTCTTTGAACATCTGTTATGTTTCTATGTACGGGATGTTTCGATCTTTACGACAATCTAACGCAGTCTTGAGAGAGACCATGATTCATACTTGCGAAATTCGTCAGGGCGGACAATGTCGCAATAACGCATTAGCTATGTCTAATCGACCCATTGATATGCCTATTGACACTGTGTACATGCTCGCCAGTGTATCAGCTCGTTCATTATTCTTCCCATGTATTCATAATTGTCCGGCTATGTGGCGGATGGTGCTGTGTGCGTCTGTGACGTCAAGGTACCAAGTTAAAATCCAGTTGCAGACAATTCTGTTTCCTGACCGCTAAGAAAGCAATGGCAAACTACTGTGTGTATTTATATTGCCTAGACAATCATTACAGCCAAAACATTCTGTGCTGCTTACTGTAACCTATATTGGACATGCTACCAATTTCTTTTAAATTCATGATTTATGTCAAAGGATTTCAGTGAGACCATTAACTAGTCAATTTAGCGCTTCTTTTGACTACCTTGATAACGTATGCCCATTTGAATCTCACTATAGAGATATCTTTGGTAGGCGATGATCGGGCATACATGCCCAGCGAATCTGTGTCAGCATCAGAATAGTGTCAATCTTACGGATACCAACTCTGTTGATGACAGCGGTATCCGAAGTCGTGTAATGTCATCTACTTCTTCTTCTTCAGTGTTCATTCTCAAACTACCACTGGGTCTCTCTTGTAGCAGGACAGCAGTCCTTCTAGATTCCAGTAGGATGTAATCCAAAGAATGGAAATGCGTTGCGTCGCCGTTTTAAAAATAAAAGGTTCAAAAGCCGGAGAGGTTTGACCTCACTGTACTCGATGTCCCGTGTCTACTCCGTCATTCTCAACGAAATGGCACGCCGCCTGCAAAGTGTACCATTCATATCACGTAACTCTGTATCTTCAAGTGATTTCCTAGATGACTAGTAAGTCTATATTTCTCGCAAATGACACTGGACAAGGAATAGATGATCACTTTAGATGGTGTTTGATCTGCCCATGTCTGTCTAACCAATACATGCCGTTAACTGATATATTTCTCTGTTTTCTCCCACAAGATCGTATTCATTATTTGTCTGTGGAGCTCTATTTCATGCATCCTCTTCCCATACTATGAGCATCCTCTTCCCATACTATGAGCATCCTCTTCCCATGCTATGATCATCCTCTTCCCATACTATGAGCATCCTCTTCCCATGCTATGAGCATCCTCTTCCCATGCTATGAACATCCTCTTCCCATGCTATGAACATCCTCTTCCCATGCTATGAACATCCTCTTTCCATGCTATGAACATCCTCTTCCCATGCTATGAACATCCTCTTCCCATGCTATGAACATCCTCTTCCCATGCTATGAACATCCTCTTCCCATGCTATGAACATCCTCTTCCCATGCTATGAACATCCTCTTCCCATGCTATGAACATCCTCTTCCCATGCTATGAACATCCTCTTCCCATGCTATGAACATCCTCTTCCCATGCTATGAACATCCTCTTCCCATGCTATGAACATCCTCTTCCCATGCTATGAACATCCTCTTCCCATGCTATGAACATCCTCTTCCCATGCTATGAACATCCTCTTCCCATGCTATGAACATCCTCTTCCCATGCTATGAACATCCTCTTCCCATGCTATGAACATCCTCTTCCCATGCTATGAACATCCTCTTCCCATGCTATGAGTTATAACTGTAGGTTTCCATCTGCGCATACCATATGTGTTCATAGGTTCATCAATCCTCATCTCAATAACATCTCCAGAGTATAGAGGCTGAAAGTCCCAGTTCGACGCTGATTTCTCAGCCTCTTTGAACATCTGTTATGTTTCTATGTACGGGATGTTTCGATCTTTACGTCAATCTAACGCAGTCTTGAGAGAGACCATGATTCATACTTGCGAAATTCGTCAGGGCGGACAATGTCGCAATAACGCCTTAGCTATGTCTAATCGACCCATTGATATGCCTATTGACACTGTGTACATGCTCGCCAGTGTATCAGCTCGTTCATTATTCTTCCCATGTATTCATAATTGTCCGGCTATGTGACGGATGGTGCTGTGTGCGTCTGTGACGGCCAAGGTACCGAGTTAAAATCCAGTTGCAGACAATTCTGTTTCCTGACCGCTAAGAAAGCAATGGCAAACTACTGTATGTATTTATATTGCCTAGACAATCATTACAGCCAAAACATTCTGTGCTGCTTACTGTAACCTATATTGGACATGCTACCAATTTCTTTTAAATTCATGATTTATGTCAAAGGATTTCAGTGAGACCATTAACTAGTCAATTTAGCGCTTCTTTTGACTACCTTGATAACGTATGCCCATTTGAATCTCACTATAGAGATATCTTTGATAGGCGATGATCGGGCATACATGCCCAGCGAATCTGTGTCAGCATCAGAATAGTGTCAATCTTACGGATACCAACTCTGTTGATGACAGCGGTATCCGAAGTCGTGTAATGTCATCTACTTCTTCTTCTTCAGTGTTCATTCTCAAACTACCACTGGGTCTCTCTTGTAGCAGGACAGCAGTCCTTCTAGATTCCAGTAGGATGTAATCCAAAGAATGGAAATGCGTTGCGTCGCCGTTTTAAAAATAAAAGGTTCAAAAGCCGGAGAGGTTTGACCTCACTGTACTCGATGTCCCGTGTCTACTCCGTCATTCTCAACGAAATGGCACGCCGCCTGCAAAGTGTACCATTCATATCACGTAACTCTGTATCTTCAAGTGATAATGCACAGGGATCTCCGAAATATCACACTGTAAACAAGACGACACGAGCCGGATTTGAACCCATGACATTCTGAAAACAAAGCGAATAGCTTAACCACTGCTGCTAGGGAGATCCCCGTCGATTTTCGCCATTTTACTAATACATCCGTTATCGGCGTTGTCTTGCCATCTGATATTCATCATCTTTGCGGGTTATCCATCAATTACGTCAATAGTTTTTTGCTATTCCTCTTGTCAACAAACTGTCAAAAATCTTCTTCATTATTTCATACATTTTCATTTGCACACCTAAACAATTTTTCACTTGCACACCTATACAATGTTTCACTTGCACACCTAAACAATTTATTTTACAGAAAAACTACCACAAAAACATTATTTTTTTTCAATTTATTCGAAAAATATTTCGAATATACACAATTTAATTGGTATACTGGTTTGTTGTGAAGACATGCTGTAGTGTCGTGTTTGGTGATACCATGAATGCTGGTGCGCAACTCGGACTTTACTTTCGACTTCATCACCCGTGCTTGCTTGAGCAAGACTGTGGTTCTGTTCGATGTATGGGATGACCCCGTCTATCTTAGTTTCCAGCCTCTTTCATCTAGACCAAGCTCATTCTCACTTTAAGGAGTTGGAATCGACGGAGAATTGGTATATATATATGACAGTTTTTTTATGTCAACTTCAGTAAACGCTAATCCCATTGTTTACAACAACTTCTGTAAACTCTTCTCCACTTTTCAACAACAACTTCTGTAAACTCTACTCCACTTGTAACAACTATCAAACTTTCAGACCCCAACCAGAAATTGTTACAATTGCTAACATAATTTACAGATATCCCCTTTCTGAGACTAATTTCGTAGAAGTGATTGATCTTCTTTACGTCTAGGCGATATACTATCCATGTTTCACTAGCGCATATCACTTGGAGTACATTGCTCTGTAAACCTTCAGCTTAGCATGTTAGTCTGTTGGCTAAATGCTTATCTATGTCACACATTTGCATAAAAACAGAACGCAACGTTAGAACATAGCGCTAGAACATAAAGACAGAACATAAAGACCGAACATAACGACAGAACATAACGACAGATCATAAGACAGAACATAACGACAGAACATAACAACAGAACATAACGACAGAACATAACGACAGAACATAACGTAAGAGCATAACTACAGAACATAACTACAGAGCATAACGACATGACATAACAACAGAACATAAATACAGAGCATAACGACAGAACATAACTACAGAGCATAAGACAGAACATAACGACAGAACATAACGACAGAACATAACGACAGAACATAACGATAGAGCATAACTACATAACATAATGGGAGAGCATAACGCTAGAACATAACGACAGAACATAAAGACAGAAGATAGAACATAACGAGAGAACTGAAACTTCTGCCTGCTTCCATTCTTCTTCGTTGTTCGTTCTCAAACTCTTGCAGATCAGCAGGCTACAGTAAATAACGAAATGCGTTGTGTCACGGTTTATAGCGTAACTGCGTTATATATATATTCCTTTCAGCCTGGCACATCATACTTCAGGAGTGTTTCTGGGTTGCTTTGACCCTATGGAATTGGACAGTCACCTTTACCCCAAAACCTCCTTAGTCACCTCTTACGATATCATTTGCGGGAAACATTGTCGATATTCTTTGCTCCTCCTTCGGGTCGCGGTAACGCTAGAAGGTATGTACTTGCAGTCGCTCACAAATCTCCAGTACTCCGTTTTACTTCTTTCGGATCACAATTTTTCTACAGTTCTACCCTGTATCGAACTCCGAGACTCAAGCAGACATTAGAAAATGTATATATCACCTAATCCAGCCAACACGACACACGATTTTAATCTTAATTATGTGTAGGAATTATGTGAACCATCAATTAAATTAACTTTGTAGGCAGACAGCATTTTCCCCTCAAGTATTATTGATTTCCAATTGCCAAGAGATCTTTCAATAATCATCTTGTGTTATCATTGTTATTAGTTGGATGAGCTGGTCTCATTTACTGTTCACGCTCTTTCAACATCAGACATGGCATACTTCATTATTATCACGATGTAGGAAGAGGATCTCCGTGGGTTTGTGGTCAAGCCCGAGGTAGCGAGTTTTATGCAGAGCTGCGATGTGCTGTTCACACATGCATTTTTTTTCGAATGTACCTTGATAATTATCTCTTACAGAGTTACGCGTCCTGAATGATATTCTCGATGGCTGCCACTGTTGTTGAACAAAAATAGGTATAAGTGTTACCAAAATTAGTCATCAAACATTCTAACAACGAGACACCGTGAGAGACGACGTTTCGACTAACAAGCCTATATCAGGACAAACAAGGACCACAGTACACAAATCTTACATAGATACACACATGGTTGTGATAGAAAGGAAAGGAAAGGGGAGAAGGTCACAAGCGAACGGACGACAGAGGTAGCAAATATAGCTCAGCATGACAGGGGAGAAGAAGGTGTGAGGGAAAGATAGTGGTTAGAAAGGAGGGGAATTTGCACTGAAAAAGGGAAAATAGATAAGACATAATGCAAGTAAAATAAAATAAATTAAAAATACGTATCTGGAAAATAGTCGGCGTGAAATAAAGAAGTATGAAACCGAGATGCCGGGTTAAATAGCAGCCAGTGGACAGTTCCCACGCGTTGAAAGACGCAGAGGCGAGAAAAACATGTTGTTGAGTTGGAATTAATACATACGAGAAAACAATAAAAGTATAATGTAGCACATTGGTTTGTCTGGTAGGATTCTGGTAACACCGCGGATTTTGATCATGTTGGGTGAGGAAGACATAACACCGAGTGAGTACTGTTGTATCACTCTTGTTCCCTGTGCCAGGCAGTGGATCATTTACTTTCAGCTCCAGATTATGTTCCTCTGGCATTCTTTTTTATGTGAAGAATGTTTCTGAGTTTTTGCAAGCAACAGATGACTGTTTCACTTGATGAGGCTGTAGGTGGCAGTGCCACGAGTGGGACATACGTCTGCTCCGAGGAAAACATGAGAGATTAACAGACGAGATGTAAACTAGAGTGCGTTTATCAATAGTTGATAACTGATATTGTCTATTATCTCCGTAATTACTAAGTGTATGGGCTTCATATTTTGCATGAGTGTATTATTTTATAACCACATTAAAGATATACGATTAATTATTATCTAGATTGAACGGATTAATCGCTGCAGTCGCTACGAATGTCGTTCTTAAGGTAGTAATGATTTGATTTTATGTGGACAAGAAATTTTACAATAATTGCTGGTATAGGTGTATCGTTCATTTGTTGTAGCATGGTTAAAAATACAGTATGTAGAATGTAATATTTTTCTTTCGTTGTATTGATATTATATGCAACGAGATATAAAGTTAACAGTTAAACGTTTATGAAATTGTAGTATTATTTATTATTTACAAATTATCTTGTTAATTTAAAATAAACGTAAACATACATTGTACTTACCATAGTCATCATCACATTTTCGTCCTAATATGAACATTATAAGTACTAGTGGTGGCATTTTGAAATCTTCACCCCACAAATTTTCTGAGGTAAAGTTAGAATGTGGAGAAATTGAAAAATATCCAGCATTTAATATAATCAGTCCAGACCTCATGTTGCCCAACATTACCCTTACACCTATTATTTTGCTCTACGTGATTGTTTTAGAGATAACTTCATTTCTCATCAAAGGACTAAAGCTTATTACGTTTAACTATTGTCAATATGGTCTTGTTGTCCAGCAAGGGTATATATTATAAATCTCATATGTCTTTACAATGATAGATGTGTCACTTCTGCTGTGTTGTTTTCATATGTTTACTATTATATTGATGTTATCTAAATCCTTTTTCTTCTCCGTCTTTCCCTGACCTTATTTCTAATTATTCTAATATTTCTATTCATATTCCGATGAATCGCAATGATCGATAATTGAAGTTGGTTGAATGAAGCGTAACCCATCTTTCCGCCACTATTCATCTTCTACTTGCAATATATGGTCTTTACATTTTATCCAGAATTCTTTGTCAATGGCGGAGAGTATATTATATGCAGTTTTCAAACATCATTAAGTTTGAAGTCTTTGTTTTTCCTTTGTCACTGTTCCCAGAATTTTAGCCCAAACAAATTCTATTGGATTTAACTTTGAATGGTAAGGTGATAATCTTAGACATCTATGGTCATGCTACTCTATAATTTTATCAATGTGAACAGTCTGTGTTCTGTATGCATTTTTATCAGCAATAGTAACTCCTGTTTCATATGAATTTCAGTAAATGGAATATGTTCTTCTTTAAGCCATATCTTTATCACCTTCTTAGTAGATGAGGATGTAGGGATCTTATGCTACAACATTATGGTAAGAAGCATTGACCATTACCAGACAGGAGGGTCTATCTAATTTTGGAAATACAGTTTTCTCTCTCTACTCTCTAAATTCATCTAAGCACGATAGTCTCGATTATCGTTAGATTTGGAAATGACAATTCAATAAAAACATGTCGAATATGAGATCTTTCAATCAACACACCCGTAACCTGTTAGGGTCGTAGGGGTACCACATTTGATGCTTCAGCACACAGTTCTCCAGCGACTACTATCCTCAACGATGCGGATAAGTGAGGAAAAATTGTGTCCTTCCATTCCTTCGTGTTGTCTGTCCATGTCTTTACTCTGTTTCTTCCTCCTTCGACGGTTGCCTGGAGTATTGTTTTTTGACAAGGAATCATGCCTGCATACGTGTCCAAAATATGAGATACACCTTTGAGGACACTGGAGTTTAACTATTATTTTAAGATATAACTATGAAATCTCTAAAAAATAACCGCTGACTAAATGTCGCACTCATAAAACAATTAATTTCCGTTCCAAGATTGAGGTATTTGGTGCGTCGATAGGCATTTCACAGTAATATAATTCAATCACTGATGACGTCTTCTTATTTTATCTTGCTGTTAATTTGCAAGTATATACTTTGCCAGCAGCCAGAAAGAGTTGGAGAGAAAAAAACTATAAACAAATAAGACGCATTTCCACTCATTGACAGAATATATGGTAATTTGTACCGTAAACCCATCTACTTTTATGGCTATCAAGAAACAAGTATTGCTTCTTAAATAACGACATTCGTAGCAATTGCTGCGATAAATCCGTTCAGTCAAGATACTAATTAATCATAAATATTTAACGTGGCTATGAAATAATACACTCAAGCAAAATATGAAGCCCATGCGCTCAGTAATTACGGAGATAATATACAATATCTGTGATCAACAATTGATGAATGCACTATGTATGTGTTTGTGTTCAATTGAAAAAAAATCGCAACTTGTGTTAATATTTTTACCAAACTCGCCAATCAGCATCCACGGTGTGGCTCTAATCGCATGTTTTTTTTAAAGGATGCGCAATAGCCAAATTCCCCAAAAACGTATTGATTTAAGTTGCAAGACAAAGTAGTATGACTCTCTCCACAGAGATTTATCTCTCTAAATACAAGCAAAGAACTAGCTACCTCATGTTTCACATCACTGTAGCAGGTGGTTGTTAGCATGAATATACAGATTGTGTTTATGTTTTTTTCACGACGCACTGTCTAAGACTATGTTGCAAGGAAAATTCGAGGGTAGAAGGAGAACAGACGGTCAGAGAAAATCCTCGATTGATAACATCAAGGAATGGTCTGGGTATGATTTTTCTACATTTTCCCAAATGGCCTAGGACAAGGTATTTGAAGAGCTATCTGTGCTGATTTCTCCAGTGTAACAACCCAACGGCCCTAACTTGTTCTGCGTCTTATTATTATTATTATTATTATTATTATTATTATTATTATTATTATTATTATTACTATTATTATTACTATTATTATTACTTTTACATGCATTTGATACTGGTGTAAAAGAACATTAAACAAAATTATAATAAAATGCAGGTACTGTAAACAAAATCAGGAAATTTGTATTCACAACCGCCTTATGCAGTGGTCAAGTTGAAATTTGTTAAAAAGACATGATACCCTTTTAACCAATTTGTATCACTTAACGCTGACAAAGGTATAGAAAACTAACTGAACTGTAAAGGAAATCTTACCCATAAATGATGTCTACAATTGTTTATCTATGTTTACCCTATCTCTCCCCCCTTGTCAACAAACTATAAAGAATTCATGAACCAACCCAACTTAATTATGTAAGAAACCACCCCCCTCCCGCCGAAAACAATTGTTTGCAGTAAAATTACGAAATAACTACGATATTTACAGATTTTTCGCAATTTTTTTCAAATTCTTATAATTTAATTGGTGTATACAAATATTGTTAACATCATCTTATGTCAAACTCCCTTCCCCACCGCCACCCCCCCCCCTCATGCAAAAACTGTCATACATTTTCAGACGTGTTCCCCTCTTACTGCTGATGGGATTTATGAGCAGTCATAATCAACATTTGACTAGAATTTTGAGTCCTGAATACTCTAGGCTGCTGGAGCGGAGAGCGGAGCATTTATTGGAATGTCCCATGTGCCTAGTTTCTAATCAAGAACTAATGCATTGAGAATGATCGAAATGGAAGTGACCAGGGGTGAGGGCAGAAAGTGTGACTTACTGGTACGATTCAAAGAGCTTGTAATAAATATCTGACTGGGACTTTGATGCACTTTCGTGTCTGCTGGAACGAGCTCGGCGCAGATATGGGAAAGTACCTTATACTAGAATATAGTTTATGGTTGTTCGCCCGCCACATGATGATGATGACCATTTATTACATCAACTTTTGAAATTCAGTTAGAGTTATGTCCTTGACTATGAATTCGTAGATGCTTGATAAACCATATTATGTCCGCAATTGTCATTAGACAATTCGGTAATTGGATGATCACTGTAGATTGTTTTTTTATATACCCTGACCTTCTAGTTCTGTGTTTGCCCACGTCCCACAAGGGGAAATTTGATTGTTCAGGGGACAACTTGAAAGTTGTAAGTAGACTTCATTTAGGGAATAGTTAATTATTTTATTATTAATATATATATATATAATGTATATATATATATATATATATATATATATATATATATATATATATATATATATATATATATATATATATATATATATATATATATATATATATATATATATATATATATATATATATATATATATATATATATATATATATATATAAAATATATATAAAATGTATATATATCAATATGTCCGGCTCTGTGACGGAATCATACAGGAGACGTCTATGACGGCCAAGGTGCCGAGTTCGATCCCCACAATGAGCAATTTTGCATCCGGACCGTTCAGAAAGTACTGGCAAACTACTGGAAGTATTTCTATTACCCAGAAAATCAATACACCCAAAAAATGCTGGATTGATAGCCACGTCCTGAATAGGATATGCTACCAATTAAATATATATTTTGAACAGAATTTTAGAAAGAATTAGGTGATGCGTAGTAAAAAAAACAGGTTTGGAAACACTGCTCTAGCTGCTCTCCGCGGATGATCTGATGCATTTCTCTTCTTTATACAATATGCTGTCTTTTTTTTAATCTGTAACTCTTTTCTATGCAAGTTCTTCCCATGTAACATCGTTTATTTTAAAAAAAATTTCAGTAATGTCATTAATGAGTCATTACAGCGATTCTTTTGGCCACCTTGAGAACGAATATCATTCCACAATTCACCATAGAGAAGTATCTTTGATAACTGTGGTCTAGAATACGTACCACATGACCAGCCAAATATGTAATATGTTGAAGCATGCCCTGGTTCTAGATAGGACATAGATTTCAAACGATTGTTACCGTCGAAGACGGTTGCGTCGAGCCTATGGCGTAAATAAAACGGCGACACAACGCATTGCCATTCTTTGGACTACATCCTGCTTGAAATATAGTGGGACCATTGTCCTACTACAAGAGAGATCACGCGGAAGTTTGAGAATGAACGCTGAAGAAGAAGAAGCAATTTTTAATTTTTTTTAGGCGTCACCAATAAATACAATCATATTGCCAGTGCAATAAGGACGATCAGCCTGCGAACCAAGAGTATTTTCGACCTAACTGCGTTCATGAGACGGTTCAATTAACTACTCACCTTTGTACTGAAGAGATTTATCTTCATGTTTTGTACCTGGGCACGCAGGTGTTAGGGAAATGCGCGCCCCTGTGGTCCCGAGGCCCGAAAAGGGAGCAAAGAATAGTAACACTGATACCTTCCATGTATGGTGTATATGAAGACTAAGGAAGTTAGTGTTGGAGTTACCTGTCTCATCACATGTAGGATCAGAGTGACCCAGAAGCTATCATGAAGTCGAATCTGTCAGGTCAAAAGGGCGCATATATCGCAACAAAGTTGTAAACACTGCGTATTACATACTCCAAATTACATTCTGCTAATCTGCAGGGTCTTGAGAACGAACGCAGAAGAAAAGGAGAAATGAAAGATGAGACAGATTTGCCATCATGACCACAGTGACTAGAGGTAGTTCAATAGAAAGTGCTTATATTTTGAATGTAATCATGGAGTTGAACCAGCTGGTAGATATGAGGTGTATTTCTTCTTCCGTATCTATGACCAGAATGCAGTATCTGGGAGTAAAGTTTGGTGGTGCAAGAAACAAGCGGCATATAGGAATGAAAAGACGAGTTATCAACCACCACAGAACCAGAAAAATCAGTTTCTACATGTTGAAGGACTTACTGAATATGAGATCAGACAATCTATGGACTTGTCCGAAGTGTCATCTGTCATGATGATCTGATGACTAACTAAGCAGGCCCAAAAAAGCAGGTAAAAACTCGCCTCTTAATGTTTGCCCTTCTCGCTCTTGCCAAACGATAGATCATCAAATATCCCACGAGAACCTGGTATTAGTTTTTGTTATAGGAAAAGTCAGTTACCACAAGCTGAAGAATATACTGAGTATAAGATCGGATCACTTATGGACTTGCCCGGCAGTTGCCACAAGCTGAAGAATATACTGAGTATAAGATCGGATCACTTATGGACTTGCCCGGCAGTTGCCACATCTGAAGAATATACTGAGTATAAGATCGGATCACTTATGGACTTGCCCGGCAGTTGCCACAAGCTGAAGAATATACTGAGTATAAGATCGGATCACTTATGGACTTGCCCGGCAGTTGCCACAAGCTGAAGAATATACTGAGTATAAGATCGGATCACTTATGGACTTGCCCGGCAGTTGCCACAAGCTGAAGAATATACTGAGTATAAGATCGGATCACTTATGGACTTGCCCGGCAGTTGCCACAAGCTGAAGAATATACTGAGTATAAGATCGGATCACCTCATTGTCCGGGGTGTTATGGTAAATGATCAAACCACTTATTAACTAACTACAACTGAACTGGCCCAGTTATATGATACTGGTATATAGTCAAGAATTAAGTTAGAATGAACGCTGAGCTGAAACTATAAGCCGCTATACTGAAGGATTTACTGAGTCAGGAATCAAATAACCCGCAGACTTATCCACATTGACAAAAGAATACATGCCTAAAACCACAAGAGTTGCACGGTAGGCTAGTTCATAATTTCTATTGAGTTTGCTTTCTATCACTCGGTTACAGCTTGTCAGGTTCGAAAACAAGTTGAAAAAAAAACAAATTCCCCGCCTGACACTACTACTTCTCTAGTCGACCCAATTGTAAATAGATGCCTGAATGGGTTGCGGAAGGTAAACACAGCAAGGAAGGGAACTGGCCATTCCATCTAGTAGTTGCTGCGGCTTAGTACTTGAAGAGTTTCATCCCCGACGGCAGGTTTCTACCATGGGACCTACCTTTACCTTTACAATACACATAACTCGTAAATACCAAGAAGCAGTTATGCGTTTATTTTCTGGAAACAAGAAAACATTAACGACAACAGAGGAGACTGGCAGAAAAAAACCGTAACATTTAGTTAACTTACGATTTCAGAGACACTGTAATCTTGACTCCTGGAGTGTTCTTGTTTTCTTCTCTGCGGGAGTTCACTGTGATCTTGTCTGAGGTGATGAGTTGGGTTCGACGACGGCGCTTTTTAGATTTGTTTGAATCTGTACCACAGATAATGTCAATCTTTATTAAAGTTTCTTGTCAAATTTGTGTCACGTTGTTACTTCCCTTTCACGTATGTCGCGGAAGAATGCGAAAGTCCCTGAAAAAAAATAATGTAAGAATTTATTGATTAGTATTGATCACGTGATCTTTGTTATGACACGTGATATGTTTACAAAAGTTTGGACTTGATGTTTCTCGAGTCGGGATAAGAATATGTATTATATGCGTCTTATAAAATTGAATTATGCCACTCTATTACACTATTTAAGGTTTTTCATGATAAAAATATAAAATTACTGAATATTTCAAGTGTATTAGACTCAGGTATACATAATAAATAAAACAGTATCAATATCTTGGACACATAGTCACAAATGATGGCAGATGTGAAACAGAAGTTAAATGGAGAACAGGAATGGCTAAAAGTACCTTCAATGACATGAGGAAAATAGTAATACCAAAAGAAATAATTACAAACAAGTTAAAAATGAGAATTATAAAATGCTACATCTGTTCTATATTAACGCATGTCTCAGTAACATGGACACTAAATAAACATTTAGAAGACAGAATTGGTGCCTTTGAAATGTGGGTATGTAGAAGAATAGGGAGAACATTATGGAAAGAGAAGAAAATAAACAAAAAGGTTTTAGAAACACTTTATATGAAGAAAGAATTACTAAGAGAAATAAAGATCAGGTAAATAAAATATTTTGGACACATTAAAAGACATGATACCTTATTGAAGACCTTACTTGAGTGTAAAGTCAAAGGTAAGCGAGCAAGAGGTAGGCAGAGATACAAGTGAGAGAGTAACATCACAGGATGGTCAGGTTACAGTCTAGCAGATTGCACCAGTAAAACAAGAGACAGTGATGTTGGAGGTCTGTTGCAGCCAACCTTCGTTGCGGAGATGGCACTTGATGATGATACATAATATTATAATGGTATAGATGAGATATTAGACTCAGGTATACACTACCCAAGAACTACAACAACATGCAGCGAACTACACGATATTCAGAAAAATGACTTGTTCCCTATGTGCCGCCCTAAATAAAAGGAAATATACCTTCTAAAATGCAAAAACATTTTTTGTTTAGACATTTTAAAAATAGAAATTGCAGTTACAAATTTTACTACACGCAGAATATCATACAAATCATGTATCGTCTTGAAAATTTCAATGATCAGTCAAAAGATATATGGCTTTAAAGGGACATAACTGTTAGAGATGTGAACACAAAAATGATCAAGGTATTTGAGTTAAAATGCTTATTTTAAAAAAAACAAAAACAATATGACTCCACAAAAAATATTTTAAAAAAAACAACACATTGCTATATGTATTCGTTATATTTAGTTTTTAGCACATGATCCAGGCTTTCTCAATAGAGCAGTTTCTTGTTGTTTTAATAGTACCGATTCAATAAAATAATTTCCATTCTGTAACAATAATCTATAAGGCCCTCAAAAATGCACTTGTAAAATATGCGTCGCCACCAGATTTACACTTCGTAGATACGTGAACATCAAATGAATTAACTAAACAGATTTTTCTGAAGAATAAGCGTTTCCATTAAGTTCTGCCAAAAAGTATGCTCTGCATTCTGGTCAAACATGGCGTCACTCATCTTTGGCTCATGCGACTAATACGATATTCTTATTGTGCACTGAATAAACTGTGTGTTGCCAGTCAATGGAAAGTCATATCAACCATAACCACGAAAGGTAAAAAAAAAAACAGGAAGGTGTGAAAAAAGTATAGATTCATAACATTAGTTAAAGACTGGACAGGATTAAGATTCTTCACACTTAAGCAAAGAACCAATAATAGAGAGGTATGTATTGTGAGATTTTTGTGTTGATGTTTCCAGATTGGTACCTTACCACACTGAAGAGTTATAGGTTCGATGATGGTGATAAACACCAAATTTAACCAGCCTTACTCTAGATATTTATGGGAACTAGTTACTGCGTCACTTATCTTGACGTATTTGCTTTTTCATTGGATGACTACATACAGTGTATGAAAAGTGACCAATGAAAAGTGCATATCAGTTTCATCTGCCGAGATGAGTGACGAGGTGTCTGACCAGAATGCATAGCATACTTCTGCAAAAGAACATGTATGTAAATTCTATTTCTTCAGGAAGATCTTTTCAGCTATTATACTGGTTTCTCTGGACTATATCCTGCTAATCTGTAGGAGTTTGAGATTGAAGAAAAAGAAGTACATTGGTAGTTGATGCGTTGTCGAAGCACGAAAAGAAGGTTAGCAAAGAATATCGATAATTTGACCTGACAAGCATGATGTAGGAGACACTATGTAGTTTTGGGGTGGAATTGGCTTTCCAATCCCCTAGTTCGTCGAAGTGACCCAGAAGTCATGCTAAAGTTGGAAGTGTCATACCGAAATGTGCAGATAACACAGCTTAGCTGCAAATCATGACACACCGTATTCCGTTCTCCAGAATACACCCTGATAACCTGCAGACGTTTGAGAACGACAAAGGAATGATAAGTAAATTGGTGTTTTCTAAAACATGTATGAGTCTACCTCTGTCGAAACGTGGCACAGAACGTGTCTGTGAAGGCCAAGGTATTGGGTTCGAATCACACCACAGACAATTGTGCATCCGGACCGTTCAGAAAGCAATGACAAACAGCAAAACGTATTAATATTGGCTAGAATATCACTACAAAAATTATGTGTGATGTCTATTATGCAGTTGTGCTAGTAAATCAGGGATGATTGTTAGAAGAAATTCTCTGACTTTTATTGTGATTTGTATTGATCACATTGTGTTGACTTACACCAATTTTGAAACACATATCTATCCCGATGGAAACAAAAAACAAATCATTAAATTCAATTTTCATTCCAACATTATGTTTTCAATGTCAGTCACGGACACTAACTAATCAACAAGAGAGAAAGCTTACTACGTGTGAAATTAGATTTCTAATCCGCAACACATACACAGCGAAGTGGAAGAAACAAATGGAAGGGGAATACGAATATTATGCAATACATCTCCTCCAAAGATATCAACAGACCACAATATTTCGCCTTAGAACAGGCCACTGCAGACTGTTGGGTCACCTTTACCGAATAAGGATCTCATACACAGATGAATGTCCATGTGGATCCGGAACCCAGACCCCGGAACACATACTTCAGGACTGCCCAACATACAAAGAGCAGAGACAACAGACCTGGCCAGAGGATACAGACTTGAGGCAAAAGCTATGGGGGCAGCCGCTCTGACCTGGAGAAGACAGTGGACTGTGTCTTGACGAAGGGCCTGACGGTATAGCATGACTACAGATGCTGAACGCAGAAGAAGAAGATCTCTAAGAAAATAAACAAACAGAACAAGAAGAGATCATGTGAGAAATGAGGAGATTACAAGAATTGCTGGAACAAGAAGAGATCATGTTAGAAATGAGGAGATTACAAGAACTGTTGGAACAAGAAGAGATCATGTGAGAAATGAGGAGATTACAAGAACTGTTGGAACAAGAAGAGATCATGTGAGAAATAAGGAGATTACAAGAACTGTTGGAACAAGAAGAGATCATGTGAGAAATGAGGAGATTACAAGAATTGCTGGAACAAGAAGAGATCATGTGAGAAATGAGGAGATTACAAGAATTGCTGGAACAAGAAGAGATCATGTGAGAAATGAGGAGATTACAAGAACTGTTGGAACAAGAAGAGATCATGTGAGAAATGAGGAGATTACAAGAATTGCTGGAACAAGAAGAGATCATGTGAGAAATGAGGAGATTACAAGAATTGCTGGAACAAGAAGAGATCATGTGAGAAATGAGGAGATTACAAGAACTGTTGGAACAAGAAGAGATCATGTGAGAAATGAGGAGATTACAAGAATTGCTGGAACAAGAAGAGATCATGTGAGAAATGAGGAGATTACAAGAACTGTTGGAACACCATCAGTGTTCAAATATATTGAAAACAGAGACTGAATTTCTTCAGCCCCCTAATGTGAGTGAACCCTGCCTCGCCAGCGGCAAGAGCATACAACATAAAAATGGAAACAACACGATACAGTGGAAGACCACAAAAAAGGTGGATTTAAGGAGTTACAACGGTCTGACGCGGCACAGTATTACTGCATACCAAACGACCAAATGTGCAAATAGACCGAAAACCGATGGTCATTCAATATTGCGACGCCTCACAACATAAGCAGAAAAAAGACAATAGATAGATAGATAGATAGATAGAGAGACATTGTGTTGACGGCCTTTTAAAATCATGGGAAATGTCAAATAGCGTCATGTTAGAATGATGATTGACAATTTAGTCTATGTTCTTATATTGTCTATGGACCATGTTTTTATATTGTCTATGGTCCATGTTCTTATATTGTCTATGGTCCATGTTCTTATATTGTCTATGGTCCATGTTCTTATATTGTCTATGGTCCATGTTCTATATTGTCTATGGTCCATGTTCTTATATTGTCTATGGTCCATGTTCTTATATTGTCTATGGTCCATGTTCTTATATTGTCTATTGTCCATGTTCTTATATTGTCTATGGTGATGGTCTGAATATGTCACAGCATGATCCACCAGACCAACAATCAGCATTAACCTCATAGTGGATGACATGCATATTGAGTGAGGCTTCCTTGTGAAAATGTTTCGCAATACTAAACCCATACATGTATGTTTTAGTCTCCGCTGAGTATGACGCCTTCTCTCACAGTATTGCGCATCTCTGAGAGTCGGCATCATCTTGATATGAAATAAAACTTAAAAGAAACCACAAAAACTACACAATAGAATACAAAAGCTTTACTGTTCGCATTATCTAGGTATTAAAAATAACCCGAAAAAAAACACACTATCTCCAATATAAGACTTACTAACTAATAGAAAAACACGTCATTAAAAATAACTAATTTGACTATTCCCTTGACTTTCATTGGCTGGCACACCAAGTACAATTATAATGACTAATACAAATTATGAGGATAACCAAATGGGTCATCGAGAAGTCTTGTTTTCCTATTATACAGTATTATATTGAAAGTATTGAAAAGGGGGGGGGGAGGGGCAAAAAAAAACCCCTTTCCTGAGTAGGATAGTTCTTTCCAAATAAATAGACGCAGTTGAGAGTAGGAGGTGTCTGTGTATGAAATAACGCTTCAAAGTGGGGCTATGTCGATGGCGACACAAGACATGGGCCAAAAGGTCTAGCATATTTGACTATGGTTAGCTTTGAGTATAGTGACTAGCGTCGAAATACGAGAACCAGTGTTCTCTTATACAGCTAGCTACACTAACGATATGGTTACACTGATCCAACATTCAGTGGAAGTGGTAAGAACTCTGAATGTATTAGTTACCAACGCCGAAATCGGAAAATTGGGCCATTGGCGCAAATAAAACGGTGACAAAACGCAAGTCTGTTCTCGTGACTATTTCCTGCTATAAATTGAATGCCGTCATTGTTCTGCTATTAGAGACATCAGATGGGAGTTTAAGAACTAAGAAAAATATAACCATCGAAAAAACTCTCAGAACCCATTGCACAAAAAGCATACAAAACCCATTTCCTTTCATTTCGTGTGGATCAAAACAAAATCCATGAGATATGAGACTTCTTCTCAAAGCAATCAACGCCTCTGAGAGTGTTGGCGTGGCTATTTAAATAAAGACATACGAGCAGAATAAAACAAGCCTTAATACGTCATGTTTTCTATTATTTCTGCGCATTTCGTTGGTTGTGACACAACGTATATACATAGTGACTAATGAAAATCACGGGAAAAAATAAAAATATTCATGTATGAATGCTTGTTCTGATTCTGCTTGTAAGGCTTTACCGTTGGTAGCCACGGGTTGAGTCTCATGGGTAGGAAATTTTGCCCTTTCAAACTGCACAAAAGAAAACACGAGATCTATTGGTTGTAAGTGCTGGAGATCAAGAGAAACATATAAAATGAATTTAGTAATGGTATAATACTCTTGAATGGATACCTACAGGCAAAAGAGCAAGGGGTAGACCAAAAGAAACACTCAGAAGAACAATACTTAGAGAAAAGTAAAACAACCAATATTCATACTATTCAAGAACTGCACAGAATAGCTTTGAACAGAGAGAATTGGAGAGATCTGACCTCTGCCCTATGCGCTAACTTCAGCGCAAAATGAAAATGAATATATATATATATATATATATATCATAAATGCGTACCTGGCGCATGAGTTATGGGTGGTAAAAACAACAAGGGAGGGAACTGATCACCCTCACCTAATAGTTGCTGTGGCTTAGTGGAGATTTCTTCACCCCCCGGACAGCAGATGCCATGAGACCTTACTTTACCCTTTACCTTATTTAAAATAGCATCTTCCTTACTTGACAAAATAAGTCAAACCAGCAAGTAAGAGAGGAAACCCAGCAGCAATATGTTTCTACAACAATGAGAAGAAAATATTGAACTTATATCGGACATGTACGTTGTTTTCAGTCATTATAAGTACATGTGTGATATGTCCAATATTTTCTTCTCATTGTTGTAGAAACATATTGCTGCTGGGTTTCCTCTCTTACTTGCTGGTTTGACCTATTGTGTCAAGTAAGATATAATATATTAGATACTATCACTAAATTCATTTAAAAAATTTAATTTATTGACTGCTACTAAAATCATTAAAATGGGCACCAGTTGGCAAAAAGAAAAGAAGTGGAAGACCAAGAGATATTCATTGAACAATCATGACAGAGACTGCGTTTCAACAAAATGCAAGAATTACACACAGTAGCATCACATCTCTCGAACTGGAGAGCAGTAGTTTCTGCACTATGCACCGTATTCAACGCTGAAACAACATAGATAGATACATAGATGGATGCAAAATATATCAATAAAAACACAAAATGTAATATTAGAAGTGTTCATTCAAGGATGGAACTACGACAGGTCCAGCAAAACCGGTAGGGGATTTGAGTGTTCACATAAACATTTCTTTAGACATTGTGTAACAACTTCAGAAAATTAGAAAATTCATCAAAGATCTGAATAACAATTTTCGTGGTTCAGGTGTCAATCCACGTCCATGTGTTGCCGAGGCCCGAAAGGGGAGCAAGGAATAGCAACACTATTTACCTTCCACTCATGTGATAAAAGGCGACTAAGGAGGTTATGGGATGGAGTTGTCTGTCCCATCTCATATAGTGTCAGTGATCCAAATCTATGCTGAAGTCGAATGTGTCAGACCGAAATGCGCAGATGTCGCAGCAATGCTATAAACCATGACACAACACATTCCGTTTTCCGGACTACATCCTGCTAATCTGCAGGAGTTTGAGAACGAACGCAGAAAAAGAAGAAGAAGGTGGCAATCCGCAATCAAACAACACAGCGACAATTAAGAGGATTCCATATTAACCATCAGTGAGAGTATACAGCGTGAGAATGGTAACAAGAGGCAGCGAAAAATAATAAGGAAGGTAAATAGAGAAACATCGTAGTTACCAACGTTCTAAGACATCACAATATTACTGCATAACAAGCGACAAAACGATAGATAGATAGATAGATAGATAGATAGATAGATAGATAGATAGATAGATAGATAGATAGATAGATAGATAGATAGATAGATAGATAGATAGATAGATAGATCGATAGATAGATAGATAGATAGATAGATAGATAGATATATAGATAGATAGATAGATAGATAGATAGATAGATAGATAGATAGATAGATAGATAGATAGATAGATAGATAGATAGATAGATAGATAGATAGATAGATAGATAGATAGATAGATAGATAGATAGATAGATAGATAGATAGATAGATAGATAGATAGATAGATAGATAGATAGATAGATAGATAGATAGATAGATAGATAGATAGATAGATAGATAGATAGATAGATAGATAGATAGATAGATAGATAGATAGATAGATAGATAGATAGATAGATAGATAGATAGATAGATAGATAGATAGATAGATAGATAGATAGATAGATAGATAGATAGATAGATAGATAGATAGATAGATAGATAGATAGATAGATAGATAGATAGATAATTACGTTGTGATAGTTATCATAAATCTGCGCTGGTAATATTGTCCAAAGAAGCTGATTAAATTAATAGCGAATCCTATTCACGATATCTGAAAACAAGAATGCTAAAGTAGCAAATATTACATCGATAGCCCTACACGATATCTGAAAACAAGAATAATAAAGTAGTAAATATTACATCGATAGCCCTACACGATATCTGAAAACAAGAATAATAAAGTAGTAAATATTACATCGATAGCCCTACACGATATCTGAGGAAAAGAGTGATTTTGTAATTGTATCTTGAACTTTGCTACGAAGATTTTATTTTGCGTTCGTTCTCAAACTGTCGCCGGATTTCTCTTGGATGATCCTACTCGATTTACAGAAGGATGTAGTCCAGAGAACAGAAATGCGCTATGTCGCCGTTTTATTTGCGCTAACGGACCGAAACTTCCAACTTCAGTGGTGGTACCTAATACACTCAGTGTTTTTTGCAATTTCCACTGAACGGTGGACATCTGAAACCATATCACTAGTAGTAGGCCAGCCGTACGAGAGAACTGATTCTTGCACTTCCACTCCGGTTACAAACGTTAAACCTAACCACGGTCAAGCATGCTTGGTCTTTTTTGCTGATGTGTGTGTTGCTATCGACGTAGTCACAAACACCCACTATCATGATTGATTTAACAACAGTATAATCGTTTGTTTAGCCGTGACCATCGTCAATACAACACCTGTGTGATAAAATGGGAATTGCCTTTCTAAAGAATGTCTTTGACTTCCATTGATTTTCATTGGTTATCGACACAAAGTATATACACGTAAATATTTAAAATTGCAGAAAATGTCAAATTTATCACTTCAGAAGCGTGATCCATGATGAGCCAGCAGGACTGAATAATGACGAAAGACACGGTTTAGTTATGCAGCAGTCTCATCGGAGAATGCGACATATCCTTAGGTACTATTAATAGCGACAGTCGAGAACTCGACACGTAATGTGGTACTATTAATAGCAACAGTCGAGAACTCGACACATAATGTGGTACTATTAATAGCAACAGTCGAGAACTCGACACATAATGTGGTACTATTAATAGCAACAGTCGAGAACTCGACACATAATGTGGTACTATTAATAGCAACAGTCGAGAACTCGACACATAATGTGGTACTATTAATAGCAACAGTCGAGAACTCGACACATAATGTGGTACTATTAATAGCGACAGTCGAGAACTCGACACGTAATGTGGTACTATTAATAGCAACAGTCGAGAACTCGACACATAATGTGGTACTATTAATAACAACAGTCGAGAACTCGACACATAATTTATTACTATTAATAGCAACAGTCGAGAACTCGACACATAATGTGGTACTATTAATAACAACAGTCGAGAACTCGACACATAATTTATTACTATTAATAACAACAGTCGAGAACTCGACACATAATTTGATACTATTAATAACAACAATCTAGAACTCGACACATAATTTGATACTATTAATAACAACAGTCGAGAACTCGACACATAATTTATTACTATTAATAACAACAATCTAGAACTCGACACATAATTTGATACTATTAATAACAACAGTCGAGAACTCGACACATAATTTGATACTATTAATAACAACAGTAGAAACATATCCATATTGGGCATTACTTTATAACTATTAATGGAATTTTTGATATCACTAATAAATCCAATAAAATCGCTAAACGAGTGTGGAAGATCGGCTTTCAAACCACTTACTAGTTTATGAGAAATACTCTCTTGAAACTCTGCCACATTATAAATATGCGCGGCTATGATATGCCGTTGCGTTTCTATAGTTTATTTAAGTGAAGTCTTAAATTATAGATGTAATTTTACAAATTTCTAGTTTGATAAGTGTAGTATTAAGAATTAGAAAAAAAAACTGTACAGATTACGGTTTAGTTTCGTGAAGTCTCATGTTATAGATACAACTTTACACATTTCTAGTTTGCTAATTGTAGTATTAAATTGTAGGGGGTAAAAAACTACAGATTTTAGTTTAGTTTAGTGTAATCTAAGATTGTACAAAAAAATGCACACATTTTAGTTCAGTGTAGTCTCAGGTTGTAGACACATTTTTACAGATTTCTAGTTTAGTTAAGTGTAGTCTTATATTACACATAAAACCTTAGAGATTTCTATTTTAGTTAAGTTTAGTCCATGGTCGTAGATAAAACTTAACAAATTTGTAGTGTAGTTAAGTGTCGTCTTAAGATTAAGATAAAATCTTACAAATGACTAGCTTAATTAACTGTAGACTTAGAATGTAGATAAAACGTAATGATTTTCTAATTTAGTTAAACCTAGACTTCTATCATAGATGCAACGTTACCATTTCTTATTTAGAAAACGTAGACTTCTATTATAGATGCAACTTTACAATTTTCTAGTTTATTTAAGTGTAATTTTAAAACATGGAAACAACACCTGCATGTCTACATTATTTTAAATGAATGTTCGGATTGAGAGTTGATATAAATGTTAGAAGATACCAGACCTGGGATCCAGACATTATTAGCAGAAGGTGAGCGCTACTTTCATACACGGTCTTTGGGTTGCTTTAATACTCCCGCCATGTGACGTCCTCCCACGTGATGTAATCCGGCGCCGCCATCTGTGGACTGTCTTTCGGCTCGCGACGCACAAGAACATTATTCCATAGTGGGGTATGATTGGATAACCGTTCACAGGACATGAGAGGAGGAAGGGGATGCTCGGCATGTTCCTGGAGGTGACGTGCGTGTCACCCCAGCAGAGACAGGTCATATCTTGAGGAGCTATGTACGTAGGTTGGAGGACAAATTATTCAAGTAGGATTATAGACGTCATAAAATAGTGTTTACTTCGGATTAATAATCAGTTTGAAGTGTAAACGTCGGTGAAGGGGGGGGGGGGGGTAAAGTAGGATATTGACTACTGTTTTATATGCAGGAATCTGTGTTGTACATGCTTGGGGTGAGGAGACCTGCAGTGTAAAAGTGTGGAGTATAGAAGTGTGGAGTGTAGAAGTGTGGAGTATAGAAGCGTGGAGTGTAGAAGTGTGGAGTATAGAAGTGTGGAGTATAGAAGCGTGGAGTGTAAATGTGAATAAGTGTGATGTTAATGAAGAGTGTGAGTGTAGAAGTATGTCATTTATGGAGTGTGGAAGTGTAGAAGTTTAAAATATAAATGTGTGGAGTGTAGAAGTGTGGAATGTAGAAGTGTGCAGTGTGGGAGTGAACTCGTATAAAAGTGTGGAGTATAGAAGTGTGTGAGTGTAGAAGTACGACGTTTATACAGTGTGTGAGTGTAGAAGTGTAAAATATAGAAGTGTGGAGTGTAGAAGTGAGGATTATAGGAGTGAAGATTATCGGAGTGTGGAAGTATGGTATTTATGAAGTGTAGGAGTGTAGAAGCGTGAACTATAAAAGTGTGGAGTGTAAGATTAAAAACTGTAAATGTGTGGAGTGTAGAAGTGTGGAGTGTAGAAATATGGAGAGTAGACGTGTGGAGTGTAGAAGTGTGGAGTGTAGAAGTGTGGAGTGTAGAAGTGTGGAGTGTAGAAATATGGAGAGTAGAAGTGTGGAGTGTAGAAGTGTGAAGTGTAGAAGTGTGGAGTGTAGACGTGTGGAGTGTAGAAGTGTGAAGTGTAGAAGTGTGGATTGTAGAAGTGTGGAGTGTAGAAGTGTGGAGTGTAGACGTATGGAGTGTAGAAGTGTGGAGTGTAGAAGTGTGAAGTGTAGAAGAGTGAAGTGTAGAAGTGTGAAGTGTAATGTTTATGTAGTATGTGAGTGTAGAAGTGTGGCATTTATGGAGTGTGGGAGTGTAGAAGTATGGAGTGTAGAAATGTGGAGTGTAGAGTATAGAAGTGTGGAGTGTCGAAGTGTGGAGTGTAGGAGTAAAGAAGTGTGGTATATATTTAGTGTAGGATTGTAGAAATGTTGAGTGTAGAAGTATGGAGTGTAGAAGTGTGGAGTGTAGAAGTGTGGAGTTTAGGAGTATAGAAGTGTGGAGTGTATGAGTGTAGAATGGTGATGTTTATTGAGTGTATAAGTGTAGAAATGTTATGTTTATGGAGTGCATGAGTGTAGATGGGATATTTATGGAGTGCAGAAGTGTGGAGTGTATAAGTGTGGAGTATAGGAGTGTAGAAGTGTGGGGTTTAGAAGTGTAACCCGCCGCCGGTACTTACCCAGAAGATCTGGGTACCAATATCCTTATCAGGGTCGCCTTAACTGCCACTAGTGATATAAACTGGTTTCAGATAAACTGGGGATTGAACTTTGGATCACCTACCTAGGAAGCCAATGCACTTACCACTGTAGTCCTTAACCCTAACTATGAGCAGTATAGAATTGTGAACACCGCCGAAGACGAATGTGTTGAGCTATTGGCGAAAATAAAACGGCAACATAACACATTTCCATTCTCTGAACTACATCCAAGTGAAAATCTTGTAAGGTATGTTCTGTTACAAGGGATATTGAGTGGGAGTTTGAGAATGAACGCGCAAGAAGAAGAAGAAGAAGAAGAAGAAGAAGAAATGTGGACTGTTTCACTTTTGTTATATTTCAAACATGACTCCGTGACATTTTTGTTATATTTCAAATATGATTTTGTGATATTTTTTTACATATGAGAAAAAGAGAGAGAAAGAGAGAGAGAAAGAGAGAGAGAGAGAGAGAAAGAGAGAGAGAGAAAGAGAGAGCGAGAGAAAGAGAGAGAAAGAGAGAGAGAAAGAGAGAGAAAGAGAGAAAGAGAGAGAGAAAGAGAGAGCTAGAGAAAGAGAGAGGGAGAAAGAGAGAGAGAGAGAGAGAAAGAGAGAGAGAGAGAGAAAGAGAGAGCTAGAGAAAGAGAGAGAGAGGGAGAAAGAGAGAGAGAAAGAGAGAGAAAGAGAGAGAGAGAGAGAACATTACGATTCATCACTAGATAAAAAAAACTATTTCCTGCATTTCTATTATCTACAGCAGTGTTTTCCAACGTGGGGGTCCACGCCTCTAAGGGGAGAAATTTGATTGTTGGTGGGGGTAGGGGGAAGAGGAAATTTCGAACACGTTATAAATAGTCTTCATATAAGTAATAATTCAGTTTTTTAAATATAAAAATATGTATATATTACATACGGGGGCATAAGATTTTTAGGAAATATTAGGTTAAATAAAAAGATTGGGAACCACTGGTCTTCAGCTTTTAGCTCCCTACCGGTCATAGATCCCCAACGCAACTTCGAGATTGTGTCATATTTTTAGATAATTGCTTTCCGGCTTGTTTCATGTTGTATCAAAATGTCGTAAACATATTTTGTTTGGATATGTAACGAGACACAACTTGCATTCTAAAATTATTTTTTAAGGAACAGTTGAGGGTGGAAGAAAGTGCGGTGGAAAGAGGAAATCCGGGATAGATAACATTAAGGAATGGTCTGGGCGTGATTTTTCTGCACTCCTGCGAATGGTAGACATCAGTGTTGTATGGAGAGCTTTTTTTGTGCTCATGTCTCCGGTGTGGCATCCCTATGTCCCTGACGGGTTATGGGTCCTATTATTATGCTCTGCCCAGCCTTTGTTTCACTGCATCTAGTTCTCATCTCCGGATATTTCTCAATCTTAATCTTTTCCTGTGGGTTTCAGAACAATGCATGTCTTACAATTCTTTCCCTTAGTCATTTCATTGCGTATTCTATTCCTGTCCATCTTCAATTCCGTTTTTTTAGTTCTTTCTCCACTGGAATTTGTTTTTTCTTCTTCGTCATTTGTGTTCGCTCTCTCTCTCTCTCTCTCTCTCTCTCTCTCTCTCTCTCTCTCTCTCTCTGATATTCACCACAAATGTTCGTGTGGTTTCCGCCGGGGAGGGTGAAGTATGTTGTACTGCTAGTTCCATATCAGAGATGTGTTATTTGCACATTGGTTGGTCCAGCATATCTGAGGCCTGGACATCCGAGGCCCAACACATCCGTTTTCTTCATACCTTAAATTCGAGTTAGTGGATTTCCCTAGCCTGTGAAAACCTTCCTATCTGTCGCCATACGGCGAATGTGTATAAATTCTACGTCGTGACGGTTTATAATCACCACGAGGAGGTACTTTTGGGATCTTGGTTATCTGCTAACCCTGGGTCTGCCGAGAGCAGTGTGGTACCCTTTACACCCCGGAGTTTATTTAAATCATTGAATTCCTCATTGTTGGTCTTACACCATTTCAAAACTTCGATTCTACGCAGGCATCCATTGATAAAGATTTGTAGTTTTCTAGTTGTCCCTATTATTGACTCCATGTTTCTGAACCACACAACAACATTGATTTCACATTTGAGTTAAACATTCATAGTTTGTATCTAATATAATTTCTTTTGATTTCCAAATATTTCCCAACGCAATCAATAACAAGGCGACAAACACAATTGCAGCATGTGAAAAATAATGGTATAGAAAATTCTCAGTATAATATGGGCCACGTAGATCACAAAGAGGAATATTCGGAGAAAATTGAAATAAAAGAAAACTGGTTAAACATGGTCCTTTTTTGTTGAGAACATTGCAATATCTTTGCCACATCAAATGATGTGACAGTTTTGAAAATTACAATATTGTGGCCATATAAAATGACATGACAGTTTTGAAAATTACCATATTTTGGCCATATAAAATGACACTAAACATGACACTCCCAAAAGCAGATGTTTAGCTCATGGTCGGCATGAGTTTTAAAAAGCTGTGATGACTGCTACACAATTTCCATGATATGCTACCTGATGGTGATATTTACTAGTGCAATGAACTTTCCTCTTGCTTGCTGTCAAACCAAATATGATTTACAACAAACCGCTCTATACATGTTATATCTTGCAATTAGATATTTAACATCTGATCGCAGAAGTGTAGACGCGTCACCAACTGTTGTGTAGTAGCAATATACATACGTCATTAATTTGTGTGCAGTATCAGCATAAACGTGTAATTAATTGTTTTGTAGTATCGGTATAGATGCGTCATCAATTGATGTGTCGTATCAGATTAGAGCTGTCATTAATTGTTGCGTAGTATCAGTATAGACTCGTCATTAATGATTGTATAGTATCAGTGCGGAATGGTTCAGACCGATTCTGTGACGACCAAGGTTCCTACTTAGATCCCCGCCGCAGTCAATTGTACATCTGGATCGTTCAGAAAGCAATATCATACTACAGAACGTATTTATATTGCCTAGAAAATCACTACAGCCAAAAAATTTTGTTTTTGTGATGGCTTGATCAACCTAACAAATGGGTTGATGGCTAAGTCCTGAATACGATATACTATCAATTTCTTAGCAGTATAGATGCGTCATCAATTCTTGTGTAGTAACAGCACAGACGCATCATGAGTTGATGAGTATTATCTGTAACCTACAATGACCTAAAACGAACCGCTCTATACAGGACGAATATTGGCCTGGATATTTAACAATATACCGCAGTAGACGCATTTTTTACATTAGTTACTACAAAATTGTAAGTATCTTAACATAAATATTCCTTTCTCTTTCAGTATGTTTACACTTCTACTCCCGTTTCACAAGGATTCGCTGGAATTCCGTGTTTCAATTTTGATGAAGATTTGTATGACGGAAAGCTAACAGAAGCAGAACATATTAAGTAGAAACAAAAGTCTGGGATTATCTCTTACAAAACAATTGCTTAAATAAACACATTTCTTCTAGGAATAGCAATATTCTTAAAATAGCAACGTTTTTCTACGGCAGTGCTCGTGCGATGAGCTCAAAATATGCCTGGATTAATGTAATAGTTACTCAAATAAAGAAGTCTGTGGTGACTTGAATAACATTATCAACAGGTGCCTTGCCGCCTAATATTAATAAGCAAATAAGCAATCCTCTCTCGGCTATGGCTTTATTTTCTGAAAAAAGGAGGAGGTTTAACGTAACAAACGCTAATTCCCTCCTTTTCATGGTATAATTGAGGAATTTTTTGGGAGGGGGGGGGGTGAGGACAAACATTATTAGGCCTATTTCTACTTTTTTTGTGGTGTGCTTAGTTAGTCGTCAGATCATCATCGTGGCACTTCGGACAAGTCCATAGGTGATCCGATCTCATACGCAGTATATACTTTGTTAGCATGTCTTACTTAGGACGCTACAATCAACCCAGCAAGTTTTGGCTGTAGTGATTTTCTAGGCAATATAAATTCGCTCAGCAGTTTGCCATTGCTTTCCTTAAGGGTACAGATGTACAATTGCCTGCAACGGGATTTGAACATGTATATTGGCCGTTACAGACGCCATGCTTACCACACAGTCACATAGCCGGACTAGAGTATATCCTTCAGCATGCGGTAACTGACTAGATGTACTTTAGTATATCCTTCAGCATGCGGTAACTGACTATATGGACTTTAGTATATCCTTCAGCTTGCGGTAACTGACGGTTTCTAGTCTCTGTTGCTCGATAACTCTTCTTGTGATTCCTATATGCAGCTTGTTCTCTTGCAACACCAAGCTTCGATCCCAGGTCCTCTATTCTAGCTATAGACACATAAAATTACTCATAACGGCTATAAAGCCAGAGGCAGACCATGTAAAAGATGGATCACAGAAATCAAAGAACCCACAGGAACAAGCTTACAAACAGCGCACAAGAAGGCCATCTCCAGAGAATTCTTCCACCCTGACGCCGCAAGGCAAACAAGGGCCACATCGTATAGATAGATAGATACGTAAAAATAAATACACTCTACGTCATCCAGCTGCCCTAACTCCTTGATCGTCTTTAAAATATCTGCAAGGTCCATTGAAATAACACTATAGCAACACTGACAAGCCCTGCTTTTTTTAAATTTTCCCTTAACACCCACGTGATCTGGTACATAAATGAAACTGACTCTAAATGACATTTATTATTTTATTAAGTATTGTCTACTAATTTTCTAAGGGAAGGTGATTCGAGTCCTTCATTACCCCACCACTGCATCTACGAGCTTGAACTTCAGATTTCGTACTTGGCTTTTTCCGCACACCTCGTTGAAACTTTTTAATATCCATGATACTCTCAACATTCTTCTATGGAGATATATCTCTGTTACAATAAATTATTTATATTTATCGTCCACGACTCGTATCCATATGATAAAATCTGTGCTATGTAGCTCTCAAGAACTCACTTTCTTGATCTTTTCCTGCGGTCATTTATTATACTCTCTAATTCAATATTGGTCATGTATATAGCGGTTTTTTTTTGGGTTCCAGATACTACACAACAATTGATGACGCATATATACTGCTACTGCACAACAATCGGTGACGCATATACAGCTAATATACAATAATTGATCAAGTGTCTAAACTGCTATTACAAAACAATTGATGACGTGTCTATATTGCTACTACACAACAACTGATTACACGTCTATAGTGCTGCTACACAATAATTTATGACGCGTCAATACCCCTACTATACAACAATTGATGACGCGACTAAACTGCTACAACAACTTTCCGTCTGCGATCAGTTATTACACACCCAGTCCGATATTGGTCATGTATAGTAGGGATTGTTTTAGGTCGTTGTGGGTTCCCCATCATTTGTTTTTACAGAGACGCGCCTAGACATCCTAAACATATGTCAGACTTATTATGTGAACAAAAGTCCTGTCATGATTGTTTTACCTCCTGGTACTTCTTTTGTGTCTGCATATCTTAGGATATGGTGCATGGATTGAATTGCATGTGGTGCATGGATTGAATTACGTATGGTGCATGGATTGAATTGTGTATTGCAGATATTATGTCAACTATTTTCTGCCAACGCATCCTTTCGTATAAATTTTATAGACACCCCCCTCCCGAGCAGGACCCTAGATATTTATCATATTTATGCCTGTACCATACTTCTACTTTCTATTTTGCATAGACTGTGCCCAACTGATGGTGAATTGGTGGTCCTTGTTTAGTATTGAGACATTCATGTTGATCTTACCCAACTGATGGTGAATTGGTGGTCCTGGTTTAGCATTGAGACATTCATGTTGATCTTACCCAACTGTTGGTGAATTGGTGGTCCTGGTTTAGTATTGAGACATTCATGTTGATCTTACCCAACTGATGGTGAATTGGTGGTCCTGGTTTAGCATTGAGACATTCATGTTGATCTTACCCAACTGTTGGTGAATTGGTGGTCCTGGTTTAGCATTGAGACATTAATGTTGATCTTACCCAACTGATGGTGAATTGATGGTCCTGGTTTAGAATTGAGGCATTCATGTTAATCTTACGTGCTTGCACCAAAAAGGATAGCACAGTATACGTTGCTACCTGCCACGCATGTCGTAGGATACAACTCAGGAGGTTTTAGGGAGTGGGATTGACTGCCCCATTTCATAGAGGGTCAAAGTGAAACAGAAGGCATGCTGAAATTCCATACTCCGGACTACATCTTCTAATCGGCAGGAATTTGAGATGAAAGAAGAAGAGGACTTTACATGCTGAAATGAAGATGAATTGTTACACGCTCAGAAAACCAGAAAAATGTAGTTAGAAGGTCAAATACATAAAACCTACTGGGAAAAAGGATATAGTAATATGAACACGCGTAGAAGAGAGAACATTGAAAGACTTGAATGAGATGGGAATTACTTGCAGTGAGGATGAATATCCAAAGATAAAGAGAAAACCCTTGTTTATTGCTCATTCACTCTAGGAAGTGTAAACACTGTAATGATTTGGAAGAGTAAGACCAGTGTTATAGTAAAAGTCAATCTATTCAGATAACAAGTGGTTAGTGTTAATACTTTTATACAGACGTGAAAGCTGGACACAAAATGCAGAAACGGGAAGAAGGATTCAGACTTTTGTATACACGTGCTATAGACTATTGCTAAAAATTAGTTATTTGGAACACAAGACAAACTATATTTGTACGGTATCAAATAAACAAACTCGCAGGACAGCAAAAAACTCTCTGCAGTTGTGAAACAACGTAAACGTATTTCGTTTGTTCATGTAACGAGACACGACTCACTTTCTAAAATTATTTTGCAAGGAACAGTTGAGGGTAGAAGGAGTAAAGGACTTAAAAGAAAGAAAATCATAGATTGGAGCAGTCTCGTACCCTAACTGGTTATGGGTTCTTGATTCTTGATTAGAAACTGGCTTCACAGCACGCGGGACATTCCCATAAGTGCTCCGCCCTCCGCTCCAGCAGCCATCCCAGTGTATGTAGACTCAGAGTCCCGGTCAGGTGTTGATTGTGTGATCTTCGGGACTTTCCAAAAAAAATGTACCTTTCCTTCCCTCACCTCTAAATACTCCCATTTCTAACATTCTCTGTATGTGTACGCTCTCAACCTCATTGACATCATCTGCATCCTGAAATGAATTTATTACTGCCTTTATTAAGTCTGCTTTATCTCTTCTCAGCAATGTGCCGTCTATCGCCGCATTGCCTGCCAATAAGTCGGCTCTCTCGTTTCCTCTGATCCCAGCATGACCAGGGCAGTATATCCGTGTAATGCTCTGGACAACTGAGTTGTTCATTAAGTCCCACCATTCTTTTCTTAGCATGAACTTTTCTATCTTGCGCAACATGCTGTGAGAGTCTCTTGAGTATTACCGAGTGTGTTGATGTATCAGTTATGGTTATGGTATTATTATTATTCTTCCCCTAAACTTTAATTAAATTTAGTAACGACCTAAAAGATCAATGGGAGAAGAGAGGAAGACAAAGAGAGAAATTTCAGGATGTGTTGTCACCGTGGCACAAAAATAAGACACAAACTGAACTTATTAACAACATAAGAGACAGAGAGTTTTCGAGAAGCATGATCGCCGACGCCACTTGGCATGTCGCTTGATTGACTGATATTTCCTAAACTTTCTCTCTTTCTATCTTTCCCCATCTGTCTCTCATTACTTCTCCCTCTCTCTACTAGTTCTGTATAATTAGTTCAGCGTGTTAGTTCCATTAACTAGTTCACTTGGCAATTCTATTTACATCATGGACTTACAAATTTCAAATAACATTGCAATTAATAATTCCCCCGATTATTTAAAAAGTCACGGGTCAACGATAAATTAATTAGCAAAATACACCACACAAAAATAATAATAAAAATAAATTAACACTTGCATATTAATTATCACTAAAATCTGTGAACAATTCATGCGTGAACGAACCAGATAAAAATATTGGTAAATATTGAATGGCTTCAAATAAGCTGTAACCAATGGCCGTTCCGACACGGTTGTCAAACAAGCAGAAATGCAGAGAAATGAATCGTTACTGCTTATTTGAACTCACAGAATGTTGTAGTTGACACGACGTTTGAACGACAAATTTAGACTAAATAGGAATGTCATTGTTGAATTGATTTCATGTGATAATTTAATAAGGACTTGACGTGTTTGTATTTTGTTAAAGGAAAAAAACCACGATTAGATCTAAGATCAGAGAATGTATCGACTCTGCAACGAAGGTTCATTGCAATGGATGTAAGAAAACTTTCTCTCTCTTTCTTTTGTGGTTAACTCTGATAAGATGTAATTATATTTTTGAACATTCTAAATTGTCAAATAAATTGGTAAATATTCTAAACAATCACCTAATTTGTTAAACACTCTAAACTGACCACTAATTTGTTAAACACTCCAAACTGATCACTAATTTGATCACTAACATTGTAAACTGACCGCTAATCCGTTAAACATTCATAGCCAATCACTAAATTTGTAAACAATAAATTGACCAATGATTTACAGACTCTATGTCCGCTCTTCAAGCACTAGAATGTGATGGACATTGTAAACCTGAGCTAGTGGAAATATATCTCCATGCCCATCACCTGCTTACGCCATATGAAGCCATCATTGTTATGCAGTGGATTCGCTATCACTCAAACACACCTGGCAATGACAAGGCAGACAGACTTGTAAAGAAGGGAGCACAACAAGAACAGCCATATACATAAACGTCCATGCAAACAGTTAAAATAATGTTGAAATCTATGAACTAAGAAAATTGGATGAACTGATGGGCCATGGGAATGCTGGGAGGGAAATCTATAAATATATGACCAGCCCAAATCCTAAAGACAACATCAACCTCCTGTGAAAGAATGACCAACTTTCGATTTCCGATTTTTTCCTAAAACATTTTCCGATTTCGAATACATGTACACCTTAAGAATAACCTGAAAAGAATACAACCACAACACACTCCAGGGTGCCAGCTGTACTCTCATCCATATGAAACTGTTGACCATCACCTTTTTTGAATGTCCAGCGCTGGATGACGTCAGGAAAACGCTTCTCTCTCCAGTGCCAGATAAATGGACCGCCTTATATAGAACAAAATAACAGTACAAACACATGTATAGTACACAATGGCATTGGGTCAAAGGCTTGAACCCATGGACCCTCGGATCATCAACCAACCAACCACTGATTTTCTGGGAACCTCGGTAGTGTAATGTTAAGTCATTTGCTCGTTGACCAGCACAGCCGGGTTGGCATCCACTCGCTATACGTGATTGAAATAAAAATGATCCCATGGTTCACCCTGCCATAGGAAGTAGGGTATCACGGCTCATGCTCCGAGAAGGTCGAGGTATGGCGACATCGCTACTGAGCAAGTGCGGTAGGCGAAGTTAGTCCAAGCGATTTCTGGTCAACCACTGTCTAGGCAACTGTGCACTTATGGGAAACCGTGTCCTATGATGCTGGTTCGTAACTCATATTTTACCTTTACTTTTGCATGATTTTTTTAATTCTTACAAATGACCGGAATTGAACCAGGTCCGTTTTACTTGATGGTGAGGCGGCAAATAAGAGACATACAAGCGTGAAAGAGAAAAAATCAGGATATAGACTGTATTACCAAGATAAGTGACGATAAGATGATGGAGGTCTGTTGTAGTCAAACTTCGATACGGTGACGATACTTGATGATCAAAACTGACTATGTATCGGTTTACTATAGCTGGTTGGTGTAATTTGTGGATTTAGATGTGTATCTGGAATCAAAATTTAAATATACATTCTTCAGTCGGATGTGTCTGTTCGTATATTTGTTATCATGTCTGTTCTCATATAGATTCTCATGTCTGCTCCCACATATGTTCCCATTTACTTTCCCACATCTGTTCCCATAGCTGTTCCCATGTTTGTTCCCACATCTGTCCCCATGTGTGTTCCCACATCTGTTCCCATATTTGTTCCCATGTGTGTTCCCATATGTATATTCCCATATATGTCCTCATATATGTTCCCATATGTGTTCATATATCTGTTCCCACATCTGTTCCCACAGCTGTTCCCACAGCTGTTCCCATAGCTGTTCACATATCTGTTCCCACATCTGTTCCCACATCTGTTCCCACATCTGTTCCCACAGCTGTTCACATATCTGTTCACATATCTGTTCACATATCTGTTCACATATCTGTTCACATATCTGTTCACTTGTCTGTGTCTGTTGTTATCTTGAAAATTGAGCAAATATTTCCCGAGCCAATACTTTTTTTTTAAATTTTCCTATGATGCTGGTTCGTAACTCATATTTTACCTTTACTTTTGCATGATTTTTTTAATTCTTACAAATGACCGGAATTGAACCAGGTCCGTTTTAGCAGCACCGAATCGCTTCGCAACACAAGCAAACAGGTTTTCCGTACTTGACCAACCACATCTCCAAAAAAAAAGATGTGATCTCGTCAAGACATTCAACCTGTGTACTCAAGTCACTAAGAACGGAGCAATCGAGACAATGAATATTGCAATAACAACAAAACTCCCGTATAATTATTGAAGCATCCTCAGAAACACAAACATAGAACAACTACATACAATGGCCAATAGGTCTTCTTGTAAGCATAAATAACATAGAGACAGAACAATGTTGCTTCAAATAATAGCTTTTACAAATAAATTCAAGTAGTAAGCATACGGTTAAATGAAAATAATTCTTACAAAAGGAAAACCTGTTTACTTGAGTTGCAAGGCGATTCGGTGCTGCTAGAACGGAACTGATTCAATACTCGTCATTTGTAAGAATAATTTAATTTATCCTCAAGCTTCCTACTTGAATTTACATGATTTTTAAAAAATATTCTAAACTGACCACTGTTTTCTCTGAAAATTTTGAAACTGGCCACTGTTATATTTTGTAACGCTATTTATTTGACCACTGATCTCTATGTTTTTCAAAGATTTTTTCGCCAACTAAGCCAAAACATTTTACATATATTTTTCACCGTTATTGCGTATCAACCCTTTTTCTTTTCCTCCTGCTCCGCCTTGTACTTCAGCCACAGCAGTCTGCAGAAGAGATACTTCACCCTCACTCTTCTCTGTCTCTACCTCCCACTTCTTACGTACTTAGACGTTGGCAATTGTTTTTAAAAAATACAGAGATTATTTGGAAGAACTCTTCAAGGATAGACCGAAGACGGTGCTTATATTGTCTCCCTTTATATGACATGAGAAGCAAGGTAGTCTAGTTGATAGTGAGCTTGCGTGCTGTCACCGGGTTACAGGGTGCCAGGTTCAAAATCTGGCAGAACACACACAGAACCGGGTTGTGATTTCTCACATGTCACGACCTCTCCTCCAGTCGACTCAGCTGTAAATGAGTACCTGGAGAATAAATTAGAGGAGGTAAAGACGACAAGGAAGAGAACTGGCCTCCTCCACATAATAGTTTCTGCGGCTTAGTACATGAAGAGTTATTTTCATCCCTGACGACAGGTGGCTGCCATGGGACGTACCTTTACCTTAACTGAGTGACCGAGGCGGTGCTGATATTATCTACCTTTACATGACATTAATTATGTAACTATGTCATCTGGAGACTGCAGAAAAACTGTGCACCGAATGGTAAGTTAATATTGAACACAATATAAAAAGGTTTGAATAGCAGATTCTCGTTGAACATTACACATCATCGACGTTTCGACCACACGGTCTTTATTAAGAAAGGGACGAACACATTCAGAATGGAACCACGAAATGAAACTGAGATTCAATATATGAACTGTATATGGTATCACTTTCCTATTGCCTGTAATCTCGGTTGGATTTTGTACGCCCACTTATCTTCTATAGCGATGTATGTACCACATTGTGCTGTTAACAAAAAGCATGTGCTGTTTCTATTAAAGATTACTAACATATCTTTTTCTGATTCTGCCAAAAATGTATATCAAATCATTTGCTATTTCTACCAAACTTTGATATCATATCTTTATTTGACACTTTATCCCTGTAAAAGTGTATCTGTCCTTTCGTAAAATATTTAGAAGTTCATTAACATAAAAACATCAAGATATTTAAATCAATGAAAATATTTAAAACTTTTAAAATGATGATGCCTCGTTGAAAACCTTACTTGATGGTGAGGCGGCAAATAAGAGATATACAAGAGTGAAAGAGAAAAAATCAGGATATAGACTGTATCACCAAGATAAGTGACGATAAGATATTGGAGGTCTGTTGTAGTCAAACTTCGATACGGTGACGATACTTGATGATCAAAACTGACTATGTATCGGTTTACTATAGCTGGTTGGTGTAATTTGTGGATTTAGATGTGTATCTGGAATCAAAATTTAAATATACATTCTTCAGTCGGATGTGTCTGTTCGTATATTTGTTATCATGTCTGTTCTCATATAGATTCTCATGTCTGCTCCCACATCTGTTCCCATTTACTTTCCCACATCTGTTCCCATAGCTGTTCCCATGTTTGTTCCCACATCTGTTCCCATAGTTGTTCCCATGTTTGTTCCCACATCTGTTCCCATAGCTGTTCCCATATCTGTTCCCATATGTGTTCCCATAGCTGTTCCCATGTTTGTTCCCATTTGTATATTCCCATATTTGTCCTCATATATGTTCCCATATGTGTTCATATATCTGTTCCCACATCTGTTCCCACATCTGTTCCCACAGCTGTTCACATATCTGTTCACATATCTGTTCACATATCTGTTCACATATCTGTTCACATGTCTGTGTCTGTTGTTATCTTGAAAATTGAGCAAATATTTCCCGAGCCAATACTTTTTTTTTATTTTCCATCTTACGTTTTCATAAAATGTGTCTCAGTAATATTGTCTCCTCAATAAACTTCACCGTCGTATACAGACATACAGACATCCATAGACCTTTGTTTCTGTAATATTGTCTCATCAATAAACTTCACCGTCGTATACAGACATACATACATACATAGACAGTTGTTCTCGTGTTATCTATATGTGCCAGTATGTACGTGTACTGTCTGATATTAGGGATATTCTTGAAGTACAAGTTATATGTTCTGCAGTCTGTGATGACTGGTTATATTATGATCTGAAGATGTCAATATTGCTTATTCTGACCTGTGATAATTTACTTTTTGTCATATGTTCGTGTCCTTCTGAAAGGTTTGATCATTATTTCTGGTGATGGCAAGTAATTGGGACATGATATTAGTAATCCGTCTTTTTCCTTCCAAACCAATCGTATTCTACGTTGTTATCGCCACACTCTCCAACCTTAAAAAAACACCAAAAGAGTATTTAAAACTGAAGTGTTTCCAAACATCTACAACATATGTTCGACCTATGGTGGAGGTTCTTCACACAAATAAACATATATAGAAAACAACTGGTCTAGACTTTCAGGAAATTACTTCTTCAGAATTGAGAGTTTTTTAAGTATCAGATGGAGGCCATAGAACTGTAATCACTAAACGGAAGCCACATAAAAATTAATGGCATTCTCCGCGAGGTGAAATCAAGTTCGAACAACGTAATTGTAGAATCAATCTCTAGATGAACAATAGCCGCTGTCTCATACAATTGTTAAGCCTGCATGTTTCTTGGAATTCAAGTCAGTGTTAAATCATGATCGTCCGTGGCAGAAGGTATGTGGAATAATTGGAAAATACCAGTCTATAATGAATCATTTGACTATTTCAGTGATTTTCATTGACTCTCGACACAAAATATAATTATTGTGAGCAACGGAAATCACGGGAAAAATCAAATGCGTAATTTTATGTGGCGGTTTTCCATTAGCCAACAGGTTTTATATTGTGGATGGTCACGGTTAAACCGTCAATGCAGTGCTATATACATCATCACACCATATGTGCTTTCCTATGTTTAATATATTATTTGTCCGTTGTTTCCAGTCTTGATGGAGGCTCTTAGTCGAAACGTCGTCCGTTAACTCTCGTTCTTACTATGTTTTGTGTATAACATTGGTATACATATTTCCGTTAATTTTTACAGTTTCCATGTGTTACCCCAGGCCTTCAAATTCCCAGTAACGGGATGTTTCACTACACGGGCGTTTTATATCCCATATACTCGAATGGTCTCACCCTTCTGAAGCAGAGCTTCTCAAAGAGAGCGAAAACGCCCCCTCCCGGGAAGACATGAGACTTCAAGATGGCAGTGAGAGACATCAAGGGGGCGGCGAGGGATAGAGGCGGAAAGAAGTTCAGGGAAGTTTGAACACATCAACTTGCACTAAAATATAGAAACTACATTTTATATTAAATAAGAAAAGAGATGTCATCCTTTTGATATTAATTGCACTCTGACACATGACCCAAACAGGAATATTGAATCCCAAAAATCTAGCAAACCATTGAGGTTCAGTGATCAATTTAACCACCGAAGACGGATGTGTCTAGTCATTGGCGCAAGTAACACTGCGACATAATGCACTTACATTTCCTGGAGTACATCCTACTGAAAATTTAGTAGGACCATTGTGCTGCTGCTACAAGAAACATCGAGCGGGAGTTTGAGAATGAACTCGGAAGAAGTGACAATTTGTGGAGGGGGGGGAGCAGCAGCAAAAATGTCCCCCCCCCCCCAAAGAAATAAGAAAAAGAAATCTGTTCTATTTTTGGTTTAACCGAAGACATATGCACGGTCCTATCGGGGGTGCCGGTGGGGGGGGGGCGGGGTTGTACTATAAAATATATACGGGATATAGCAGTGACAGGAAGGAGTATGAGAAATATAGCGCTCTAAAATGTAGTGTCACCCTGGGAATTATAAGACATAAATGGCTAATAGGAAATTTAGCCATTTCTAAAATGTAGCGTCACCCTGGGATTTATAAGACATAAATGGCTAATAGGAAATTTAGCCATTTCTAAAATGTAGCGTCACCCTGGGAATTATAAGACACAAATGGTTAATAGGAAATTTAGCCATTTCTAAAATGTAGCGTGACCCTGGGAATTATAAGACATAAATGGCTAATAGGAAATTGAGCCATTTCTAAAATGACACCTTTGATTATTCTCTTGATTTTAATTGGATGTCACAAAAACGTATGATATTGAGCAATGAAAATCACGGGTATAGTCAAATAAGATATAAAAAGGCTGGATTTCGTATTAGGCAGTAGGTCATATTGAAGACAGTCGTGGTTATGAATTCAGTTCTTCATCGTTCATTCTCAAACTCCCCCTGGATCTCTCTTATAGCAGGACAATGGAACTACTACATTTTCAGCAGGATGTAGTCCAGAGAGTGGAAATGCGTTGTATAGCCGTTTTATTTGCGCCAAAGACCCGATATATGTCTTCGGCTAATTGTGTTCATTTTTTGGGGGGAAATTACCGTTTACCTATTCGAATTTTCATGTGTAATGGGATGGCTCAGACGCAAGTCCATTAGATTAAAAAGAGTGGGATATAAGGGGGGCTCACTCACCCCCCCACACTCCCCCCACACCTGAGGAAGTATAGAGACATAGTGCGTGACATTGTGCCCTAAAAATGAAATAAGTTGGCCCCCCCCCCCCATTATGGTGTGTCCAAAGTTTTAAAAAAACGTGCTCACAATAATGACAGTTATTACCATCTTCCAAAATAATCCTTACATCCCCTCCCACCCCACGTTTCTTTACACACTCTGAGCAGACGAGAATAATTTTGACAACTACCTAACAGTCCAACCTTGTCGTGGCGCGGTACAGAACGCGTCTGTGACGGCTAAGGTACCGGATTCGAATCCCGTCATATGACATATAATATATATATTATGTGTCAACTATTATTAGAAGAAAATATCGGTAGTATTTATGCCCTGTGCTTAGATCAGACGGGAATAAACTTAACCACCAAGCTCTGTCATGGTCTGTGACAGGAAAACGAAAACGTGGAAGACCCAGGATAATACTACAAAGAACAATCAAGAACGAGATAATGACAGTGGGAATTAACGCCACCCAAGACCTAACTACAACGGCTTGCAGTGATCCGCGACGCATGGAGAAACATGATTTCTACCCTGTGGCACCAAAGGAACAAACAAACTATAATATATACACGTATCTATATTGCCAAGTAAATCAGTACAGTCAAAAACAGTTGAGTTGATCTTGCATGCTTACAAGTATAAATCAACAAGTATTACTAATGATAACAATGTAATAAATAAAGTAATGCCGAGAAATATGATGTGCTGGACCGTAACGTTGAAATATCGCAGCTCAGATGTGAATCTACAGAATACAGTTAAAAAAGGATGTTGGTTACTGCTCAAAAAGGGTGTTGGTTACTGTTCAAAGAGGGTGTTGGTTACTGTTCAAAAAGGGTGTTGGTTACTGTTCAAAAAGGGTGCTGGTTACTGTTCAAAAAGGGTGTTGGTTACGAGAAAGAGAACGCTGAAGAAATAAAAATAAGAAGAAAAAATTAAGATGAAATGTTATATAATTTTGTTACATGATGAAGATTGGTTATCGTGATTGAAGATGATTGATGATGATGACGATGGCGATTGATGATGACTGATGACAATTAATCATGATTGATGATGACTGATAACAATTAATCATGATTGATGATGACTGATAACAATTAATCATGATTGATGATGACTGATAACAATTAATCATGATTGATGATGACTGATAACAATTAATCATGATTGATGATGACTGATGCCGATGATGACTGATGATGATTTTTTCCAATATATATTTTTCCATCATCATCATCTTCTGCGCAGATTCTAAAACTCTTACAGATTTTGAGAATACATTCCGGAGAATGCAACTCGTTGCGTCATAGTTTACAGCTAGACTATCTTATCTTCCCCTTTCAACGTGACACACTCCACTCCAGCATGGCTTCAGGCTCACTGAACTTCTATGGAACTTAACCACCGCCACTCCCCAAACCTCCTTAGTCACCACTTACGACATGCATAGCAGGTAACATCGTTGTTACTCCTCGCTCCCACCAGGTCCCGGCAACACAGGAATTACAACATCCACCCTAATTTAATCTTAACCATTCAATAAACTGCGCAGTATTTCTTTGACTAACAACATTGCAGCGTCTAAAGTTATACTAATGTCGTATTGTTCATATTTAGCATTAACTCAAACATTGAATACAAGCAGAAAACCAACAAATTTATTTCTATTAGTGCATTTATAATACGTCTTAGTTTTCCTGAAAACTTTTAATCTTCAATGACATGGTTCTATTTTTACATGTGTAAACAAACTTCCAATCGTTGCATCCGCTAATATTATTATATGGTATTTCATTCTCTGTTCTATCTTTATTTGTCCGATTTGACTAATCTATTGTTCCACATTCCCATTCACGTTGATCTGTTGTTTAATACGATTTTATTTTTCATTTTTAGCTATGACCATTGTTGTGTTACTTAAATATCTGGGAGGTGTTTTCATGTTGTTCTGCTACTGACGTTTCTGGAAGGTTTTCTCATGTTGTTTTGTTACTAAAATATCTGGAAGGTGTTTTCTTGTTGTTTTATTACTAAAATATCTGGAAGGTGTGGTTTAGTTGCTGTGTTACAAAAATATATGAAAGGTGTTTATTTTGTTGTGTTACTGAAATATGTAACAGGTGTTATTTCATTGTCCTGTTACTGACGTATCAAATTGTATATTTTCATTGTTTTGTTATTAATTATTGAACCACATTAGATCAGAACCATGGATAACGTACTCAATCCACGAAGCTTGAAATGTTTCTTATGAGGTATCGGTTTGATAAGTAAATGTACCTATTACTGTGATGTACGATTCTTTCAACCACGGATGTTAACCAAATTTTGTTATATCAGAGTTTTACAACCATACAAAATATTGAAGATTGTGGTTCTGGTAATTTAGTGACCACGACCTCCGGTTTATTAAGACATGAGATATCTCCAAAACATATTGAACATCAGATGGCAGGACAAGGTTACCAACACGAGCACTCATCTTACCAACAGAAGAATCTTGCAGCGAACTAAGATACTATCTCTCTACTAAAATTACCAATAGGGAAGTATTGCGGTGATCAAAGATACCATCCCTATACTCAAATTACGAACACAAAATTATTGCAGCGATCAAAGATACCATCCCTCTAATCAAAATACCAATACAAAAGTCTTGCACGTAGCTAAGATACCATCACCCCTACTAAACGCTCATATTTCGACATCAAATATGTTATTAACTTTATACTTCTTCTTCCGCATCTAAGACAATGCAGGACCTGGGAGAAGCGTGTGATGTTGAAAGGAACGAACGATATATAGGAATAAAACAAATAGTTATCAACCAGTACAGAACCGAAAGTCAGTTACTACAAGCTGATGGACGAACTGAAAATGCGGTGGACATGTGACTATGAATTTGTGACTATGGACTTCTGACTATGGACTTGTGACTGTGTACTTTTGACTATCAATTTGTGACTATGTACTTGTGACTATGTACTTGTGACTATAGACTTGTGACTATGTACTTGTTCAGAATGTCATGATGATGGTGCGATAACTAAATTATCATAGACAACTCATGAAATAATTGTAAATTGATCAAATTCCAAAAGAAAATATCTTTGGAAATATCTTTTCTGATCTGGTGAACGGCAAATAGACAGGACAAAACACAGATATACGAGGATATCTGTAAAATAGTCGTGAACTATTTCTCATCCGAAAACAGATCTGTCGGACCATTGAGGCAAATAAAACGACGACACAGCGCATTTCCATTCTCGGCACTACATCCTGCTAGAAATCTAGTATGATCATTGTCCTGCTACAATAGAGATCCAGCGGGAGTTTGAGAATAAAGGTTGAAAAAGAAGAACGATTTCGTGAGAAATCTAAAATTCGTAGGACGAGCTGGCCCATGAGCGTTTTATCATGGGGCGCTGCATTACGCCGAGGCATCCACTCATCTACAGGGACCCTGGGAAACATTTAGAAGACATGCGATGCAGACGAAAAACACGCATACTTAAATTAAACTGAAGTATCTGTCATATGTATATATTCTGCTATCATCATTATCATCATGTGTCATGCCGGATGGCGTAGGCTGTCGTAGCTCTCCACAGCTCTCTGTCCACAGTATTATGTATCAAGATCGTTGTTGTTTCCCTGCCGTGCCAGGTTGTTAAACTGTCTAATATTTTCTCACATTGTCGCCCTCTGTCTCTGTTGTCTTCAATTGTGCCTGTTGTGACTATGTTCTCCAAAGATCCCTGTCTCATGAAGTGGAAAACAAAATAAATTCCTTTTTCTTATATTATTGATTAGGGTCCGTTTTGTATTTGACTCTTTCAACACCTCTACATTAGTTTTTCTGGCAGTCCATGGTATTCTCAGCATTCTTCTGTAGAACCACATCTCTATTGCCTCTAATTTCCAACTTTCTAGTTTGTGTATTGTCCAAAACTCGCACCCATATGTTAGTATAGGGGTTATATTGCACCGCATTACTCTCTTTCTCACCTCTAATGACAAGGTCATATTACACAGTATGTTTTTCATTTTTCTGAATGTTGTTTTTGCCTGTCTTATTCTGCATCTTATTTCTGTTGAACTTCTTCCATCTGCTGTAATAGTTGTACCTAAATATTTGAATTGGTGGACCTGTTTTAATACTATATCATTTACCTTGATCTTGCAAGGTGTGTTATTTTGTTTCTTTGAAATAACCATTACTTTTGTTTTCTTAATATTTAGGAAGAGGTCTTTCTCTTTACTTACTATGACTGCTACATTAATTAAATCTTGAAGGTCTTCCTCAATTTTTGCAATCAGAACAGTGTCATCCGCATATCTCAAATTATTTATGTTATGTCCTCCCACTGATATTCCTGGGATATCTACTATAGCACGCAATATGTTTTCACTGTATAAAGAGAACAGGTCTGGTGAAAGCACACATCCCTGTCTGACTCCTTGTTTTATTTGTTGAAAAGGGCCAAATTACTTTCCTACTCTTATTGCTGCTGTTTGTTGCTAGTACATGTTCTTGATGATTCTTAAATCTTTACTGTCAATGTTCAAATTCTCTAGCATGTGTATAACTTCGCTATGTTTTACTTTATCAAATGTTTTCGTGTAGTCTATAAAACATACGTACAGATCTGTTTATTCTGCTATAGCCCCGGTTAAATAAAAATATGTGAAACCAGCGTCGAGAGAAGGTACAATTTGAGGGTTTTATAGTCCGTTAGAAATCTTACATAGACCAGCACCATGGATGTCTGTGAAGTTACAAAAGACAATCATCATCATCATATCAGCATCATATAATTATTAACATCATACCAAATGTTATTGTTCTGTTATTTACATATTAAGTGGTGGGTTTTCATTGATGACGAAATATCTATAAGTGTATATTCATGGATTTATTACTGCAATAACTAAATACTCTTTATTATTTTCTTGATGAAACATCTAGCTTTTAAAATTTTATTTATTCAGTTTTTATTTGTGAAACAGAGTTTTAAAATTGTTTTTTTTTCAAATTTTGTTCTCAAACTTTCTTCCATCTTTCATGCAATCTTTTCTCCAATCTCTTTCGTCCCTTCTTAATTATTTCATGAAATCCCTTCTATTTACCCTTCTATAAATATTTCGTGCGCTTTTCCATGGCACCTTCTGTGCTTTCTAACAATCGTTTTAGTTTGTTCATACTTACAATATTTTTTCTATTCCTTCTACTAATTTTTCTACCAATCGTTCTAATAATCTTTCTACCAAAATTTCTACCAAACTTTCTACCAATCCTTCTATCAATCTTTCTACCAATTTTTCTGCCAATCGTTCTACAAATATTTCGGCCAATATTTCTAGCAATTGTTCAACCAATATTTCTACCAATATTTCTGCAAACCTTTCTGCCAGCTTTCTACCAATCTGTCTACCAATATTCATAACAATATTTCTACCAATTTTTCTACCAACCTTTATGTCAATCGTTCTATCAACCTTTTTATCAATATTTCTACCAATATTTCTTTCTACCAATCTTTTTACCAAATTTTATTTTATTATTACTTCTTCTTCTTCTTCTGCGTTCATTCTCAAACTTCTGCAGATCAGCAGGATGTAGTCCGGTGAACGGAATGCGCTGTGTCATGGTTTACAGCATTGCTGTGATATCTGCGCCTTTCAGTCTGACACATCCGACTTCAGCATGGCTTTGGGTCACTGACCCAATATGGGATGGGACAGCCAACTTCATCCCATAACCTCCTTAGTCGCCTCGTACAACATGCATGGAAGGTAAACATTGTTGCTATTCTTTGCTCCCCTTTCGGGCCCAAAACACACGGGCGTTATTATTACTTATAGTCATATTTCAAATCCTTCTCTCAATCTGTCTCCGAAATATCTTCTACTATTTTTCCTAATCTTATTCCAGATTCTCGTCCCATGATTCCACTTTCTTCCTAATGCACAGACAATGTGCGGTGGTAACAGAACGAACCGAGTGTTTCCTTGACCAATCACCGCCCATACCATATTACAAATGTCATTTATGAAACGACTAATGCAAAGATGTCAAAAACGCATGTCTCATCACGCGCTGTCCTGTTGATTTCAGATCATAGGAGACGTTTTCTGACTTTGAGCACAAACAGGGCAGACAGTATCGGAATACGCCGAGTCTGTTTGAGTCCAGAGTCGGCTTTGTCACATTAAGTATCCGGTTTCCTGTTCTATTAGACATTTATCCTTGCAGACTTTCGAGAAAATTGTAGAACTATTTCTGTTGATGTTTGCAATTATGTTGAGTAAACGACGGAAAAGTTTTCAATAAGGGCTACACTTTGTAATAGTTGAATCTGTAGTAGTTGATCTGTAATAGTTGAATCTGTAGTAGTTGAATCTGTGGTAGTTGAATCTGTAGTAGTTGAATCTGTGGTAGTTGATCTGTAATAGTTGAATCTGTAGTAGATGATCTGTAATAGTTGAATCTGTAGTAGATGATCTGTAATAGTTGAATCTGTAGTAGATGATCTGTAATAGTTGAATCTGTAGTAGATGATCTGTAATAGTTGAATCTGTAGTAGTTGAATCTGTAGTAGTTGAATCTGTAGTAGTTGAATCTGTAGTAGTTGATCTGTAATAGTTGAATCTGTAGTAGATGATCTGTAATAGTTGAATCTGTAGTAGTTGATCTGTAATAGTTGAATCTGTAGTAGATGATCTGTAATAGTTGAATCTGTAGTAGATGATCTGTAATAGTTGAATCTGTAGTAGTTGAATCTGTTGTAGTTGAATCTGTAGTAGTTGAATCTGTTGTAGTTGAATCTGTGGTAGTTGAATCTGTTGTAGTTGAATCTGTGGTAGTTGATCTGTAATAGTTGAATCTGTAGTAGTTGAATCTGTAGTAGTTGAATCTGTGGTAGTTGAATCTGTGGTAGTTGAATCTGTTGTAGTTGAATCTGTGGTAGTTGAATCTGTTGTAGTTGAATCTGTGGTAGTTGATCTGTAGTAGTTGAATCTGTAGTAGTTGAATCTGTAGTAGATTAATCTGTGGCAGTTGAGACTGTGGTAGTTTAATGTGTGGTAGTTTAATCTGTGGTAGTTGAATCTGTAGCAGTCGTTGAATCTATACCAAATATCTGAGATTTCAATTCAACAATTATTGCCATCCAAGATTTCTCTTTTCAGTCACTTAACTCATTAGCTACCATAAGCCGTTATCTGCGTCGAAAAATATATACAGGGCGGTCATTGGCCACAGTACCATATTTTGTTCATTTTATATGATCATGAACATAATCAACCACGCTGAACTATATAATTCCCTAGTTAATCATTGAAATGTATCCACTTGATAAACTAAGGCTTTAGTTTTGGTAAAATAATAAGTCTTATAAGGATATACGCTTCTTTCAGCAGTGGATGTTATTCAATTTGGTTATAGTAGGGCTTTTAATCATCAGTACCTGGACAAGTGGGTGTTAGAGGTAATGAAGGAGCAGACAGTTTTGCCAGCGTGGCCACCGTAACTGGTGATAGCTCACTAGTTTGTGATGATAATTTGAATGTAATAAAAAAGTAGGACCAGTTGAATGCTGTGAAGTGAATTTCTATGGCTTCAATGTAGGACCAGGAAGTTAAGCGTGGTGTTGCTAGACATGGTAATGAAGCATGGTGTCGCTAGACCTGGTACTTAAGCGTGGTGTTGCTAGAGTCAAGATATACAAAAATAGGTAGGTGTGTTACCAAAATAAAACATAAAACAACTTAACAACGAGATACAGGGACAGACGACGTTTCGACTATAAAGCCTTCATCAGGACAAACAAATGACCACAATAAAATAAATCTTACATGGAGACAAATAGGGTTATAATGAGGAGGACAATAGCAGATAGGTAATGGGGGAAGCAAAGATGTGGAAGCATGACAGGTGGGAAAAACGTATGGGGAGAAGCTAGTAGTAAGTAGGTAGGAGAAAGTAGACTAAAGAAAGACCTCGGTGGGAAGCGTGGTGTTGCTAGACCTGGTAGTGAAGCGTGGTGTTGCTAGACCTGGTAGTGAAGCGTGGTGTTGCTAGACCTGGTAGTGAAGCGTGGTGTTGCTATAAACGGTATCAACTAACACAGAACATGAACAATCAGTTACCACATGCTGAAGGACATACTGAATATGATATCGGAGTATTTAAGGAGTAGACGAGCAGTCTTTACTGTGACCTTTGTTCTAGTTTCGAGGTAGCACCTAATCTTTACAACGTGATTAGTAGAATTTGTATTTAAAATTAAGGTATATTAATTGAAAAGGTGTATTAATCTACAATTAGTATATATTTTAGGGATGGGGTAAGGGTTAGGATCAGTTATAAATTTTTTTTTAATTAGTTATAAAAATTATAATTATAAGTGTGGTTTATGTCTTTTGTGTCTGGAGATCTGACGTCACGGTCTCCATTAATTGCATTGGTGTTACACGGAAATCCGTGACGTCGGCCAGTTAAAAATGTAAACATTGTGTGCTATTTATAGCACAGTGAAGACTTAAAGCGTAGTTTTACCAACATTTTTAGTTGAAACGTCATCTGTTTTTTATTTGTTTAATTTGTTAGTGTGTTATATACTTTGATATTGGCAACACTATTGTAATATTTTCATTATTGCTCTGTGTTGCACCATCCCCTCACATATCTAGTGCGCTGGGTTGTTCACAGGCACTGAAGATTTATCCCTTTACCCTCTTGTTCTTTTAGTATGTCCAGGCGGCTTAAAGCACAGCACTTCGCTGAGAGTTGGGGTCATCTGGACATAAAATAAATCTCTGGAGAAACTACGTCACCCTTCATCTCATAGGACGCAAGAGCTAATTGCTCATAATTTCTGGGATTGACATAACAAAACATCATAATATGCCCAAAATAGTTTATGAGCGCGCTTTTTCAGAGCGAGTGCTTACTACATATTCAGCTTGTTTACGGAATGTGAACGAAGTTAAATATTATGGACATGTTCATTGAAAGTTCGTTATAGTGAGCACAGTTGTCGTGCCGTCTATGAAATTACTTCATTAACAGACCATGTCGTCAGAAACAAAATGGCTAATTTTAGCGGATATTACTTTATGCCACTATTTAATGCATGAATGTGCATCGGAGGAGAATGGATGATCTTAGAGTTTAAGAGTGGCGATGTGTTAGGGGTAGGGTTAGACTTAATTCTAACCCTAGCACTCGCCTACTAAACTCTATACATAGGTGTCTCAGGGGAGACAGCACCTGTGATTATGCCGCGATTTAATGTCACGAATGTGTATCGGAGGAAAATGGATGATTCTAAAGCTTCCTCCTAAACTATATACATCTGTGTATTTAGGAAGGCAGAAACTGCGTTGTTTCCATATCAGTTGAAGGCATTGATACGGCAGTCATTACGCTGCTAGAAATGAGCCTGCAGAGTGACGTCAAAAACTGCTAAAAAATTACGACCTGATAATTATTTACAAACTATGAGTGCTGGTAGGCACGCGACCTGGGAAAGAACATTTTTTAATTTGATTTTCATTTCCTTTAATATTTTATTTTCCATAACAGCGTTGTCAGAACCTCTTTTTTTCCCCTTTCTCTTTCCATATCAGAATATATTTGTTTTTTTCTCTTCTCTTTCCATCCCAGAACATCTTTTTTCCCACTTCTCTTTCCATGTCAGAACCTCTTTATTTTTTCTCCTTCTATTTCCATGTAAGTCTCTCTATTTATCTATATTTAACTATCCACAAAGCTATAAATCGTCAGGGTCGTATGGGTACTACATTGCCATCCATATCTATAAACCGTCATTGTCGCATGGGTACTACATTGGATGCGTCAGCACACTAAATCCTCCAAAGATTTCTACATTCAACGATTAACAGGCCTAAAATCGGGGCCTAGACTCTTAGTTCAGGTGCAAGGAATGGGGACAGTATCTTTTTTTTCTAGACATGTTGCAGGAGGTGACAACGAAAAGTTGGGGAATAAGTTGACAGCCTGTCACCTGCGACAAAAAATCGTAATGTTCTCATCTTCTCTCAATTTCTTACTTTTGTCTTCTATCAAATAATCCCCATGGATGACAGATAGATGCCGGCTAGCGTACATTGTACCTTTGTCCATTTGTGACAGACTCATGGGTGACGGGGAATGCTAGATCACTGCGGATGGGTCAACAAATTTGACAGAAGTATGATAATATAGTTTGCCCAGAGATATGCGATGTGCTCCTGACATAATATGATCGCCCTGGGATACTGACGCACACGAATGCGTCTCTTCCTGGACGAAACATGCATCCTTAAACCTCCCTTACATAATAACGCCTTTGAGGCAACCTTACATAAGTCGGAGTGTCACCTCAGTTACACAAGTGAAAAGAAACACGTTATTTTGACTATGGGTGTAATGATTTACCTGCTTTCGGCTATAGGGACTGTTTATCATCATTATCCCATCTTCAGTGATGCCAGTGAGTTTTGAAAATTCTTGACCAGTTCAGTCTTTGATATTTTCTGCCGATAATTTTATTTGTTTCTTTCTGCTTCTCCTACCTTTAGCTTTACTCTGCAATGTATTTTTAACAGGGATTCATGTCGAATTAGATGATCATACCCTTATCACCAGTATCTAGGTAACACTCCATCATGCATTTGTTATCTTTCTGTAGCAATTATTTCAGTAAAAAAAAAGAAACAACGTCTTATTATCTGTGACAGTATGTTTTTGCTCTGCTGACAGCCCGCTTGCACACATGACATCCGTTTTGCAGTCTCAGCTTATGCCATCCAGATCGTGTCACTTCCAGGCAGATTTAATCCAGTGTCTATGACAAGTCATCTGTTATGTGTCAAAGTCCAGAAGCTGGGATGACCATGCCTGACAAATTAATGTCAATCACACTTGTACTGACATTTTCTGATATCAATTTGACATACTTTGTAAATGACTTGGCTATGTGTCATATACCGTCAAATAATCAATCTATTGATCTATTTGTAAGAAATGAGATATCTTCATTACCTTTTGTGTTGGTTCTGAAACTGCTGCCGGTTGTCATGATGTTATCTAGAGAAAGAAATACGTTACCTCCATGGTTTACAAGGACTTACAATTCTCATTCATCCCATGTTAATGTGAGTCGCTTTAGTGTAAATGTTAAGTGTTTCGCCCGCCGACTAGCAGACCCGGGTTGGAATCTAGCTATTCATGGTTTGAAATGAAAATTGCTTTTGTGGTTCACCCATCCACCAAAAATTAGAGTACCAGAGCTCATGCTCTAGGAATGTCGAGGAATTGTGACATTGATACCGAGCAACTGCGGCAGGCGACGCTAGTCAGACGATTTCTAATCAACCATTGACAAAAACATCTGAGCACTTACGGGAAACCATGTGCTATGACACTGGTTCATAATTCATATTGTGTTTACATAAGTCAATCCTAGAGTAGATTTATGTTTTCTCGCTTTGACTTATTCTATTACGAAGTTCTCTGCATTTGTCGACGACCACATACATTTAAAAAGACACAGTTCAATTAAGCCTGCCTGCTGCACTGACCAATTATGTCTACGTTCTGTGAGTATATTCATATAACTCACGAACACACGTACAGGTGATACAGATGTAACATGGGCAAACGAATATTATTATTAATATAATCATAATTATGTGACGTCTTCGCATCGAAGGTTGGCAGCAATAAACCTCTAACATCTTCTGTCTCTTGCCTTGGTGGTGCACTCTGCCAGACTGAGTTCTGCCCACATCTCGATGTTTCCCTCTCACCTGTACTTCTGCCTATATCTTTTTCGCCTTGCCTCTGAGGCGAGAAAGATATAGGCAGAAGTACAGGTGAGAGGGAAACATCGAGATGTGGGCAGAACTCAGTCTGGCAGAGTGCACCACCAACACACCTTCAAATAATGTCTTGAACAAGGTGTCATATTTTTTAGTATGTCTGCAATATTTCATTTGCTATATTTTTATATTATTTTCATAGCTTCCTTTTCATACCCGGTGTTGTCTTTGTAAGTTTTCTCTCCTTACATAAAATTCTCTCAATTATTTTATATATACACATCTCAATGGTATCAATTCTGTCTTCTAGCTGTTTGTTCATTGTCCATGGTTCTGAGCCATACATTAATATAGAATAGGTGTAGCATTTTATAATTATCATTTTATTGTGTTTGTAATCTGTTTAAATTTTAATATTTTATTCGTGTCATTGAATGTACTTTTAACTATTCCTATTCTTCATGTAAATTCTGTTTCACATCTGCCATTATTTGTGATTATGTGTCAAATATATTGGTAATAAATTACAGTTACATATTAATAATTATCTTTTCTTCATCGTTCACCTTGGCTTCATCCTTCCCTATCATTGTCATTCTCCCTCCTCCCTCCGCCATCTCTCAAACTATACATCGCTTCGCATGTATAACTTATACATTTAAAAAAATTAGGCCGTACTTTTTTCACTTTTGGACAATAGTGACATATCCGTATTTTAAGGGCATACATTTTCCAGTTTACCATCACCAGTTCACAGATCTTGGGTTTCCGATCACCAATTCACAGATCTTGGGTTTCCGATCACCAAGTCATAGATCTTGGGTTTCCGATCACCAATTCACAGATCTTGGGTTTCCTATCACCAGTTCACAGATCTTGGGTTTCCTATCACCAATTCACAGATCTTGGGTTTCCTATCACCAATTCATAGATCTTGGGTTTCCTATCACCAGTTCACAGATCTTGGGTTTCCGATCACCAATTCACAGATCTTGGGTTTCCTATCACCAGTTCACAGATCTTGGTTTCCGTTCACCAGTTCACAGATCTTGGAAACCTAGAAAATATACCACATCAACTTTCAGACATCCGTTTTATTTTAAAAAGTGCACTAGGAGAATGCTTCGAACTATTGTAGACTTAGATGAAATTGGTGAAGGAGAGAGGGTAGGATATTAGCAGACATTATGATATAAAAATAAATTCCTAAACAAATAATAATATCTGCTCGTGGCCATCTGTACCAAAATAGTGTTTTTAACAAATATTTTATGGTTTCTTTAATTGGAGAAGTCTTGTCAATGGCGGCCATGTTTACAACATGACGTCAAAACGTGGAAGAACTGCGGCGGACAGATTTAGTGTGGATTTTCTTTGTATTATTGAAGATCAAAACTGCAATCTGTTGAACAGCAGACGGACTGGATGGCCGATTATCAAACTTGTCTGTTTATGCTTCATTTATTTTATTCCTTTATTTCTTTGCAATCTTTCATCCAATTCCACCCATTTCTCTTCTCATGTTTTTTTTTCCATCTTTTTTTTTCCTTCAAGCTTCCATTCTTTCATTTTAAATTCTTCCTTTTTATTTTGCTTTCTTCTCTTCTTCCTACGATTGAGATCGATTACACAGTATTCATGTTACGTATTTGTTTTGGTTGCCCGTGTTACAATTTGATATCCGCGGTAGTGTATGTAATGTTAAATCATTCGCCCGCTAACCAGCAGTCTTGGATTTCAAGTTCACTCGTTATTCGTGGTGTGAAATAAAATTGACTCCCGTGGCGCACAGAAGTAGAAGAGAGTATCATGACTCATGCTCTGGGAAGATCGAGGAATGGCGTCATCGATACTGAGATAGTATGGTAGGCAAAGCTAGTCATGCGGTTCCTATTCAACCACTGACTAGGCAGCTGAGAACTTATGGGAAACCGTGTGTTATGATGCTAATTCATAAACTCAGCTTACCGTATACCTCCGGATCTCCAGAATATGTATTCATTAAGATTTGTCGGATGAATTATCAACAATCGTTGGTACTTCAGTCCTTTACTCGTCCTGCGCTAAGTTGTGTTTTTTTTTATTTTAAAAAAAAAACATTTAGTAGAAACGTCGATTTGTGTTTGTGTTTATTTTGTGTTTCCATTGATTATGCGAGATGAAGTGTCAAAAACTGTCAATATTGCATGTTTCCGTAAGTGTGCTGCAGGAAAGCTATCAATATTGCATGTTTCCGTTAGTGTGATGCAGGAAAGCTATCAATATTGCATGTTTCCGTTAGTGTGCTGCAGGAAAGCTATCAATATTGCATGTTTCCGTTAGTGTGCTGCAGGAAAGCTATCAATATTGCATGTTTCCGTTAGTGTGCTGCAGGAAAGCTATCAATATTGCATGTTTCCGTTAGTGTGATGCAGGAAAGCTATCAATATTGCATGTTTCCGTAAGTGTGCTGCAGGAAAGCTATCAATATTGCATGTTTCCGTTAGTGTGCTGCAGGAAAGCTGTCAATATTACATGTTTCCGTTAGTGTGCTGCAGGAAAGCTGTCAATATTGCGTGTCTCCGTTAGTATGTTGCAAGAAAGCTGTTTGCGGCTTGCGTGATAAAGGAAACATACTCTTCATGTCGCCACGTCGTGCACTGAGTTCGTTTTTTTTTAAAATTTCCATCAGACCGAAAAAACGCAGTCCGTACTGGGATTCGAACCTAGGTCTCACGGTTGTGAAACCAATGCACAAATCTCTCGACAATGCAAAGCACTACTATGCGAAAAAAGGTGGAAATGCTTTCCTTAAATATTCGGCCTATATGTTACCAGATGTACAAAAGTGTTAACATCGAAAAAGTCTTGCTTGTACAGTGACTATCGCTAATTTTCAAAGAAAAATACATTTAGAAAGAAAAATACAAAGAAAAATATCGTCGAAATTAGAAGTTTTGTAAAACATCAAATTCTAAAGAAAAATTACACAATCTAGATTGTTTTGTTGATATATCATCTAAGGCAAATATCATAAATATGAATTAGCCAGCAGAATCAGAAAACTTCACACACTCCTCCCTAACTAATTGGCTTACATTTTTATTTTGGTACTTGTTATGATTGCATGTCCCCAAATCAAATATTAGTACCTGCAAAATAAATATAAACATAGATTTGTGTGAAACAGTAATTAGAAATTGATACCTATTGATAATATCACTAGACCACAGTGTGTGAAATGAAATGTTTGAGGAAAGTTGCAAATGTCACCATAAGAGACCGACAGCGAAATGAAGATTATCAAAAAGAAAGAAATACCATCTTAAGACTACATCGAGAGATATAGCAAACTAGGTGGTTTGGCCACCACATGAGAATAGAAGCAACGCAACCAGTCATTTGTGCACACAACAGCAGAAGATTGAGCTGCAGGGCACGAGGAAGCCCAAGAAATAGATGGGTGGAGACAATCAAAGAAACCTTAGAGACACAAGCTCACATTGGGCAATGCGACCCAAATGGCCAAAGACACGACTCCAGCTTCTCACCACGACGCTTAACGGCACAAGTGGAAATGACAACAGATAGATAGTAATTCGAATACCGTCAACAACAAACCAATGAAATTGACAATATAATAAATGAGATCATGTGATCTCACACACCCTTTTTTTCTATTGGACAGTACACTGAACTAAATTGATAGGTTTCTGAGTAAACTTTGACCCCTGAACTGGACATCTCTAAAAGAGGAAAATGGGTGACCCAATTTACTTTTGAGTTTATACGAGATTAAAGCATATACAGATGGACACCTCTGTTATTGTATGACTCAGAAACATGGATAGCAACCGAAGTGGATGTCAATAAACAAAGGAAACATTTCTGTATCCGTTTTTTTCTGGACAATTTTCTATACCACAAAAAGGGCAGTTAACATACTTGTGTTTCAGATTACTTAGATTTTCCTGTCACAAATCGGACCTCTCCGGCATTTACGAACTCACAAAACTAAACCGAAGTAGACAACCACCAATGTTGTGTTTCTTCACCATTGTTCGTCCTATATGTTTATTGTTTCTCATGCCATGCTTATTTTCGCTTGCAAAAGAGGAATATCATCATCATCCTCGTCGTCGTCATCATCAATCTTCTGGGTTCAGTCCTCCATCCTCCCACTTAATTTGTTCACAAAATTTTAACAACCCAAGTCCAATATGTTTATTTTACAGAAAAAGTAGTTAAAATACATGCTTTGTTTTTTGTTTGGAAAAACCTTTCTAATTAAAACAATTTAAACACTTTAATTGGTGTATAAAAACAGTATTGTCGACGTACACTTTTGTCAAACCCTCTTCCTCCCCCCCCCCCCCGTCAACAACTGTTAAACTTTTTCAGACACCCACTCCCTCCCAATTTTTTACATAATTTATGGACAACCCCAAAACCGACTATTTTCTTTTTCTATGTTCATTATCAAACTCCAGCAAGTTAGCAGGATATGTTCCGAGAACGGATTGGGTTTGAATCATGGTTTAAAACTTTGCTGCGTTATCCGCGCCTTTCGTCTCGACAGATGCACTTAAAGCATGACAAATGTTAAAATACGATTTAGCACATTGCTGTGTGTGTGTGTGGGGGGGGGGGGGCGGAACATTTGAAAGAGTATTCGAATAACACTGATCAATGTTCGTTAGAAATATACATGGCGCTGTTTCTCATTAGCAGGCGAAGATGAACATGTGCTAAGAATAGTTACGTTTGGTTTGATTGTTTGTAAATTCTCAGAGGGCTGATGAATCCAGTCCAAGCTCTGAAATATATGTTGCAATGTGAGCAGGAATGTAGTAGTGCAGTGTGAGCAGGAATGTAGTAGTGCAGTGTGAGCAGGAATGTAGTAGTGAAGTGTGAGCAGGAATGTAGTAGTGCAGTGTGAGCAGGAATGTAGTAGTGCAGTGTGAGCAGGAATGTAGTAGTGCAGTGTGAGCAGGAATGTAGTAGTGAAGTGTGTGCAGGAATGTAGTAGTGCAGTGTGAGCAGGAATGTAGTAGTGAAGTGTGAGCAGGAATGTAGTAGTGCAGTGTGAGCAGGAATGTAGTAAGTCTTGAGATTAGGGAAACTGTCTGATCTCTCCTTTCGCTTTTATCCCTTTTGAATCGCCTGTAATGTTCTACCTTGTTCATAACTTCTAATACCCGCCGCCCGATCTGACTGTTCCAGGACAGACGGTCGAAAGATGTGATTTCTTATGAGCTTGTCTTAATCCAACAGTGTCTGATATATATATGATGATATGTATCATGTAGATAGTTGAATATATGACACTGGAGATATATTCGACTGTCTCCAATATAAGACCTACTAGTTAATAGAAAATTCGATCTTTTAAGTGACTCATGTGATTATTCCCTTGATTTTCATTGGCTGTCGCACAAAGAAAAATTATGGGAATAGTCAAATAAGTCATTAAGAAGACTTTAGACAGTAAGTCCTATATTGCCGAGGACCACGGTTGAACTAAAGACATATAGACATGTGTGAGTTCGCTCATCACAAGTGATGACGACCATTTATTGCATCCACTTATGTAAATGCAGTTAGAATTATGTCCTTGATTATGAGTTCGCAAAAAACAATATTGCAGCTGCAAATGTCCTCGGACAATTCGGGTATAGATAGATTTTGTTCTATCCGTGACTTTTTAGCTACTCTCCACTATTGAGCTGCTGCATTTCTCGTCTTTTCGCCAGATGCGCCTTTTTGACTGAAAAGCACCATGTAGATCTATTTTTTTCAGGATCTTGGTCTATTTCAAAAGATTTCAGTGAGGTCTTTGACGAGTCCTTGTAATTCTTCTTTTGGTTACCCTGAGATCGTGTACCCTTCTCCAGTTCACCATAGAGAAGTATCTTTGCCAGGCGATAGTCTGGCATACGCACCAAATGACCTGTGCAACGAATCTGTGCCTGCATCAGGACAGTGTCAATGCTGGGGACACCAACTCTGTCAAGGACGGTGGTATCTGGAATCGTGTCTTGCTATCTGATGTTCGTAAATTTTCTGAGTCAAGTTGTGTGAATATGATTGAGTTTCCTCACATGTTGTCTACACACAGTCCATGTTTCGCTAGCGTATAGCATCACTGGAAGTACCACTGCTCTGTAGACTTTCAGCTTAGTCTGTAGGTTAATGCCATTTATACGCCACACATTTGCGTACAATCTGCCAAAAGTGTTGCTTGATTTTGTGTTCCTTGTATACACTTCATCATTAACGTTGGCATCTTGTGTTGAGAACAATCTAGAACTTGAGACAATGTACATATTCAGAGAATGGTAGAAATGTGAGTGACTAGAGGTGATGGAAGTAAGTGCTCCCTCTCCGGAAAGATCAGAAGAACGCGTAATCAGCAACTGACTGGGACACTGAGCTTATACACGTTTAGATGGCTGACGGAACGGCAAGCAGAGTATATATGGGAATGCCCCTAATGCTGTGACGCTTGTTCCTAATTAAGAATCTCCCGTTTTGAAACAATTATCACAGAAAGCAAGTACTTCTCTAGGATAGTTTTGCGCATTGATCTCATGCGGCGTCACTTATCTTGGTATATCCTACTTCTCCGGTGATTTCATTGGCTTGCGACTTGCGACACACAGTTTAGGAAAAACAATAAATGATCTCGCATCAACCACATTAAGTGACGATGTGTGAGATCAGCAAGGAAGATTATTCTGAACGAAGGACTAGGTACATACTGTGCATGCAATACCAGCTACTTTTGGTAACAATCGACGATTTTTTGTGTGACAAATGCTAGTGCCATGAATAAATCTAAATACCGGTGGTTGGACAAAAGGGTGCTATAATCTGTAGTTTCGTGGCGATTTACAAAAAAAATCGTACTAACAATAAAATTGATATTTTGTGAATTTTGTATTTTGATCAATTTATTTGTATATATTATTTAGTAATATTGTGATTGAAATTGATGAAGCTACTAACGTTTGCTCACACCAGCAAACCAACCGTTTATTGTTACAACTGATTCTCCGCCACTTTTGACACGAAAACGTCCAATAGACAAAATGCCGCTCTTTGTTGTGAAGGAACGAAAGGAGAGCAAAGAAAAGCAACATTATTTAACTTCCATGCATTTCGTAAAATGCTAATAAGGAGGTTTTGGAGTGGTGTTATTGCTCCATTCCATATAAAGTTACATTAACCCAGAAGCCATGCTGAAGTCGGATATCGTAGGCTGAAAATCGCAGATATTACAGTTACACTATAAACCATGCCGCATTCCGTTCTCTGGACTACATCCTGCTAATCTGCAGGAGTTTAAGAACGATCGCAGAAGAAGAAAATGCAATGCAATGTCCTTTATGGATGCAGTAATTTGATTTATAAATTCCATTTCATTAAATATAATCCAACCCCATTTAATTATTTCTGGACATTTAGAAATTATGTCATATTTTGTTAATATTTTACCTCAAATTTGGTTATAAACAGTCTCAGTGGCATCCCTGATAGGGCACACTTTGAAAAATAAAACCAACAGAAAACATTGCAGGACGGAAATTGTTCTGAAGTCCGTAGGGAAATAGGAAGAAGGGGATGTCTAGAAATAATTGTTAAAAGAGTTCACAAAAGATTGATGAGGTTACGAGAGACAATTAAAGAATTAGAATGGGTATTTATATCTATCTATACACCATTTACTTTCTCTCCCTGCGGGGAACAACTTAAAATGGTTAGTAAGTAATTGACACACAGATGGTAGAAGATTGATGTGAAATAAATACTACAAAAAGAAAGAACCACCATGATTTATTATTAAAAAATAATAATAATATTACAGCAAAAGGGGTTTGAACAAGGTTCTCTTAGATGACACCTACTCGCCTCGCAACTTGTTAATCCCTAAGCAACATCCCTAATCAAGGATGCGATTTAAGCCAAGTTTTGCAACGTGTATATGCCCAAGCTACAATGAACATGGACCGGTAGAACTACATACAAACAACAATAACATTGCAAATGCATGTAAATTCCTCGAGTTCATTATATAATGTATACCAGGATCTCCACGACAAGCAACACACTCCGTAGATCTTGTGGAAATAGGGTTTATGTAACATACAAACAGCCCTAGTCTACAGATCACGCTGACAGTTTACAGAGCAGTGGTATTTCCTGTGCTAGTATACCCTTGTCAACGGTAGATTATGTAAAGGTATCAAGTGAAGAAACTCAACAACATCCACATAATTTGGCTGATAAATTTGGTGAACCATCACATAAGATGGTAAGACAAGATTCCGGATACCGGTGTCCTTGACATAGCTAGTTCCCTAACGTTGGTACTATTTTAACGCAGTCACAGATTCGTTGGGCTGGTCATGAGGAATGTATGCCAAATCATCACCTATTATATTGTGAGATTTAGGAGCGTCTACGTTCTCAATGTTGCCAAAAGAAGTGCTACAAAACTCGCTAAAGGCTTCTGACATAACCCTTGAAACATTAGAAGACGCTACACGAAGCAGCGCTATATTAACTCTACTTGAGCTGCTACTTGTGAAAAAAGGAGAAATTCTGCAGCTCAATAACGGAGACTTTCTAAAATGACACGAGGAGATCACATACCATCCACAGTGATCATACTATGACCCAAAGACCAAGGAACTTTTGCAATCAACATGAGGCATTTCTACGAACTCACAGAAAATGATCTTAACTCTAAATTTCATAAATTTGATGTAACAAATTATCATCATCAACATGATATGAAGAACAAACAAAAATATTCTAAAACATATAAAACAATTTTTACCAGAAATATTTGCAATTTATCCCCCCCCCCCCCGCAACTCCCAAAAAATGTTGCTAAAATAAGAAATAACCACTATATCAGATTTTTCCCAATTTAACCTCCAAATTCATCAATTTATTTGTAATGTGGATAATTGATTCCCGTGATTTACTGCATTACAGTATAATATTGATTTGTGCCAGCTGGTAGCATCTCTTAGTAATGTTTACTTGAAACATAATTCTTTATGTTGCGCACATACCATGCTGCTCTATAGCCGTTTACTGCAGCCGATAACTTATAGTCACTGGGCGCTTAACAATTCCAGTAGATACAGCTTTACTCATGTATATGGAAGAAGGGCCTAAACCCCCGGGAGGGGGTCCCTATACATTTTTTTATGTTTTTCTAGACGGGCTAATTCTTACAAAGGAAGAAAAAAAGATGAAGGTATGAGGAGTGGTGGGGTTATATTATCTGGTTTACTTGTTTTATAGTTCTCCTTATCGGAGGAGTGGTGGAGTTTTACTATTTGTTTGACTACTCGTTTCTTCTTGTTGTTTTTCTTCTCTCATCTACCTCCTCCTCCACCTTCTTCTCCTCCTTCTCACCTTCTTATTTCATCTTCTTCTTTTCCTCCTTCTCACCTTCTTATTTCATCTTCATCTTTTCCTCCTTCTCACCTTCTTATTTCATCTTCATCTTTTCCTCCTTCTCACCTTCTTATTTCATCTTCATCTTTTCCTCCTTCTCACCTTCTTATTTCATCTTCATCTTTTCCTCCTTCTCACCTTCTTATTTCATCTTCATCTTTTCCTCCTTCTCACCTTCTTATTTCATCTTCTTCTTTTCCTCCTTCTCACCTTCTTATTTCATCTTCTTCTTTTCCTCCTTCTCACCTTCTTATTTCATCTTCATCTTTTCCTCCTTCTCACCTTCTTATTTCATCTTCATCTTTTCCTCCTCTCCTCCATCTTCTCCTCCACCTGTTTCTTCAACTTCTTCTATTCTACCTTCGTTTCCTTCTGTCCTCCACATTTTCCTCTTTCTTCTCATAATTCTTCATTCATCGTCACCTCTATCTCCTCCTCCCCATTTTTCTTCTTCTCATTATCTTCTTATTTTTCTTTCTTCATCCGTCTTATCCTTCTTAGGCTCATGATCCTCCTTTTTATTTCTCCTCCTTCTCCATCTTCCCCTCCTTGATTTTCTCCCTCTCATATTTTTCTCTATCTTCTTCTTGTTTCTTCTTCTTCTCCACTTTCGTTTCTTCTCCTCTCCCTCTCGTTATCCTTAAATTCTTATTCTTTTCTTCCTCTTCTCGTTCTCATCTTTCCTTTTCTTCTCTACTCTTCGTCTCCTCCTCTTTCCTTCTCCACTTCTCCTGCTCTCCTCCTCCTCGCCTTTCCGACTCTTCTTCTTCTGTTCTCACACTTTTGTCAGTCATCAAGATGTTGCCCAGAGAACATACTTGGTTGTGTCCTGGTTTACAGCTTCATTGCTGTAATTAAACCGTTGTTCTGACACATCCGACATCAGCACGACCTGTATCTTACTTTAATATATTATTGGAACAGCAAACTCCACCTTTAGCCTTCTTTGTCACTGTTTATGACATACATGTCACTTATTTGCTCCTATTCATACCTCGACAACACACTGGTCTACACTGAGCTAAATGCCATCTTCCATTTTCCTAAGTAAATGGGCTTTGATTTGAACGTACTTCCTCCCCTTTCCAGTATCTACGATCTTGCACTGGCCACGCAGTAAAATATTGATCAGAAAGCAATTAATCTTATTGGTCAAGAGAAATCAGTCTGGCTGAACTCCTCCTCTGTGTATGTTATCAGTTATCTTCTAAACAGTTACAACATTATAAACATTAATTGTGCCTACTTCCAACTTGTTATATATAGTTAATTCTGCCTACTTCCAACTTGTTATATATATAGTTAATTGTGCCTACTTCCCACGTGTTATATATAGTTAATTGTGCATACTTCCCACTTGTTATATATAGTTAATTGTGCCTACTTCCAACTTGTTATATATATAGTTAATTGTGCCTACTTCCCACTTGTTATATATAGTTAATTGTGCCTACTTTCCACGTGTTATATATATAGTTAATTGTGCCTACTTCCAACTTGTTATATATATAGTTAATTGTGCCTACTTTCCACTTGTTATATATATAGTTAATTGTGCCTAATTCCAACTTGTTATATATATAGTTAATTGTGCATACTTCCCACTTGTTATATATAGTTAATTGTGCCTACTTTCCGCGTGTTATAGATATAGTTAATTGTGCCTACTTCCCACTTGTTATATATAGTTAATTGTGCCTACTTTCCGCGTGTTATATATAGTTAATTGTGCCTACTTTCCACGTGTTATATATAGTTAATTGTGCCTACTTCCCACTTGTTATATATAGTTAATTGTGCCTACTTTCCACGTGTTATATATAGTTAATTGTGCCTACTTCCCACTTGTTATATATAGTTAATCGTGCCTACTTTCCGCGTGTTATATATAGTTAATTGTGCCTACTTTCCACGTGTTATATATAGTTAATTGTGCCTACTTTCCACGTGTTATATATAGTTAATTGTGCCTACTTCCCACTTGTTATATATATAGTTAATTGTGCCTACTTTCCGCGTGTTATATATAGTTAATGGTGCCTACTTCCCACTTGTTATATATATAGTTAATTGTGCCTACTTTCCGCGTGTTATATATAGTTAATGGTGCCTACTTCCCACTTGTTGTATATCGTTAATAGTGCCTACTTAGAGTTTGTTACACATGGTTAATAGTGCCTACTTCCCGCTTGTTATATATAGTTAATGGTGCTTACTTCTAGCGTGTTATATATATATATATATATAATAGTGCCTATTTCTAGCTTGTTACACGTGGTTAATAGTGCCTACGTTGCACTTATAGTGTATAGTTCTAAATAGGCTTGGCAAATGGTGCAACAGTGTATTCATTTGTGGGCAAAATACGGCCCGCGATCCCAAACTGGCCCGCCAAGTAATATTTTAAAGTTCGCAAGGATGATCTAAAAGCACTTTACACCAGTGCTTTACTTTCTGGTCTTCTATGAACAAAAAGATTATCGTAATAATAGTTGGTGGACATGTGAATATTTAAGGTATACACTTGCGAGCATGGCCATAGATTCAATAGGTAGATCAACGGATATAGTTATTGCGGTATTGTCTTTTATTGATTGTCATAGAAAATGCGGTAATGGAACTCGTCTGCTCAGAAAATATTCATGATCCCAACAAGACTACGCGAGATTTGGTGTAAACATCGGAACAGCCTGTAAAGAGAAACAATAGATATAGGTTATACTGATAAATCAGAATCGAATTGGAATTGTCGGCCGCTACTCTCTATAGATTTTCTAAGACCGGAAAGGGAACATCTATGAAAGTGTCCGGACGTGAATGGGAGCATCTATGAAAGTGTCCGGACTGGAATGGGAGCACCTATGAAAGTGTCCGGACGTGAATGGGAGCACCTATGAAAGTGTCCGGACGGGAATGGAAGCACCTATGAAAGTGTCCGGACGTGAATGGGCACATCTATGAAAGTGTCCGGACGTGAATGGGAGCACCTATGAAAGTGTCCGGACGTGAATGGGAACATCTATGAAAGTGTCCGGACGGGAATGGGAGCACCTATGAAAGTGTCCGGACGTGAATGGGCACATCTAAGAAAGTGTCCGGACGTGAATGGGAGCACCTATGAAAGTGTCCGGACGGGAATGGGAGCATCTATGAAAGTGTCCGGACGGGAATGGGAGCATCTATGAAAGTGTCCGGACGGGAATGGGAGCACCTATAAAAGTGTCCGGACGGGAATGGGAGCGTCTATGAAAGTGTCCGGACGGGAATGGGAGCATCTATGAAAGTGTCCGGAGTGCGCCGATGGATACCTGCAGTCATAACTCAGAATTGATAACGTATAACCACAGAGCTTAAAAACACTAATTAGACCCCCCCCCCACCCGCACACTTTCAATAATGCATGCATTCCGTACGGGAATTACAGGGAGTCTGCATGTGGTTGCTATTATTGCTAGTATAATCTAGCTTTAGCCACGTCATGTATAGGGTTGGGCTTTTTATTTAACCTTGGACAGAAAAAAGCATACCAGCCCTGACCAGGAGAGAAACCCTATAATTCACAATATACGACATATTAGGTAAGTGTAATGTAATAGGAAGATGGTAATTTGGAACTGTATACAACAGATCAGTTAGACTAACTTAATCAACTAACTTAACTAATTAAACCTTTATCTGCTTCAATCTCGTTACTAAATTTCCCTTTTTAGTGCACACTGGTGCGGATATTCTGAGAACATCAAATTCCCACTTACCATCTCCCTAATACATCCATACATCTAAAATGAATCATTTTACTGTTCCCGTGATATTCATTAATCACTATTATTATACTCTGTGTGACAGCCAATGAAAATCCTGACCAAAATTCAAATGAGACAATTTAGAAGGCTGTTTTTGCATTAGTCAATATGTCCTATATATGTTGGTTGGTTGCCGATCCAGTGCTCCATGGGCTCATGCCCTTTCACCCACTGGTATTGTGTAATATATACACGTGTTTTTGAGCTGTTGTTTTGTTCTATATAAGATGTTACATTTATCTGACCCTGAAGAGAGAAGCATTTTCCTGATGTCATCCAGTGCTGGACATTCAAAAAGGTGGTGTCAACAGTTTCATATGGATGAGTGCACAGCTGGCACATTGGAGTGTGTTGTGGTTGTATTCTGTTCACGTGTGATGTATTCAATATCATATTGTACTCTTCATACGCTGCATATAGTGCATTTGTGTGTGTTTGTAGTTCGTAGCGGTATATACATGTTGTGTGCGCAGTCGGAAGATGATACTCTGGTTTTTTTTTTCTTTCCAGGAGGTTGATGTTGTCTTTAAAATTTGTGTTCGACATATATATATATATATATATATATATATATATATATATATATATATGCCCATATACATGTCAATGAACCCGCGCGACCTGTCTCTTATACATTTACATATGCAGATGCATCTTTTTTAAAGTAAAGTCATTTACTTTTCCGTTTAATTTTTTTAGGTTTTTATTTTGTTGATTTTCATTGGCTGCAGACACAAGGTATAATCAGAGTGACCAATGAAAATCCAAGTTAATGTTAAAGAGAAAAGTCCATTTTAGAATCCTGTATTCCATTTATCGAATATGTTTTATTGAGCTGTCGGTCTTGATATAATGTTACCAAGGAACATTACGGAGAAGTAACCTCACTTTAGAACAGAAGAGGGCAACCTTTTAACATTCGCAGTCCGGATTTAGCATTCACAGTCCGGATTTAGCATTAGCAGTCCGGATTTAGCATTCGCAGTCCGGATTTAGCATTCGCAGTCCGGATTTAGCATTCGCAGTCCGGATTTAGCATTCGCAGTCCGGATTTAGCAATATTGGTGTGGTCTATCTATCTATAGTCTTTACCACAGATGCTGCCGGACGTTGTGAGGAGTTGAAGTCTTCTGTCTTTGGCAATCTTTGTTGCGCTTCTCATGGTTAGGCTGTGGTTTTTAACATTCTCTCTGATTAAATTTCCCATTTAGCGGAAGACGGATGTGTCGGGCTATTGGCGCAAATAAAACTTCGACACAATGCAGTTACATGATATGAACTACATATTGCTAGATATCGAATATGATTATGGTCCTGCTACAAGAGATCTCCAGCGGGAGTTTGAGAATGTGTCCTGCTACAAGAGATCTCCAGCGGGAGTTTGAGAATGTGTCCTGCTACAAGAGATCTCCAGCGGTAGTTTTAGAATGTGTCCTGCTACAAGAGATCTCCAGCGGGAGTTTGAGAATGTGTCCTGCTACAAGAGATCTCCAGCGGGAGTTTGAGAATTGACGCTGAAAAAGAAGCACCTTCCTATCATGTTCTTGGTCTTCCTCTTGCCCTGTAGCCGTGTTTTCTGCTGTTTTCACGCCTAGATGGCGGGTTGTGATGGTTCCATTCTCATAAGGTGTCCGAACCAGTTGATCTGCTGTCTTTCTATGTATTGTTTGCATGTATTGTTTGCATGTATTGTTTGCATGGTATTGTCTTTACTTTCTTTCTTCATTTCTGATGTCTTCATTTCTCATTCGTTCTCTTCTGGTGACGATTTTAACCTTTCTCAGACATTTCATCTCACATGTTGTAATCTTTCTCAAGAGTGTTTTTGTTAGGGGCCATGTCTGACACTTGTAACATAACATTGGAATAAAGATGGTGTTTATAATCTGTCGTTTGGTCGCCATGTTGATCGCTGGGTTTTTAAGTAGCGGTGACAGTTGGTATGTTACAGCGTTTGCTTTTTGGCACCAGATCTCAATTTCTCTATCAAATTTGCGTCTTCTGTAAAATTAAAAAAATGCCTCCTAGATATTTTAATTCTGATGTCTGTTTTAGTTTTGTGCCCGTAACATACACATTAGCTGTTCTGCACATTTCCATAGTTTATGTTCTGTTTTTTATGTATTTAATCTCTTATTGTATTCTTCGCACACTACATATAGTGCATGTGTGTGTCTTTGTAGTTCCTCTTCAGTTTCATTGATTAGACCTTGGTTATCTGTGAATAGTAGATCGTGCAAAGAGTAACATGGGTCTCCTGTTGTTTCTGTGATGTTGTGCTCGCCTCTTGCTTCTCCTCTTTCGCTATTCTATTCATGTATGTAACAAACAGCCGTGGTGACAGTACACATCCCTGTCTTACTCCTGTTGTTGTTTCGAATGTTTCTGTGAGTCCTTCTTTTTTCTTATTATGCTTCAATTAGACTTACGTAAAACACAGGTTTATATTTCGTCTCAATGGAACACGATAGACTATATCTAAAACTAGTGGGTAATGATGGGCAATGATGAGCACACAAGAAATCATAAAAATTACAATACACAAATCACATTCAACGTTTCAACCAAAAGGTCTTTATCAAGACACAAACAAAACATTAAAAGACGACGAATAGAAAAATTATCACAACGTCCAACGGAAATATGGAATTTGATATCATTTCCATCTATATCATTCTTCTATATATCCACATCTCAAAGACATCAATTCTGCATTCTAGCCGTTTGTTCATTGTCCATGTTTCTGAGTCATACATTCATGTAGAATAGATGCATAATTTTATAATTCTCATTTCTAATTTCGGATTTATTTGGATGTTAATATTGTCCTCGTGGTATTGCAAGTATTTTTAGCCATTCTTATTGTTTTTTCAACTTCTATTTAAAATTTACCATCATTTGTGATTCTGTGTCCAAAATACTGGTAATAATCTCCTTTCTTTTGCACCTCTCCATGTACTTTTATGTTTACCATAAAATATTCCTTTTGATTTGACTTATTATCATTTTCTTTTGTATTTTGGATAAAAATATATATCTAATCCATATTCTGTACTTGATTTATCAACTTGCCGATTAGTCTTTGTAGCTCCTGTTCTCTTTCTGCTAAGAGGACAGTGCCATCTGCATGTCGCAGATTAATATGTTCTCATTGATCTCTAGTCCTGGCTTTCAGAGAACTTCAGAGTCTCACAAAATAGCAATGCAATGAAAAATGGATTGATGAAGACGTTCTGAATATAATATGCATCCCACAACAATTGCCGGTATTGAAACATATAATAGATACAGGCTTGCCAATTGGCCACATTGTCGCTTAATTTCTCAAATTTTGCTATTTGTAAAGGATACTGTCCATGAACTATGAAATATTTCTGACGAATATTTTGAATTTTCTCTTTTTTTCCTCTTTTCCGACCATTTAAAAAAAATAATTCCATATTTTCTTGTTTGAGTTTGGATACAAATTGTGTGACATGTTCTTTTATAAATACAGCTTACTTTATAAACACTGTCTATTCAACTCATTATTAAATGTATAATGAAAGTGAATGTTACAATAGATATTTGATAATACATTTCTCATGATGTCTAAGTCGAAGCTATGTTACAATAGATATTTGATAATACATTTCTCATGATGTCTAAGTCGAAGCTATGTTACAATAGATATTTGATAATACATTTCTCATGATGTCTAAGTCGAAGCTATGTTACAATAGATATTTGATAATACATTTCTCATGATGTCTAAGTCGAAGCTATGTTACAATAGATATTTGATAATACATTTCTCATGATGTCCAAGTCGAAGCTATGTTACAATAGATATTTGATAATACATTTCTCATGATGTCCAAGTCGAAGCTATGTTACAATAGATATTTGATAATACATTTCTCATGATGTCTAAGTCGAAGCTATGTTACAATAGATATTTGATAATACATTTCTCATGATGTCTAAGTCGAAGCTATGTTACAATAGATATTTGATAATACATTTCTCATGATGTCTAAGTCGAAGCTATGTTACAGTAGATATTTGATAATACATTTCTCATGATGTCTAAGTCGAAGCTATGTTACGATAGATATTTGATAATACATTTCTCATGATGTCTAAGTCGAAGCTATGTTACAATAGATATTTGATAATACATTTCTCATGATGTCCAAGTCGAAGCTATGTTACAATAGATATTTGATAATACATTTCTCATGATGTCTAAGTCGAAGCTATGTTACAATAGATATTTGATAATACATTTCTCATGATGTCTAAGTCGAAGCTATGTTACGATAGTGAGAGTACTAATACAGAAAACAATAAGAACGGAAAGTTTCGTGGTAGTAAAATGCCCTGGATAATAGTTTGAGACAGTAATGTCACTAAATTAAGGCTACTACATAGCGAAATTAAGATGTATGAATTGACTATGCACACAATTTTCTAGTACCTTCGTTTCTTTCATGTCTACAGAAAACTCAGACTTTCAAAATAACATTAAACTAACTAAAATTAAGTTAGCAATAACATATATTTATCATAGTGCACTGAATGAATGTTGCTATTTGGAGATAATTAATACAAGCGAATAGACTCGTAGCATTCTTGAACATTCCCGTTTTTTAGTAGTTTAGCCACAATTTTGAAATTTAGCGAATTTTAGGCATTTATTATTTACCAACAATTTGACCATAAATTTATTCAAAGAATCTAACAATCCTGCCAGATATGATTTTATTATGATAACAACTTGGAAAGACGCATTCCAAAAATGTGGACTATTTCCTACGTCACTTTTCTTCTGTCCATGTCTGCTATGTTTTACTGTCCTTTGTTTTTATTTTGTCTGCTAACATTGCGACCCTCGTATGAAGAAGTTTGTCAAACACAACCTGGCATATTTACAACCAGACTTGGAATAAAACCACAAAAGATTCTGCGCCGGAAGAGCTTAGTCAACATTGTTCCCGCTTCTTTTTAAGTACCAACAAATGTTGGGTGTCAACTAATGAAACATCGCAGATTAACATTCATTAGTTGTTGGTTGCGGTGGAGAACTTGTGGGCACTGATGCAGAAATAGTCATAGTGAAACCAGGATATGTCTTCGTGGGCGGTGTATTGTGGTATTTTATCAAAATATAAATGGCTTCCAGAATGAAAATGATGGTTAAAAACTCCGTGCCATTTTGACATTTAGCAAAATTCCCACAAATTAAGTTTATTTTTAGTATGGTCTCTCTGAGCATGGTCTCGTAAACTGACCAGAACGGGGAAACGGCAAGAATGAGAATACATTCTACAAGTGACCTTGGCAATTCCGGCTGCTTAATATATGAACAATATTCACTTGTTAATATCCGTGTTTAAATAGTGTTATTTATTTAGTGTGTTTTCTATTATTACATCAGAGGTATATATTTACCTATATATATATATATTACCGCAGGACTTGAAGCATCCTTATGAAGTGAGAAAGTTAAATCTTACAATTTTGTTTTTGTGTACACAATATTTGTTTACGTCATCTTTTCAATCTTTGAACTGTACCAAGATTTTAAATGTGATCAAATTTGACACGAGACATGAATTTATTGTCTAACTTTTATATAACTAGTCATTTGATCGCACCTGTCTAAGTTGAGTGTCTGCCGGAGACCGAAAGGGAAGCAAAGAATGGCAACAGTGTTTACCTCCGATGAATGTCGAAAGAGGCGACTAATGTGGTCATGGGGCGAAGTTGGCTGTATCATCCAATATAAGATCAAAGTAAACCGGAATCCGGATGTGTCAGACCGAAATACGCAGATACCACAGCAGAATTGTAAACACGATACAAAGCATTCCGTTCTCCGGACTACATCCTGTTAATCTGCTGGAGTTTGAGAACGAACACAGAAATGGAAGCATACCATACTGTAATTTATTTACTCGAAAGACTCAATAGGCATAGAGGATTGACTTCAGTGTACTCGAATATATCTAAACATAATTCATTCCGCTCAATATTATGTATATGAGGATTACTAATCCCACTCAACATTACCTGTCAAGAGTATTACTAATCCCACTCAACATTACCTGTCAAGAGTATTACTAATCCCACTCAACATTACAGGTCAAGAGTATGACTAATCCCTCTCAACATTACAGGTCAAGAGTATGACTAATCCCACTCAACATTACGTGTCAAGAGTATTGCTAATCCCACTCAACATTACAGGTCAAGAGTATTACTAATCCCACTCAACATTACTTGTCAAGAGTATTGCTAATCCCACTCAACACAACATTCACGAATATTGCTAATCCCACTCAACATTACGTGTCAAGAGTATTACTAATCCCACTCAAAATTACGTGTCAAGAGTATTGCTAATCCCACTCAACACAACATTCACGAATATTGCTAATCCCACTCAACATTACTTGTCAAGAGTATTACGCAGAGCAAGTAACTCTGTAAGAGATAATTATCTGGGACCTCCGAAAAAAAATACTCTCGTAAACAAACCCTCGCGCACAGGTCTCGTACTCATATCCTTGTTAATAGAAGATAACTGACTTAACCCTTTCGCCACGAAGATCTGTCCAGTTGTTCAGAATCTGAAAGGACATTCAAGCATCAAAGAGCATCCTTTGTTGAGAAGTGTGAGAAAATAATGGCGGTATTTCTCTTAATGATGTTCGTATGTCCAACCTGTCTTCTCAATTGTCAATTATTTTTTTTTAAACAGATGCTTGAAACATGAAGTCAAGTCGTTTTTGCGTTTCGATAATGTTTCTCTTGCTCCTTGTTGTTTTCTTTTTTTTTCTTTTACTATATAAGATGTACGTATATTCCTGTTTCCTTTCTTATACAACTTCTTTCACTTTTTCTTTATAGATTTCGATTTTATTAGTTCCTTATATCTCTTTATTATGTGAATCTTCAATTTTTTTTTTTTTAGATTTGGCATACTGGCATTTGTTCTCTGAAAAAATCTGGGAAAACTATTGAAATCAACTTCTCCGTTGACAACAGCACAGTTTATTGAAGAAATGCTTATAAGCGTATGTCTCCCACATGAGAACGAAGGGGACAAAAACATAGAACTTCTCAGCATTTCTTATGGTTCACGATGTGTAGTGTTTGTTATCGTGTCTGTTCACAACCTTATGTCTCGTGTACTGCCAATCATTTCTTAGACGCAGCTCCGGTGTGGCAAGGTAACCTGATACTGGTCGTCTTGTTCAGGGTGCAAAGAATGGCGTCATTGTCTTGTTGGAAAGTTGGGGATATGCTGACATCCTGTCACTGTGAAAAAACATCATCATAACATGTTGTCACAATGTCTTACTTTTGTCGCCTGGTCAAATAGTCCCCATAATGACGAAGATATGCAGACCAGCGGACATTAATTATTTTGCAAGAATCATAAGTGACGGGAATGCTAGATGTGCCATCGCTACGGATGTGTTTTTAAAAAATCTGACAAGAATATTGAGAAAGTTGACCTGGCAGAGCGTGCTGTGCTGCTGACAGGATGTGGTGATCCTGATACACTGGAGCAATGGAGTACCTCCTTCCTTTCCCTGCGAGGACTAATCCTGCATCCATAAACCTTCCTTACATAACCGTAATTTCGAGACAGCTTTATATGAGTATGTGTGTCATCTCAGTTACATAACTGAAAAGAACCTTTGCTTTTGTATGAAATGCTGTGGGCTGTCAACATCTACCTGCTCACAGCGTAAGGGATCATTTCACAACTTTGTATGAAATGCTGTGGGCTGTCTACATCTATCTGCTCACAGCGTAAGGGATCATTTCACAACTTTGTATGAAATGCTGTGGGCTGTCTACCTGCTCACAGCGTAAGGGATCATTTCACAACTTTGTATGAAATGCTGTGGGCTGTCTACCTGCTCACAGCGTAAGGGATCATTTCACAACTTTGTATGAAATGCTGTGGGCTGTCTACATCTATCTGCTCACAGCGTAAGGGATCATTTCACAACTTTGTATGAAATGCTGTGGGCTGTCTACCTGCTCACCGCGTAAGGGATCATTTCACAACATTGTATGAAATGCTGTGGGCTGTCTACCTGCTCACAGCGTAAGGGATCATTTCACAACTTTGTATGAAATGCTGTGGGCTGTCTACCTGCTCACCGCGTAAGGGATCATTTCACAACATTGTATGAAATGCTGTGGGCTGTCTACCTGCTCACAGCGTAAGGGATCATTTCACAACTTTGTATGAAATGCTGTGGGCTGTCTACCTGCTCACCGCGTAAGGGATCATTTCACAACATTGTATGAAATGCTGTGGGCTGTCTACCTGCTCACAGCGTAAGGGATCATTTCACAACATTGTATGAAATGCTGTGGGCTGTCTACCTGCTCACAGCGTAAGGGATCATTTCACAACCAATATCATAAGCATCGTGATCATCCAAGCTGGGTGTTCCCATAATGTTAAGTTGCTAAGCTTCCATCATGGTCTTCATTGTCTTGCTCTCCAACTTACCTATTGCCACGTGCGACATCAGGTAGCACAGTTTAGGTCGCAGCTTAAAGTAACAGAACACAGAATACAACCACCAACCATTACAACAACGTCTAGATGAGTCAAAGGGAAAATAAATCAAGCGTGGAAGGTCATGGTTGGCAGAGGCTAAAGACACTGCGAAGAATATGTGAGTTTGAACAATTAGGAAAGGGCAGTGAATGGATGGAGGTAGGCATTGAGACGAAATTACTGACTAAAGTAATAATATAACTAGATAAAGCGTGTCGAAAATGGACGGGTGTCAGGGCCCAGGTTACAGTGCATGAACTCGTCCACCTACACTCGAAACCACAAGACATACTTATGTACACAGATGGTTCAGTTAACAGAAACCAAAAAAAACAACAACAAAACGGTTGCCTACAGAGACGGAGTGAAGTTTGTTGAGAAATCTTCAGCATATTCTACTGTCACGACGAGCAAGAGGATGGAGATAGAGGGAGTTACAGCAGCACTTAATTGGTTGATAACTGATACATCAACACACTCGGCAATACTCACAGAGTATGTATATATATATATATATATATATATATATATATATATATATATATATATATATATATATATATATATATATATATATATATATATATATATATATATATATATATATATATATATATATATATATATATATATATATATACTTCTAATAAATATATACATCATTTTCTGCAGACTTTGCCAACTCAAAACATTGCATATATTTGCTACTTTAAGGTGTGGAAGGAAACGATCGTCGACCGACCAATTAGCTAGCCTAGCCACCATAACAGATGGTCAGCCTATGGACCAAACAGACATATTCATTGCTCTTCGTGAGTCCGCACGATCAGAGGATTTTGAGATGAATGAGCATGAGTAAATATGGAGAATGTGCGACTTGGGAGTAAGGATGAGCGTGGCCCGTCGAGAACACCTGACAAAGATTACAAAAAGAGCAGTGAACCAACATAGAAAGGAACCATCAACCGTTATAACCTGAGAGATTTACTGAACTGGAGATCTGATCACGTTTAGACTTGTCCAGTGTTTGAAGAGCATCAACATATCTAATACCTATCTTGTAACTTAAGGGGAGGATATGTCAACACATAACCTCTCATATGTCTGATAATTCGGGAGGGTGTTGCCGTCTCATAAAGTCACATATATCTGCTAATATCAGGGGTCTTTGCAAAACTTCCTACGTTAAATACAGCGACTTGTTATTATAAGTTGTCGCAATATTGATGAGTTGCCTAAGTACCCTAAACTTGGAGAAATATGTGACGCGGTGTGTTACTGTGATCACCTTATCTTAGAGGTTAAGTCGTGACCATCGTCTTTACTTCTGTCTAGACCTCTGAACAGAGAGTAAACATGACATAAAAGACTGATTTTTTTTCAATTACTTCTGTGCGTTTTGTTGTTCATCCTTGCCCTCTTTTGGCATATGACTATAAATATATAAATATTGACCAACGAAAATGTCGACAATAATCGAAAGCCTCACAATTGAAGTCTTGTTTACTTTCTATACAGAGGTATGTACTGGAGCCTGTGCATGGTTAGACCATTCATACTCAAGAGGACGCAGTTTGAATCCAACTCCCTAAGTCTTCTTAACAAAATATTGTTTCGAGACCCTTATGGATTATCGTATGAAACATTAGAGTTACTTGTATGAGTACTAATCTCAGCAGGCGGAGTGAGTTACTTGTATGAGTACTAATCTCAGCAGGCGGAGTGAGTTACTTGTATGAGTACTAATCTCAGCAGGCGGAGTGAGTCACTTGTATTAGTGTTAATCTCAGCAGGCGGAGTGAGTTACTTGTCTGAGTACTAATCTCAGCAGGCGGCGTGAGTCACTTGTATTAGTGTTAATCTCAGCAGGCGGAGTGAGTTACTTGTCTGAGTACTAATCTCAGCAGGCGGCGTGAGTCACTTGTATTAGTGTTAATCTCAGCAGGCGGAGTGAGTTACTTGTCTGAGTACTAATCTCAGCAGGCGGCGTGAGTCACTTGTATTAATGTTAATTTCAGCAAGTGTATGCAGCTACGTTTAGAGAGACGGAGCACATAAGCTCATATCATAGCAACAATAGAACAATAAAGTCAATCCTCTACCTCTATCAACCTTTTTTAAATAAATACCTATAGTTTTCATATAAATGACTAAAAAGTCGAAAGCTCTCTTTCGTTCTTAAATTCCAATCTGTCAGAATTGTAACCGAATCAAACATACTCAATCTCCAATATGTCTGCCCACATGACGTTGTCGCCCTGCAGACGTGGGTCTTGTTCTACGCTACTGATCGCTCATGAAACACACCATCGCTCGTGATCTCTCCCAAATTAAATTACAAATTCAGTCTCGCTTGCAAAAATGGTTTCAAATTTCTCCCAACACCAATTTTATCAATTCTTTCTTTGTCGTACGATGTAATTCGGTTTTTACCACATATTTTTCCCTGTACAACTTACAGATTTCTCAGCCAATCTTTGTGATGCATGGATTGCAGTTTTATTAGCGTCCATTACCCGTGTTAAGGCGTCAATATATTGGTTATTTATATTACTAAATTTGAAAGCAACCCTTCCAAATTTATTGGTCTGGGTAACCATGTTATAGACATTGGTAGCTAGGTCGTTATTCCTGTGGGCGCTATAATCAGTTGTGTGAGGTTGATTTCTCACTTGCTATGTCTGTCTCCTTGTATTTATGTCCAGACAATTTTATTATATAACACTTAATATTAAGAGTGGGGCAAAATAAGGCCCGAGGGCCACATTCAGTCCGTCAAACCATTTTTACTGGTTCGCCAGGTTGGTTTAAAAGTGTCTTGTTTTTTTCCATCACATCATGATGCTGATTTGTTATTCGTCCATCACATGATGATGATGTGTTATTATTTCACATGACTTGATGATGACAATAAAATGTTGTACGTGCGACACAAGCGATAATGGCCATTTGTTACTTTGATTTTATGAGATTCAGTTAAGAGTTGTAAATAAACACTATTCTGGCAGCAAATGTCATTTGGCAAACCGTGCGATATGATTACTATAGACGGAGTTTGATCTGTCAGTGATCCCCTGTTGAGCTGCTGCATTTCTCCTATTTTCACAAGATGCTGCGCTTTTTAATACGTTAGAACGCCATGTATCTGTTATATTCATACAGCTTTATTTCCCGCAGTTATGAATCATGGTTTATGTCAAATAAGTTCAATGAGCTCTTTAACGATTCCATGTAGCGATTCTTTTGGGAACCTTGTGAACGTATGCCCTTCAGCTACTCATTATAGATGAGTATCGTTGGTACTCGATTATATGGCATACTCAAATCTTACGGAGTATGCATCTTTCCGTCTTTCCAGATGATAGTAATATTATTGCGCTAAGAAATATATTCTATGATCCGTGGTGGTGATGGATGTAACTATCAAGTCCATTATGAGCCGCAACGAGTATTGCACACTACGTACAGGGAAGTACAGGCCTACTTGTGCCATCGTGCGGTGATGTGTCCTCTTAGACTTTCAGGCCTTCAACTAATTGCTATCACTTTCTCCTCTGTCTTTCTTCTGATGTTTCCTTGACATCCTGTTATAATGATAATATTTGAATGAATTTTAAAATTCATATTTGATCTATAATTCTGATCTTGAAATTTAAACGTCTCGATTGACTAACCCTTTTAGACGAACGCAAAACAAGTCTGCGGGAAATGTATGCACATATGACTAAAGTCAACAAGAACGGCATACAAAGAGACCATAGAAAACGTATTGACCATAGAAAAAGATGGGTGATTTTAAGTGGAAATTATGGAATAGATTTAGTTTAAGTTGATCAGAAAATAATTTTCTTAGCAATTGAATGAACTAAACGGTATTAATAAATGGTGTGAAGAAAAAAAGAATATCTCATAATGGTCAGGGTTTTTTGGGGGAGAACAGGAGTCTGGGATGAGGTCACGAAGAATCGTTAAGGGTTATTGGCCTGGCGTGTAAGATGTGGACTTGTTTTTGTTAGGAAATATTAACATAATGTTTATTCGACATCTCTCACTTTTGTGTTGATTCTAGATCTGCATATATCTGTTTTATATTTTCCTTCTTTTATCTTCATAAATATGTTATATATTTTCCTATTTTTATCTACATAAAACTGGGATATATTTTCCTGTTTTTATCTGCATAAATATGTAATATATTTTCTAGTTTTTATCTGCATAAATCAATTAAATATTTTCCTGTTTTTATCTGCATAAATATGTAATATATTTTCTAGTTTTTATCTGCATAAATCAATTAAATATTTTTCTGTTTTTATCGATCATTTTCCTCTTCTTCTACGTTCTTTGCCAATCTCTTGCAGATAAGCAGGATGTCGTCTGGAGAAATGGGTGTATTTTGTCATGGTTTACAGTTTAGCTGTGATATCTACACCGTTCGCTATGACACATCCGACTTTAGCATGGTTCCTAGGCCACTTTGAAACTCTATTGAATACGACTGGCAACTCTATCTCAAAACCTTCTTAGTCACCTCTTTTTGGTAGCGACTGTATAACGAACATAGAAGACGATTAATATATAATTCTTACTTTCATAAAGCACGTTGAATATCTAATTCTTACTTTCAAGGAACACGATGAATATCTAACTCTTACTTTCACAAAAGACGATGAATATCTATTTCTTACTTTCACAAAAGACGAATATATTTATGACAGAATTACAGGATCTTTTGAGTTGTATAACTATGGTGACACCCGGACTCCTGTAAGGTTGTTGCTACAATATGATTGTGTAAGGAAGATTTTTGAAAGCATGATTAGTACCTTTCTTCTAACGCCATATTCTTGCATATTAATGTATCTGAGGTTCTCTGCAGCTGCTGTACCACTTTTGATTCTGTTAGTCTGATCTGTCTTGTGCAAATCTCTTCTATGACTTAGTGTCGCGCAAAAGTGTGGCAAAAAACAAAAATCATGTCAATAGATATAACAACACAACAACCAAAAATCAGAATAGGCAACACGGAGATAGAATGTGTGGATAGATTCGAGTACTTAGGAGCAAAAATCAACGGTGCGGGAGACTGCATAGCAGAGATACGGAAGAGATTGGCAATGGCATATTTTAAAATAACATGGTTGAAAAACTTCTATAAGTCATACTCCAATGACATTCATGTTGTTGTTTTCGGTATTTATATCAACATAAGAATGTTTCCAATCGAAAGTGTAATATGTCTACATTACTTCTTGCAATATTTTTATGTGTATTGATATCAATTTTGTTAAGTTATTGATAAGTTTTGATCATGGTGGTCTGTGACGTCATTTTCCCTTATGTGTTTTATATATATTTTCCAATGTACTTATTTTCGTAAAATAATAACTATTTCATTTGCTTTGGTCGCATTTATTATGAAATCCATTCTGGCAAATGCTTCTAGCATCGTGTTTGCAAATTTACGCCATTTTGTAAGAAAAATTAGCCATTTTTTCATTTGAGTTTCGTGTAAAGTTAAGTCTACTGTTTTTGATAGATGTCGAAATTCTGTCTAAATAATAAATTTTTGACGCACTATGCATATATATTATACATTCTTGTGTTCGTAATTGGATTATCTACAGAAATGATACAGTTTGAGTGGAATTTATTGATTCAAAAATGCGGTAAGGTCAAATATCATATCTAAAATAATATTAATTTGTCATTTACATATTTTCTTTTCTGTCTAAATTAATATTTATATATTAACATGATTTTTTTTTCAAAATGATCTTGTGATAATTACATTCTCTGTCCATTTCTGTTTCGAAATATATATATTACATTATAATGTAAATATATTTAGAAGTACTATTTTTTGTTACCGTGATGCATGTGCACACACAAAAATCGAACAAAATTTAATTACGTTTAAACGCTAAAAATATTCCGGCCGGAATCAGTTAAGATAACATGAATACGTCTTTGGAAAATGCAATCCACATCGCCCAAGACAGAGAAAGGTTCCGGGAGTTCATTGGGAAGATAACGTTCTGGAGAGAATGCGTCTCATGACACACAAATTAATATCTATGCTGTAGTGAGCCATTAGTGTCTATGTTGTAGTGAGCCAATAATGTCGTAGAGAGTGTTTTTAAAACACGTCTTCTGTCCTCTGATCTTGCGGGAGTCAGTCTGAATTTCTCCATACAACAGCTGTTTTGGCATGTTCTCTCATGGGGACCACATTTCCTACTCATCATGTTTGTGCCTTCATCAACATTGTATGTATGCTTACAGACTTAGATTTCATAAGTACATCACTGTCTGATATTTTACCTCACCAATGTATGTTGAGAATCTAACGAAAACATCTTATGTGGAAATAATTGAGTCTCCTAGCGTATCTGGTGTATTCTGTCCATGTTTCACAGGCATACAGAAGTCATGATAATACTGCTGCTTAATAAACTATGAGTTTGATGGTAGTCTTTATTATAGAAAATCAACAAGCCATTATGTTGACATCTGAGGGCAAAAGAAGACGAGGAAGGGCTAAAGTTGCTTTGCATAAAATAAACCACTATATTTAAAGAAGGGGAAATAACATGCTGCAAGACCATACAAGAACTAAAACTGCAGGCAGCGGACCGAAACACATGGAGAATCAAAATCTATGCCCTATGTGCCGCATGCGACATGAGAGGAATAAAAATTATTATTGAAATAATTTATGGAGAAACCCGTAGCACTTAGAATTCTGCTGTAGCATTTAGAATTCAGCTGTATCATTTAGAATTCAGCTGTCTACAGAGCCCCGAAACACAGACTTCTATCACTGTCTGAGTGGAAATATTAGAATACATCAAATGCAAACATATTGACACTGCCCGATATCTCCATGCTTGCACGGAACCTTCCAAATAGAATTGATAGGAGATGTAACCGCTAAAACAATCACCTTCTATGCAATGATCTTTCTCAGAGACTTGTCATTCGTTTGACAAATTGACAACATAACACAGGAAAATCAAATTAGTGAGAAGTCGCGAGAAAAAAATGAAATTAGGGAACAAAAGATGAAAATAATCAATAAAATGGGACTTTCTTGTGTTGCCATGACTCGAGAGGGAAGAAAGGAATAACAACGATGTTACCAGCCATGCATGTTGCAGGAGGTTAATAAGGTGGTTTCGGTGTTGATTATAACATCACTTAGAAGGTCTTAGTGATACAGAAGTCATGCTGAATTTGTTGAGTCCCCACAGCAAGAATCTTTAAACCTCGACACGACGGAATTCTGTTTTCTAGAATATGTCCTGTTAATTTATAGGAGTTTGAGAACGAGCGAAGAATTGAAGTTGTCAGGCAAACCTGTAGATGAGATTCCGTGAGGATCAACTCCCATATCCGCCAACCCCCCTTCCAGACAAATAAAATACTTTATCTAGCCAATGGTGCACCACTGGGAACATTAAGTTCTCACAATCTGCAGCAGAGTTTTACTCAAAGCTCTCCCGGGAATATTCAGTTCTCACAAACTGCAGCATAGTTTTACTTAAAGCCCTCCCTCAACCACTTTTTTAAGGCAAATTCTTACACGTGGCTCTAATGTCAGGAGAAAAAAGATTAGCTGGAAGGAATATTCTGAAGAAGGAACACTTGGGTTTATGATGTTCTTTTGAGCAAGAAGTAAAGGTGGGGATTACCATCTTTTAATAGTTTTATAATGATTGTTTTATTATTCTTTCGTTCGCTTGGAATATGCTTATATTTGAAGTTTTCTCTTTTCTATGAACTTGAATGTTTATATAACTTATATCGAGGTTTGTATGGTTTTTTTTCCATTGTTGTTTTTCTGGGTCAATGAATTTGCCTCAGCACTTCATATTCCGGGCATTCCTGAATAGTATGCTCTGTTGTCTGAGGTGCCAGTACACATGCCCACATGGCCGTGTTGCCAATCTGGAAATTTGTATATATGTGGCTGTGGAGTCAGCTGTGTCCTGTTCTGATATGTAGGATAACAACTTGGTCTGATCTGGTAGTCATCTTGTGTGGGATTTGGCTTTCTTATTACCTTGATCATCTGTTACTTTTGATGGTAAGTTATTGGCACATCAGGTTGATTATCTGTTACTTTTGATGGTAAGTTATTGGCACATCTGGTTGATTATCTGTTACTTTTGATGGTACGTTATTGGCACATCTGTTGATTTTCATCAGCTCCCTCCATAGCCAGGTAATCTGCTTCATCATTTCCAGATGTTCTACAATATGATGGTATCCACGGCATAGCTACTTTACAATTGTTGCTTATTTCGGTCAGCTGTATGTACAGGTCTGGTGGTTTTCTTGAGCGTTTGGAGTACTGATCTTTGATCTGTCAGGAATACTACAGGCTGTTATTCCAGATTTAACGTACAGCATTTTTCGATTTCCACCATCATTTTTTGTATTTATGCATCGTAATTATGATAGAAGTTTCACTTTTGTACTTTGATTGTATCCCTTATTTTGTTTGTGTACTATATATGTATAAATCTACTCCCCCACATTTTTTTACTGCATTCTCTGCTGACCCATCTACATACACTCTTATCCATAAGTCTCGTGGATATTTCTTCGTCTTACAGACTGAGAGTAATTGTCTTACGTTGTACACTATTTTGTTCATTCTCACAGAAAATTCCTTTCGCCTCAGACTGGATGTGAATAGATAATCTCCAAGAAGCTTGATCTAGTTTAGTGGCTGTCAACTTCAGGTAGGTATATAAGTGATAAATGATAGATTATAGTGCTAAATGTCGTTTTCTGTTTTCATATTATGGGAGAACGTACCTCACCCCCCCCCTTTCCCATACCTCGCATCTGCTGGCTTGATAGAACGCCTCCGCCCTAACCGTATAGTTACATCCAACTCCCTTTGGTAATTGAGAGCGTGCAGAAAATACTTGTTAAAGAGTTGTTTTTCCAACGAAGCATGTACAGTAGACAACATCAATACACATGATAATTAACAAACTAGTGACAGAAATTGATTAAATGTACGGAACCGTATTGAGACTCGATGAGGTTTACAAATGGACGCGTTATCTCGGAGGGGAAGTTTTTTTTTTACTCTGCGCGGAAAACGGATATCAATTAAATCTTTGTATCTGGATCTAGAAACAAGACCCAGAAAATAATATACAACAAAGATATCACAAAGAAAATTAATTAATTAATTATACGATCAGTGTGGGTAGAAATTAGTGTCATTTCTTTGTATTGTTTCGTTCTCAGAAATTTTTTCATTCACATTGTGTTGTTGGTGGTTTCCACTGGAAGAAGCTGGGCAGCTTCACAGAACTGAGAGGCTTACAGAATGCCAATGAGGACAACGTTCTGTAAAGGACACGTGGCATAGATAGATAGGCTGCCACTGTGATATCATCATGTCATTAAAATTTAATAAGCGGATTATTAAGGAAATAATATTTTGTTGAGGAAATGCACATGAAATTATTATATCATTGATAAGGTTGTCGTGTTCGCCAGTAATCTTTCATCGTGGATACTTTGTTATTGTGTAATAAAATGTACACGGTTGTTTATATTATAGTTTGCGGCATATGCCTAATTTTTCGTCGAATCTTTCTACATGCATGGCATGCCGGCATGTCACACATATTGATATTCTTTGCTCGTATTTCTTCTTCTTTGATCGTTACAGGTACGTAGATACGCCACATGATATGTCTTCAGTAAAAGGGGTAAATAGTTCAACGCCTTCAGCCATTTCATTGAATCTTCTTTGCACTGAATTATCGCTCAAAGGAATTTTGCGGGTTATATTTGACGCTGGTTCACGAAGCACATTTGTATGATTTCTAATTCACAAAATCGAACATCTTTTGTCTTTAAAACTGATTGTTTTTACATTCTAACATTTGTTGTTTATTTCCTAAAAATAATGACAAGTCCAACCGCTTCTGTACACGCTGTGAAACCATCTGTTGTTCTTATTTATACAGTGGAATCCCTCTATACAGTATCTTTTATAACAAATTTCCCTATATAACAACACTTTTCAAAATTCCCGATTATATTGATTTTATATTGTTTATACTGTATATAGCGACTTTCTGTTAATACACACATAGTCTGTTATTACACACACATACATGTGGCGCATGGCCGGGTAGTTAGAACGTTAGTCTCATACCCGTGAGGTTAAGAGTTCGATCACCGGTAAGGACTGTTTTATGTAGGAGAGTAAATTTTAAAAAAAAAACTCGCACTGTACATGACGTGGCGACAGCAAGAGCATAGGCCTTTATCGCACAGCTACAAAATCTCTTCCTGCAACTCCTTAACGGTAAATATGCAGTATTTTACAGTTTTGACATACACATTTTGTTAGTCCTTACCAAGTTGTTATAATGGGATTTCACTTTAACTCGTTCATAGACAGAATATTGCAGGAGCAATTAAATGATTGTAATCAGCTCAATTAGAAAACAAAATATCAAAGAGGATTGACTTAGTTTTAGATACTTATTATGCTGGTCGCGTATTCATGAGCTATCAACACCCCTGAAATGTTATAAAAAGCAGTGATGACATAATTAATTCAGAAGATAAAATACATGTTGATTTCAAAATAGTTGAAGTGTTACATCTTTATCCAGAGATATTTTACGGAAGAACCACCATCCCCGATACCGCCTAAATGCCCCACAATTTCTTCTGAACCCACTGTCGCCCTCTAGACGGCTTCAGCGTCCACTGGGGAGGGGGGGTGGCGGGGGAGGAGGGACGATACCGCCCATTTTGAGAGCATATGTACTAGAAGAAGCTGGACAGCTTGTACAGGATCCAGAGGCTTAGAAAATGTTCCGTAAAAAATGCATGTCACATAGATAGATAAAACTAATATATTTTTTTTAAAATCCAGGTTAATGTAGATTTTGGCTAAAATAAAGCCCAGCACCACATATCACGTTTTTGTGTGTGTTCTTTTTTTAAAAAAGCCAGCTGTGGCATCACTTGTAATTTGTAATATTAATTTCCGTACATTTGTGAATAGTTTCAAATATAGCATGATGTAGCTTATATTTAACTTATTTATAGTAACTTATATTGTGTTTCTCATCATCAAAGTATGAATAGCCAGAACTTTCTATACAAGTTTTATTCATCCTAAAGAGAACGGATTACTATATTGACACAATACATCATTTGGGAGATGATTTTCCTCAGTGGGATTTAGATAGTTCATAAATTTCAAGTAATTGGACACTAACTCCTAAGAGAATTACATATTTAATGCAATTGATTGCGTAATAATTAACTTGTTATGCAACTTTTCACAACGAGTTGTCAACATTATCTTCGCTATTGAATTGAGCAATTTTGTTTAGATATGTTTCAAAAAATGGCTAGGGGAAAGGTGAATTCAGGAAAAATAATAACCAATTACAGATTTGCTGCAATATTAATGTTTTTTAGCCATAAATATCCGACCTCAACAAGATTTCTAGATCACTTTGACCCTCCATGTAATGGGAGAGCCAACCTCAACTTCTGAAACCTTTTAATAGTAGTCTCGCATAGCGAGCCACAGCGGTGCTATTCTTTACTCCTCTATAGAGTCCCGGCAATACACGTGCGATATGGTGGTGGTAATGATGATGAAGTAATCCCTCTAGTTGTGAGCAGATAGCTCGTGACACATGATGATGCTGAAGTAATCACTTCAGTTGTCAGCAGGTAGCTCTTGTCGCATGATGATGATAAAATAACCCTTTAGCTGTGAGAAGGTAGCTCTTGACGCATGATGATAAAATAATCCCTTTAGCTGTGAGAAGGTAGCTCTTGACTGCACATAACCTTTCCAACAAAAGCATAAGTCCTCCTCAGTTGAGTAACCGAGGTGACACTCAAACAAGTGCGGTTATATAAGTGCGGTCAAAGTATATGCTGTCTAAAAGGCGTGGTTGTGTTAAGGGGGGGGGTCAAGGATGCATTTATAATCCCCTAATGAAGCCATTCCAGTGCGGAATTATCCTAGGATAATCACATCCTGACAGGAGTGTAGTATATACATCTGGGCCAACTTGTTCATAATTCTTTGCTCATCTGTTGGTTCTGTTGGCCAATCTGCTGTGATGGCGGACCTACTGAGGAGTTTGCCACAAAAGGACAAAGGTGTAGTGTCCACTGGCACGCATCTCTTCGTCATCAACGTGGACCATTTGATAGAAGACAAAGAAAAAATTCGAATCACAAGCATTAACAATGACTTTTTCACCCTTGACATGCTGTCAGCCAATCGTCCAACTTTCCTTACTCGCCTCCTACAACATGCTTGAAAAGAAGACAGTGGTCCCATTCTTTGCGCCCTAATTACAAGCTTACGCCACGTTTGCCACATGAGAGGTGTGAACAAATATACGCTGCACATGCCACATAACATACATTCATGTCTCTAGCCGCCATTTCTACTAGAATGAATACATTATGAATACATCATAGAGTTATTAGGATGGAGATAAAAACTGTAATGGAGAAACTGTCATGGCTGATGTCACGGGACTATTCTCGTGTATGAATACTTAGTGACCCAATGAACAGGATCGCGAAGTTGGAGCGGGAGTTGTTCGCTGTCAATGGGTAGAGTTATTGACACAATATATGCCCAAAAAGATTACCGGTACAATACGGGAAGATGAGCCCATATAATTCAGCGGAACGAAAAAAATATATGTAGGGGCAGATAAACAGTGTTAGCATAATTATTACGTTTATCATTTCCCTTTGTGAGTGCCCAGTAGACATATTTTTCGTGGATGGGAGAGAGAGAGAGGGGGGTCTATAGATTGTGTGAGGGGGGGGGGGGGGAAAGTGAGAGATGGGATGGATGTTGGTAACGATTTTCGGAAAGGGCATATTTGGGACAGTGGTGTATTTGGGTACAGATTGCTTAAAAGGAATGTCCATCGTTCGCTGATGTATCAGTTGTGGTTTGTGTCTTATAGCACATGTGGCTAGTGTCTGCTAATTTTCTCCAAACCATCCTTAGATGAATCGACATATCTTCACTAGCGGAATCTTAGTGAACTATAGACACGTGCCGACCTTTACATGTATGCATTGTCGGTGCCTCTTATTTTAAATGTCCACCGAATTCTTCCACTACTGAAGTAATATAAGGTCATTGGATGAACCTGCCCGCACATCTTTACATTTTGTAGCACTCCTTGAGATTGTAAACAAAGGTGTAGCATCTTTATTTGTAGCTGGAAAACTCAGCGTGCAGGCATCTCCGATTAAGCTAGTCATTCTTTGTGACAACATGGTTTGCTAGTCGCGTGATTTCAGTGACAACACGAAAGCTGCGCATGGTATAAAAATTGGAATGAAGCTGCGCATAGTATTAGCAAGTTGGAATGTTTGCTCATTTCCCTGTATTGTACTAGATTCGCTTTATATTAGTGCCTGGACAAGCAGGTGTTGTGGGTAATGAGCGAGCCCTTATACTGGCGGGTATGTCACCAGTATCAATAGGTACATCAATTAATCGATCTGACGCAATTAATGCGATAAGGGGCCTCGTACACTCATAATGTTTTCGAAAGTGTAAATAATAGTCGCTCTCAATACTGCGTGACATAAATGTAAAGATGTGAACAGCCCTAACAGAGAAACATGATAAATATAAGAAGAAACAGATAATTCAACATCGAACTGGAACTGTCAGCTGCTACACTCTGATAGATTTATTGAGATGCAGATGGTAGCACCTATAGACTTATCCGGGGTGAAGTTATGATAACCTGCATTTATAACTAATATCATCTTTAGTTAACATATCCAGGACCGTCCTGTCTGGGACAGCTAAGGGTGGAAGAAGAAGAGGAAGATAAATAAAGTGGAATACTGATATCAAAGACTGGACAGGATTATGGTATAGTACAAGTAGGCACACCATATGTTTAATTACTTCCCTTGTCTATGTTTATACATTTCATGTTCATCATTTAATAACTGAAATATTTATTTATTTAAGGTTGGAGTTAGGATTAGTAACTTAGGTAGAACATAACTACCCTAATCCAAACCCTAAAACAGATTAATATTTAAATTATTAAATGATGTACATGGAATTTACAAATGATGATGTGATGTTCGTCCGTCGTGATCGACGATGACCAAAAACTCAACCATAATAATAATAACAATAAATAATAAAATAATAAAGTTAATAGTGCGTTTTTAAATGACTAGCAAGTCCAATGCGCGCACAAAATGTTCTTTTACAGAATTGACAACAATAGAAGGTATCTGTGTGAGGTTGAGATGTTTTTTCTTTTCTACGTGTCCGCTTCTGTCTTGCAGTTTCTTGTCTGAATTCTTCTGCCGCTAGTGCTCCCGTTCTAATGCTGTAACGCCATGCTGCTCTATCCTGAGCGAGGCTCTCCCAAGCGCCTACGTCAATGTTAAGATGTTTCAAGGATGACTTGAGCGTGTCTTTGAAACGCTTTTTCTGTCCACCAGCTTTTCGAAATCCTGCCTTGAGTTCTCCATAATATATTTGTTTTGGCAATCGCGAGTTCTCCATACGCACAAGATGGCCTGCCCAGCGTGCCTGCGCCTTCATAAGTATTGTGTGGATGCTTATTGAGGTTGATTTTTCCAAGACCTCGTAGTCTGGTACTTTGTCCCACCAATGGATGTTTAGTAATTTACGTAGGCAGGTAAGATGGAAATGATTTAACTTTCTTGCATGTCTAGCATACACTGTCCACGTTTCACAGGCGTATAGTAAGGTTGGTATAACAGCAGCATGATATACTTGTAGTTTGGTGGTTGTTCTTATACCTCTTCTGTCCCATACATTGTTGCGTAATCTGCCAAATACAGCACTAGCTTTTGCCAGTCTATTGTTAATTTCCACATCAATGTTGACATCGCGAGAGAGAGTGCTTCCAAGTTAAGTAAAATTGTCGACTACCTGCAGTTTTTCCTTATTGACGATGATGGAAGTAGCAGTATGTTGGCTATTTGATGTTGCTTAGAATTTACAAATATAAACAAGGAAAATAGCTCGACAATGTGGTGACATCTACGTATACTGTAGCAATTACTTTTCACCATACTGAAATAAGGAGACTGAGAACACAGATCCATGATGTGATTTTTATGTTGATACAGTATTTCTAAATTTGCACCACTAAGACCATGAGTGGTTATGGGTTTTATGAAATAACAAATATCCTGGACAAAATGTAACAATCACCACAGCCTTTTGAAACTCCTGTCATAGGACCTACCTTGAGCTAATTTCTGATTGTGAGTGGCATGTTCAGGTGATCTTTGTTAGCTTGTGTTCATCGCCTGTGTAGCAATCAGGACCTGAACTTTCAGGGTGCAAAGAATAGGTCCGCTGTCTTCTTTTCAGAAATGTCGTAAGAGGCGACAAAGGAAAACTGGGAGACAGGCTGAAAACCTGTCACAAAATCATCATTGTCACATCTGGTCTTATTTTCTTATTTTGGTTCATCTATCAAATAATCCTGGTATATGACGACACGTTGCAGGCTAGCCGACATTGAAACTTTGTCCTTTTGTGGCAGACTCCCAGGTGACGGGGAATGCTAGATGTGCCATCACTGCAGATCAGTCAACAAATCTGACAGAATAATGATGAGATAGTTGACCAGAGGTGCTTCTGTGCTCCTGCCGCTCGTTGTAATCCCGGGATACTGGAATGCCTCCCTTCGGGAACGAAACATGCATGCAGAAACCTCCCTTATATGCATGTCTTTTAAAACCTTATATGTGTTCGGGTATCGCTTCAGTTGCACAACTGAAAAGAACGCGAGTATAGCTTAAGTTGCACAACTGAAAAGAACGTGAGTATAGCTTCAGTTGTGCAACTGAAAAGAACGTGAGTATAGCTTCAGTTGTACAACTGAAAAGAACGTGAGTATAGCTTCAGTTGTACAACTGAAAAGAACGTGAGTATAGCTTCAGTTGTACAACTGAAAAGAACGTGAGTATAGCTTCAGTTGTACAACTGAAAAGAACGTGAGTATAGCTTCAGTTGTACAACTGAAAAGAACGTGAGTATAGCTTCAGTTGTACAACTGAAAACAACGTGAGTATAGCTTCAGTTGTACAACTGAAAACAACGTGAGTATAGCTTCAGTTGTACAACTGAAAAGAACGTGAGTATAGCTTCAGTTGTACAACTGAAAAGAACGTGAGTATAGCTTCAGTTGTACAACTGAAAACAACGTGAGTATAGCTTCAGTTGTACAACTGAAAAGAACGTGCGCAATTTGTCAGAAAGTTTACGGGGTGTCATGAGCTACATAATCACCGATGAATGGATTAGTTCATCATCATCATCATGTGTCCATCATCTTCTTGATCAGCTTTTGTTTTTGTCGCCCTGGCATCATCCTCTTCAATATTGTATTTTCTAAACTCTCATGTCCTTTGATATTACCAAAATATTTTAGTTTTCTATAGAGAACCTTGTTTAATCAGTTTTCTTTTATTTTCAAGTCTCTCAAATTGCCCTATTGGCGATATGCTTGATCCACGACATTTTGAGATCCCTTGTGTCAGGTTTATTTTTTTCTTCAAATGTTAGTATTTTATTTATTAATGTATTGGTCATTATCCAATATTCACATCCAAAAATTGCCAGTACGAATATACAGGCTTCTACGAAAAGTTAGTTTTGTTATTTTGTTGCAGAACAGCCATGTGTTCTTCATTTGAATCAGTATCTTTTATGCGATGGCTAACATCCATCTGACTTCTTCATAGCAATCATGGTTACTGATGACAAGAAAACCAATGTATTTGAAACTGATAAGTGATAATAGTTCTCTGATAATGGTCGCGACTGAGAACTTCTTAGTTGATTTGCCTCTTATGATAATGATAAAATATTAACTTTAACCGTGAGCTGATAGCGCTTGACAGCCCATAGATTTTCTGACAAAAACACAGGTTTTTTCTTTGGTGTGTAACTGAGTTTACAGTTAGATATATTAGGTCTGAAGGCCATGGATATGTAAGGGGGTTTCGATAAATGTTTAGTCCCTGACGTGGCAACAACAGCATGCCGTAGTCCATGACGTGGCAACAGCAGGAGCATGCGGAATTTATCACACAGCTACAGACTCCCTCCCTGCAGCTCCCTAATGGGAAACATGCAATATTTGACAGTTTAGTCCTTGAAGGGAAACATTTCAGTGTGCCAGAATCTCAAGATTATCACGTCCTACCAGGAGCACAGCACACACTTCTGGGCCAACTGTCTCATCATTTTTTTCTGTCACATTTGTTGATCCATCCGCAATGACGATCATTTTTTTCTGTCACATTTGTTGATCCATCCGCAATGACGATCATTTTAAATGTCACATTTGTTGACCCATCCGCAATGACTCATCTTTTTTTCTGTCACATTTGTTGACCCATCAGCAATGACTCATCATTTTTAACTGTCACATTTGTTGATCCATGCGCAATGATGGCACATTCATCATTCCCTGTCACATAGGAGTCTGCTACAAAAGAACAAAGGTGAAATGGCTTGTTCGTAGCTGGCTTGCATCTCTTTGTCATTCATGGAGATTATTAGACGCAAGACAACAGTAAGAAATTGAGACACGATATGACCATGATGTTTTTTCGCAGGTGATGGTTTGTCAGCCTATCCCCAGCTTTCCTACATCGTCTACACCAAATATCTCGTTTCATAGAAGATGTCTGTAAAGAAAGCAATGGTTCTATTCTTTGCACTTTGAAATAGAAGTCCAGGCCCCAGTTGCCATACTGGGAACATTATAACCTTGGTTTACTTTTTGACAGCTCAATAAACTTTCGTTACTGCATGTTTTCCTGTGAAGAAGTGCAGGGAGACATTCTTTGTGCTGTGGAAATAAAGGCCACTTTAAATGCCATTGACAGCTCAGTGCCATTCTTAAAAAGGGACAGGTGTTCTGCAATTGACTTAGCAATTCATGTGGCTATTAGTAAATGTGTTTGTAGGTTTTTTCCTGGCAGTTGGGCGTGAAAAGCAGTCAATAAGGATGTGTTCGGTGATTTAATTCGGATGAGAGCAGTGTTTACATGTGGGTAGTTTCTTAGGGCTGAAACTGTTTAAATGACTATTTACTGGTATGTCCTGTATGAAACTGAAAGATAAGGGTTTGATTTCTCCTGAAGACTTTGTTTACGTTGTCATTGTCTTATGTATATATCACATGTTGCTAGCAAACTACGTGCTTGCCTAAATGGTAGGGTTACCAAAGTTCTGGTTTGTCTTGGATTGTCCCGGTCGGTTTTGGTTTTGTCTCAGATTGATCAAATTTACTAAAAAACATACTTTACAAGCAAAGCCAATATGCTTGAAAGAACACACACAATAATGCTGTCAAGGTCGGAAATAGGATGTATTGATGCTAAATGTGTAATATAGAGTTAAGTTAATTTGTGTTCAAATATCTACACCATGTTAGACGAGGTTAGGATACATTTGTGTCAAAATATCTACAGGGTAACACAAGGTTAGGATAAATGTGTGTCAAAATATCTACAGGGTAACACAAGGTTAGGATAAATTTGTGTCAAAATATCTACAGGGTAACACAAGGTTAGGATAAATTTGTGTCAAAATATCTACAGGGTAACACAAGGTTAGGATAAATGTGTGTCAAAATATCTACAGGGTAACACAAGGTTAGGATAAATTTGTGTCAAAATATCTACAGGGTAACACAAGGTTAGGATACATTTGTGTCAAAATATCTACAGGGTAACACAAGGTTAGGATACATTTGTGTCAAAATATCTACAGGGTAACACAAGGTTAGGATAAATTTGTGTCAAAATATCTACAGGGTAACACAAGGTTAGACTAATTTGTATCCAAATGTCTACAGCATGTAATATAGAGTTTAACTAATGTTTGTTTCTTCCTGTGTTTGTTCCTGTCTTGAATAATATAACTAAGCCACATTGAAAATTATTGAAAGAAATATATATAAAGACATAATGTATACTGTTAAAAAGAAGAAACAACTTTTTTAGAGTTACTTTTATAAAAGATGCACACTGATTGGACATTATTTAACCTATTGACTGTGTCTAACTGGTCATTAACTTCTTGTGGTTACCTGAATTGTACTCACCTCATGATTCATGAGGTCATAAAAGAAGTCAAGATCAAAACAACATTTTGGCAATAACTCGTAACAGATTCATGAGAATTCTGTGAAACTTACTGAACAAAATAATCTCTGACTTGATTATTGAATGCCTATAAAAGATTGACCATCAAATAAATTCAGTTTAAAATTCAATGCGCAAGTATGACTCATCTCACTACAGAACAATGATATATCATCATTGGACACTTGCAGACTGGACAATCACAAAATCTAGTGGTCAGATACTTTTGTATGTAATTTTAATGTGTTTAAAAGCATATGTAGTCACCTTTGGAGGCACTTTCAACAAACTGGCTCAATGGCAGACCGGCCGCACAGTGTAAGACCTAGAGTCACAACTACTCTCACGAATTGATTTGCTTCTGTGACTTCTACAGCTCATCGAATTTCAGATGAAGTGGTCAGGAACCGGCTGCACATCACTGGTATTTGAGCTAAAAGACCCTACAGAGGTCCTGTTCTTATGGACTTACAGAGTTCATCAGAACCGACTGCAGTGGGTGAACCAGCATTGTCAAGGGACTGTTAGGAATGACTGGAGGTCGGTTTTGTTTAGTGTAGGTCTGTAGGTGTCTTGATGCCAAGGTTGAAACATTAATTCCATAAAATAAAATTTTGGTGCATGTTTGAAATATTGTTGTATTTCTTTAATTTAAAAGTAAAGATAGAAATAGGATATATATAATAAGTAATATAGAAAGAAAGACAATTTAAAGTTTATAAAAGGAAAGAATAAGTAAAGAAAGATAAGCTGATAAGTGGGTATTGTCAAAGTTAAAAAATAGTCACCTGTTGATCGATAACATTGAATTAAAAGGTTAACAAAATTAAATAATTTAGTATAATCATTTATTTTAAAATGTGAAAATAATTATTTATTTGATATCTTTTTTTTCTCATACACATACAATGATAAATAAAATCATACAAATATATTATATTTTCTATTTGTCATGAAAAACATGTTCATTGAATCTCAAAGCCAACAGAGGGAAAAAAAGTGAAGAACCTATATTTCTCTGGGTTCTACTATTATCATTACCTGACTCAAAGAAACCAGCCAATGAAATGACTAGATTGCCATTATTTGACATACATTAGTCAGCCAATGAAAATAAATCATCATTATCACAAATATATTTACAAATAAATGGTACTTGTTCCTAAAATAACAGTGGACATTGAAAATGTGCCTACACAGGTTTCCATAGAATAACACCAGTCATTTAAAATGTGTATACATGGGTTTCCGTAGAATAAATTATGGTTTTGTGCTTAGAAAACACATGAGTACTCATAATATGTAGATGTCATCATTTTGTGTGTCAGTTCTTTAAACATTGTAAATAATTCTGCTAATTTTAATTATTCTTCTTTGTTTATTCTCAAACTCTGGCAAATTAGCAGGATGTAGTCCGGAGAACAGATTGCATTATGATTTACATTTTATCTGTTATATCTGCACATTTCAATCTGAGACATTCAACTTCAGAATGGCTTCTGGGTTACTTTGAGTCTATATGGGGGTGGGCCAGTCAATTCCACCCCAAAATCTCCTTAGATGCCTCTTACAGCATGCATGATGGTAAATAGTGTTGCTATTCTTTGCTTCCCTCTTTTCTGGCACTGGCAAAACACATGTGATTCTAACTCTAACCCATGACTATTAATTACAATAAAACAGGTGATTCTAACTCTAACCCATGACAATTACAATAAACTGTTCAAACAAAAGAGAAATGTTATGTTGAATGCTACATAGTTTTGATTAAATGCATTCCTTCATATTAATAGAACTTACATTCCTTGAATAATTTTTGCATTCTACAATTGCTATCTATCCATATAATTATTTATCTGTCTATTCATCTATCAATATATCTATTTATCCATATAACCATCCATCCATCTATGTTCCTTCAGCTCCAGTTCGAGCAATGTGATGTTACTATATGTAATTCTTGCATATTGTTGAGGCCTATAGTCATAGCCTCTTTGATGGTTTTTCTACAGTATCTTGTACTACCTCTTTTTCTTTAGTCACCTGGTACTCATTTTAATGCTTGTAGTGGCAATCTGTTTTCATTTAATCTACATGTCCAATATAAGTCCATTCAGCAATTACTGTTTCATGTTTAAAAAAAGGCCACGAGTTCAATTGTACATATTCTGAGCTTTGCTTGTTACTTTTGCTATGTATTCCCATGTACACACTCTCTCTCTCTCTCTCTCTCTCTCTCTCTCTTTCTCTATGTGACGTTTTCTTTACAGAATGTTGTTCTCACTGTCACTCTGTAAGCATCTCAGTTCTGTGCAAGCTGCCAGCTTCTTCCAGTGTCATGTTCATAGGACATCTGAAACTCATGATGACTCATATACACACTTTTCAAATTGGATGTCATTTTAGAAGCACATTCTACATAAACTAACAAGACCACTCATTCTGGTAAATATTGACTGATAACATCATGCTACACAGCGCCATACTGGGAAACAAGTATGCCACTCAAAAGTTGTGTAAACAAGTATTTTTAACCATATTTTATTTTTAAAAACTATTTTAAAAAGTTTATCAAAAATAAAAATAAAAAAGGCACAATGTATTTAATAACTTGTTTAGTATATTGAATTTTACATGAAGAAAAATTATGAACATTTAATGTTATAGCAGGGAGGCATGGTAGTGTAATGTTTGCCATCGACCATCAGACTTGGGTTTGCAGTATATTCTTTTTTTGTGGTATAAGTTAAATATTATCTCCATGGTTCACCCTGCCACTAGGGTATCAAGTCTCATGCTCTAGGAAGGTTGATGAATGGTGCCATAGCAACTGTGAAAGTGCGGTAGGTGATGCTAGTCAGGCGGTTTTATAGTTTACAAAAAGTAACGGTAACCCATAGCATTTAGCTGCTGTAGGGATGTCATATAGCAAGCTCACATTTCAATGTCTCTGCTAAATAAGGGGAGTAACCATCTCCTTTCCTTCACAGTCTTTACTTCCCAGACTGATCTGGTACCCAATTCAAGGCTGGGCTGACCTTGAATTTCAGGAAAAAAATCATTTCCGCCTCAACTGGGGAATGAACCCATGACCACTCATATGCACAGCCAATATGATAACCACTGTGCTACATGACCCCCTAACTGGACCAGCTGTGAATTTATGGGAAATAGTGTGCTATGTAACTGATTCATGACTCGGTCTTGACTCATTTTATTATATAGCATGTCCATTAATAATGATTGTCACCTGGCAGAATTTCTCTCTACCACACCTGGCAGAATTTCTCTCTACCACACCTGGCAGACTTTCTCTCTACTACACCTGGCAGACTTTCTTTCTACCACTCTTACAGATTAGCAAGGTCTAGTCTAAAGAATGAAATAAGTTGTCATAGTTGGCTGCAATATCTGCACCTTTTGGCTTAACACATCTGACTTCAGCATGGCCTCTGGGTCACCTTAACCCTCTATAGGATTGGACAGCCAATTCAAAACCTCCTTAGTCTCCTCTTACTGCATGCATAACAGATTTTTAAAAAGTGTCACTATTCTTTGCTCCCTTTTAAGTCTCATCAACACACAGGTAGCGTAAGAGAACTGAAAAGGACAACTGAAATGCTGCACAGATACAGCGAAGGCAGACCTAGAGAATGATGGACTACTGAAATAAAAGAGGCGACAAATTCCACAATATACTCAGCACACAAGAGGGCCGTCTCCAGAAAACTCTTCTACCCCTGACGCTGAAAGGCAACAAAGGGTTTCAGCGGATAGATAGATAGATAGATAGATAGATAGATAGATAGATAGATAGATAGATAGATAGATAGATAGATAGATAGATAGATAGACTAAGGTGCAGCAACTATTAGATGGGATGAATAGTTCCATTCCTTGCTGTTTTACATACCTTTTTACAGATGAGTCGACTGGAGGAACAGTTGGTTAGGTAAGAAATCACACCCCACATTTGTTTTCTATGTGGATGTGGCTTCAAACCTGGCCCATCACAATAAATGATAACCATTTAGCTAAACTGTGATGATGATAGAGATGACAAAACTATACTCTACGAATGATGATTGTTTATGTTAATACCAAAATATACACTTATATATACTTATACGTGGTAGAGGGGTTAGTAGACCTTCCTCACAACTCAACTAACGTGAACTTGTTTTTACCGGTACTAGCCAACCATCCACATTGTATCAGTGACATGATTGAAAGTATTATACACATACATAAAACCCACAACTCATTGGGGGGGGGGGGAATCAGAGGTGTACAACACTGGATGCCTCATGATCAGGACCTTAGAAATGTCTTTGGTAGGGGGAGGGTGGTTTGCCTAAAATAAAATATTATTTGCTTATTTCTGTGCATAACTCCAAATCCTAATTACTTAAAAAAAATTGTGGGGGGGAAGGATTTTAGCTGTTTGACTAAATTCCTACTACTGAAAGTCATGATTTCCAAATGGGGGATTTGACCACTCCAAATACCTTCCTCCTCTCCTCCTCCCCCATGGGCTTGCTCGGCACACAGTCCCAGAAATTTATATCTTCAGCGATGTGGATGAGTGTAGAAAAATCTTGACCAGTTCATTCCTTGATGTCCTTTTGAGACTTTGTTGGTCTTATCCTACCACCGTTATCTGTTCCCTGCAGGGTCGTTTTTAACTAGGTATCACATTGGTTTATGTGTCTAAACCATGCAAGTTGTATCAGACTCCTAGAGAAGGCTCCAAGATAGTAAAATGCATGATAAGAAAAGAGTGAGACACTCATCTCAACACAATCACATAGACCTATGTCCTGGTCATGTGGGAGTCAGGGGCAATGAAATAGTTGACACATTAATGGGTACAGCAATAGTGGATGGCAAAGTGATAAGAAGAAATCACACTGAATTAATTAGAGCACGGTCATGGATACACATCAATGAGGAGAATGCTGAAAAAGACTGCACACGTTTAGAGAATGATAGAAATGGGAGTGACCAGGAGAGAAAGCACATCCTCACTGGAAAGACCACAAAAACGCACAATCAACAACTGACGGGGACACTCAGCTTATATACTTTTAGATAGCTGACGGAATGGTAAGCAGAGCATTTATGGAAATACCCCTTGTGTAGTGATGCTGGTTGTTGATGAAGAATCATGCAAGTGTTCGTCTGAAATGTTCAAATGTCTGAATGCATTACTGTTGTCTAAAAATTGAAAAATAGTTAAATATTAATGTCATGTTCTTCTCTGTTCATTCTCAAACTCCTGAGAGTTTGCATGATGTAGTTTGGAGAATGAATGCATTGTGTCATGGTTCACAGCTTTTCTGTAATATCTGCGCCTTTGCGTATTGACCCTATATATGATGGGACAGCCAACTCCACATCATAAACTCCATAGTCGCTTCTTATGACATATATAGAAAGTAAACCGTGCTGCTATTTTTACTTCCCCTTTTGGGTCCCGGCAACTCGTGGGCAGTAATGTCATACAGCCTACAGGATAAGGCCTGCTGCCAAAGTCAGATATATCGGCTACTGGCACAAATAAAACGGCAACAATGCAATTTTCATTATGTAGACTACATCCTACTAGAAATCTAGTAGGACCATTGTCCTGCTATAAGAAAGATGCGTTGGGAGTTTGAGAATGAGCACACACAGAAATATATAGGTCTAAAGATTATGCTTCAATAAACATGTTTACATGAAAATATGTAAGCCTAAAACTTGCAAAATTGTACGCACTAAAGTGCACAGATTTCATTATTTTATAAATGATATAGTACTCAGAATAAGCCACAGTTCTAGATATAAAAATAGGATTGATCAATAAAATGAACAGGGAGTTCAAGAGATCAATTCCTTTTAAATAGATAATACAGATAAATCATGAATTATTTATTATTGAGCTGAGCATCAATTGCTGCACACACAAAATTAACAGGGAATGTCTGAAAATATACATGATTGTAAAATTAAGAACTAGTACCATGAATTATGATAAAGTGTTATATTCCCATAAGATGCCCCCATAAGATGCCCCCATAAGATGCTGTAACAAGATTTCAACATATTTGTCTCTTATTTCTGATAGACAATGTTGTGTATCCTCATCATGTTATTTTCCTACCACTTGTATCTTTCTTACCCATTAATCATCTTCCCTCAATTCTACAATCAAGTAAGGTTTTCAACAAGGTGTCATGTCTTTTAATATGTTCAAAATATGCTATTTGTTTGATATTTATTTCCTTTAATAGTTCATTTTGCATATGCAATGTTAACTATCTTTCCATGATGTTCTCCCTAGTCTTATATATGTATATCAACAGCTCAAAGTCATCAATTCTGTCTTCTAGTTTGTACATTATCCATGTTTCTGAGCCATACATTAATGTAGAATATATGCACAATTTATTATGGAAACTTAACATGATGTAAAAATAGTCTCGACTATATAGCAGATATGTTCACATTTATGTAAATGAATATTACAATTCTATCTATCTATAAACCCGTAATCTATCAGGGTCTTAGGGGTACCAAATTGGATGTATCAACACAGAGATTCTTTCAATAATTTCTGTTTGCAACAATGTGGATGAGTAAGGAAAAATCTCATCCTGTCCAGTCTTTGATATCCGTCCATGCTTTTATTTGTCCTCCTCTTCTTGTTTCCCTTCAACTGTTTCCTGTAGTATCATTTTTGACAAGGAATCATGTCAGCATACATATCAAAACCATGCAAGTTTTCATCACTTCACTATAGAAAGTAATGATTCTTGTGGACCTGTTATACATCTCTATTTTCTTTCTTACGTACACATTTAACTTACGTTCTCTGTAAGAGATTCATAGAATTCATCTGTAACGTTTGTATTCGTATAATATAATTAAGAACTGTCAATAAATCATTGAAAAATGTAAAGTTAGTAGATGAGATTTAAACAAGGACTATATTCAGCAGACATCAGTTTTACTTAATTCAACATGTTTTCCAAATTAATAGAATTCATATACCTGCTAGATTTTGAAGAGAAGCTATGAATGTCACCAGAAGAGACTGACAAAGAAATTAAGATATCAGGAAAGAATTAAAAACAGATAACTCCAATTCCCCCCCCCCCCATGATGCTTAATCATAATGGTACAAGTGGAAGTGACAATAGATAGATCAAAGAGTTCATTGAGGAATGAAGAGATTACAAGAACTGTTGGACCAACATCTGTGGTCATATTCATTGAAAAACAGACTGAAATGGTTTGGTCATTTACTGGGTAATGAGAATGAACCCTTATTGGCTAGTGGCAAGAGCATACAATATGAAAATTGAACAGCAAGAGACAGAGGAAGACCCAAAAAGAAGGTGAAAGGAAGGAGTTACCAATATTTTGAGACGTCATAATATTACTGCATATCAAGCAACCAAACGTGCGATAGCCTGAAAAAAGATATTAAACCTGTGATGCTTTACAATAAAAGTAGAGAGTGAATATGACAATATATAGATAGTTATTTATTACAATATAAACATAATTATATCACATATTTCTTTGGTTTTCTGAATTAATTCTAGTTTACTTGTGGTCCAGCAAAAAGCAATAAATATATGGGTTTTATCCACAAGAACACTGCAAATCCCTGGCAAAACATTGTTCTCACTGCCACTCTGCAAGTCTATCAGATCATTGTTCACACTACCACTCTGTAAGCCTATCGGATCATTGTTCTCACTACCACTCTGTAAGGCTATCAGATCATTGTTCACACTACCATTCTGTAAGCCTATCAGATCATTGTTCACACTACCACTCTGTAAGCCTATCAGAAAATTGTTCACACTACCACTCTGTAAGCCTATCAGAAAATTGTTCTCACTACCACTCTGTAAGTCTATCAGAACATTGTTCACACTACCACTCTGTAAGCCTATCAGATCATTGTTCACACTACCACTCTGTAAGCCTATCAGATCATTGTTCACACTACCACTCTGTAAGCCTATCAGAACATTGTTCACACTACCACTCTGTAAGCCTATCAGATCATTGCTCTCAGATCTGGGCAAACTATATTGTTTCTTCTAGTGTCACATTCTAAAGGTGGTTAATATCATCCAGCTCTATGGTAGCATGGTACAGAGTGTGTTTGTGATGGTCAAGTCGCTGGGTTAAAATCCTGTCACAGGCAATTATGCATCTGGGCTATTCAGAAAGCAATGGCAAACTACTGAAGTATTTATATTGCCTATAAAATCACTATACCCAAAAAATGTTGGGCTGATGACTACATCCTGAGTAGGATATGCTACCAATCTCAATCTCTGTTATTATGTATCCCTTTATGTCTAAAGAAGCCTTTCCCTCCATGTTATGAACTTACAAAAAAAAGCTATAGGCCTAATGGTAATTAAAACAACATGTAAGAAAACAACATTACAACAGTAATAAGTGCTTACAGTAAAACAGAACTAAAATGGTGATCATACTCAGTGGTTAGTCTAGTTAGGGGGCCCATATCACAAATACAATTTGGTCCAATTTGTTTGCTATGATTTGAAAGCCACTTTATACTTGCAATATGATTGGATGGTGATCTACCTAGCATAGTGGTTAAGCTTTTTGTGTTCAAAAGGTCATGGGTTCAAATCTGGTTCATGTTGTCTTGTGTCCAAGGTGGATTTTTTCGAAGATCCCTGTGGATTATTGTTTAAAGCTACAGAGTTACATGCTATAAGTGGTACTCTTTGCAGGCGGCATGCTACTTCATTGAACATGATAGAGTACATATGAGAGACCAAGTACAGTGAAGTCAATCCTCTACATATTTTGAAAACTTTAAATGTGATTGGATATATTCTGTTTAGTTATTCACATTTTAGTTTTCTGTGGAGCATAAGTCTTCAACATACATCGTCCATCTTGTCTTATCTTTAGCTACTGCTTTCAGCTTTTTCCAGTTCTACCAAGTAATTGTGTATCTGCATCTAATGTTTTCCTCTTTCCCAGTAGTTTCTAGAAGAATACCTGCCTTGCAATGTTTTACCTTGGTTTTCTTAATGTCTGTTTTATCCATTTCCAACACCATTTCCTTAGTTCTTCCTCCACTGGTATCTTTTTTTTAGGTCATTGCATAGTTCCTCATTTAATAGAAGGAAGTCGTGGATGAGACGTGCTGAGGATGTCATACAAAGCGTGTGCAGATTGCAGGATGTGGCAGCAGGTGCAGAATGGATATGTCTACCCACAGATTTCGAAACTTGTTTGAGAGTAGTAATATCACTTAACAGGGAATGCAGAGAATGGTGTCCCACAGCTGTGGAGAAAGAAGTGCAGGCTTTGGTCAGTGAGAATGCCAAAGAGGGGGATATGATTATATACACTGATGGATCTGTGATTAGACATGTTCGCAGTGCTTGGGCCTTCACAGCTCAATGTGCAGGTAAAATGATCAAGGAGGAGAGTGGGGCCTTTACTGTTACTGTGAGTAGCATGACCATGGAGATTATGGTGGTAACCTGGGCATTTGAGTGGGTACACAGAAGGTAATACAGGTTTGCATCTTGGGTGACTCTATGAGTATGATTAGGAAGGTACAAGTGGGTCTCATTTGCAAACAGTGGATTGAAGCCTTCGGAAAGGTGAGACTGAAAGTGGTAACATTTATTATCATGCTGGGACATGTAGGTATTTGAGGCAATGAAAGAGCAGATCAATTGGTGTTATGCCCAATTGTGGCACAAGGTAATGGGGCAATGGATCGAGCTGACGTTTTGAACTCCATAAGAGATATAGCACATGAGAGTGAGGCTAGTGTGGATGATTTTTTTTTTTCAATGGCCAGGATTAAAGATCAGGGTTTGAAATGTGGTGTTGCTAGAAGTGAACATTTTGGAGAGTGCAGAAGAGTGATGGTCAACCAGCATAGGACAGGTACTGTCAGTAGAATGGCAGATACACTCAGGGAGAGATTGGAGCAAGTATAGATGTATCCAGTTTACAGTGATGATGATCCAACGACTAATTAACTATACTATAGGTCCTCATTGTGATCCTATCATACCATTTCAAACTTTCTATTCTTCACTGAAGATGTATATATCAGGCTTTTGGTGCAAATAAAATGGTAACACAACACATTTCTATTCTCTGGACTACATCCTTCTGGAAATCTAGTAGGACCATTGCCCTGCTACAAGATAGATCTAGTGGGATTTTGAAAACAAATGCAAAGAAAAAACTTCTATTCTATGCAAGCTTCCATTGGTAAAGGTTTGTAGTTGTATAGTTCTCATTTGTTGTTCTCTATGTTTCTGAGCCATACAACAGCATTGATTTAACATTTGAGAGTTAAATATTGTTAGTTTTGCTTTTGACATAATTTATTTTTATCTCCATATATTTCCTAATGCAATAAACTTCCTGGGTCCATAGAAGGCCCAGAGCCAAATTTTGGTCCATAGAGTCAAAGGTAGATGAAAGAAAAGATGGATAGAAAACATCAAGATAGCCTTGAAAAAACATGGACTCAATGCAACCAAGGCCTAAGAACCACCAATGAGGTTTCCACTTCCACACTTAATGACAAGTGTGGATACTATCAACCACCATTCACCACCTGGAGAAAGACAATAAAGAAACCAATGAAAACTTTTCAGAAATAATTTATTATTGAATATTGCAGAAACCAGTAGAAGACCTGAAATATTTTAAGACATTCATGCTAGTTGACAATTTTCATCTCAATGAATCCTGCACAAAATATCTTAGAATGTTTCTATTTAGCATTACATAACCCATCATAAAAAACAATAACCTAATCTTCACTGAGAAAAGTAACACGAGGTTAACAATTTTTTGCATTGTAGAAAGACCAGCAGCTATTTCCCTTCAGTAATGATCTTCCTTTGATCTTAAGCATGTTTGTCTGTGAAGTCTCATCTGCTAGAGGTGGCTAACACTGAAACAAAATATCAAACATTGCTGCTATGACAAAATATTCAGCTCAAATATATTAGCAAATAATGTTTTCATAATTATTACCTGTCTGTAGCTCTTCCTGTTATTGCCACAACAATTAGTGCTACTACAACATTTGATGCTACCACAATAATTGGTGCTGCTACCACAACAATTAGTGCTACCACAACTTCATCTACCACAATAATTGGTGCTGCTACCACAACAATTACCAGTATTGCTACCACAACAAATGGTGCTACCACAACAATTACCAGTATTGCTACCACAAAAATTACCAGTAATGCTACCACAACAATTACCAGTAATGCTACCACAAAAATTACCAGTAATGCTACCACAAAAATTACCAGTAATGCTACCACAACAATTACCAGTAATGCTACCACAACAATTGGTCCTAACACAACAATTGGTGCTATCACAACAATTGGTGCTACCACAACTTCATCTACCACAATAACTTCATCAACAGCATCTACTACTATTACTGCTACAACCACACACCCAATTATTACTTCTACCTACACATGCTACTACCACCACTGCTGCTTCATGTTAAACTTCACTGGATTTCAGATAAGTAGATTTTTCTTTGATTTCTCTTTTATTATACTCTCACTTTTACTTTTTCCTCTTTCTGCTTTAGTTGTACTTGTCTTTCATCCTCTTTTTCTTTCATCTTCTTTCCTTTATTATCTACATTTGCTGCTCTCTTACACTATGATTCTCTTTTAGTAATATTCATTTTTTGTTTGTTTGTTTGTTGTTGTCTTGATGATTCTTGATTAGGAACAAGTGTCACAGCATTGGTGGCATTCCCATATATGCTCTGCTTGCCGTTCCGTCAGCCATCTAAAAGTGTATAAGCTCAGTGTCCCAGTCAGTTGCTGATTTCGCGTTCTTTTGATATTTCCGGAGAGAGAGACCTTTCTCCCATCACCTCTAGTCACTCCCATTTCTACCATTCTCTGAATATGTACATTGTCATGTTTGACTTCCTCCTCATCTTCTTGTAGGGTATCCATGACTGCTCTAATCAATTCAATCCTGTCTCTTCTTAACTCGGTGCTGTTCACCAAAGCTTTACATCCAACACATCGGCTCTTTCGTTTCCCTTGACCCCAGCATGACCAGGACAGTAAATCCATGTAATGCTCTGTGCATTGTCGAGAAGAGTGACCTATTCAGTTCTGATCATATACTTTTCTATCTTGCGCAGCATACTTTGAGAGTCTGATAGAATCACTGAGTCTGTTGGTGGTTGCATCGCCAGCCAATTGAAAGCTGCTGTCACTGCTTCTATTACCATTCTCACACTCGATGTTATAGTGGGGTAGGCAGCTGACTTCTCAGCTAATTTTTTCCATTTTGGTAGGACAGGAAACCCCAATGACACTGTTTGTTTCTTGTGTTACTGAGTCATCTGTGTAAATTATTGTATCGTGTGGCTTCGAGTGCTGCAGTATGAGTTCTTGGATCATTTCCTCTTTTCTGTTGGCAGCCCAGTCACAGCAGTCTCTTTCCATCTGTATCACCACTGTTGTCAATAATTTTCTCTGTTTGTCAAATGTCACCCATTCACAGCCTCTTTCCACTTCCTACAGCTTACAAACTCTGAGTGGGCTATCTTCTGCCACCTAGGACCTTCCTCTCTTGATTCTTTCATTTTGTGCTGTCTAGCGATTGGTTAAGAGGTGATGATCATTATTTACGACCTTGAAGTATTCTTTAAACTGAGTTATTTTATGTCTTGATTTGATGCTACATAGGTCTAGGAGAAACCTCATGGCCATGATAGGTTTATCTCTTGTGCATCCTAGGACAGCTCTCATGGCTTCATTTTAAACTCTCTCCAATCTATACACCTGTGTTTGTGACAGTGTCAATAATCCTAAACCATAGTCCACACAGATAATACCACTGCCTGCATCATCTGAAAAAGGGTTCACTGTGGCATCTCTGCAGATGCCATGATTTTGACTGCACTGACACCCTTCCCAGCCTTCTGAATGATATTGTCAACATGTTTCGCAAAAGATAGACTTCTATCAAAAGTGATGCCTAGATATTTCATAGTCTGCTCCCTGCTAATATGTCCATGCAGGAGACTGCTGGTAATGTGTATGTGACTATTTTGTTGTTCAGTGAGAACCAGACAATGTTTGCCTTGGTGGGATTGATAACTGCCTTGTAGTTAGTACACCAGAGCGACAAATCTTCTAGATTACGCTGGACGTAATCAATTATCTCTCTTCTGTTTCTGCCGTGCTTGTACAGCAATAGGTCATCCGCATATGTTAGTATCCTGCCGGCCCAGCGACTTGAAACCACACTATTTTGTAAGTGTAGACGTTAAAGAGTTCAGGTGATAGTGGCGATCCCTGTGGCAATCCCGGTGCTATAGTTCTGATCTCTGATGTCCAGGATCCCAATCTCAGAACAACAGGTCTGGACATTAACACCATTGCTATCCATCGAATTATCCACCAGTCGATGCTGAGTTCACTTAGCAGATGTATTAGCTGGCCAAAGCTGACTCTGTTGTAAGCATCTTCTAGGTCGATCATAGCGACCACTGTTTCTTCCTTTGCCTGAAATCCCTTGTAGATGTCATAGGCAAGGATTGCCGCATTTGTGGTCATGTCTTGATGAAGACCTTCTTAATGAATGTTTGTTATTGTTGACATTGTTAGAGTGTCATATACTTCATTGTGACACCTTTACTTATTTCTGTTTTTTTTCCCTCAACTTGTTTTAGGTGGTTGCCATTTAACATGATGCTTGTTGGTACTGTAGATCCTTGACATAACTAGTGTTCAGTTGCTACTGTTACTAACAGCATCACTATCACTACTGACTGCCACTATAATTTCTAGTAATGTCAACAGCACTATATCTACAATTGCAAAAATATGTACTATAATAAATAATTGCAATATCATGTCGCGACAATATTGATAGTGACACAGACATAGGCGAATGTGAAGCAAGTTTCATCATGGATAGATTTCAGGTTGGTAGTCAGCATGTAGCAGTCAGCATGTAGCAGTCAGCATGTAGCAGTCAGCATGTAGCAGTCAGCATGTAGCAGTCAGCATGTAGCAGTCAGCATGTAGCAGTCAGCATGTAGCAGTCAGCATGTAGCAGTATTTATAAACACACTGCAATGTATGGCTGGCCAATTAGCGATATGGCTACAAACATTCACCATTTAGTGGAAGTGGTAAAAATCTGAATACATTAGTTACCATTGCTGGAGTCTGTCCCAGGCCATTGGGGCATATAAAACTCAGACACAACGCATCTCCATTTTCTGGATGGAAATCCAGAATGAAGGAAATCCATTCCCCTCCTCCCAACTGCTAAGAAAATATAATATAACATTTAGTACTAAAAAATGAGCACGTGGAGGCCAACTCCTTGAAGTGGAGAATGGGTTTAGTCCAGTCAACAGAGGCTGAAAACTAAGATTGATGAGGTCCTCCCCTATATCAATCCGTACCACAGTCCTGCTCAAGCAAGCAGAGGTATTGAAGTCCACAGGTACCAGGCCAAGAGGAACACCAGCAACCATGGTATCACATAACACAATTAAATAACATGTCTTCACAACTAAGATAGTAAAATTAAAAATGAAGCTCCTATGACAAGCGTGGACAAGTAGTGCACTCATTCACCAATGGGCTAGATGATAGACTAAGAATCAAGTAAAAATGAGGGTAAAGCACTCCTCACCTATCTTCTTTTTTAAAGTGGTTCTCTTCTCCTCCCAATATCATTAGTAATTCCACAAAATTAAGATGTTTTTTATTTCCTGTTTTTAGGTTTCTGCCTCCATTAATGAAGTTCTATTTATGGCCTAGACTAATATTTCCACGAAATTGTCATCAGAAATACTATTTATATCTTACTTCTATGACAATTGCACTACTTTTACTACTGATACTCTGCCACTCCCTTTGACATTGTCATATGCACACACACACAAAATATTACCTGTTGTCTAGTTGTCATATGACTCCTCAACACATGAGTCATCCACAAGCAAGTTCTTTTTAACAACCATATTTGGGTTCAACGTGACAAAATATCTCAGGAAAGTTTTGGTGGCATTGTAGCCTCTCTGTAATGTTAGATTGGAAAAAAAAATATTCTATTGAACAAAGTATAAAATCAGACATAAATTTTAAAAATGTATTTCAAAAGAACTCAAAATGTTTCGATTACTGACTTAATTGTACTAATTTTTCCCCTATGTTCTTCACCCCACTCAACAAAATTACAAGCTGCATGCTATTCATAGCATGTATTTCCATAGCTTAAAGTGATAATCCCCCAAGGATCTAAGAAAAATCCACTTTGTAAACAAAACACCATGAGCTGGATTTGACCCGTGACCTCTTGAGCACAAGGTGAATAGCTTAACCATGATGCAAAGGAGATCTCCAAAACATTTTGCATGAAACCATTAGACCAACATTGTGCTATTAGTGTTTCCATCACATCAGCCAGAATGTTATTAAATTAATAAATTTGATTGTTTTATGTGAACTGAAATATTTGTACATGTAATAAAAATATAAGTTATGTGAATGTCTTGTACCTGGTCACATTCTCACACCTCTAAACCACAGAGGACCTTTAGTCCCATTCCCAAACACACTATTCTAAAGAGAACCCCTGAACACATTCCCAAACACACTATTCTAAAGAGAACCCCTGAACACATTCCCAAACACACAATTCTAAAGAGAACCCCTGGTCCCATTCCCAAACACACAATATCAAAGATGACCCCAAGTCCTGTTCTCAACCTCCTCAACCCAAAAGAGTGCCTTTGGTCCCATTCTTTACCTTTCCCAAGCTCAAAAAAGATCTTGTCCCATTATCAATCCTCTCCAAAAATGACTGTTGGTTCCATTCTCCACCCCACCACCACCTCAAAGAAACGTATCATAAGAGCATCTTACCTGTTTTAAGAATTCTTTATCTTCTGGTTCCAAGACATAGTTAGATGTCCCAACATGACCTGTGTTAATTCCTACAGTTCTGTTGACATCCTCGTCCTGCAGAAAATAAAGAGAGAGTATCTAAGTAAATAATTAATCCTATCCCAAAATAAGGGTATAATTTCACACTTTTTATAAAATGTCCCTCAATTTTTTTGTAGTTTTGTTACTGTCTGTGCAGTCCTAGATGCAAAATGGCTACCATACTCATAAGTTTGTTAGAGATATATAATTCTGTTACAGTCACAAGGACTGCTTCCGGATTCAACAGTTTTCGTGCAACACACTGAGAGCCCCCTCTGTGTGCCATCCACTGAGAGACCCACACATACAACCCACCTAAATTAAATATTTCAACCCAGAACCACTGATCTCTAATTGTAGACCAGCTAGACAAAGGAAATATATGTCCACTTCAGTACTAAAACTTGGCCCCAGGAGACAGATCTGGAGTTGAAGATTAGAGCAACTGTGAGGACCACCTGCTGATGACTGACTTCATGGAGGTGTCCCTCCTTCTTGTATAGACTTCTGAGCATAGGAAGCTGATTGCAGAAGAAGGAAGGAGATATTGCACCATCAAATTCATAACACCTCAGTGTCACAGGGGTGCCACTTATTAAATATCAAGACAAAAATTATGCCATGCCTCTCTGTTCTCAGCTCCTTGTTTGAGTGTGGAAAAACATTCCTCTCAAGTGTTTGATATTATCAATACATAATTTTCTATGTCCACCTTTTCCCCTTTCACTTTCAATTGTACCTTTGAGGATAGTCTTTGAAGAGATAATGGAGATTCTCTATGAATTTACTGTAGCTTGTAGAAGCAACACAACCAAGGTAGCTATGCAGTAAATATAATCGTATTGTGGAATACCAAGAAATGAGAGAAACAGATCAACTATATAATGAGGATACTACAATGACCAACCAGATCATAAGAACCTAATAGTAAGTGCCAACCACTAACTATTAGAAAAAATATATTATCAAATGAATCATAAAACTACAAGCACTAACACAAGGTCACTATCAAATTATGAAAAGACCAGAATAAGTTGTAATTCTATAACAGAACACGACTGACTCCGCAGTCATATGTGCACAAAATTCAGTATTGACAACACAGGGGATGTGTGTACATGTGGACAGGCACCACAGACTACAGAACTTATACTTCTAGAATGTTCTTGGTGTAAGATGATGAGAGAAACATACGGACTTATAGAAACAACACTAGAATCAACACTCTATGGACCTCTCTAAGGGGACACACTGGCATATACAAACATCACTGAAATCAAAACTATGTGGATCCCTGTATGAGCTACATAAGACTGAAGTTTTTTATCTGGGAGTGGGGGAGATTTAACTCCTAACACCTCCTCCTTTTCATTATCTATGGACTTGATTTAGGGTTAGGCTAGATTTAAGTTCACTGTGAAAAATAGTTAATAGGTACAAAATATTTAAAGTTAGCAAAAAGGAGAGTCAGCTCTGTATCAGAGTTGGTAGTGAGCTCTCCTTGTAAACCCAGCTCAGTTAAATTTAGCTCATGGTTCGAACGCTGTCCACATTGTACTGATGATGCATTCGTACTGCGTAAAAATTCAACAATAGTTGAATACCAATGTTTTAAAGCTTTAAAATTTGTCCTTTTCTGAATCATAATCCGTGAAGAAATAGCGAAAAATGTTGTCACTGAAGCTAGGCCTACGCAGTTCGGTTTCCAAATGTCAAAGGTCGAATTAATTATGACTGCATATTTATATCAGTTCGGAAAACTAAGGAACAGTCACTCAAGTACACACTTACACACTTGGCTACCTTGATGTAGACATTTGTTGACATCATACATCTATCGCTAGATGATATTTGTCAACATTTGTAGACTACGGGTTGCTACAGGTTAATAAACACTGGTCACCAACTTGAAAGCAATCTGCATTCAAACTCGCTTCACCTTTTCAAAGCTATATGTATCACTATTAACAATGTCACTGATGGCTGCATTATTATTTTAAGAAATGGAGAGGGCAATAAAAAATCTGCTATGGCACAAGATATGTTGAATCGACTTTGTCATGTTTCAGAACAAATTGACCTTAACTTAAGTCAACATTTCCAAGACTAAGATCATGAATTTTTCTAACTGTCTCAATAAAGAAACCAGATGATCAAGTATGTTCAACCATCTAATAACTGAACAATAAGTAAATATATCAAACTACGATTGTTCAGCTAGAATGTAATATCTATATTAATATATGGTTGAGAAAGTTGGAAAATAAAAAAAAGCACTGGAGAAGAAATTAAATTCATTTGAAAATAAATGTCTCAGAAAACATTTAAATATTGATTGGGAAGAATTCAGGTCAAACAAGTAAGAGAAGACACCAAACAGCAATATGTTTCTACAGCAGTAAGAAGAAAATTATGGACTTAGAATAAATGAAAATATACGGTCGCTACAAACAATAAAATGGAAATCAACAATAGAAAAAGAGGAAGACCAAAGGAGACTCTTCGCAGAACAACCAAAGAGTTGAGACTATGGTTCTCAACAACATGCAGGAATTACACACAGTAGCATCACATCATTTGAACTTGAGTGCTCTGGTTTCTACCGTAAGCACTGAAGGAACATACAGTACAAAAATCAAACAATTATTCTACATCTTGAAAAAGTTCTTGGGGTCTTTGTTACATCTAATATTTTATGGTAGTGGGTCCTGATATAACCTAATTGGACTTTGTTTTCCGCTGGTTGAAAGGGGCATGCCTCTCCAAAAGAGAGGTAAACTCATTAACTACTACCAAAATTAAACAAAGTAATGTAGAATGTTAAGTCCAAGTAGCAGCAAAGACATATAATATCTAAATATCTTGTAAGTTTGACCTACCCCAACATAAATATTTTTCAGGTTTGTTGTCCAGGTATTTTGGATGGCTGATATAAATTGAACCAAATTCTTGAACTCAATTCTGCCATAGCCCTGTATCCTTGTCTGGCAATTGGAGAAAATTGGCTTTTAATAAAGACACAATTTTAATGAAAAAGAACATTGTAACAGCTGATGAGAAGGTCACAGAAAGTGAAGATGGTGGACAGTGATAATGATGATCATTTGTTATAGTTTAACAAGAAAATAGGTAGTTTAAAAAATCATGGAAAGTGAGGCAGACAAATGAAAAAGTACCGGTAACATAATTAATCTCATGAAGGAAGTGATAGCAATGGAATGCAAGTATTTGTTTGTCTGGTAGGGTTAGGTTCAGCTCTGTCTCCTCATCACAATGCCATCCACTATAGCTTTACCTGCCAGTGTATCAGCCTTTTCATTGCCTCTGATTCCCACATGACCTAAACAGTAGATCCATTTTATGCTTTGATTGTTGTTGAGAAGAGTAACTCTTTCTTATCATGCCATTTTCTGTCTGGAACAGCATAATCTGGAAGTTTGATTGTAAGTTTTGGTGGTTACATTGTCACTCAAGGGGAAGCCACTGTCACTATACTGATATCTCAATTCTTATGCTCTATGTTGTTGTGGAATAAGCAGCAGATTTCTTTACCACTTTCTTGCCATTTTGGTAGGCAATAAAACTCCATCCACACTCAATTGTTTCTTTTATTACTGAGCCGTCTATGTAAATAATTATATTTTGTGTTTATGAGTACTACTGGATGGGTTTTTGTATTATTCCCTCTGTCTTTTTTTGCAGTCCAATCCTGACACTCTCTTCTTTTGCAGCCTAACCACAACACTCTCTTCCTAGCTGTATCACAACATTTTCAAGGACTTTCTTTTTTTTTTAGTTCTCCCCCCCCCCCCCCCCACTCACATCTCTTCCTACTTTTTCAAGCTCACTGTGTAGGCTATCTTCTGCATCTGCCATCCAAGTTCTTCCACATTTTACGCACAATCCTTTTGTGTTATCTAGAAGTTGATGTAAAGGGTGATTGCCATTGGTGATTTTATTCTTCACCTACGCTACTCATATTTCACTGTGATGCTAAATAGGTCTAGATGAAACCTCATAGCAGTCATGGGTTATCTTAAGTGCATCCCAGCACTTCCCTCATGACCTCATTCTGGTCTTTCTTCATCCTATCAATGTGTGTTTGTGATTTTTTTGAGTAATTCTAGATCTAGTAATCTTAATACAGTGCCAACACCCAAGTCTTCATACATTGCTGAAGAAAACCCAACTGAGATGGGATGGAGAACAGGTTGCATGCATGCCTGACAAATTCAATTAAAAAAACGAGCTGATGTGTGGTGAGCTCCTCAAGGGAAAACAACTAACTGGTAGACAGAAAAATCATGTCAAGGACTCTCTCAAAGTGTCCATAAAGAGCTTCAATATCAATGCCATATTCTGGGAGTTTTGCACTAAGAATCACCCAGTGTGGTACAGCAACACTAGAAAAAAAAGTGTTTAAATTGTTGAGAAGCCTCAAATCTCAGAGGCTTGGAGAAAATGGTCTGCATGAAAAGAACAATAAAAACACACAGATGCACAATTATGATCATGCGTGCTCCAAATGTGGCAAGGGATTTGGTGCCAGGATTAGACCTATCAGTAATTTCCAAACACACCAGAGAGTGTAACAACACAAGTCTGAAACTGATGTCAGCATCGCCTGTGATGGACAGTCACACACACCAGAAAGATGCAAAAACACGTCTGAAACTGTTGTCATCATCACCTGTGCTGAACTGTTATTATAATTTTTGACCATATCAACGATGATTAGTACCACTACCTGCACCAACAGAAAAAGTATGTACATGCCATGACTTTACTTGCACTAATATGTTTTGCTTGGTGAGTCAGTTCTTTCACCTTGCACCAATGAAAATAGTGGTGTTTCTTTCTTCTTCAGTGATGGTCATTACCATACCCTGGTCAAGTTATTAGGCACATGTATTTTAGTGATGATCATTACCATTCTCCGGTCAAGATACCCAGCACGTCCGACATTTTTTAGCTGGACTCTTGAATCATACAAAAATGTCTTCAGTGTTTTCCAAATGGAATATGTCCTTTCTCAATCTGAATGTGATAGACTATAATGCAATATAACCATTTGAAGGCTCTGAAATGGCAATGTGATTTGTCTAGCAAACTGACAGTGGAGAATGAATTCTCTCATAGAAAAGAGTGCTCAGAAATTTAAACAACCAGCAATGGTGATAATCATCAGAAAACAAATGATCACAGTGCTTCAGTCAATTTCTCAGGGTATAGCAGCTGTTTGTTCCAATTCTATGTTGGTTCAGTGTTATTTTTGATATTCCTGCTAGGTGTTTTTTTATGGGCAACACCCATCCTTACTCCCAAATCATGCATTCTTGATACTAACTCATGATCCTGTATCTCAAAATCGTCTGATCATGTGGAATCACAAAGATCAGTGAGTTTGTCTGCTCGGTCAACAGACTGACCATCTTTTATGGTGGTGAAGCTAGCTAATTTGTCAGCCCATACCTTCCTCACTCACATGTCCTGGGACAAAGATAGAGTGATTTTACAGTGAGACCTGCTTTTTAGCTCTCTCTAAAGACTCCATCCCCTACATACATCACCAGGTTTGACTTTTTGAATCATATTCATTGAGTCACTTAGTATACACACATGAGAATATGCTTGCAATTCCAGCCAGTTCCTGCATTATGGCAAATACTTCCATTGTTCCACATTTTAAATCTAGCCTGACAGCTTTTAATAGATATCCAAACTAGCAGCTTTGAAATCTAATCTAACAGCTTTGAAATTTAATCTAATCTAACAGCTGTGAAACCGAATCTAACAGCTTTGAAATCTAATCTAACAGCTTTGAAATCTAATCTGACAGCTTTGAAATATATCTAATACCTAGCTTTAAAATCTAATATAATGTAACAGCCTTGAAATCTAATCTAATCTAACACATTAAAATCTACTCTAATAGATTTTAAATCTAATCTAGCAGTTTGAAATTTAATCTAATATACCACCTTTGAAATCTAATCTAATCTATCAGCTTTGAAATATAGTCTAACAGCTTTGAAATCTAATCTAATCTGACAGCTATGAAATATAATCTAATAGCTGTGAAATCTAATCTAACAGCTTTGATATCTAATCTAACAGCTTTGAAATCTATTCTTACAGCTTTGAAATTTAATCTAACAGCTTTGAAATCTATTCTTACAGCTTTGAAATTTAATCTAACAGCTTTGAAATATACTCTAAACTAAAAGCCTTGAAATCTAATCTAGCAACATTTAAATCTAATATAACAGCTTTAAATCTAATCTAACAGCTTTGAAATTTAATCTAACTGCTTTGAAATCTAATCTAACAGCTTTGAAATTTAATCTAACTGCTTTGAAATCTCACCTGCATTCGTATTCCTTTTTCTTCAAGAAAATGAAGCAATTCAAAAATTGCAATCTGAAAAAAAATAACAACAAAGACTGCAAACTCAATCACGATTTGATCAAAAACCAAGAACTTTGCTGCCAGCATAGGGCTTATTAGTCATCTACAAACTTACAGTCATGGATATAACTCTAACTGAATTTCAAAAGTGGATGTAAATAATGGTCATAAAACACTGTCATAAAAATGGATGAAAAACAACCAGGGACACAGTGAGCACAATTTTCTGTGTGAATATACAAGAACAGTACCCTGACAGCAGAATACCTGGTATAGATGTAGTTGACCCAAGTCCAAATCCCTTCCTACTGTTCCTCACCCCAGAAACTATCATCCTGAGACATGTTTTGGCCTGTAAAGCTCAAAGGAACAGTAGGTGATAAACGTTACGTCTTAGGGCAAGCTACAGATAAGAAAACTCTCACAGGCTTGGTAAGATAACCTAAATCAAAAGCATGAAAAAAATGAATGTTCTAGGCCTACATGGCTCAAACTAAATGGTAGTAAAATATACTTTATCATCTTCAGGTAAAAATCACACATAAATTTGTAATGGTTACTCGAAAAAATGCAGAAAAGAAGATTCTAAAGAATATTTACAAAAGACATTCATGTTTGTTTAAGATTTCTTCTAAAGTTGGCTCACAAACATGACGTTGGAAGCGGCAGGACAGGACAGCTTGCAAAGAACTCAGAGGCTTACAGACTAGTAGTGAGGACAATGTTCTTTAAAGAACACATCACATGGATAGATGGATGGACTTAAGCAAACATTCCCATTTGTAAAGTACTTTTTCTAAGGTGAGTTTACAGCAGACACTCCTGGTTGTAAAATAAGCCAATTATTGGAATGATTTGACAGGCAAGAAATTAATGGTACATTAAGTGCTATATCAGTTTAGTGAGAGGAATCAAGATCTCAGGTAAATCCTGAGAAAGCATGCATGCCATGATCTTTGATTACTTGTATAAGGCTTATCTACCCAGAATCAATTTTTATGGGCATTGAATGCTGTAGCAGACAGCCTTAACTTGGGATATCATTTGATCACACCCTGTTCAACAAATACCATGTTGAGAAAACAATGCAACACTGTAAGCGAATATAGAAATTTTTTTTTTTTACTTGTCCTATGGTAAGTTATGTTATTGATATAAACTTCACGGCTAAAATGTTAAGTAATTAACATTAAAATGTTAAGTAAATAAAATATAATTAATAATGTAAAGTATTTCATTCTAAGGTAAGTTCACAGAAGATATACCTATTTGTAAAGTATTTCACTCTAAAATAAGCTCACAGAGGATATACCTATTTGTAAAGTGTTTCAATATAAAGTAAGTTCACAGAAGATATACCTATTTGTAAAGTGTTTCATTATAAAGTAAGTTCACAGAAGATATACCTATTTGTAAAGTATTACATTCTAAGGTAAGCTTACAGAAGATATACCTATTTGTAAAGTGTTTATTCTAAAATCGGTTGTTGGAAGACCTACTTGTCCATTTCCATCAATGTCTAGAATCTGAAAGGCATCATCAACTGAAGTATTCCTTCCAAAGAGCTTGATCTTGTGTTCAGTAGAAAAACAGGATTCCTGTAAAAGATGCAGAGGGATATCACAATACATATTCAGATCAGTTATAGAACTGTCTTTATTGCGGTTAGTTTCTTCAGTTATAGAACTGTCTTTATTGCGGTTAGTTTCTTCAGTTATAGAACTGTCTTTATTGCAGTTAGTTTCTTCAGTTATAGAACTGTCTTTATTGCGGTTAGTTTCTTCAGTTATAGAACTGTCTTTATTGTGGTTAGTTTCTTCAGTTATAGAACTGTCTTTATTGTGACTAGTTTATTTTGTTACAGAATTGTATTTATTGGGGCTAGTTTCTTCAATTACATAACTGTCTTCATTTTGACTAGTTTCTTCAGTTCAGTCCTATAACTGATTTTATAATAATTGCTAGGTTCTGCAATTACATCACTGGCTTCATTGGGGCTAGTTTCTTCAGTTAACTGTAGCACTGGCTTCATTGAGACTAGTTTCTTCAGTTCAATTGTAGCACTGTCTTTATTAGGATTAGTTTCTTCAGTTCAGTCATATAATTGTTTTCATTGGGGCTAGTTTCTTCAGTTAAGTTATATACCTGTCTTCATTGAGGTTAGTTTGTGCAATTATAGCATTGTCTGCATTGGGTCTAGTTTCTTCAGTTCAGTTATTGCACAGTCTTCATTGGGTCTAGTTTCTTCAGTTCAGTTATTTCACCGTCTTCATTGGGGCTAGTTTCTTCAGTTCAGTTATTGCACCATCTTCATTGGGGCTAGTTTCTTCAGTTCAGTTATTGCACCATCTTCATTGGGTCTAGTTTCTTCAGTTCAGTTATTGCACCGTCTTCGTTGGGTCTAGTTTCTTCAGTTCAGTTATTGCACCGTCTTCATTGGGGCTAGTTTCTTCAGTTCAGTTATTGCACCGTCTTCATTGGGTCTAGTTTCTTCAGTTCAGTTATTGCACCATCTTCATTGGGGCTAGTTTCTTCAGTTCAGTTATTGCACCATCTTCATTGGGTCTAGTTTATTCAGTTCAGTTATTGCACCATCTTCATTGGGTCTAGTTTCTTCAGTTCAGTTATTGCACCGTCTTCATTGGGTCTAGTTTCTTCAGTTCAGTTATTGCACCGTCTTCATTGGGGCTAGTTTCTTCAGTTATAGCGCTGTCTTTATTATTGCCAGAACTGAAAGGGGAGCAAAGATTAGTAACATGAACATCTACCATGCAAATTTCAAGAGGCAATGAAGAAAGTAGGATGTGGGGATGACTACCACATCTCTATGACATCTGCTGTGACAAAGCCTTCTCAAGACCCACACATTGACTGTTTTGAGAGTCAATCCTTTTTATCTTACTATCATGCCTGGAGACTACAAGTCATTCTTGCACAAGACAGATTCAACTGTGCAGCAGCTGGAGAGAATCTCAGAAATGATGTGCAACAATAATGTGCTAGAAGAAAAACAAGAATTATACAATGTCTTACAGACTCCTTCTACACATGCTCACAGTGCAGTTGAAAATTGAAGGCATACATGTGACTCATTAGTCACAGCTGGACACTACAGATGTCATCTTCATCACCTCAGTTGAGCTAAATGGGCATCATTAACTCCGACAGACAACACATGTAAGTGTTACCACCTATGTGGCAACCAGTCCCTGGACAAACAACAACAAATGAGAAGACTAGACAGTTACAATGAGTTCTTTCTTACATCTTCAAAAGCAAGTTTCAGCTGTTCCTTAGAAAAAACTACCTCATTATTCAGATTGTGTATGTCAAGAGCCTGTGGAAGAAAATAAACAATACATTTGAGTCAGTTTATCTTGATAACAAAATATGCTTGTGTAATGAATAAAATAATAATTGTAATGTTTATACTAACACTGGTTATGTGCCCCTACAGAAATTCGTACAGTAATACTGGTTTAATATTTTATGAGCTTATGGTTTGGTCTGCTACAACTTTGTCACATCTCCCAGACATGAACCCAATTATTTGCTGCCTGCAAAATGAAATGCTACAAAAAGATTTTGAGAATACCACTGACAATAAACAAATATGAATCAAGACATGATGAACAGTAAATGTTGTAAAAGTTCTCTCCTAAACAACATTGTAACAAGGAAGCTGTGTTTTTTTTAAGAGACATAACAGTATTGAAAAATTAATAATGGGAGGTATAGTTGCTGGTAGCAGGGGTATGGGTCACAAAATACAATAATGGACAAGAGTCAGATTGTTTGAACATGCATTATCTATGTCAGATCAAATCTCCTAGAATTGTGAGGATTTAAAAATATCCATATAGCTGACTATGTTCTGGAAGGAATATGTCTCCAGAATGTACAGTTCTTTTATAAAAAGATATTTCACATATAATTTTTATATAGTTAATTTATACAAAGTTATGATATATATATATATATATATATATAGTGACATGTTCTTTCCAGAATGTTGTCTTTGTCATGGATACTCTGAATGACTCTCTGTTCCAGGCGAGCAGGACTGCATTGGCCAGAGATATGTACATACATTCTTTGATGTTGCTGGTCCATTGTCGTCTTGTCTATTTGAACTATACTCGTCTTCTTGAACTGTTTTATATAGTTATTTTATATAGTTATTTTATATAGTTATTTTATATGGAATTATTTTATATAGTGTTCTTAGATATAGAGATTTATATATATTTACCTTCACAAATGATTCTGCTGCTTTAATGCATTCAGTGTATTCTTCATCAAATTTCTTTTTTATTTCCTTTGCCTTTTGCTTTTGCCTGTTAAAGATATTCCATTGTTTCATTATCACTGGCATGCTAATTATAAATTAAGTTTTAAATTATATAATAGTTCTAAATTATGACAGTTCGAAATTATATGACAGTTATAAAATATTTGACTGTTCTAAATTATTAGTTTTAAATTATATGGCAGTTATAAATAGATATGGTGTTGTCGATATCCAAATTCTAATGAGTAATTCTACTCTTGTAAACACAATACCATTCTTTAAAAAAGTGCATGTCTTCTGAAGTTGACTTAGTGATCCATACAGTAAGTTAGTGACTGTTAAGGGTGTCTGTAGAAGTTTTTCCCTGGCAGTTGAAATGTAAGGGCAGTAGTCAATATGGAGGTGTTCTACTGTTTCATTGGGATGAGAGCAGTGTTTACAAGTGGGTAGTTGCTGGGGTTTTATATGGTTTAAGTGGCTTTTCATCCTTGCATGTCCTGTTTGAAACTGAAAGATATGGGACTCTAAATAGACATTCAATATTGGGTTCATTACGGGAACCAGTGATCACATTTGAATGGAACAAATCATATATTATTTAACGAAACAAACTTTTGCTAAAGATGTATAAACTGCCATATTCATCGTTCTATATGTAGTGTACTGAGAGCCACCCTCCCATCTGGATGATTGTGGGGGAGGCATTCTCAGTGTGTTGTGCACAGATCGATTAATTGACAGTAGAAGATGCATCTTTTTAATCTCCGAGTCACGGAAGCTGTATGATATTATGCATAATATTAAATAGTTGGAGTGTGGACATGTGATGTGACCACTGATTCCCGTAATAAATACAATATTGTTTAGCCTTAAGTATGCTCAATATATAATGATGGACTTTTGTGTCTTGACAGATGATCAGCAATCAGGTCAGTGTAAAAAGTACAAATAAACTACAAAATCCTCAAACTGCAGCCATTTTTCTCGCTGATTTTGCCAATTTTCAATCTGCAGAAGGGACAAGACTGGAGTATACATAAAATATCTGTGTTTAAGGATACAGGTGTTTGTGGGCCATGTTATGCATCTTCTGACTTCTCCTTCAAGGCCCTCTCAGATGATAGGATGACTCAGTGTATCACTGTACTCTTGTTACATTATTATAGACCCAGTTCTTTCCAAGAATTTGAATTGATCATGAAATCATTCAAGGCTGTCTATTTGCAATTGTTTGTATATCTCAGTTTTGGTCTGTCCTTTGATGTTCATTAGATCAGAAGTTGCCAAAGAGAATTTCCTTGGAACATGACCAAACTATTGACCTTATTATTTTATCTATCTATCCTAATCCTAATCTTATCTTCTCTAACTATATATCTCTCTTTCTATCTCTCTCTCTCTCTCTATATATATATATATATATATATATATATATATATATATATATATATATATATATATATATATATATATATGAGGCGTGTTCAAATGAAAACGGGACTTGTTACACCACGCGTGATAGAGCGCACTGATATTGATGACATTTTGCACTAGTAATGAGTATCCAATAATTTACATACGGTCACGTGTTCATCTTCCCAGCATGCATATGTGCTGCAGAAGACTGTTAACAATATGGCGAGTGTGATTCCGAACCCGTCCAAAGTGAATCAGCGTGCTGTGATCCAGTTTCTTTCATTTGAAGGATGTCAAGCAGTAGACATTCATCGGAGAATGAAGGCAGCATATGGTGACAAATGTTTGTCGAGGACCAGAGTGATGGAGTGGGTGCGTATGTTTAAAGACGGAGGTTTCTGCTGGGAAGGTTATGGTGACTGCATTTTTTGACCATGAAGGGCTTTTGTTGACTGATTTTAAGGAACCTGGTGTCAACATCAATGCCGCCCATTATAAAGACACTTTAGACAAGCTGCATAAGGCCATCAAGGCTAAGCGACCAGGCAGACTTTCTCAAGGTGTGATTCTTCTCCACGACAACGCTCGTCCGCACGTCGCAAAAATTGTGCAGGAAACATTGGCAAAGAAGAATTGGGAAGTTCTTCATCACCCAGCCTATAGTCCCGATTTATCCCCATGTGATTTCCATTTGTTCGGACCGTTGAAGAAAGCACTAAAGGGACAGCGATTCAACAGCGACGCAGACGTGAAGACAGCGGTGACCACATGGTTCAGAGAACAGCCACGCAACTTTTTCTCGGACGGCATTCGACGTCTACCTAAACAGTGGGATGCTTGCCTAAATGCATACGGAGATTTTTTCTGATGAACCCAGGTGCATTCTTATTCACAAGTGGTTGCTTTGTTCAATTCCGTTGAAAATATTAAATTGCGTATGATACTTTTTAAATAAATCCACAAGTCTCGTTTTCATTTGAACACGCCTCGTATATATATATATATATATTGTCATTTCCGCTTGTGCCATTAAGTGTCATCATGGGAGGGAGAATAAGTTGGAGTTGTCTGTCTTAGGCCATTTAGGTCACATTGGTCATGGTCAGCCTATGTCTCTTTAAGGTTTCTTTGATCGCCTCCAACCATCTAATTCTTGGTCTTCCTAGTGCCTTGTAATAACATCTTTCGCTGTTGTATGCATGAAGGGCTGGTTGCATTGGTTTCATTCTTATGAGGTGGCCAAACCACATAGTTTACCATTTCTCAGTGTAGTCTTGACATTAGATGGTCTTTATTTCTTTCCCAGTATCTTCATTTCTACGTCGATCTCTTCTCGTGACATTTATAGCTTTCCTCAAACATTTCATTTAATGTACTGTGATCTTTTTCACTAGTGCCTTTGTTAAGGAAAATATTTCACATTGGTAACACACAGTTAGTATAAAAATACTGTTTATCAATTGTCATTTTGTCTGCATACAGATTGTTGGGTGTTTGACTATTGAGGATGGCAAGTCAAAACATTGGCTTTGTGACATCTTGCTTTCACACTTACTACTCGCTACTTTATGAAAAACCTCTGGCTATTGGTTACGAACTCATTGTACAGATGCAGAGCATTAAACCATTAATTTAGGGATTGAACTCAGGCTGTGTAAATTGAGATGAAATGAGGATTGCACACAAAACAAATAATATCTCTGACCTCCACTTCCCAGTCCCCATAGCCAAAATCATTGTCACAACATAGTGTAAAGCAATGCCTGTCTTAGACAGCCATGTTGTAAAGCATCATAGGTCACAAGCATCATGGGTCACAAGCATCATGGGTCACAAGCATCATGGGTCACAAGCATCATGGGTCACAAGCATCATGGGTCACCAAGATTAGTTAGCAAATTAAGATTAGCAGGATATAGTCTAAAGAGTGAATGTATTTTGTCATAGTTTAGAGCTTAGCTACGATATCGGTGCCTTTCGGCCTGACACATCTTAATTCAGCATGGCTCCTGGGTCACTTTCACCCTAAATGAGACAGAACAAACACAAAATTATATCCACCCCAAAACTTCCTTAGTCATCTCAATATGCATGAAAAGTAAAGCATTTTGTTATTCTTTGCTCCCCTTTCAAGCTCCAGCAACACACAGGTGACTAGAGAAGTGAAGCAAGGTCTGTTCATTGACTTAACTTCTACTGTAATACATCACAGTGCTTAGAAGTAAAACTCATTGCAAGTGGTAGTATACTCATGACAATATACCACAGTTGCTGTGTCTAAAGCAGTGTTCATGGTAAAAAAACAAGCTCTTATTCTTATTCCATAAACTAACAGAATGATATAGCAAAAAGCAGAAGCCAAAGCCCAAAACTCAGAACCAAATGTTATTCCCAATATTCCGCATGGAGCTGAAAGATGTACATGTAGATGTACAGGTAACAGAATGACTTACTTGAAGAGTTTTGTATCCCTGCTTGGCTTTTCTGGTAATGAAGCATGAATTCTCTTCTCTAGGCTGTATCTCATTATCTCAACTTCAGTGTCATCATACTGGATATGATAAACATTGAAATTAAGGGAAACTATGGTAAATTGTGAATAACACACACACATCTGTGAAAACAGTGTCATTATACTGGGGAAGGGGGGGGGGTAACTTTCAAGAACACACACACAAAAGTTGTGAAAAAAGTGTCATTATACTGTGGACGGTAGGTAACATTTAAGAACACATACAAAAGTTGTGAAAACAGTGTCATTATGCTGGAGATGATAAACAGTGAATATAAAAGAAAGTAAACAGTGAATAACAAACACAAAATGTGTAAACAGTGACATTATACTGGGGATAACATTCAAGAACACATAAAGTTATTAAAACAGTCTTCATACTGGAGAAAACATTAATTAACACACACACACACACACACAAGTTGTAAAAACAGTGTCAACATAGTTGAGATAACATTCAATAACACAAAAGTTGTGAAAACAATGTAAACATAGTTGAGATAACATTCAATAACACAAAAGTTGTGAAAACAATGTAAACATAGTTGAGATAACATTCAAAAACACAAAAGTTGTGAAAACAATGTAAACATAGTTGAGATAACATTCAATAACACAAAAGTTGTGAAAACAATGTAAACATAGTTGAGATAACATTCAAAAACACAAAAGTTGTGACAACAATGTAAACATAGTTGAGATAACATTCAAAAACACAAAAGTTGTGACAACAATGTAAACATAGTTGAGATAACATTCAAAAACACAAAAGTTGTGAAAACAGTGTCAATATACCGAGGCTAATAACATTGAGTATAAATGAAAGCTGAGAAACACTGAACAATAGGCCTACCCAGTTTTTTTTCCCTCTAAGATTAACAAGTGAGCAGACATTCATGTCATTAGAATGTAGCACTCACAAAATGTACCCATAAAAGTCAATTTTTTAGGTAACAGATGCCCACATGGATATATTTGCCATTCAAACAACCTCATATTTGCTCACAAGTAAAGAAAGCTACAGGGAACATTACACATAGCTAATACTAGCAACTAAACCGTACCAGTAGAAATCCTAAAGTTTTTTCATTGCGCTTGCCAAAAGTGTTCTTTATCGAATATTTCTGGGGCAAATCATCCATATTCTGCAGGTAAAAAAGAAATGAATGTTCTTTTTCCATAGATAGGAACCACCCTGTAGATAAATAGAGGATTATATATCTATTAACAAATACAAGAGTTTCAAAAGATTTATTCCTTTCATTATTAATAACAACAATTTTTTTCTCTGGTCACTCAAATATAGCAATCATTTCTCCAGTTACTCAAATACAACAATCATTTTTCTAGTCACTTAAATATAGCAATCATTTCTCCAGTCACTCAAATATAGCAATCATTTCTCGAGTCACTCAAATATAGCAATCATTTCTCCAGTCACTCAAATATAGCAATCATTTCTCCAGTCACTTAAATATATCAATGATATCTCCAGTCACTTAAATATAACAATAATTTCTTTGGTTTCTCAAACATAATTTCCTCCTGCTGAAGACATATTTGTTGGGCCATTGGCACAAATAAAACGGTGACACAATGCATTTCCATTCTCTGGACTACATTCTACTGTAAATCTAGTTGGACAATTGTCCTGCTACAAGAGAGATCTGGCAGGAGTTTGAGAATGGACGCTGAAGAAGAAGAAACATAATTTCTTCAGTCACTCAAACATAATAATTTTTCTGGTCACTCATATATAACTATCAATTCCTCTGTCATTCAAATCTAGCAATCATTTCTCCTGTCACTCAAATATAGCAAAAGTTTCTCCAGTCTCTCAAATATAACAATCTCTTCTCTGGTCACTAAAAAAAAACCAATCATGTCTTCGGTCACTCAAATATAGCAAACATTTATCGATACAATTAAATATAATAATTATTTCTCCAGTCACTCAAATGTAACAATTATTTCTCCAGTCACATTATTTCTCCTGTGACTGACCATGCATGGTCTAAGAGGGGACTAAGAAGGCTGGAGATGAAGTTATGTTTAGTGTCATAAGTTAATGTGACCACCAAAGTCTTGCTGATGTTGGATATGTCCAACCTAAATACACAGATATCACCATCAAGGTCTAAACCACAACAAGTAACATTCCATTGTCCAGACCACAGTGTGGAGTTTGAGAACAGATGCAGAAGAAAAAGAATTACAAAGATGAAGAATATTTTTCATCTTGTGAAATTCTGCCTTCTTGAGCTTAAATCATTGTAAACAAATGCAGATGAAGGAACTATAAGCTACAATTGTAAAAAATAACAACATTGGTAATAACAGAGATGATATATCTGCCATGTGACAAATATGGCCGTGTTTCTAGTTTTGGATGGAAACAATTGGGACACTGTCCTCTTTCTAGGCATCTTGACGGAGAGGACTAAGGAAAGTTGGGGGGGGGGGGGGAGGAGATAGGTTGACAATCTGTCAGATGATGAAAAAATCATCTTCTATTTTCTGTTAAATAGTTCCCATGGATGACAAAGAGATGAAGGGCAGAAAAAATTGCTTTTTATCCTTTTGTGATAAACTCCTAAGAAACGCTATGTGTGCCATCAATATTTACTCACATAGAACACAGGTTTTTAGAAAGTTCCACTTGAATATGACAGACTATCACTAAGACTGTGGTTATGAGCAGTAAACAAGAAAACATACAAATTACAGTATACAAGATATTTTCAACGTTTCGAACCGTCAGGTCTTTCTCAAGAGTATATAAAACAAACAGTGAAAAACAATGAAAGCAGTAAAAACAATGTTAACACCACAGAGGCACTAGATACACTATGACCTTATATTGTGTGCTATCACTGTAGATGGATCAACAGATCTGACACAAGATTGATAAACTGCTGGATTCAGACATATAAGCTGCTCTCTTGACAGAATGTGATAATCCTGGAATACTGCAGTACTGAAGAGAAAATCTTCGAGGACTTCACATGCATCAATAACCCCCCCCCATACCCCACTTTAACAGATCAAAGCTTTTAAGGAAGCAAACCTTATGTGAGTTCAGGTGTCACCACAGTTACTCACTGAGGAGGACCTGTACTTGTCAGAAAGACTATTGGTTGTCAACAGATATCTGCTTACAGCTAAAGGTATTGCTACATCATCATCATGTGCCAAAAGCCACCTACTCACAATTAAAGGGATTATCATTATGTCAAGATATACCTGCCCACAGCTAATGGGATTACTTCATCATCATCATGTGTCAGGACCTACATGCTCACAACTGATGGGATTATTCCATAATCATCAGATTGAAAACATCAAATCAATAAAACAGTCAGATAATAGGTCAACAATTCTTACCATCAAAACAATGAATTGGATAATTACATAACACTCCTCCATCAATATATGTGTCCTTCTGTCCATAGTTGTCGTACACACGTGCCATAAACACACCTAGTATTAAAGTTAATATAAACAAATATTACAGTAATAATTTTGATAACAGTAAGAAAGTGATAACCTACTGAATACCAGAAGCCAGTGAGAGTTGCTTTAGTGCTGGTGGTAATAACCAATGTATATTATAAATATCACATTTAAAAATGAATGTCTTCTTCTTCTTATTCTTCAGCGTTTGCTCTCATGTAACCACAACGAATTTATCGTGGGATTTCCGCCAGGGAGCGTGAAGTACGTTGTGCTGCAAGTTCCACAGTAGAACTGTGTTATTTGCATCTTGGTTGGCCACTCTGTGACCTGGACGTCCGAGGTCCAGCACATCAGTTTTTATCATTCCTTTATTTCAGGTTTGGTCCCTAGTCCGTGACAGCCTCTATCTGTCGCTAGGCACGCTGGTGTGTAGTGCCTCTTCACCAAGACGCTTGTCGAGCGCGTCTATCTGGCATAGGTGTTCCACCATCTATGAACTCATCTCATGCAGTTGGACGTACTGTGCCTGTGCCCATCGGTACTGAACCATTTCTCATCCGCGAGCCTGGTTCTGTATGAGGAAGAACTCACCAGAAGAGTTGGACCCTGGCTCTTTCGCCCTCCTACCCCAGGCGTCGTTCACCAACATCGTGAACCCCTCGTCCAAGTTCGAGTCTCACACCACGCGTTTGAGAGCAAGGCGTTCTGGAGCTGAGCGACCTTGTCCAAATAGCTCCTGAGCCCATCAGGTACTGAACCCTTTCTCTCTGCAAGTGTGTTTCCGGTATAGGAAAGCTTGACAGTAGAGTTTGGCCAGGGCTAAAATCGTTGTCCTTTTTTTTTTCCTAAGCCCATCGGGTACGACACACTTTCTCTTCGCGAGCATATTTCCGGTTTAGGAAGGCTCGACATTAGAGTTGAGTTAGGTCTTCTTGCTTTTCCGAACGCCCATGATTGGGTCTGGGTCTCTGCCTATAAGGAGTACAGGTAACTAGAAGCTCGTCTCAAACTAACAGAGCTTGTAGTTCCCCTTTCCTAGGAACTTTTCACTTTCTATTTGCAGTTCGCGCTGCTTTCTGGCGCTGTTCTGCCCTTTCATTGTGTCATTGTACTCAATATGACATATGTTTGTTTCTCGTCATTCATCCACCTTTACGTGCCTTTTACATTGGCCGCCCCTCCAATGTTCTGACTGGACTAACTGGCATTACTGTATGTCGACAGTGTCGCTGTATGTGGTGATGCTAATGGTGTCGGAGATATTGTCTGTCTCTTTTGCAGGCAAATCTCTTTCCATCTGCTACATCCACATTCTTGGACACGATCACCAAATGATTTGGCCAGAATCATCTCGAGCTGCTGTTTTTCTTTTACCAGGGTGCACCACGAGGAGGTACATTTGGGATCTTGGTTATCTGCTAACCCTGGGTCCGCCTAGAGCAATGCGTTCCCTTAGATAGGTTAGAATAAAAAAAACTGGAGGAAGAGATAAACAAAATGAACAGAAAATTGATAGAAGACAACAGGACATCTACATGTAGGATGTTAAGACTGAAAGGCAGTAGGGTACCATATAGTATCTACTTCAGATATCCAATAAGACAGACTGAATCCAGTACAAATATAATTCTTTTCAACAACATAGAGATTCAACCAACATATTTTACTTTGCATTGACATAGACTCAATTACTGAAACAAATGCAGGAATTTAAATATCTTGGGAGAATTTTATGGAAGAATAGACAGAGATTGAGATAAGACTTCAAGAATCCAGCTTTTTATAAGTTATGAACTTACACCAATCTTGAAACACAAATCTATCCAAATGAAGATCACAAGGCAAATCATAAATTCAATCTTACCAACATTGTTATCAATGTCAGACATGGACACTAATTAAAGAACAAGAGAGAAAGCTTACTACATCTGAAATGAGATGTCTAAGAAAAGCAGCAAGCAGAACTAGTTGAGATCATGTGAGGAATGATGAGATTACAAGAACTGTTGGAACAACGTCTGTGGTCAAATATATTGAAAAACAGAGACTGAAATGGTTCTGCCACTTAATGAGATTGAACTCATATTGGCCAGCAAAAGAGCATACAACATGAAAATGGAAACAACAAGAGGCAGAGGAAGACCATGATAATGGTGAATTGAAGGAGTTACCAACATTCTGAGATGTCACAATATTACTGTATATCAAGCGACTAAATGTGCCTCAGTCCAAAAACAGATCGTCATTCAATCTTGCAATACCTTACAGCAGCAGATGTTATTGAAAACAAATGCTATAGATGTGGTTGGGTATCTGTTACCGAGAACATAAGAGAAATATGTTTGTGCATGATATAATTAATGTATTAGATGTCAACATGAACAACAGTTAACATGAACAAGTCAACATGAACAACAGTCAACATGAACAACAGTTAACATGAACAACAGTTAACATGAACAACAGTCAACATGAACAACAGTCAACATGAACAACAGTTAACATGAACAACAGTTAACATGAACAACAGTCAACATGAACAACAGTCAACATGAACAACAGTTAACATGAACAACAGTCAACATGAACAACAGTTAACATGAACAACAGTTAACATGAACAACAGTCAACATGAACAACAGTTAACATGAACAACAGTTAACATGAACAACAGTCAACATGAACAACAGTTAACATGAACAACAGTCAACATGAACAACAGTTAACATGAACAACAGTTAACATGAACAACAGTCAACATGAACAACAGTTAACATGAACATGAACAACAGTTAACATGAACAACAGTTAACATGAACAACAGTTAACATGAACAACAGTTAACATGAACAACAGTTAACAATCATGAAACATCATAAACTCCAGTGGTACAGGCATGTGATGAGACATTCCTCAATGACAAAAAATGTTCCTCAAGTTACGGTGGAGGGTGGAAGAAGACAAGGCTGGTTAATATCAAAGACTGGGCAGGGTGTAAAGTCTCTAAATTCATCAGTATTGCAGAGGATAGAGATGGGTGGAGAACTTTATGCACTAAAAGTCTCAATGTGACAGCACTACAACCCTAACAGTTTATGGGTTATATAATTATTACAAAAACCAAAACTAGAGAAAAGTAATAGATAGAGATTGACAAAGATATGAGCATACAACATACTTCAAATGGAAATATTTTACCTGGTATTGACATAGACATGCGTAGAGCTTCTCTAATGGGCATATCTGGTGTGGTCTTGGGGTGACAGTATTCAGTCTTCATCTGATTCACATTAGTCACCACTATACACAGCTCCATTTGTCTCTCTTTATATAACTAGAAAATATATATTGGGAACAGACTACAACAATAAGGTGTGAAAACAGCTACTCACTGTACATAGAGATAAAAATATGTGTAAGACAAGGATGTATTTTATCACCAAACTTTTTTACCATCTATTCAAAAAACATTTGTATGCATACAGAAGGAATGTCAGGAATAAAGATAAGTGGGAAAATAATCAACAATCTGAGATATGCAGATAACACAATTTCTCAGCAGAAAGTGAACAGGAACTACAAAGACTAATAGACCAAGTTGATGAATCAAGTGAAGAATATGGACTAGATATAAACAAACAGAAAACAAAAACCATGATAATCAGCAAAAACTAAATATAAAAATACATGGAGATACACTACAACAAGCAAGTCATTACCAATATCTTGGACTAGTCATAAATACTGGTAGATGTGAAACTGAAGTTAAAAGAAGAATAGGAATATCTAAAAGTACTTTCAATGACATGAGAAAAATATTAACATCTAAATAAATCACAAACTAAAAATGCTACATCTATTCTACATTCATGCAAGGCTCAGATACATGGGTAATGAACGAACAACTAGAAGACAGAATTGAATTAATACCTTTGAGATGACATAGGAATAGAGAGAGCCATGGAAAGAGAAGAAAATTAGCAACGGGATTCTAACATATCATATGAAAAAATGTTTAAAGGAAAAACTACTAAAGGAAATGAAAATAAAATATTTTGGACCTGATAAATGACATGACACCTCGTTGAAGACTGTACTAGAAGGTAGAGTTGAAGAAAAGGTAAGCAAGACATAGGCAGAGATACAAACAGCATGGAAACTTCATGAGATGGACAACATACAGTCTAGCAGAGTGCACTCTCAAGGCAGGAGACAGGATTTTGGAGGTCTGTTGCAGCCATCCTTTGTTTAGGATATGGCACATGATAATGATTTACAACTTTAAACAAAATTACAAATATTGTTATTGATATACTGCATTCAATAAAGCCATATCTCTACTTCCTCTACATCATTTTTCACTATTCTGAGTGTACAAAATTCACATCCATACATCAGAATTGATTTTATATAACTTCTAGGAATTCTCCTCACCTCATCAACTGACACAGATAATTACCCGGTACTTAGGATGTTCTTTATCTTGTGAAATGTTGCCTTTGTCTGGGTAATTCTACATTTGACTTCTTTAAGATATCTTCCAGAAACTGTGATGAGATAGTTCTTGGAATTTATATGGACAAATTCTGATGTATTGAATATTGGACAATCCACAGAATAGAGAAAAAACTATATAGAGGCAGTAAAGTTTTGTTTTATAGAAGAATATTAAGAACACCATTGACAGATAAAAATGTGTAATGAAAATATTTTGAAAGAAATTTTTTTTAATTTTTTTTTTAAAAAGAGAGTTGATTATTTGCATCAGAAAGAGACATTCCACATTTTTATGACATGAGAAAAGAAAAGATGGAACACATCATGATAACAGGCAAGTTGAAAAGCAAGAGAGGTAGGGGAAGACCAAAAGAGAGAATACTTGACAATCTAGCATTGTGGCTTGGGAGAACATCAGTATCTGAAATGATTTGATAGCACAAGAAACACATGACTAGAAAATACATGACCAACTCCACACGACATGGACAACAAGAAGAAATTATTGACAACACATGAAACAGAAGGCAGTGGAAAGATATAATAACCAACTCCACATAGCATAGACCATAAGAAGATGTCTTCCTTCAAACAATAGGTTGCTAATATATTTATTAATATATTGCATTCAAGAAGGCTCAAACAGGCATAGAGGATTTATTTCATTGGCCTTAGGTTTCTCATATGTGCTCACACCTCTCTCAATGAAGCAACACTTTGCTTGCTGAGAGTACCACATATAGTACGTAACTCAGTAGTTTCTATCAATAATCCCCACATCTCTGGAAAAATGTGTTCATAAATGAGATGTCATTATCAAAGATTGAACTGTGACCTCTTGAATACAAGGCAACTGGATTAACCACTATACAATGGAGTTATTAAAAAATCAAGTTTAAAATATTGTTATTAAAGAATCAAGTTCACAATATTGTTATTAAAGAATCAAGTTTAGAATATTGTTATTAAAGAATCAAGTTTACAATATTGTTATTAAAGAATAAAGTTTACAATATTGTTATTAAAGAATAAAGTTTACAATATTGTTATTAAAGAATCAAGTTTACAATATTGTTATTAACATGCTTCATTTTTCATTCATTCTCTTCTTCTTCAGCGTTCATTTTCAAACTCCCACTAGATATCTCTTGTAATTGGACAATGCTCCTAGATTGATTTCCAAAAGGATGTAGTCCAGAGAATGGAAATACATTGTCTCACCCTATTATTTGCTCTAGTGACCAGACATTTACCAGTGTATCATTTATTTTCAAACTCCTGGTTAGCAGAATGTAGTACAAAGAACAGAATGTAGTACAAAGAACAGAATGTAGTACAAAGAACAGAATGTAGTACAAAGAACAGAATGTATTTTGTCATGGTTTATAGCATAGCTGCAATATATGTGCCAATTTTGAAATAACAATTTTACTTTTCTTGTGATTTTCATTGATCAACTTGTGGCAACAGCCAATGAAAATCACAAGAACAGTCAAAGTGTGTCACTTTAGAAGAACTATTTCCAATGAGTACACAGAACTGTATTGTCAAAGGACTGAACTGAATGTTTTGCTTAGTCTAAAGACATGAAAGTAAAAATAAGGTCACACCTAAAATACACACACCTAGTCTAGTCTACTGCACTATTTTCACTGCTTTGATCTGTCTTTTACTGGTGATTTATTTATTTCTCTCTCTTACATCGCTCCATCTTAGAATACCACAAATACCATTCAAACACAGGCAGCTAACAAAAATGTGTGCAGGTCAGAAGTTAAGTTTCTACTTTTTACCTAAATTTCTTTTAATAGCTTGTTAGTTATACAATGATATATGTTTAAATAGGCCTACATGCGTTATAATACATTTTAAAAAATAATTTACACAAAGAGTTAAAATAGTTGTGGGTTTTTAAAAGTCATTAAAAGGGGAAATTTTTTAAGAACGGATTCATTGTGATGGGATTCCATTTTATACTTTTTCACTACTTTTTACCTGATAAAATGTCAGATCTGGGTCATTTGTTTCAGTTTTTGCTCTGATCCTATCACCAAACCATTTGTAGATCTTTTTACCAGGGTTCCAACCCCAACGTCTCAGTAGATTGGGGATCAGGCTCAGATAACCACAAGAGTGATCTGTAACAACAAAAAATATTATTAAGATGAGATCTATGATTAGGTACCAGATGGCAAAAAAAAGAAGGAAGACCAAGAGAGATTCTTCGCAGAACAACTATCAAAGACGATATGGCTATGGGTCTCAACAACATGTGAGAATTACACACAGTAGCATCATATCATTGAAACTCAAGAGCTCTGGTTTCTGCCCTGTGTACTGTATTCGCCACTGAAGGAACATAGATTAGATCAGATAGAAAGATATATGGATGGATGGGTGGGATGGGATAAGATTGAATAATATAGGATAGATAGATGGACAGATTGGATGAACAAGTGGACATATGAACAAATAGAGAGATGATAGATAGACAGAAAGAAAAATCGATAGATGAGAGAAGGATAGATGCAGAGGTATTACTAGGTCGGCGTGAAGGGGGGGGGTGTCAGACCACACCGGGTGATACCATCACATGGGGTGACACCAAAATGCAAATGCAAAATATTGCTGTCTATGATTCTATGTAACTATATAAAATGACTCCTATGCATTGTTTCTGTCCAGCAACAAGAATTTATTATTGTAATATAATAATATATAAGTTCTATTAGTTAGAAACACAAAAACGTTATAGTTTTGCGTTTATAACAACTTCTCCAGAAGAAAACATTAGCCTAATAAAAGAAACGAACGAACCTAATAATTAGGTTTATTCATTTATTTGTACTAACTTGTGATAAATTGCACTGAAATAACTGTCAAATGTAAAATATTTGCAAAAATGCACATATTATTCCACCTAAAATGGACTTTACAAATTAACAGATTGGGTGCAGTTTCATTGTACAGCTAGTTGATGTCTAATCTACAATATTGTTTGTTTTGCTTTGATTGTGTAAAGTAAATTTTATTATCATCTTTAGGCATGTACTGGTGACAGGGCAGTGTCTCTGTACTTCTTTTGAGTGTGTCATGGCACTGCCTCGGCACCTTTTTCTAGTGATGTGTTTTAAAACAAGTTAAATTTGACTACCCTGGTAATTTTTTGTGAAGACACCTTTCTTTTTAGAAGACATTGTGCTCTGCAACTTTTTGTTAGATAATGTACACCTGATTATCTAAATATTAGTTGTCTCTTGCCTCTGTCATTGTCCACAAAGAATACTGTTCTGTGTAACATTTTTTGATTTTCATAGATTATGTTTTTTATTCGCATAATACAACAAATACAAGCATGCATAGAAACATATAAATGCCACGCCTAACTTGTTAATTTAAAGGTTTTGTGTTTCATTTTTGAGTATAACTCATGACGTGAGATCTGGTAAATTCTAATTTTTAAATTTTTATGACAACAATTTAAAGAAAAAAAACCACAAAAGGTATCCTATCCGCAATCACATATTAGTAAGTATGTTTGCTGTAAGTAATTACCACAGAATTAATGGAGGTTGTTCAATAATGATAATGAATAACATGGATTAATGTGATTCTGACAATTTTTTGTGTAAAAATATTTTCGGGGTGGGGGGGGTGACACCATGTTTTACCACAATGGGTGACACCAACCCTAGTGACACCGATGGATGGATGGATGCATGGATGGATGGATAGGTATGCTTTAGTTTCTAGACATATATTTCCATCATGCTCTTGACCAGCTGGTAATTATTCTTATAGTTTCTTTTGCGTCACCAACTTTTCTTTTGACATTTGTCTTCCATATGATGGTCTGTTTAGGAAATATGTTTCCATCCATTCTAAGTACATGTCTGATGTAGCTTCAGCGTTTTATCCTTATAAAGCTTGACACAAATTCTTGGTTTGTTTCATCAGTAAATTGTTTGTTTAAAAATCTGCCATCATATACATATCAGGTCTGCTATTTCTGTAACAAAGGATATTTCACGACGGTGATTTGTTAATCAGCAGATCAACCATCCATAGCAAAACCGTCCTTAGTCATCTCTTATTATATGCCTGGCAGGTCATAGTGTTACAACTCTTTGTTTCCCTTCAGGTCCCTGGCAACACATGAATACAATCTGATTTGATTAAGAACAAAAAAATGTTGAAGATTTATTTCAATCAGCATGAGATGTGGAGAGAGCCCTTGAGCCCAATTGCTTCAATTTCCAAGAATTATGAACAATAGAGTTCTTATATCATTTAGTGCAATGAGAGTTTATTTCAGTTCTTTTTTTCTTCTTTTTCTTCTTCTTCTGAGTTCGCTCTCAAACTCCTGAAGGTCAGCAGGAAGTAGTCTGGAGAATGAAATGCGTTATGTCATGGTGTACAGCCTTACTGCAATATATGCGCCTTTCGGCCTGACACATCTGACTTTAAAATGGCTTAGGGTCACTTGACACTATATTGAATGGGACAGCTACCATCACCCCATAACCTCCTTAGCTGTCTCTTACAACATGCACGAAAGGTAAACAGTATTGCTATTCTTTGCTCCTATCTCAAGCACAACAACACACAGGCAACAGTTTTATTTATACCCAGATCTCATACTGAGATTTCATTGGTTCACAATTTTTTGAGTAAAAGTCTTCTATTCAGGAAAGATAAACACTAGATCTGAACTTGACAGAAGAGACTGACGATGTTTGTAAAGATGACATGTAATCTGTTACATTTATAATTAAAATACCTCTAACATATCCTGTCTCATTTACTAAATCGTTCAATTTCTAGATTCCATTTAATCTGTAATATTTATGATTATAAAGCCTCTAACATGGCTGATTCTATTTATCAAATGATTAAATTTCTAGAATCAATTTAATATGTTACATTTATGATTGTAACATATCTGGTCTTGTTTACTAAATGCTTCAATTTCTACAATCAAACATTTATGATTGTAATATATCTGGTCTTGTTTACTAAATGCTTCAATTTCTACAATCAAATATTTATGATTGTAATATATCTGGTCTTGTTTACTAAATGCTTCAATTTCTACAATCAAACATTTATGATTGTAATATATCTGGTCTTGTTTACTAAATGCTTCAATTTCTACAATCAAACATTTATGATTGTAATATATCTGGTCTTGTTTACTAAATGCTTCAATTTCTACAATCAATTTAATCTGTTATATTTATAAGTATAACATGCCTGGTCTCATTTACTAGACGGTTCAATTTCTAGAACTTACCAAGGAAAATATCTTCAACGTTAACAGACATGAATTCAAAGATGTCCTCTGAAGTGTATCCCAATGCTACAAGAGCAGCAGTAATAGCTCCAGCACTGCTACCACCAACTCGTTTGATATTTGGCAAGATTCCCATTTCTTCAAGACACTGAGAACAAACAGAATACATTAATTAGGGTGATTAAGTCTTCTCCTTCTGTGTTCATTCTCAAACATGTGCAGACCACCAGGGTGTAGTCTGGAGAAAGCAAGTTTCATAGTGATTTGTAGTTGTTTGTCCATCACAAGTGATAACCATTTATTACATCCACTTTTGAAATTAAAAAAACTTTAGATATAAGCACATTTCAGGTGAACGAAAGAAGAAGAAGAATCATCATTGTTTACTAACTCACCTGAATAGATCCACAATAGGATAAACCTTTGTTGCCTCCACCTTCAAAAACTAGATTCTCAAACTGGTACTTGAAACAGACAGGATTAACTTTTAATGCAGCAATATCAGTGTCACTCATGTTAGATGTGTCTTGAGAGAAAGGATCAGTTTTGGCTGAAAAATGAAATAAAAAACTAAAGGTGAGATGGGTATAATATTCTTCTTGATTAGAAACCAGCATCCTGGCACACAGAAGATTCCAATAAAGTATTCCTCTCTATTACAGCAGACATCCAAGAGTATGCCGACTCAAAAGTCCCAGTCGGGTGTTGATTATGTGATTTTCATAATTTTTATAGAACATACTCTCTCCCCTCACCCCTGGTTATCCCCAGATCTGTAATTTTGTGTACAGTGTATGTGGACATTATCATCTCCAGCATCATCATTTTCACTCTGTAATAAATTTAGGCTGTGGACTGTACAGCATATAGAACAATAAGTCTAATGAATCATTTAACTAAAATACTTCTCAAGATAATACATGAAAGAATTAAAAACAAGATAGACAAGGAGGTCGGTGAAGAACAACTCAGTTGTAGGAAAAACAAAAGAAACGAGAAGCTATACTTAGTATCTGACTAGTAATAGATAAAATATAGAAGTCAAAAAAAATATCTATATTTGCTTCATAGACTACAGCAAGGCGTTTGACAGAGTCCAACATGAAAAATTAATAAAATGTCTTCAAGAAATAAACATGAGAATTATAAAATGCTACATCTATTCCATATTAATGTATGGCTCAGAAACATGGACACTAAATAAACAATAAGAAGACAAAATTGATGCGTTTGAGATGTGGGTATATAGAAGAATAGGGAGAACATCACAGAAAGAGAAGAAAACAAATAAAGAGATACTAAAAACACTTAATATGAAGAAAGAATTACTAAGAGAAATAAAGATCAGGCAAATAAAATATTTTGGACACATTAAAAATACTTTATTGAACATGTGGTACTGTCAACTATTAAGAAGCTATATTTTTCCAGTGGCTACATATGGTTGTGAGACATGGACAATGACATTCACAAGTGAAAAGAAAATATCAGTATTTGAAATGTCCAAAGAATACCATGGACAGAAACGCAAATCAATGCAGACGTCTGCAAAGACCTGAACATAGAAGAAGACTGGCTACTTAAAATTATCACATAACACAAGCTAATATATTTTGGATCTATTAAAAGGTGTCATGGTAGAGAAAAATTAATCATGGAGGGAAAAGATCAAGGAAAGAGAACAAGTGGCAAGCCAAGTATATGATGGACACGGGATATCAAAGAACTTCTGAACATGACACTGGATGATGCTTGACAGCTTGCACAGAACCAAGAGTCTTACAGAGTGGCAGTGAGGACAATGTTCTGTAAAAGACATGTCACATAGATAGATAGATTTCAATAGGATATGATAGAATTGAATGAATAGACGGACGGACAGACAGAGAAACAGATAGAAAGATAGATAGAGAATGTGTAAGTAGTTTTGCTAATACATTCTTACCGGCAGAATCAACACTGTCAAAAATCCTTGCCTTATGATGGCAAGTGGATGCTATTGATTTGCATAGTTCTTTTTCTTCCAATTTGAAATTTTTCTTTCTGAAAGATAATTGGATGAATATGAGGGATTATGAATGATGATAATGATGATGAAAGAATCCCTTTAGCTGTGAGCAGGTAGCTCTTGACACATGATGATAATGATGAAATAAGCCCTTTAGCTGTGAGCAGGTAGCACTTAGTAGTCCATGGCCTTTCCAACAAAAGCACAGGTCTTCCTCAATTGAGTAACCAAGATGAAACTCAAACACATTAAGATTTGTTGTCTGAAAAGCATGGTTATATTAAGGGTGTTTATGAGCGCATGTTTAGTTCCCAAAGGTAGGTATTCCAGTGCTGTAGTATCTCAGGGTCATCATGTCCTGTCAGGAAGGTAGTATATATTTCTCTGCAAATTAGTACATCATTCTTCTGTCAGATCTGTTGACCCATCTGTGCAAGGGTACAACTAGCATTCCCCACCACCTAGAAGTCTGGCACAAAAGGACACTGGTGCAATTTTTGCTGGTCTGTATCTTTCGTAATCCATGGGTACCAACCAACAGAAGTCAAAAGTAAGGAATCCAGACAAATGGTATGATTTGGATATGAAGACAATTATGTGCCCACATCACCCCAGTCACAGAAATATTTATGTAGAGGAAAAATTCCAGAGTTCCAGAGAAACTATGAAGTTATCTTGAAGTTATAATTACACTCCAACACTTTATAATTTCCATTGATATCTTGTTGTTAATTGTTAAAATATTAATAACTACAATCCAAATTGGGTAAACAAAAGTGCCCAAGATAAGCTGGAGGCAACTGAGATGTGGTTTTAAAAAAGAATTAAGAAAATTCCATGGACAGCCAAGAAAACTAATGTAGAAGTCCTCAGAGATGCTGGAGTAAAATGACAAATTATAGCAAACATTAGAAACAGACAATCAAGATTTTTAGAGCATGTGATGAGAAAAGTAAAACTTGAACATTTAGTAACCACAGGAACGATCAAGGGGAGAAGAGACAGAAGAAGACAAAGAGAGAAATTTCTGGATGGGTTGTCACCATGGCAAAAAGAAATGTCATCAACTGAATTTAGCATCAACACAAGAGACGGAGTTGTGGAGAAACATGATTGTCTACTCCACTCAGTATGGCACTTGATTGATTAATACTCCACTAAGAATGTAGGGAGTGGTGCCAATGGAAAAACTGATCTTTAAATTAACAACTGACAATGAGAGTGGAGAGAATGAAGTTGTTATATACACAGATAGTTTTGTTTTGAGGGTGTCATGATCAGGCTGGGGATTCTCTGTCATTCTAAGAGGTAATTTCTTACGGCTGATGGGAATTAAATTTACTTGTTCTAAGAGAAAGCCATTTCTGAAATATATGTAGCATATAATAAGACAACCTTCAATTAATTAGCTATTTAAGTTGGTTGGTTGGTGTGTTAGTCGTCAGATCATTGTCATGGCACGCCGTACAAGTTAATAGGTGCTCTGAACTGATATTCAGTATGTTCTTCAGCATATGGTAACTGACTGTCTCTTCAGCATATGGTAACTGACTGTTGCAGGTCCGTGTTGGTTGATAACTCTTCTTTGAAGTTTATAAAGCTTGTTTCTGGCACCACTACGCTTCACTCCCAGCTCACTGCATTCTAGCTATAGATACAGAAGAAGAAATATGCCTCATATCTTCTAACTGGTCCAACTCCATGACGAACATAACCTCCATCATGGGAATGAAGATTGAGGCATTTATGGTGTCCTTAAAATTGAGTCCTTGAAACAGTGGCAGTCAGTAGCTTTATTGTAGCAGATGATGATTTTATGATAATTTTAAGTGGATACAATAATGTTACTATATCAATTTCTAACTACCAAATAATAAAGAAAACAATAAACAAAGACTTTCACATTATGGTCCAAAAGGTCAAGAAACACAAAACAAATAACAAACAGGAAAGAAACACACCAAATTATTACATTATTTAATCATAAAGCATAGAACATTGGTATGTGTTTCTTGATAAAGGTCCCTGTTGGACCATAATGTGGAAAAAGTCCTTGCTCCTTTGTTTTGTGTTTATTTTTTTTATTTGATAGTTAGAAATCTATATAGTAACATTATTATTTCATTATTATACACATTGTTATCTATTGTCTATTGTCTTTCCCCAGATGGTTTGTTATCCACTCTTGTTGTTAAGCATAGGGGTGATTGGAGCTCGAGCTTGTGTTCCAAGGCCAGATATGTGGCCTCAGCTGTGCTATGACCGTGTTTGTTCAGGATGTTCCTGGCGTTTTCTATCCATCTTTTTCGTGATCTTCCTCTGGCTATCCACTTAGTTATAGTGTGATCTACATTGTTATCCACTTAGTATTTATCGCTTCTTGGTTGTGTTACTGTGGCACTCTTCACCTTGTTAGATATTCTCTGACAGTTTGGTTATTTATCATTACCATCAAGAGCTGTCTCTGCAACGAAGTTTGACTGCAACAGACCTCCAACATCCTGTCTCTTGTCTTAGTGGTGCACTCTGCTAGACTGTAACCTGTCCATCTTGTGATGTTACTCTCCCACTTGTATCTCTGTCTAACTCTTGCTCACTTCTCTTTGACTTTACCTTCAAGTAAGGTCTTCAATAAGGTGTCATGCCTTTAAATGTGTCCTAAATATTTTATTTTGCTAATCTTTATTTCTCTTAGTAATTCTTTCTTCATAATAAGTGTTTTTATCACCTCTTTGTTCGTTTTCTTCTCCTTCCATTATGTTCTCCCTATTCTTCTATATACCCACATCTCAAAGTCATCCATTCTGTTTTCTGTTTATTTAGTGTCCATGTTTCTGATCCATACATTAATATAGAATAGATGTAACATTTTATAATTCTCATTTTTAACTTGTTTGTAATTTGTTTGGATGTTACTATTTTCCTCATGTCATTGAAGGTACTTTTAGCCATTCCTATTCTCCTTTTAACTTCTGTTTCACATCTGCCATCATTTATAACTACCATATGTGTCCAAGATATTGATAATGTTTTACTTGTTGTAGTTTCTCTCCATGTATGTTTAGCTCTTGTTCTTCTGTGTCTTTGCTGATTATCATGGTTATTTATATTGGATGATAAATATCAACTCATGATCCGCAAGATTCAGAGTTAATGGCTATGTCATGAGTGGATTGAATACATTGGGGTTTCACACCTGCATGGAAGGATATTTTACCTTGATCATGTTTCATTCCCTATGTATACGTCATTTAGATGAAGACACTGTGGTGGATGAGACTATTAAGAGATAGAAAGAAATTTGGAATTAGGAGATAGTAGAAGTGGATGATTAAGAGGTAAGAGATGACAATGATTAAGGGGTAGGAGACACATTCAGTGTGTAATCACTGATCTCCACAACATTCTATCCACAGTGATTCTTGATAAGGAACCATTATTACTGCACAAGGGGTATTCCCATAAATGATGTTTGCCATTCCTTCTTTTCTTTCTTTCTTTCTTTCTTTTTTCACTTTATACCCCTTTATGCCATGCAACTTCAGGGGTAAATAGTTTCCTGAAGATGGATTTTGTCTGTGCTTCATATATGTTTGTTTTCATTGACTCTTTTATTTTTCCATCATTTGTATGGTCTGCCCCTGGTTTTATTTCCAGCTGGTCTGTATAGTAATACTTTTTGAGGGGCTGTCTGATGGTAGTCTAGAAACATGCGCAAACCACTTAATAAGTTGTCTTTTGATGTAATCCAGGATTGACATTGTGTTTGTTAGTCTTCTGATGTTTTCGTTCCTGATTCTGTCTCTTTTTGTTACACCAAGAATTCTAGGTAGACAAGTGATTTCTGTTGTAACAACCTTTCTTTTGGATTCTGTTGTTAGTGTCCACGCTTGACATTGGTAGCACAGTAATGGTATAACGATTGTTTTATATAGAGGAGTTTTGGTGTTCATGCTAACATATTTGTTTTTGAAAATATAAGACATTTGCCCCAAGATTCTGTATGTTTTGTTGCATGTATGTTGGATTTCTTTGATGTTTTTCCCATTTGATGATATGATGCTTTCAAGATAATATATATTATATAATTTATATATACAGATGGGTTGATTGAGAGGTGGGGGAAGACGATCAGAGAGGAAAGTGGTGCATTCGCTCAGATGACAAGCATCATGACAATGGAGATTTTGGCAGCAACCAAAGAGCTTTGAAATGGGTGTGCTCACAGACTATCTGCAAGCATGCCTGCATACTCAGTGACTCGATGAGCATGATTGTGAAAGTTCAGGCGGGTACATTTGGAAACAGCAGCTGGATGCAGTGAAAAAATCCTGTATGCATAAATTGACTTTCATTTTTGTGCCTGGACATGCAGGAGTCTGGGGTAATGAGAGAGCATATAGGTTGGCCGCCGACGCTGCTATTATGACTGTTGGTAGAATGAGCAGATATTTTGAATGCCCTGAGGGAAAATGTACGAACAAATGACTGTATAAGTGACGATGACTATTGTTTCATGACTAGAATAAAGAAATTTGGTTTCAAATGTGGTGTCACTAGAAAGGAGCGGTTTCGTGGGCAAGAAAGAATGATGGTCAATCAGCTGCGTACTGGGACTGTCAGCCAATGTGTAATGACAACTACACTCAAGAGAGATTGGAGCACCTATGGACTTGTCCAGAGTGCAGTGACGATGATCCAACGACTAACTAACTTTCATGATAAGTAATTCTTTCATTTGTTTAAGTTGTTGATCATCGATTAGAATAGTGGTGTATCTTTCTGTTTTATGATTGACATTAACTCGGTTGTTCTGTGTTTATCTTCATGTTAAAGTCCCTACATGTTGTGTGGAGTCTATTTATATGTTGTTGAAGTTGTTCTTTCATTATTGTTATTATTGCTTGAATGTCTGTAAAAAGAAGTTTGCTCAAGAGGTTGTTTAGGTTGTCTTCTTCATTAGTGTTGGCAAATTTACATATGGAATCGAAGACTAACAAGGGAGAAAGAACACATCCTTGTCACACTCTGAAGTGTATGTGAAATTTATCTGAAAACCCAACACTCATTCTAACTGCACATTGACTGCCTGTGTAACTACTTCTATATAAGTTGATTAGATATTGTGGACCCCATATTGTGATAGCACTTTCCAAAGTTGCCATTCCGTCAGCCATCTAGCTAAAAGTATATAAGCTCAGTGTCCCAGTCAGTTGTTGGTAGTAAATTCTTCTGTTCTTTCCAGTGAGGATGCACTTCTTACCCCCTCCTCTGATCACTCCATTTTCTATCATTCTCTGAACATGTACAATCAGCATACTCTTCATAATCTTGTAGTATATCTATATATAAGAAGATGTGATCATAGAAATGATAGAACATAGAAATGATAGAACATAGAAATGATAGAACATAGACATGATAGAACATAGAAATGATAGAACATAGAACTGATAGAACATAGAAATGATAGAACATAGAAATGATAGAACATAGAAATGATAGAACATAGAAATGATAGAACATAGAAATGATAGAACATAGAAATGATAGAACATAGAAATGATAGAACATAGAAATGATAGAACATAGAAATGATAGAACATAGAAATGATAGAACATAGAAATGATAGAACATAGAAATGATAGAACATAGAAATGATAGAACATAGAAATGATAGAACATAGAAATGATAGAACATAGAAATGATAGAACATAGAAATGATAGAACATAGAAATGATAGAACATAGAAATGATAGAACATAGAAATGATAGAACATAGAAATGAGGGTGTATGGAGGGATAGGAAGATAAGAAGAATGGACATGTTGAGAGTGGTTTGGAGTACATATGGGAAGGGGTGGTTGGAGGTATGTAAAGGAATACAGTCATCCCTTGCAACTTCGCGGTTCATTTATCGCGGCCTCAGTACATCGCGGATTTCTAAAAACATATTTACAGTATGTACACTTTAGTTACATCTACGTTTGTTACACACACGTATCATATTTATATTATTTATTCATTATTTTGTGTATGTTTTTTATACTATTACTATTTTATTTACATGTTTGAAACTATTCTTTAATGTTCTAATGATAACATATGCACTTATATGGTTTCATATACACTTATTGATATTATACATACACAAAAAATGTACGTGTGTTAAAAATGAGAGGATGACACTACTTCTCGGTTTTTACATTTATCGCGGCCAGTTCTGGTCCCTATTAACCGCGATAACTAGGGATGACTGTAATGAAAGAGTACTTTGGATGGGACTCTTGTGTGGGTCACATAATGGAAAATACTTTGATTGGGATACATTAATTAAGCAAACATATTAATTAATTAAACATTAATTAAGGAACCTTTTTATTTAATGAAACATTAATTAAGGAAACATATTACTTAATGAAATATTAATTAATGGAAAAATTAATTTAGTAAAAATATTAATTAATGAAAAAGTAATTAATGAAACATATTAATTAATGTTTCAGTAATTAAGGAAACATTAAATAATGGAACATTAATTAAGTAAACAATTTAAAAAATACAAATTAAGAAAAATCACTAATTAAGAAAGCAATAATTGAGAAAACATTAATTAAGAAAGCAGTAATTTAAAACTTTTTAAAAAAAACTTTCATTACTGCATGTTTTCCTGTAAAGGAGTGAAGGGAGATTTTTTAGGCTGTGAAAATAAAGGCCACTTTACCATAACTAATTAAGAAAACTAATTAAGCAAAGACTAATTTAGACAACAGTAACTAAGAAAACAGTAATTAAGTAAATAGTAATTTAGAAAACAGTAATTAATAAAACAAAATTAATAAAATTATTTAATAAAACAGTAATTAAGCACAGACTAATTTAGAATGCAGTAATTCAGAAAACAGTAATTAAGAAAAAAGTAATTAAGCACAGACTAATTTGGAAAACCGTAATTGAGAAAACAATAATTAAACAAAGACTAATTTTGAAAAAAAGTAATTGTATGATCTTTTGTGTTCTGCAGATGGTCAGAAGTAAAAAGAAGCAATCCTTTGCACATTTTTTTCAGGAATTAGGACCCTTCACGATATCCTGTTACAGGAACATAATATTTTTGTTTGCATCTTTCCCGTTAATCTTCTGAATCTTTAAACATATTATTTCTGAACAATGTTGCTCCCACTGGCAGGTTATACCTTCATACAGCCTGAATTTCTGCAGTGTTTTTCCAGAGTATGGGGTATATGAAAAAGCCTTTCATTGAGGATTTACAGATGTCTTTATACCTCAGCATTAAACCACTGTGGGCTTGCTAGCATTCAGCCAGTTCTCCAAATAGTGCTTGTTTTGAGATGCTACAATTTGACATTCTGGGATGTGACCCAGCCAAAGCAATCTATTTCTATTAAGTGTTTCATGACAGATAGTAGCTGAATGGGGCTTAACACTATCATGTTGGTGATTTTGACAGGCCATTTAAGATTTTTGGAGACATCTTAGATGAAAGATGTTGTCTCCTCTCATATTTTGTGTAAGTGGTCCATGTTTCGAATCCGTAGCGTAGTAAAGTGTACTCAGTGTGCATGTTTGATAAATCTGTGCCTTTGTTTTCAAGTTTAGTTTATAGTTTTTCCTATCTCGTTCTGACAGTCCATCAAAAATGGTAGCCACTTTCCCTATACATGGAATTATTTCATTATCTACAGAAAGGGTGAATGTAATTGTGGATACTAGATAACAAACGTTGTCAACTTGCTTTACATGAGTACTGTTTAAAGTGATGTTTGTTGGTACTGTAAAACAGCAATTAAGTCCACCAAAGATGGATGCGTCGAGCCATTGGCACAAATAAAATGGTAACACAATGCATTTCCATTCTCTGAACTATATCCTGCAGGAAGTCTACAAAAGAGATCCAGTGGGAGTTTGAGAAAGAACGCTGAAGAAGAAGTAATTAAGCAAAGACTAAAAAAGAAAACATTAATTAACAAAAGAATAATTAGTAAAACAGTAATTAAGAAAGAAAGAAATTTTTTTTTAAATTGCAAAATTTAAAACAAAATTGAATTGCAAAAAAACAAGCAAAACAGGAACAGAACTTGTTTCTTAAACACTCAAGGTGATCCTTCACTATCAGTGACAGAAAACTGACATTTTAGCTCTGGTAAAAGATCTTGGTAAGACTTCCTAACAATATTAGGTAATCTAAATGTAATACAAACAGAGGACACAGGTGCAGACTACCTCTCTATGACTTTTTTCTTTCTTCTTTCTGACAAGTTAACTGCAGATGAGCTTCCATCTCTAGTGCCATCAACAGCTCTGGAACATTCAGCAATGTGCATTAAAATATCAGTGTTGATTAGGCCATCAGCGTGGATTAGGCACCAGCACTGGGGATTAAACTAGCAATGTGATACAGACTAGCAATTAAGATTAAGCAACAAGTGAGGATTAGATGTGGATTAGCAAAGCGGTATATGTGGTATATGTAAGGAAGTAGTTTATGTAAAAATCTGATCACTACAAACTTATTTACAGGCTTGTGGATTAGGGTTGGTTAGGTTTAATGTGTACTATACTAGCAATGTGGATTAGTCTAGGAATGTGAATTAGATTTGGAATATAGATTAGACTAACATATCTGTCAACAATAATCTAATTTTTGTGGGTGGGGGGGGGGAATATTTTATGTGACATGGAGGTCTGGAGAATGTACAATTGGAAAATACGAAGGAAAATACGAAGGCAAGAGAGACTGAGGATAACAGCATGAGAACATATTAGATATTCTGACATTGTAGCATGACAACAACATTCCTGGTAAAAGTTACTAGAAATAGAGAGTTATGGATATCCATGATCTCCTACCCCAGTCGGCACGGAACTTAATGAAGTTCTGTCAACGTATAAAAAGGTCTAAGCATTTTGTACAGACAATGTTTTGATTTCATTAAATATATCTTTACTGGCATTTAATGTTTTCATTTAGTTAATTATAATATTTTTTACAGAATTTGAGAAGTAAATATATTGAAGAATAGGGAAAACTTCATGGAATGAGAAGAAAATAAAGTGATTCTGAAAACACTGTGTATGAAGAAAGAAATTTCAACAAAATAAATAGAGCAACATATTAGAAGACATGCTACCTTGCTGAGGGTAGATTTTATGGGTGGCTAGCAAGAGGTAGGCAGAGATACAAGTAGGAGAGAATCATTACAAAATGGACAAATTACAATCTAGCAGAGCCCACCACCAAACCAAGAGACAGAAGATGTTGGAGGTCCATTGCAAGTTAACCATCTCCACAGAGACAGCACTTAGTACTGAGGATGATCTACAGAATATGAACAAAACTTTAGAATAAAATATGGAAATTTAGAAGTATTTTAAGATCAAACATGGACTGATTTTTGTTGACAGATAGATCTATGCGTTAAAAATATTGATTAATCTGTATTGTAGCAATACAGATTAGTCATGCAATGTTAATTAGAAAACATTCTATCTGATATTAGTAATTTGGATTAAGTAAATTAGGTGAACAATTTAGAGAAGGTAAACAATGTGGATCATGCAAACAAGAAGCATGGCGGTTTCAGACGACCACAGTTTTCTTCTTGTAATTACATTCGGTAGATCTACAGAACATATTCTGTTCATTTTCAGCTGTGGGATAATGTTCGAGATGAATGATTCTCCACTAATTTTTCTGCTGAAACGTGCGTACAATATCATAAGAGGTACATTTTACTGAACAAAATAACTAATTTGCTTTTTCCCAGGACTTTGGCCCTATTTAGACCCATACTTTAGCCATGTTTAGGAACTATTAAGACCCCTACTCTGACCCCCTCTTAGACACCTACTCTAACTGTTATTTAGGTCCCTTCTTAAGCCTTGTTTAGGCACTATTTAGATTTCCACTCTGACCCTTATTCACCCCCCCCACTTAGTCCCGTACAGAAACCCATACTTAGTCCCTTACATAGGTCCCTATTACTGTACATCTTATTCAACAACTTTCTGTGTCCCCTCTCCCCCTAGACCAATTTCTGGCCCCTCAATTTCAATTGTTTCTTTTTGGTCACCCTAGAAGTTGCTGGGGGAGGGCAATGCTGAGAACCACTGTCTTATACCACAAATAACTTACAATCTGACCAGGATTAGGGAAATGGGTACCAATAAGAGTATATTTGATATAGTGAATGTGGCAGGTGTGATCTTAATTCATCCTATTTTAACAGAAACAATTGAATTTAACATTTATCCAAATAGCTGCTTATTTCAATGGCGTTAAGCGGAATGTTGTTTGTTTATCAGGCACAAAACACTGTCACTGAACAACAGAACGTTGGTTAAAATTTATGAAAACAAATAAAAAGAGTAAAAAGGTATAAAATCCCTCGTACATGTTGGTTTATTCATCTGGTATCATATATATCATATATCCGGTATAATAATATAATATGATATAATTTGGTCAAATGTGCTATGATCAGTATTCTGTACATTCTTTGACAACTGTAATTGGCTATATCTTCTTCTTCTTCAGCATTCATTCTCAAATTCCCACTGGATCTGTCTTGTAGCAAGACAATAATCCAATTAGATTTCTAACAGGATGTAGTCCAGAAAATGGAAATGTGCTGTGTCGTTTTATTTGCGCAAATGGCCCGACACATCCGTCTTCGTGGGTATATAAATATTGACATTTCTATGACCTCTCTCGTCCTTGTATATTGGATACTATGTTGAGGGGGGAAAATTCAAGGAAGGCGGTACAGTTTAGAGACTATTCATAAATTACTTGAAGAAATTTGGGGCTGAAGGAGAGGGTCTGGAAAAGTTTGACAGCGTAAACCCTGGCTGTGTTATGTCTGGCTGATAACTACTATAAATTCATGACATCTTACTGCACCTGAAACTGTACTATAGAGTAAGAACTTCCAAATTAATCAGTGTTACCAATGAAGCTTTAATAATTATTCCTCATGTCCTGGAAAAAACTCTGATAACCCCAGACTATACAACTGAATATAACTAAGGCCAGTTCCCCAGAATAGAACACCGCCCCACATTTTCAAATCCATTGCTTTCATTGGACTGTTTTTGGTGTCCTTTTTGACGCTTGTTAAGGGAAGGAAGGGTTTTCTCATCTTTTTGCAAAATTCCTAGAATTTCCTAAAAGTAAAACAACCTCAAATTAAGGCTAATTTGACACCCAAAAAAAACCAAAGAACCTCATAAGACAGTCAAAAACCACAATATAGTGGGGGGAACCCAGTTGCGGCATAGTTGCAAGTGATGTCATGGCTGGGTTTATTTTATTTTTAACTAAAGAAAGTCACTACAATATAGGTCAATGAATGTAGAACACTTTGTTGAACCAGGGGTCTGTGGTACCTCTAATATTTTATGGTAGTATGTCTTGATATAACCAAATTTGAATTTTTTTATCGCCGGTTGAAGTGACGTGCCTCTTCAAAAGAGACGTAAACACATAACTACCCCAGGACAATGAATGTACAGTGCATATTAAGACCACATTTTATCAATTTCATGAAATATATAATACCAGATAAACAATTCGATAAGTAAAAATACCTCATCATGACCGCCTGATTTCTGTTTCCTGAAGAAATACCATCTGAGAATAATGAGTTCTCTTCTTTTACATTTCCATCAGTTCTGCAACATTCAGTAATGTTCATTTGACATGCAATGTGGATTAGAAGAGAAATATGGATTAGTTGGGAAATGTGGATAAAGAATTACATGCAGATTAGGCATGCAATATAAATGGTACAAACAATGTAGACTAGAATATTAATTCGTTCTTGTGTTGCCGGGGCCCAAAAGGTGGTGGGGGCAAGGAATAGAAACACTGTGTTCCATGCATATCATAGAGAGTGGCAGGAGGTTATGAGGTGGAGTTGTCTGCCTCATTCTATAAAGTGATCAAGAAGCCATGCTAAAATCGGATGTGTCAGGCTGAAAGGAACATAGGCTATATCGCAGCACAGCTGTAAACCGTGATACTATGTATTCCATTCTCCAGACTACATCCTCCTAATATGCAGGAGTTTGAGAACAAACAAAGAGAAAGACAAATGTTAATGTGCTGTAGGTCAATGATTTTCAAACTGTCAAAATGTCCATACCCTCCCTTTCTCACACTGGGAAAGGAGGGGCACAGAGTTTTGGTAGGAAAAAAATTAAAAAAGGGAAAGGGGAGACGGATATGTTTCATGGTTTGTAGAAAAGAAACTTCTTTTGCAATAAGTTACTATGTTCATACATCAACACAGGCAGGTGGGCCATGAACTCAGTCGTCGGCACAAGATCCTCAAGGTTGCCCCACAGCTTCACTTCCAGATCTGTCTCTTGAGGCCAGGTTTTAATTCTAAAGTCGCCAAAGAATAGACATGTATCTAGAATGTGCTCTAGAGGCTGTATAATCTTTTGGACATTGATCAGTTTGGACAACCTTTATTTTGTGGAGATGTGCGTGTAGTCTACAGTGTCATACGAAACATAACAATGGCAGTTTGCTGTGATCTGTTCAGCTTTAGGATGAGGATTTGTAGAAAGTTGATGTCTGTTCTCTGACTCCATATATGTTTGTACTTTTTGAGAGCTATTGCCTTCAGACAATGATATTTTGTGATTGAATTGTTCTTTTGGTGCATTTGTTTTTGACAGTCTGTCAGCTGCCTCATGTACTGCAATTCCACAATTTGCAGGAATCTACTGTAATCACACTTTGTTATCAGTGAAAGATAACAATATTTTATCTTAATATAAGACTTGAAGAAAATTCACTTTTTGTTTTAGGTCCCAAAAAATAAATGTTCATCCGAAATAGAGCTACAGACAAATACAATTTGAGAACCATTGATCTACACAGAGATATCGAATCGTACCACCCATCAATAAATACGTACACATTTAGACATGCGCAAGCATGTCTAACACATTTCCGCCTTTCCAGAAGACAACTATAGTTTAATCCCTCTATAGTGCACACTGCATAAATTTATATCATCATCAGGTGGCATATCCTGAACATGATGTAGCAGTCATCACAGCCTTTCGAATCTTCTGTCGATCTTGAGCCAGTCTTATTACTTGTTACTGTCATGTTCAGTTTATATCCCTATTTATATCAATAATATGTACTTACTGCGCAAAACTGAAATCCAAAAAGTAAATACAGGAATAGGGTAATTAAGTTTTTCTAAAAAAAAATTAAAAACACACATAATAATACACACAAATCAACGTTTCTACCACAAGGCCTTTATCAAGACAGAAATTGAAACACAATTTGGTCGGAAATGTGTGTATGTTCTTATGTGTTTCATTAATTATTAGAAAAACTTCATTATCCTATTCCTGGATTTAAGATTTATATCACCATTCCCTATTTAACACTTCTCAAAAATCCTCAAGTACATGTATTCTTAATTGTATACATCGACAAGTGATTATTACATGAATATTTCGTCAGTTCCCAGATCACATGTTATAAAGAGATACTACTATATTTTTATAGTGGAGTAAGGGGGCTTTCCATATATTACGTCAACAATACATAGCTATTTTTTTTATTCCCCACCCCTTCTCCCTTGTCAACAAATTGTCAAGAATTCAGGAATCCACCGCCCTTTCCTACTTAATTATGTCAACAACAAAAATCCCCCCCCCCCCCCAAAAAAAAAAAACCAAAAAAAAACACATTTTTACCAAATAAATAAATAGGTTGGCAGAAAAAGTACCAAAAAAACCACATGATTTGTTTTTCAATACTCGAGCAATTGTTTTTTATATAAAGTATGTTGTTGCTATTAATCAGGATGATAGTGGATAGAGTGGCTGCGTGAAGATATTTCAGCACCAAATGTCTCAATGTGATACCCCTACAATCCTGACGGGTTATGTGTTTATTATTATTATTATCATTATTATCATTATTATTATTATTATTATTATTATTATTATTATTATTATTATCATTATGATCATCATCATCATCATCATTATTATTATTATTATTATTGAAGGAATGTAGACCTGCTTTACATTATAGTTCATGATAAAAATGACTGAGTGAAATAACACTGAGATCCAAATAGTCGTCCACAGTATGTACGAGTACAAGGGAACTCGAGACCACTTGTGTCACACTGTGATGTGGCGAGTCTTTAATATTTCTGCTACCACTTTATCTTTACTATATTTTCGATCTTTCTCCTCCTCATAGCATGGTCCATGGATTCCTGCTACATGATTTCATATCTATGTCCGTATCATAAACATCATATTTGCATAAATCTTTGTGTACTGGAGTAAGCTTTGCGTACTGGAGTAAGCTTTGTGTATTGGAGCAAGCTTTGTGTACTGGAGTAAGCTTTGCGTACTGGAGTAAGCTTTGCGTACTGGAGTAAGCTTTGTGTACTGGAGTAAACTTTGTGTACTGGGGTAAACTTTGTGTACAGAAAGTAGAAGTCGACACCTAGATGTTTTCCCTAATTGTAATTTCTGCAATCTCCATCCCTTAATTCAGAATTTGGTTTTTCCATAACTGCATATGGAACGTCTAGATACAGTATAGTTCTTTTATAGTGAATCATTTTATGGAACGTCTAGATACAGTATAGTTCTTTTATAGTGAATCATTTTATGGAACGTCTAGATACAGTATAGTTCTTTTATAGTGAATCATTTTATGGAACGTCTAGATACAGTATAGTTCTTTTATAGTGAATCATTTTATTTAATACAATTTCTCTATTTAACAACACTTTAAAACTCCCAATTATATTTATTCTTTATTGTGTGTACTATATACAGCAAATGTCTGATATTACATATATTGTGCTGGGCTAAGTTGTTATAAGGGGATTTGACTGTATTAACGTACAAAAATTAAAAAAACAATGGCAATCGTAATGAACAAACAAATAGAAGACATAATTAATGCCTTTGAGATGTGAATATATAGAAGAAAAGGGAAAACTTCATGGGAAATAAATAACCAAAGAAGTTCTGACCACACTCGCATGAAAAAAAAATAACAAAGGAAATAGACCGCCGAAATCGAATGTGTCGGATTATTGACGCAAATAACACGGCAACACAATTGTTGTTCTCTTAGCTACACCCTGTTTGATTTCTGGTAGAATCATTGCCCTGATATAAGAGAGATCCAGTGGGAGTTTGAGATCAATTGACCCAAAGAGGAAATAAAAATCAAGCAAATAATATATTTTTGACATAGACGACATAAAACTGTTGAAGATCTATCTTACTTGAAGGTAAAGTTGAGGGAAGTCGAACAATAGGTAGGTATAGATACACGTGGAAGAGAAACAGATAGATTGACTACAGTCTAGCAGAGGGGACAACCAAGGCAAGAAACATATGTTTGAGGTATATCACTATCAAACTTCATTGCTCAGACGTCACTTGATGATGATGAATAACTGCCATTGAAAGTTGCTTAAAAGTAAAGAATTCCGAATTTCATAAAAACATTAATCTCTAGCATGGGTCAATCTGGAACCAGTGACAAGACACATTAAGAGAAATATGGACGGATTATCTGTAATAACCATGGTTTTCTGTGTACAACGCTAAACGTCTTATACTCCACAAGTAAGTTGGTTGAAACCTGTGTCATACAATGGAACCATAAACTGTATCCATTATGTACGGGTAGTGGTTACGCCGTTCATTATGTACACGTAGTGGTTACACCATTCATTATGTACGGGTAGTGGAGATTATATATATATACACACACTCACATTCAGTAATCTGTAAAGAAACATTTTGTTAACTTAAAGATAAAAAGCACACGACAACATACACTGTGAAATGGACTCAATGCCATTGTATCGACTATCCTTTTGAGGTCAACTGGTAGTGACGAAATCTCATGAAAATATACGCTTTAATTAACAAAACTATTAATATTTTACATACCTCTGATTGGGCATGCCTCTGCACAACTTTGCACCCATAATAAACCTATAGAAAACGAATAATAGACCTATATTCATAAAATATTTTGTGACAAGTTTCATGCATGAATATGTAGTATATCTACCACATGTAGATGTGTATAGTCTTCATAAGTTACCATATGATTATCCAATTTTCGAATTTATGTATTTCAAACCCCAATGTATGTTTGGTCCGAATATGTGGTGGCGAGGTAACGAACGCGTCTGTGAAGATCAAGGTACCGAGTTCGAATCCCGCCTCATGCAAGTGTGCACCAGGGCCGTCATGAAAACAATGGCACCAGGGTCGTAGATATGTTCTACTCAAGAGGAAGGGAAGTTACCTTAAAAAAGGTATTTGTATGTTTTCGTGTGACAGATCCTCTTTTTTATGATAAACTTGATGACCATTTTGTGAAAAAGCGATATAGGAAGATGGTGATTAGGTCTTTTACTCGCATTTTGTGAAAAAGCGATATAGGAAGATGGTGATTAGGTCTTTTACTCGCATTTTGGCCAAGTCCCTAGTACTAAAAGTCATGTTCCAATTTTAGCACCGGCAAACTTACCTTATCTACAGGCCTGAAAGGAATACTACTGAACATAAATACTGCAAAGAGAATCACTACAGCCAAAATATGATAGGTTGATGGATGCATCATGTATGGGATATGTTAGCCATTTTCTTTTTACTACATGCTTGATTTGGACAAGGACAATAGTGGGCGAGACTTGAAGAGCTCAAGGAGTGTAGATAATTCATTTCCATTAGATTATTACATTAATTATATCATGCACAAACACAATAGTCGTATGTTATAAGGCCATATAGACAAGTTGAGAACCACTGCTTTAAGTTACCCGGGCATATCAAATTTCTTATCAGGATATGGGCCAGCTAATCCACGAGACCTTGTTATGAAACAGAGAGCATGTTTATATCAAATAGCATATGATTTTGGAGGGTGCGTTGGAAGAGGAAATACTTAAAATAACAGATCCATATTACACATGGTATAATAATAATTGCAATGGCGACATTGAAATGTGTCCAAATGAAAAAAGATACCAGCAGTATAGCCAAATGATCACAGCATGTGTATTTCCAGTGGCAGTATACTGTTCAGAGGCATGGGCATTAAATAAAACAGTAGCAAAGAGAATCGCTGCTTTCGAAATGCGATGATACAGAAGAATTTTACGTATGCCATGGACAGTTAAAAAGAGAAATCAAGAAGTGTTAATTAATAGCAATAGACGTCGAAGAGGTTTGCTCGTTAACAACTTCATAACAAGAAATCTAAGGGGTTTGTTTTTTTGGTGGTAATATTAAGAGGCATATCATGGAAAGATTAATAGATGAAGGCAGTAAACGATAACAGGGGAAGAGACGACGATGGTGTCGCGATGTATGAAATTGTTTAAATATGCCTCTAGCTGCAGGTCAACTCACTCAGAATCGCGGGGTGTTCAGAGAATCCATAAAGCAGACCACGTTCTGGAAAGATCATTATGTCCATGATGATAATAATAATAATAATATAAATAATAATAAATCCATAACGCGTCTGTGTCATAGGGGTGCCACACTGGAGACATCGGCATAACACGCTCTCCGAATATTCAATCCCTCATTAATTCGGAGGAGTGTAGAAAAATCATGCATAGGCCTTTCATTGGTGTTAACAATCCAGGATTTTCTGCCCAATGGTGTTATAACATATAACATATAATATCCGTATTATATATTATATAACATATAATATCCGTATTATAACTAATACGGATATTATATGTTTGTTGTTACTGAGGATATTTTAATACCTGTACGGGATGTTTGTTGTTGCTGTAATAGTCCCTGTCTCAATTGGTCCGTTCTGGTGACTTAAATTTACTTGTATAAATTTGCTGTGTGTGTTTTTGTGACATATTTTGTATCTGCCAGTCCAGATTTCATGGTGAGGTGAGAAAACAAACACCTAAACGACTTGGCAAAAATTGTATGTTTTTTGTGTGCATATTTTAGATACAGATTGACTAATCATCATCATCAGGAACAATACTGGCTGGCGTAGACGATCATGGATCTCCACAGCTTTCTATCTCCAGTATTATGAATCAGGATGGTTATTTTGTTGCCATGTCAGGTTGTTAGATTGTGTAATATTCTAATATTTTCTCACGTTGTCGCCATCTGTCTATTTGCCTTCAATCGTGCCTGCTTATGTTCACCAAACCTCCTTGTCTCATAACATGTAAATTCAAGGTAGGAAGCATGAGGTTAAATGATAATAATTCTTACGTCTGACAGGAAATTAACCAGGTCCGTTCTAGCGGCTCGGATTAGCCTTGCAACTCAAGTAAACAGGTTTTCCGTACTTAACCTACCACACCCCTCCCACCCCACAAAACAAGATGGGATCTTGTCATTACAATTGAACCTGTGTACTCAAGTCACTGAGAAAGGACCAATCGAGGCAATGACTATTACAACAGCACCATAGAACATTCCGTACAAGTATTTAAGTATCCTCAGGAACACAAACATATAACATCCGTATTCGTAATACAAGGGCCAATAGGTCATGTAAACATAAATAACATACGAGACAGAACAATGTTGCTTCAAATAATTGCTTATACAAGTAAATTCAAGTAGGGCACATCAAGATAAATGGAAATAATTCTTGCAGCTGTGAAGATTCTGAGGATACCTAAATATTTGTACGGGATTCTCGTTGTTGTAGTAGTCATTGTCTCGATTCGTCCGTTCTTAGTGACTTGAGTCACAGGTTGAATGTCTTGACAAGGTCACATTCTTTTGGGGGGATGTAGTTGGTCAAGTACGGAAAACCTGCCTACTTGAGTTGCAAGTCGATTCGGTGTCGTTATAGCGGACCTAGCTAAATTCTTGTCTAATAACGTTGCCAAAAGATGCAGATAGTCTTTTTCTTATATTATTGATAAGCTCCGTCTCGCATTTTACTCTTTCAACACTTCCACAAAAGTTTTCCCATGGTATTCTCAGCATTCTTTTATAGAACCACATCTCTGCGGTCTCTAATTTCCCACTATCCGGTTTGTTTATTGTCCAAGACTAACATCCATATGGTATAGGAGTTATTTAGCACTGCCGAGCTCTCTTTCTCACCTCTAATGACAAGGTAATATTACACAATATATTTTTCATTTTTCTGAATGTTGTTTTTGCCTGCTCTAATTTACTTCTTATTCTGTTGACCTTCTTCCACCTGATGTTATTGTTGTACCTAAACACTTGAATTGGTGAACGTGTTTTAATAATATGTCGTTCACTTTGATCGTGCACGCTGTGGTATTTTGTTTCTTCATGATATTTAGGAAGAGGTGTTTCTCTTTACCTTTTACGATTGACTAGTGGTGTGGATAAACGAACATTATGCAGGTAGGCAGAAGAGACTAGTAATAAGTGGGGTACATTGAGTCACTACATTTTAAGTAGGTTCAGGAACACTAATGGATCGATGGTTCGATGTGTAGTTAGGATGATCTGTCAACTAATTAATTAATAAATAAAATAGGTTGACTTAAGTTGTCATGTGTGTTGTATTAAGACCTAACATGGCGTATGTAAACATCCGCTATTTGAGGACTTTTTTTCGACCTATGAGTTCAGATACGTTAAGGCCTACGCTCTATCGTGTCACTACGAGGTGCTACTCTCGTATCGCCAGCAAATGAAAAAAAGTAGTGGTCTCTCGTAGTGACACGCAATAGATTAAGGTGATAACGTGTTTTTGCCAATAGGTAAAAACAAATGGTCTCCAGAGCGAATGTTTACATATTTATAAATACTGCTTATTCGTTATTTATTATATTGTTCTTGATAAAGGTCTTTTGATCGAAACTTCGATTCTCTTGTGTTATTGTGTGTATCCAGGTATTAGCACACATGCATCACACTGTTTCCTAGTTTCGCCTGTTGGATGTTTACACACAGCCTATTAGGTTTAATACTGTAGATATGCATGGTTAATATCAGCTACACAGATCAGGATCAATGCTCATCTGTCACCTTTTAATGAGCTATGAAAACATATGACTAATTCTCGGTTCAAAAACTAACCGAAAAATAACATGTTAGTTTTTAGTGAATCTCATTTCGTTGCGAACACAACAAGCATTACAACAGTTGGGCAATTAGACCATCAAGCGATACGATTTTATTGATTGTAAACAAGGTCGCTGCAGGCCATATAACATTTTATGAGAGTTTCTGCGCATTGTCTGATGGAATTCGTTTGCTAGAATTAAAGCGGTTTAATGTAGGAACAATGAAATTTGAAACACACCGACAAAGACGGATGTGTCGAGCCATTCACACAAATAAAATGGTGACACATCCCATTTAAATTTTTTAGACTACATCCTTCTGGAAATCTAGTAGAGTCCTGCTACAATAGAGATCCAGTGGGAGTTTGAGAATATAAGCTGCAGAAGAAATATGAAATTAAGGAAGTGACAGTTTGATGATGATATTAATGATGACCATGATGATGGTGACGGTGATGATGTTGATGATGATGGTTGTAGTAAAGATAATGATGATGTTAATGGTGATGAAAGAGATGATGCAAGTATTCATTTTGGTGAAGATAATGATAATGATTCTTCTTCTGTATTCGTTCACAAACTCATGCAGATTAGAATGATTCAGTCTGGAGAACGGAATGTGTTGTGTCATGATTTACAGCTTAGCTGCGATATCTGCTCCTTTCAGCTTGACACACCCGAGTTCAGCATGCTTTTTGTGCCACTATGGCTCTAAATAGAATAAGATAACCAATTCCACCCCAAAGCCATCTTAGTTTACCCTAACTACATGCTTGGAAGGTAACCAATGTTTACTAATCTTTACTCACTTTTCGGCCCCCCCCCCCGTAGCACAAGGGTGATGCGGACCATAATCTTTATTATTATTATTATAGCGATAATCGTGATTTTAGTGAAGATAATGATTATAATAATGATGTCGATGATGGCTATGTGAAAACAATTATAGCTTCAGTGATGGATGATAGTGGTTACAGTGATGATTGATGATAGTGGTTACAGTGATGATTGATGATGGTGGTTACAGTGATGATTGATGATGGTGGCTACAGTGATGATTGATGATGGTGGCTACAGTGATGATTGATGATGGTGGTTACAGTGATGATTGATGATGGTGGTTACAGTGATGATTGATGATGGTGGTTACAGTGATGATTGAAGATGGTGGTTACAGTGATGATTGATGATGGTGGTTACAGTGATGATTGATGATGGTGGTTACAGTGATGATTGATGATGGTGGTTACAGTGATGATTGATGATGGTGGTTACAGTGATGATTGATGATGGTGGTTACAGTGATGATTGATGATAGTGGTTACAGTGATGATTGATGATAGTGGTTACAGTGATGATTGATGATGGTGGTTACAGTGATGATTGATGATAATTGTTACAGTGATGATTGATGATAGTGGTTACAGTGATGATTGATGATAGTGGTTACAGTGATGATTGATGATGGTGGTTACAGTGATGATTGATGATGGTGGTTACAGTGATGATTGATGATGGTGGTTACAGTGATGATTGATGATGGTGGTTACAGTGATGGTTGATGATGGTGGTTACAGTGATGATTGATGATGGTGGTTACAGTGATGATTGATGATGGTGGTTACAGTGATGATTGATGATGGTGGTTACAGTGATGATTGATGATGGTGGTTACAGTGATGATTGATGATGGTGGTTACAGTGATGATTGATGATGGTGGTTACAGTGATGATTGATGATAGTGGTTACAGTGATGATTGATGATGGTAGTTACAGTGATGATTGATGATAGTGGTTAGTGATGATTGATGATAGTGGTTACAGTGATGATTGATGATAGTGGTTACAGTGATGATTGATGATAGTGGTTACAGTGATGATTGATGATAGTGGTTACAGTGATGATTGATGATGGTGGTTACAGTGATGATTGATGATGGTGGTTACAGTGATGGTTGATGATAGTGGTTACAGTGATGGTTGATGATGGTGGTTACAGTGATGATTGATGATGGTGGTTACAGTGATGGTTGATGATAGTGGTTACAGTGATGGTTGATGATGGTGGTTACAGTGATGATTGATGATGGTGGTTACAGTGATGATTGATGATGGTGGTTACAGTGATGGTTGATGATAGTGGTTACAGTGATGGTTGATGATGGTGGTTACAGTGATGATTGATGATGGTGGTTACAGTGATGATTGATGATGGTGGCTACAGTGATGATTGATGATGGTGGTTACAGTGATGATTGATGATAGTGGTTACAGTGATGATTGATGATAGTGGTTAAAGTGATGATTGATGATGGTGGTTACAGTGATGATAATTTGTTGTTTTTTTCATCTTTCCCTTCTCCTCCCCCCCCCCTCAATGTCAACAATTTAAGAATTCATTGCCCACAGCCTGCTTAATTATGTCAAAATCTTTTTTTTTTCAAACACCACCCCAAATCCTCCCTTTTTAGAAATGTTTTAGCAGAAAAAGTAGGGTAAAAAAATTATATGTTTATTGCAGACTGAGAAAAATGCTTAAATTTCAAACAATTTAATTGGTGTATTCGAAAAAAAAACGGATTTTTACAGTCAACTTTTGTCAATTCCCTCCCTCTCTCCCACCTCGTCATCAACTGTCAAAATTGTTCAGATCCCCCCATCCCAAAAAAAAATTTTTTTTACTTAACTTATGGTCAGCCACATTTCCCCCAAGTATTTCTTTGTCTTTCTCTTTTCATCTTTCCCTGTGAGTTCCAGAACAGTGTCTGTCTTACAATGTTTTCTGTATATTTGCACAGACGCAAATATTATTTGTGCAGCAGACACAGAGAGAATGAGAGAGAGGAGGTAGAGACGATGTTGCTAGGAGACAGCCATAAACATTGTGTAACCACAAACATGGCGCCGTAAAATTAATATCGGGATTTGAAATATTAATAAGGCCTTTAATAGGATCAGTCCATGTTCACCAGGTCAGCTCACTCTGCAACACTCGGTCAATACAGTCTGCTACACAAAGGCAGCCCAGTCTGCAGCACTAGATCACTCCAGATTGCAACACCCTGTCAATCCACTCAACAAAATCGGCAGCAGTCAAAGAGGGACGATTACTCAACTATGTGCATTTGATCACAAATTGACCCACGTCATTTTATCCAGGTTGTTTGGGGTGTAAAGGGAAAACCAAGATTCTAAAAGTATAAATAATCAAAATATCGGATGATGTCCTACAAAATGTAGAGTTCCGCAGTAACGAAACAAATACGTAGGAAATACTAAATGAGGTAGAAAGGTTACTATAAAATACCTAACTACCAATAGTAAAAAATAAAAAACTAACAATAAAATATAGAACAATGACAATTTCTACGTAGCAGTCCAACCGGGATCTTTTTCAAAAAAATAATAATAATCAAAAACACAAAATCATAAAAATATTGACAACTAGAATGACTTGGACAAAATCATATTTTTATGATTTTGTTTTTGATTATTATTTATTTGTTGAAAAAGGTCCTGGTTGGACCGAAAACGTAGAAAATTGTCCTTGTTCTATATTTGATTGTTAGTTGTTTTTTGTGGGTTTTTTTTACTATTGCTAGTTAGGTATTTTATAGTAACCTTTCTACCTCATTTAGTATTTCTTACTTATTCTAAAAGTACCTCGTCGAGGTGCACACTCGAAACAAATACAGCAGCCCGTATTGTGTTCCTGGCCAACACTTTTAGGGATCGTGTCAGTGAATGTGAGGGATGTAGATGTAATGAAAACTTACTGCAAAAACAGTATCTCTGGCATCTCTACGCTGACCCAGCCAGCGACACTGTCGACACACAGTGACACAAGGCATTCTGGCTCGGACAACCAAAATGCAGATACATTGGAGTGGCAACCAATGTCGGTGTTTTGATGTGTGAAGATGTCGCTACGGTATAGTGTACATGTCGCCTATAGTCTATATTGCATGCCTCTGGAGAAGGCAACATCCCCTAGAGGGCAGCATTGTATATAGTAAACGATATAGTGGTAACGAATTTACAATTGTCCAGAACGAGACAGGTCAGCGAACGTGTTGTTCATGGTCGAGAACACAGAAGCTCACACGTCCCACCACAACTGACCAGCATTTAAAGTAGGAGTCATGAAGTAGGTATTGGATACACCAACCAGGGCATGTACACTTGGCTATGTGGGGGGACTGCATACAGCTCCTCACTGCACAAAGGAAAAGCGTCGAGCAAATATCGGGGAACACATATTGTTAAAAATTTCTGACCGAAGTAGTATTGAGACTCGGACTATGGGCGCTGTGGGAAACGTAGACTGTGAGCACGCCCTTGTCCTTTAAGACGTAACACACCAAGTCTACCTCGACTGTCGACGCTGCCGAAACCGAACACGGCACATACAGAGAGAATTGGGTTCCGTATCCACGGTCAGAAGGGAGAATAACGTCTTTCGTACGGGAAATTTGTTCGACCACTGTAAAGCTCCTCGTCCGAGATAGGCGCAATCTACTAACTGCTATGTGTGATAAACGAAATGGCGAAATGTCAAAACACAGACTGTGCTAGGCGATAGATTAGAAGGCGATCGCAAAACGAGTGCATGAGAAATGCATACGTCAAATCCTAGACCCAGTGGCGTTTTTGGCGAAGCAGCATCCCGCCTAGGAAGGTGTCAACGATAAGTCTTATTCGACTGCCGTTAACCAACAAGGCTCATACAGAAGAAATTAGCTCTGGTACCTAGGGACACTCTCCCCATACCTGTTCAACATCTATGCAGAAAGTATAATGAGGAACGTGAGAGAAGACATACACAACGCTGACTACCACGCTTTAAACATCGGTGGATTCCTAATCCCAGAACTACGCTACGCAGACGACATAGTGCTTCTTTCAAATGATATAAAGGGATTGGAACAACTAATCAAGAACACAAAGAAATATAGCGAAGCACAAAACTTATATTTAAACACGCAAAAAACAAAAATCATGTCAACAGATATAACAACACAACTACCAAAAATCAGAATAGACAATACCGAGATAGAATGTGTGGATAAATTTGAATACCTAGGAGCAAACATCAACGGTGCAGGAGACTGCATGGCAGAAATAATGAAGAGATTGGCAATGGCATATTGCAAAATAACACGGCTGAAAAACATATGGAAAAACAACAAAATAGAAACGAAAGTGCTAATGTTACGAACTTTTATTTTTCCGGTTGCAACATACGGCTGTGAAACATGGACCCTAAGTAAAACAGCGGCAAAGAAGATCAACGCCTTCGATCTGAAATGCTACAGGAAGATACTTAGAATATCATGGAAGGATAAAATCAGAAACTCAGACATTATAAACACATTGAATATTCCAGAGTGTTGGTTACTAAACACAATAACAAAAAGAAAACTACGCCTGTTTGGTCATATAAAGAGACACAACTGTTTAGAGAGACAAATAATGGAGGGAAGAGTACCTGGGAAGAGGAGGAAGGGCAGACCAAGAAGACGATGGACTGACGACATTAAAGATAGAATGAATACATCGCTAGAAAATGCAACCTCATCGCCCAAGACAGAGAGAGGTTCAGAGAGTTCATTGGGAAGACAACGTTCTGGAAGGAATACGTCACATGACACCTAGGGACACAAAGGGTGGTAAAGGAATGGTCTTCCTACACGAGGAATAGTTTGCCGGCTGCGAAGCGCCTCGTCGGAGAAAAATTACACAGTAGGTGACCCAGGCAAAATACCAGCTAGTCTCGTAGAATACACCCACTCCGCGTAGACTTCGTCTTTAGCAGACATTACATTAAGCTGAAAGCTGAAGTCTTCTGGGTATGAAAAAAAACTATGATAAACCACCTCGCACTGCAGATAGGACGCATGAACAAGTTGCTCGCAATTCCTGGGGATAGTGTTAACAACAACCACGTCGTTTTAACACACTTGTTACTCTCCTTCACTTTGGTATTTAGATCCAGTCGAAAGACAAAATAATACAAAATTGCTCAGCGATGTGAATTCCTCAGTTAACCTTTGTTCATTCCCCTTGGAATTTAAATACCTGTGTTGTTACGCTACTACATGGTTAATAGTAATATCAGGGCCAGGTAAAACAGGATCTGTATACATTAGTGCCTCTAGAACTAGGTGGTAGCGCTTTCAGTATATTGATAACATTCTTCAAGTGTTATCTCAGAAATGGGGAAATGGAAAATTATCATACACTAAACTTATGATGACCATACCTCCGATCAGACACTACGCCTGTGGTGACTATACCTCCGATCAGACACTATACCTCCGATGAGACACTACACGTATGGTGACTATACCTCCGATGAGACACTATACCTCCGATGAGACACTACACGTATGGTGACTATACCTCCGATGAGACACTATACCTCCGATGAGACACTACACGTATGGTGACTATACCTCCGATGAGACACTACACGTATGGTGACTATACCTCCGATGAGACACTATACCTCCGATGAGACACTACACGTATGGTGACTATGCCTCCGATGAGACACTATACCTCCGATGAGACACTACAAGTATGGTGACAATACCTCCGGATTTGATGGACATCTAAATTAGAAGCCTTCAGAATCTAAATTTTATTCGACTTTTACAACAATTTGATATGTCTGTATTGATCTTATAAACTTCTATACAATGTACACTATAGTTTATATCTACTGGATATAGTGTCAAATGCATCATTTTTTTAGTAGTTTTGTGTTGAAATAATGAAAGAGTCTGAAAGTTATGTATGAATAAAATTACTGTGTTGCAGAAGAATACATGAAAAATATTTACAAATAAATAAGCTTGTTACGATTTTTTTTACAATGATGCCATTTTTATTAATATATCTATAACAATTTGATATCAAACATAGTAAATAAATGTGTTAAAATTGTAACATTAATGTATGCAACTATTTGTCCTCAATTTCTTGAATAATCATCTCAATTTGTATTATAATAATAGAAAAGAAATAAACATGCTAATACAGCAAGCCGGGACTTGAACCAGGTTACCTCCGAGTGACAATATTCTAATGCAGACACTGATTCGTTGAACATGCCATATGGTACGCATGCCTGATCATCGCCTGTCAAAGATACTTCTCAATGGTGAGTAGCAAAAAACATACTTTCAAAAGGCGGTAAAATGAAGCACTACAAGGACTTGTTAAAGACATCACTAAAAGTTTTTTAAATAAACGATGATACATGGGAAGACAAACACGTTGCGCTCTACAGATTTAAAAAGGCATGGTATCTTGTGAAAAGATGATAAATGAAGCAGCTCAATATCTGAGAGTAGCTAGAAAGTTTCGGGTAGATCAAATACCATATATAGTAGTCATCACATGCTCGAATTGTCTAATATCCTTTGCGGCAAACTTACAACTTATTAGCCATCTTCGATTTTCAAAGCCATTGACATAACTCGAACTGAATTTCATAACGTGGATGAAACAAATGGACATCATCATCTTGTGATAGATGAACATATGCTGATTTCTTCAAACCAGTGGACTGTTGATAAAAAAAATTAACATATAGTTCGACAACACAATTCTAGAAGTAAAACAGTATCACTAACATCCTGATCTCTGATCTATTTGCATAAAACTCACTACTTATTGATGGAACAACGTTCTTGAAGATATCCATATTCAATTCTTTTCTCAAATGGAAACATTGTAAAATTGCATTTCCAGTCAAAAAATTTTACTTTTCTGACAATCTAGTTCATTAATGGAATCGATTACATAACCTTAAGAATCACGACACAACCACATATTAAAATCTGTTGGAAGTTTTATTCACTACCGCTAATGGCAGTGTTTATTTTCTAAGACAGACACGGACTCGTTTAGTGTCACCTTGATGTAAAGGGACGGTCAATAACTCTCGTCTTCCAATATCATTGCTGCCGGCGAACAAAGTAAAAACACAAAATGTTACTGTTGTGAAATTGAAAAACAATGAAGAGTGAAGAATAGTACTGCTCATTGTTCAACATTTTTCTTCGCCGACGACGACTGTTCGGGCCGTTGGCTCAAACAAAACGACAACACATCGCATATCATTCCTGCTTTAAATGTATTAACCATTGCCCTGTTACAAGAGAGAGCCAACGGGAGTTTGAGAATGTACTCTGAACAAGAAGAATTTCAACATTTTTGTGAATGTTTTATCTCAATTACACTCAATAGAGATTGGGGACTAGGCTAGTCCTAATTCTTCAATAACCGCACACACTAAGCATGCCCAAACATGAAGAGAACAATTGTGAGGATTTTCTACTTAGATTCCTGTTAAAACGAAATTTCAGAGTGCATGATCTTTCGTTACTGCATGTTTTCTTATGAAGGAGTGCAGGTAGGCTTTCTATGGGCTGTGGAAATAAATGCCGCTATGCCATAGCAGACGCCGATACTTGTACAGCAAGGATTTTTATTGTACCTCTGAAAGAAAAAAATCATGTCCCAACCGTGGATTGAACCCGGGACCTCAAGGGTCTGAGAAAGGTGTCCTAATAACACATTACTGATGCATCTACACAAAATATTTGAATCATTTTTAAAAGATAAAGTCATAACTCATTCAACTCATTCAATCGTAATCTTGTAGTTTGACCTCCACGAAACAAAATCTGGCACACATGACATTAGAACACATGGCAAACATATATATAACATGACCTAGATTTATTTATAACACCGGACAGGTAAAACTAGGTTTATTAAGATATTTTATCAACAGGCGCAAGTGGGGCTGATATTTAAGACCATGGTTCAATTGAACTGTATACAGAAAAAGTATGCCCTGTTTACAAGAGATTATTAATATATTGTATGAGAAAGTCTAAACAAAGAATTAGTATGAATAACAAAAAAAACTGTATAAATATATATATATATAAATGGCTCACTAGACAAACCACCCATGCAACAGAAACCTTAGTAGACACTACTTGTTCGCCGACGATTGTGCATTAAATGCTACCTGTCTGAAAGACATGCAAGACAGCATGGACCTCTTTTCTTTGGCCTGTGATGCGTTCGGTCTCACTATCAGCACCGCCAAGACTTTAGTAATGTATCTACCAGCGTCAGGTGTCCCCTACACAGAACCAGTGATCACAGTAAAGGGACAACAACTTAATACTGCCAATAAGTTTGTAAATCTCAGCAGCACACTATCACAAACTGCGACAATTGATGAGGATGTTTCCCTGCGTATTGCTCGTGCCAGTGCAGCATTCGGGAGCTTTCGTGCCAACGTCTGGCTCAGGCGTGGTCTCACTCTGTCAACTAAGTTGGACGTGTACCGCGCAGTGGTTCTACTAACATTACTTTATGCTGCGTCATCCTGGACTGTCTATGCGAGACACGCTCCACAGCTTAATTCTTTTCATCTTCGGTGTCTACGAAACCTCATGGCAGTACGTTGGCAGGATCGTGTACCAGATACGGAAATTCTTCAGAAGTCCCGTATTCAAAGCATCCATACAATGCTGACTAGGTCCTAACTCCGCTGGACTGGCCACATCGTCTATATGCCAGACAAGCGCCTTCCAAAGAGATTATTCTATGGGGAGCTGTGCGAAGGTAAACGTTCAAGTGGAGGGCAGAAAAAGCGCATCAAGGATCACATAAAAAGCTCTCTCAAGCACTGCAGCATCGATCCTAGCTCCTGGGAGACTACATCACTTGATCGCTCAGCCTGGCACACCCAGATCACTGCTGGCATCACGAAATTTGAAAAAGAAAGAACACTGCGGGCAATCCACAAGCGCAAGAAGCGGAAGGAAAAATCCGAAAACCCTTCTACCCCGAACCTTCAGCACTCCTGCATGCACTGCAATAGAACTTTCCGTGGACGAATCGGACTCATCGGGCATCTACGAACTCACAAACCTACTTAATTAATTAATTACGAATTTTAATCAATTCTTTTTTTTCCATCGCATTTAATGTTTTTCATACCATGCTCATCTTTGCTTGCGAAGGAGGCACAACATCAGTAGATGACATGCCTCTATATTGAGGTTATCTTCTTATAAAAGCCTCATGGAACGTCATCTATACAATCCCGTAGTCGTAACCTTCGATAATAGTTACCATGTTGTTCCGACAGTCCGACGTTGTGCTTGAACTAGGATGGGCACGGCGTGGGTAGGCGGAACAACAAAGAAACCTGTCACAAGAGCCAGAGTTGTGCCCTGGTGTCGACGTCTGTTTCACCGGCATTAGACCTTCTCAACAAAACGAAAAGCCGGTGTTACCAAGATAAATGGAGAGCTTTTGAAAGAAGGCAAACCACCAACATATCTCGGAGTTACTTTTGATGATAAGCTGACATAGAAGCAACACATAAACTAATCAAAATCAAACGTTAGCTATCCTGAGAAAACTAAGTGGAACTACATGGGGAGTAGTCTGTAGGAATATACTCCGTAAAGTTCACCAGCAAGGCATAAGACCACACCTGGAATATGGTCCAGTTGCGTGGTGTCCTGCATCAAACACCACATTACAAGATCTAGATAAAGTGCAAAACCAGGCACTTAGAATAATGTTGGGAGCAATGAAATCAACACCCATAACAGAGATGCAGAAAATGGGAAGAATGCAAACACTTGGCGAACGCAGAGACACAAAAGTACTAATTCAAGCAGAAAAGTTTCAGTGTATGCCAAGTCATCCAATGAAGGAAAGATTCCACAACCTAGCAATGGGGCGACTGAAAAGAAGCAGCTTTATCCATCAAGCTAAACGACTCCGTAGACAACTTACAGACCTACCTGAAGTTGACAGCCCCTTAAGGTCTGTACCAGAACAAACCCCATGGAGTGAAAGGCATGGAATGCCAATATACATTCAGACCCATGTGAAAGGAATACTAAGCGAGGACGAACTGAACAGTGTGCAGCGGAGGACAGTCACCCTCAGTTTCCTGGACGAGGAATATCCACAAGATATATGGGTCAGAGTATACACAGATGGGTCAGCACAGAATGCTGTGAGGAATGGAGGTGCAGGTGTATATATAGAATATCCACACAAGCCTAGAGATACAATCAGAACACCGACAGGAAAATTCTGCAATAATTATGATGCAGAAATCCAGGCAATTACTGTGGCAGCTAAAAAACTGCTGAACTCCAACTCTGACCTACAGCCTGTGGTATTCCTGACAGATGCAAGGTCAGTGCTTCAAGCTCTCCAGTCTGGAAAACTAACAGACTTGAAAAAACTACTTAGCGAATTGTCTTACCAGTATAGGGTAACCATGCAGTGGATACCCTCTCACTGTGGAATACCAGGAAATGAAAAAGCAGACCAACTGGCTAAGGAAGGTGCTGCCCAAGACCAACCAGATATACCAATCACCTACCATCAGAAAAAACAGATGATAAAGTCAATAAGAAAGCCACAAACAACAACACAAGATGACTATCATATTATGAACAGACCAGAACAAATTATAATTCTACGTCTCAGAACAGGACACAACCGACTCCGCAGTCACATGTATACAAAGTTCAAGATTGGCAACACAGCCATGTGTACATGTGGACAGGCAGTACAGAGTGCCAAACATATACTTCAAGAGTGTTCTGAGCGTGAAACACTGAGGCAGACATATTGGCCAGAGGAAACAACACTGGAATCAAAGCTCTATGGGACACTGTATGAACTACAAAAGACAGTGAGTTTTATTAAGGAGACAGAATTGCAGATATAGACATGTTTCAAGTGAACGAAAGAAGAAGAAGAAACCGGCATTAGACTCGAAACACCATCGAGTCGGATGGCTGCAGGAACAGAGGACGGAGCACTAATTGGAATGCCCCACGTGCTGTGAGGCCACTTTCTAATCAAGAATAAAGAATAAAGAATATATATATATATATATATATATATATATATATATATATATATATATATATATATATATATTCCTTCAGCCTCGAATACGGTGCATAGGGCAGAAACCAGTTCGAGCGAAGTGATGATGCTGTGTGTAATTCTTGTATGTTGTTGAAGGTCATAGTCACAACATCTTTGATGATTTTTTTGTTAAAAGTCTCTCGTGGTCTTCCTATTTTTCTTTTACCATGTGATACCCATTTTAATGCTTGTAGTGGAAGTCGGTTTTCATCCATTCTAAGTACATGTCCGATATAAGTCTATAATTTTCTTCTTATTGTTGTAGAAACATATTGCTCTTTGGTGTCTTCTCTTACTTGCGTCTTTTACTTGAATCCCATCCCAATCAATATTTAAAAGTTCTGGCTAACGTTTTAATAAGCTTCCTTATGCTTAAATTAATGTAGTTTTTTGTTAAATTAAAAGTACTTCTCTTTCATCAGCTACGACGACTAACGATATGTTAATTCAGCACTAAGGACTATTATGTAGAAGTACTAGTAAATACAGTCAATCCTCTGCACTTTTTGAACCTTGAAAAAGTACCTCTTATGGTGAGGTACGCTCCTTTTAACCACGTACAATTAGTCCAACTTGGTTATATGAGTGTTCATAATAATAAGGTCCGAATCCCTTCAGGTCGTAGACGTGCCATACTGGAGACATCGCCTCAAAAGACCCTCCAAACACCTCTGCATTCAGACAATACAACGAATGTCGAAAAGTTATGCCTAGACCACTCCTTGATGTTATCAATCCAGGATTATTTTCATCCCCTCTTCTTCCTTCCACCCTCGAATGATCTTTCCAAATAATAATATAACGGAGTCGAATCTAGTTAGATGTCCCTGTAAACGAGATTGGAAAATAGTCCAAGGGAAATATTCAGATTACAGTGGAATCCCGTTATAACTAATCTGGTTTTAATTAATTTCACTCTTTAACGACACTTTTCGAAATTCCCGATTATTTTCACCCTGATTTAGTTTTTAAAAATAGGTTTATAGGGATGGATTTACGCAAATATTATTCCCATTGAGCGAGCAGGTCATATATTTGGTGATTCATTCATTCATTTTCCTTTTGCGCTGAAGTTAGCGCATAGGACAGAGGTCACATCCCTCCAATTCTGTCTGTTCAAAGTTATTCTGTGCAGTTCTTGAATAGTATGGATATTGATTGTTTTACTTTCTCTAAGTATTGTTTTTCTGAGTATTTCTTTTGGTCTACCCCTGGCACTTTTGCCTGCAGGTATCCATTCAAGAGATTGGTGGTGTATTATGTTGATGCCTGCGCGTAGAACATGCCCAATGTAGGACTGATGGCGTTTTCTGATAACATCTGTGATGAAATTTTGATGTGTCTCTTCTCTGATTTTATCATTCGATTTGAATTCACTCCAATGGGTGTTAGTTATCCTACGAAGACATTTGTTCTCGAAACTCATTAATTTATTTTCTGAAGATAAAGAGCTTTTCCAGCTCTCACATCCATATGATAGCACTGGAATAACGCAGGAATTAAATAAGCGCATTTAGTGCGGGTGCTGATTGACTTTGACCTCCAGATATTAGACAGATTGTTAAAGGCACTTGATGCTAGTGCAATGCGAGTTTTAATTTCTGACATGACATCACCGTGGAGTGTTAATTTTCTTCCTAGATAGGAGAATTTTTCTTACTTTTTCAAGTTGGTGTCCATATAAAGTAATTACGTTAGGTGAATGTGTGAAGTCCATAATTTTTGTTTTTGATGAGTTCATTTGGAGACCTATTTGTCCTGCAATGAGCTTTAGTCTATCAGTTTTTTTTGTGCATCTTGATGGTTTTCACTCAATAGTGGAAGATCATCGGCAAAATCCAGGTCTTCTAATGTTGTTTTATTTAGCCATTTGATTCCTAAATTTGCGTTGGGTGTGCTTTTTCTCATAGCCCAGTCAATTGCGATATTGAATAATAATGGTGACATAGGACAACCATGTTTAACATCAGTAATCACAAGGAACCATTCTGAATTTTTTTGTTCGAACACAGCATTTTGAGTTGGTATAGAATGATTTTATCACATCTATATATTTGTTTTGAAATCCATATATTTTTTAAATTTCCCAAGGCGATGGTTGATGGATGCTGTCGAAGGCTTTTTGAAAATCAACGAAGTTTATTATGAGATTAGATCTAAATTCTAGACATTCTTCTATTATTGTTCTAAGAGTGAATATATTGTCGAGGCAGGAACGACCTGGTCTAAAGCCTGACTGCTCTTCTCTAAGTCTTTTGTCTAATGATGACTTTAATCTTACAAGCATCATATTACAAAGAAATTTACCAGGTAGGGATAGCAGTGTGATTCCTCTCCTCTCCAGTTATCACAGTTTGTTATGTCTCCTTTTTTATAGTTTGATAATGATACCATTTTTCCATTGTTGGGGTCGACATTCGTTTTTCCAAATCATATTGAAAATATCCAGTAAAAAGGACAAGGTATTATCATTTGCTGCTTTTAACATTTCACTTGTGATGTCATCTTGACCTGCTGCTTTATTGTTCTTTTTAATTTCCTAATGGTTTGTTTTACATCTTCAAGGGTGAACTTTTCTATCGAAGCTTCTAATGGTGTCATTGTCTCCTCTTCCTCTAGTTTTGGAGTAGTTGGGGTGGTGGTCTGTTAAGAATATTTTGGAAATGTTTGGCCCATCTTTGCTTTTGCTGTTCAGTTGTTGTTAGAACTTTGCCATTTTTGTCTTTAATAGATGCGTTTGGGATAAGTGACTGGTTGCACAGTTGTTTGGTTATGTGGTGTAGTATCTTGCTGTTGTTGTGTTTTGAGGCTGATTCAGCTTCCAATGCTAAGTTGTTTATATAATTGTATCTGTCCTTTCTAGCACTATTTGGTGATAGCCAAGGTATAATTGACCAGTGATCCGGACGATATAGATGAGCTGGGAGAGGTGTGTTTACGGTGCTTCACGAGCACCCGTTGGATGTGGACGATGCGACTGATAACACATCTTTGCAGCCTTGTGAAGTATTCGGTAGCAAGCAATACGGCAATTTTATACATCTTTGCTTCCTTGTGAAGTATTCGGTAGCAGCAATACGGCAATATTACACATCTTTGCTGCCTTGTGAAGTATTCGGTAGCAACAATACGGCAATATTAAGACTCTGTAACTTTCGGCCCGATATACATCCGACTTCAGCCTGGCGTTTGTGTTACTTCGACCCGCTATGCGATAGGATTACTTTTTCTCCTTCTTCTTCTGCGTTAGTTCTCAAACTCCTGCAGATTAGAATGATTGTAGTCCAGAGAACGGAATGAGTTGTATCATGGTTTACAGCAATGTTGTGATATCTGCGCCTTTCGACCTGACACATCCGACTTCAGCATGGCTTTGGGTCACTGACCCTATATGGGTGGGATAGCCAGCTCCATCCCATAACCTCCTTAATCGCCTCTTACGACATGCATGAAAGGTAAACAGTTTTGCTATTCTTTGCTCCCCTTTCGGGCCCGGCAACACACGGGCGGATAGGATTACTAACACCACCCCCCCCCCACCGAAAAATTCGCCTTTTTTTCGCCTCTTACGACCTGCATGGAAGGTCACAGTTTCACCACTCTTCGCTTCCATTTATAGCCCCAGCAATACACCGACGAGCAACCATCATTGCCCGACGCCCCTGGTTACGCCGTTTGTTATTTATTAACTATTTAACTCAAATATGGATCTATAACCGCCACATAGACCAGCCCAGCCCATCTTGGTTGTAAGTCAAAAATTATACATTTTTATAGGTAACTTCAAGATATACTACTGCATGCCAATTCCCTCCAGTGTTGCCGGGCCCCGAAACATGAGCAAATAATATCCATACTATTTATCTTCCATGCATGTCGTAAGAGGTAACTAAGGAAGTTGTGGAGTGGAGTTGTCTGTCCCCTCCTATATATGGTTAAAGTAACCCAAAAGCCGGATGTGTCAAATCGAAAGGCGCATATATCACATCTAAGCTGTAAACCATGACGCAAAGCATTCCGCTCTCTCGACTATCTGTATATGTCACGTGTTCTTTACAAAACGTTGTCCTCACTGTCCCTCTGTAAGCCTTTCAGTTCTGTGCAAACTGCTCAACCTCTTTCAATGTCATGTTCAGAAAGTCACTGATATCCTGTTCCCATCGTAATTTTGGTCTGCCTCGTGTTCTATTTCTAGGAACCTTCCCCTCCATGATTTATCATTCTAAGCCATGCATAGTGTCTCTTTATATGCCGACGCATGTTAGATTGCGTTTTGTGATAGTGTTGAGGAGCCAGTCTTCTTCCATGGTGAGGTCTTAGGAGACGCCTGTGTTGGTTCTTCTTTAGGTCCATGATATTCTTAGGACAATTCTATAACATTTCTCAGGACTACATCCTGCTAATCTACAGGAGTTTGAAAACGAACACAGAAGAAGACAACTGCATGACAAGAAAATCTTGACGAAGAGAACGAATTAATAAAAAATACATTTTCTCATAACTCACTGCATTCCTGCAAAATAACTCTTGGGAATTTTTTTTGCACAGACAATACCAACTTTAAAAAAAAGCATTATTTAGCACAGACAATCTTAAACACTAACTAAAGGACAGACATCGGTGATACTCGTGGAGAATATTAACTTGAACTGAACATTCTTGAAATAAAAAGTGAAAATGTTATGCCCAACTGAATTTATGTTTTTACACTTACTACAGGTGTACTGTTTTTAGCAGTAAACCCAGGAGATTCAAATAGCTACCTGTACATAATATTTAATTTACTTTGACATCTTTTTGAAAACTCTGCCAACATTTTTTCCCCATTTCTAATTTGAACCGGATTTTAGTTTTAGAATAGTTATTTCTTCATCCTCATCTGCGTTCGTTCTCAAACTCCAGCCTATCAACAGGATGTGGTCCAGAGAACGTTGTGTTATGGTTTACTGCTTAGCTGTGATATGTGCGCCTTTAAGCTTGACACAACCGACGTCAGTATAGCATTTTGGTCAGTGATTTGCTATAGGCTAGAACAGCCAATTCCACCACAAAACAACCTTAGTAGTTGTTCACAAAATAGTTCGCGTGTAACGTAATCACTATTCTTTGCTCCCTTTCTGGTCCCAGCAGCATACGTGTATCCCGGCTTTTACATCGCCTTCCTCTCCAGGCCAATTCCTTGTAATGGAGATGGGGCTTCCTACAGCCAACAGAAACTAGACACTTTGGTCAGGTCATCCCCAACATCCAGAAGGACGGACAAAGCATAGCAACAATGTTTACTTTCTATGCTGAGAAGAAAATCTGACCAAATATGTTCAAAGTAAGAACATATACTAAAGTCGGAGACAGCGGGACAAGAGGTGCACCAGCAACCATGGTATCACACAAGTCGTAGACACCGGGCCAAGAGGTGCACGAGAAACCATGGTATCACACAACACTAGATAGCATGTTTTCACAACAAAATTGACTTGTGTAGAAATGTTAAACTTCGAAAGAGAAGAAGAAGACGGAAGAAAGTCTTCAACCATACATCCTATTCAGGATAGAATGATTAACCCAGAATTATCAGAAGATTCTATGTCAGATTGTACTTTTCAGTCATTATACACACACACCAGAGAGAAGTAACAACACAAGTCTGAAACTGTTGTCATTATCGCTTGTAATGGACGGTCATACACACCAGAGAGAAGTAACAACACAAGTCTGAAACTGTTGTCATTATCGCTTGTAATGGACGGTCATACACACATACACACTCCAGAGAGAAGTAACAACACAAGTCTGAAACTGTTGTCATTATCGCTTGTAATGGACGGTCACACACTCCAGAGAGAAGCAACAACACAAGTCTGAAACTGTTGTCATTATCGCTTGTAATGGACGGTCACACACTCCAGAGAGAAGCAACAACACAAGTCTGAAACTGTTGTCATTATCGCTTGTAATGGACGGTCACACACTCCAGAGAGAAGCAACAACACAAGTCTGAAACTGTTGTCATTATCGCTTGTAATGGACGGTCATACACACATACACACACACCAGAGAGAAGTAACAACACAAGTCTGAAACTGTTGTCATTATCGCTTGTAATGGACGGTCACACACTCCAGAGAGAAGTAACAACACAAGTCTGAAACTGTTGTCATTATCGCTTGTAATGGACGGTCACACACTCCAGAGAGAAGTAACAACACAAGTCTGAAACTGTTGTCATTATCGCTTGTAATGGACGGTCACACACTCCAGAGAGAAGTAACAACACAAGTCTGAAACTGTTGTCATTATCGCTTGTAATGGACGGTCACACACTCCAGAGAGAAGTAACAACACAAGTCTGAAACTGTTGTCATTATCGCTTGTAATGGACGGTCACACACTCCAGAGAGAAGCAACAACACAAGTCTGAAACTGTTGTCATTATCGCTTGTAATGGACGGTCACACACTCCAGAGAGAAGCAACAACACAAGTCTGAAACTGTTGTCATTATCGCTTGTAATGGACGGTCACACACTCCAGAGAGAAGCAACAACACAAGTCTGAAACTGTTGTCATTATCGCTTGTAATGGACGGTCACACACTCCAGAGAGAAGCAACAACACACGTCTGAAACTGTTGTCATTATCGCTTGTAATGGACGGTCATACACACACACACACACCAGAGAGAAGTAACAACACAAGTCTGAAACTGTTATCATCGCTTGTCATGGACGGACATACACACACACACCAGAGAGAAGCAACACAAGCTCAAATGTGTCTCGATGAAATACGATAACGGAATATGGACTAATGACACAGCCACAATGTCAAGTACCTTTTAGGCCGTGTATTGGGAAATGTGATCGGTTACATAAATTGAAAATGATATAACAAGGATGAGCCAGTCGCAACAATTTGTGGATATTGCTTGTACTGTAAAGATCATTGGACAGAACTTCGAACCAACAACGCACGAGACCTTAGTGCGGACTATGTACTGTGAGGAGGAAAATGTCAGATGAAACGAGGTTCACGTCTGTGTGAGACTAACCGTATGTCGAAACTCATTTGTAAGCATTGTATATACTGACTGCATGCTGGGTCCATATAAAGACATAGTAGGCACCACTGTCTCCGAGTCATCCTGTCAGCCGTGTGTAGCAGACCACCTCTTGGCGCTTAGGATATAGCATGGTTGTAAAGGGGGCCCTCGAGAAGTCGCAGTCGGCCATCCAATTCATCTGCACCATTGTCATCATCCTCCTACACTCTCTTCCTATGGGTTGATCTACCTACACCTCCCTTATTTCTTCTCCTTACGATTCCCCGTCCTACTTTCCCTCCTTTATCTGTTCTCAACACATATGCCTTCCATCGATCTTTCCCCTTTGTCACTTACAGTGGCCCGTGAGCATTTCTTTTAGCCGCGCTATTAGCTTTGGGCTTGCCATTTCTCTGGACACGCGGTTGCGTCTGTGGGTCTCACCAATGGCTCACTAGACATACCACCCATCCAACAGGAAATCTTAGTAGATGGCATGCCTTTATATTGAGGTTATCTTCTTATAGAAGCTTCATGGCACGTCATCTATACAATCCCGTAGTCGTAACCGTCGATAACAGTTACCATGTTGTTCAGGCAGGTCGACGTTGTGCTTGAACTAGTTACGTGCACGGCGTGGGTGGACGGAACAACAATGAAACCTATCGCAAGGGTCAGAGTTGTGCCCTGATGTCGACGTCTGTTTAATTTATTAGCTACCACTACAGCAACCGATGATGTGGAGGTTGTATGGCCGACTTCATCTTCCTCTCTCCTTCCACCCCACCCCCTTTTACGACCATACTGTGCCTGAAGCGTCAATATGTGGTCTGCTACACTTGGCTGACAGGATGGCTTGAAGGCAGTGGTCCTTGCTATGTTTTTCTACGGAGCCAGAATACAGTACGAGCATTGCCTACAAACGGGTTTCGACGAACAATAGGTGTCACACAGAAACCTCGTTTCATCTGATATTTTCATCCTCACAGTACATGGTCCGCACTAAGGGATCGTAGGTTGGTTGTTCATGGTTCTGTCCGTTGATACTTATAGATGACTGGTCACATTTCCCAACAAACGGCCTAAAAATATACTTGATACTGCAGCTGTGCCCATAGTCCATCTTCCGTTATATCTAATTGGGACTTCTGCCGCACCGACGTCCACTGACCACGACATGCAGGTCTCATGACACTGACTAGCGACCTGACTTCCACCATTGCGCCATACAATACATTTCACATGCTTTGGTGGTAGTCCCTGGTCTGCCTTCTTCAGCCATCGCTTCAGTAACCTGTCATCCACACCGGTGTCCCTCTCTTTGGCACCGTCTTCCCACGTTCCCGCGTCCATTATTTTGGTTATTCTATATCAGCCTCTTTGCCATTCACACATTGATACCTTCCTACGACGCATTATGCCGTGATGGTATGATGGTATACCGCTTCATCTGTGCCCTCCCTACGACCCCGGGACCCCACACCTCCGCATATCTTCCTTTTGTGACGTATATAGGTTATAGTTTGGGGCCAACACCGATTTGTCACCTCGGATCCTAACATCACCTCTCTTCTCGTTCTCATCTTTTTCTTCCCTCTCTGTTTTGCTCCCTTCTCTAAACAGCTTTTCTCTCTGTTATTATATGTCATTTTGATCGATTCATGGTTGCTTCTATGTTATCGCGATACGTGTCCCTCATCTTCACTACTACGCCCCTGTATTAAGCAATGTGCTTGTTTCTCGCGTGTTTCCTTACTCTCTGTTTCGTACCTTGACTAATTTTGTTGTTGTTTAATTATCCGGCAATTGTGTTCCTTTCTTCACCTCCCTTTCTGGTCTTTTGTTATCGGGACTTCGGCTCCATCCGATCCCCATTTGGGCACTTTGACTAATATCCTCTCCCATTAAGACCACCCTCCAGTACTAATTGGACCTACATTCGTATCATTTTTGATTGGTGTTGTCAATTCGGTTGGTCACTGTGTATTTGTAGTCGTCTTGACTATTTTTGGTATGTGATTCCAGTAAGCAAATGATGACCCGCGGAAGACACGTGACTATTCACGATGCGAGAAGTGTGTAAGTCTACTTCTCTGCGAACAGCTCCACTATACTGCTGATATCACCCCCCCCCCCCACCCCCCCCCCCCCCCCCCCATAGACACACATATCTTGCTTTTACTTTCCAGCTACTTATCTCTAACCAGCCGTCGTCTGCTCGACTATATTGCCTCTAATTGCTCTAGACATGATTTTTCTTGCATTTGTTAACCCCAGTGTCATTGAACGTGTGACAACAGGCTACTGGCTGTTATTTAATCTCCGCGTCTCCAGTTAAATTTTTGTTGTCAATATGGATTTCCGGTCGAACATCCAGTAAGTACATTTTTATTTTATTTGCATTATATCTCCTCATTTTCACTCCATCCGTCCTTTAACTTTTTCTGTGCACTTTAAAGGCTTATAATGGTCTTGCGGCGATGAAATGAATGGCTGCAGCTCAATGTGAACAGAGGCTACAATTTCTGCTGTATCCGGGATTGGTGGTGGCATAGTACGCACTGGCAATTCTAACACCGAGTCAGACTCAGAAAGATTGGATAGAATCACGACTGAGGCAATACGAATCATTTTGGGTCGTACGAGAGCGCGGGACTACCTACAAATCACCGCTGATAAAGAGCACCCTCTACACCCAGAAATTATCAAAGTGAAAGGCAGTCGACTTAAGAGAGGAAAGTCGGGGATGGAGCGCGCAGAGAACGTTATACAGAGCGTGTACAGATTTGAGGATGTACTACCTGGTGCGGAATGGAGTCTGACGCCCTCAGATTGCCCGACAGCCTTCGTAGGAGTAATAACACTCAATAGAGAGTGCATTAATGGTTATTTCAAAGAAAGAAAATAACACACCTTGCAAGATCATAGTGAATGATATAGTATTAAAACAGGTCCACCAATTCAAATATCTAGGTACTATTATTACAGCAGATGGAAGAAGTTCAACAGAAATCAGATGCAGAATAGGACAGGCAAAAACAACATTCAGAAAAATGAAAAATATACTGTGTAATATGACCTTGTCATTTGAGGTGAGAAAGAGAGTTCTGCAGTGCTATATAACCCCTACTAACATATGGGTGCGAGTCTTGGACAATAAACAAACTGGAAAGTGGGAGATTGGAGGCAACAGAGATGTGGTTCTACAGAAGAATGCTGAGAATACCATGGACTGCCAGAAAAACTAATTTAGAGGTGTTAAAAGAGTTAAATGCGAAACGGACCTTAATCAAGAATATAAGATAAAGGCAATCTTCTTTTTTTTTTTTGGCCACTTCATGAGACAAGCAGGTTTAGAGAACATAATCACAACAGGCAAGATTGAAGGCACCAGAAACAGAGGGCGACAACGTGAGAAAATATTAGACAGTTTGACAACCTGGCACAGCAAAGAAACAACAAAGACTTTGAAACATAATACTGTGGACAGAGAGCTGTGGAGAGCCATGACCGCCTACGCCACCCGGCATGGCACCTGATGATGATGAGAGAGTGCAGGGAATGGTGTCCGACAGTGGTCGATTCAGAGGTGCTCTCTCTGATGAGAACTCCAGGGAAGATGATATGATTATATATACAGATGGGTCGGTTGAGAGACACATCAGGAGTGCCTGGGCCTTCACGTCTCAAAGGGGGGGGGGAGAGACCATCAGAGAGGAAAGTGGTTCATTCGCTCAGACGACAAGCAGCATGATAATGGAGATTTGGGCAGTAACCAAAGCTTTGAAATGGGTGTGCTCACAGACTATCTGCAAGCATGCCTGCATACTCCATGATCATGATTGTGAATTTTCAGGAACAGTGGTTGGGTGCAGTGAATAATTCCTGTGTACGTACAGTACCTTTTATTTTTGCGTCGGGATATGCGGGAGTCGGAGTTATGAGAGAGCGGATAGGTTGGTCGCCCACGCTGCTACTACGGCTGTTGGTGGAGCGATGGGTCGGGCATACATTTTGAATGCTCTACGGGAAAACGCACGAACAAATGACTGTACAAGTGACGATGACTCTTGTTCCATGACTAGAATAAGGGAGCTGGGTTTGTAATTTGGTGTTGCTAGAAAGGTGTGGTTTCGTGGGGCGTGAAATAATGATGGTCAGTCAGCGTGTAATGGTGAATACACTCAAGGGCAGATCTGAGCACCTATGGACTTGTCCGGAGTGCAATGACGATGACCCAACGACTAACTAACTAACTTACCCCTTTCGTCTTCAACTCAAATCAAGTTTTTCCCTGTCGTGCTGATCTATCTCTGCTTCATTCACCTTCCCTTCGCTACTGTCCTTCTTTCCTTTTGTTTCTTTCCTCTTACCCCCATGTGTGTAAGACTGGTCTCATATTTTTCCTGATGAAGATTTTTTAGTTGAAACGTCCGTCCCTGTCTCTCACTATTAATGCTTTTTTATCGACTTATTTTGGTAACACGAATACATATTTCTGTTCATTTTGATGTTTCACAGACAGTTGGAAGCAAGCTGGGATCAAGACGTAGGGACTACCAAGTAGTCAAAGTTAAAGATAGCAAACTTCCTTAGAACCGCATACGTGACCTGGTTTCAATCTAAGCCGGGATTCGAAATCACATTCGCCAGTGTTCAAGCCGGTAGGTTTGCTTTGGGGGGGGGGGGGAGGTTAGTTCGAACATCTTAGCGAATCAGAACTTGACGTAAATACAAGGAATGTAGCCAAAAGTTTGGTAACACGCCCCCTCTCCTCTTTTCTAGCGATTTTTCACGAAAGTCATCAAATAGGGAAATGTACACACTAAAATGCATAATGACCTTTTTCAATTTTTTTAAAATTTAGGTAAAATCCTCACATCCCCTCCTCTTTTTTTTTTAAAAAGCCCCCCCCCCCCCTTTATGGCTGTGCACGTGTTAGAACCATGTCAATGTCCTACTACCACACTACCGACACCTATACCGGCAGTCTTAACATTGCTGACAAACAAATCGATGATTCAAAACATCCCATTGGTCTCACGCAGCGACAGTAGACATATATCAGGTCATTTCCCGTGAGGTCACACGGTTTATTTAACATTACAAAACACATTTACATTAATTTATAGAAAACAACATGGATAGGCCCTATCAATTATTTCTCAAGTAAATTATAATCTTACCTGAATAATCTTCCAACTCTGTCTAATCCTGAATGTTAGCATAAACATAAGTTTGTTCACGGTGATATCAAGAAACCTAGCTCGTTCTTATGGCCTATTTAAGACTTCATTTATTACCTGGGAACAACAGCCAAACTAGTGAGGTTTACCTCGCTCGTCTCACGTGACACGTGTTGCTTCTTTCGGATATTGACGAGACTTGACACAAATCTACGGGACACTGTTTGATCATTAGCTACATATTTTATAACTTGTTATGTTGTGGGCCTATCTATTTATCTATCTCGGCCACAGATATGTTTCGGGGGGGGGGGGGGAGAGATATGTTGCCTAAAATAAAATATTAAAAAACAAGTCATATAATCGTGTATCAATTCTATCTTTCGTTACCTAAAATTTTAAAAATAAATAAATAAGAGATATCTTTTATTAACAATTAACAAATTAAAGAGGTCAAACAATTGTGTGTCAATTCTATCTTGTGTTCTAAATTTAAAAATATTAAACAAGAAGTCAAACAATTCCATCTTTTGTTACTTAAATTAAAAACAAATAAATAAGAAGTCAAATAATTATATCTTTTGTTACTTAAATTAAAAACAAATAAACAAGACGTCAAATAATGATATCTTTTGTTAACAAATTTTTTTAAAAAATAAACACGAGGTTGAATAATAATTATATCTGTTGTTACCTAAAACAAACAAGAGGACAAACAATCGTGTGACATTTATATCTTTTAATGAAACATTTCGTGACTTTTTGAGAAAAATTGCTAATAGAAGGAGCGGAGGGGGTGGTTTCGCTGTTGGCCCATCTTTTGGTTAAGTAAGTAAGTAGTAAATAAAGTGCACCCATATGATTTATTAATGCTGTAGGTGGTGCTATGTGTCAGCGATCTCACATTTTAGTGTCTCTGCTATATGAGGGCGGTAATCATTTCATCTCCCTCACAGTCTTCCTTACATCCCAGATGAATCCGGTACCCAATTAAGGTTGGATCGAGCCGGGAGCCTTTGCGATCTGAAAAAAGCATCTCCGCTTCAACTGGGGAATGAGCCAAGGACCACTCATATGCCAAGTCAGTGCGCTAACCACTACGCTTCCTTACTCTCCCCCCCCCACCTCTTTGGCTAAGTACCTAGTACTAAAAGTCATCTTCTGAATTGCTAAAGGGGCACGGGGGTGATGTTAAGCCATCCGTATCCATGAGCTTGCTATTTATCTATCTGATATTGTCCCTCTGTGACTTGTAACGTCATGTGGTTTAATAGATCTGACATGACGTAGAAAGTTCTTCTGTATGCCGGGAGGGGGGGGGGTGGAGTTAGCTTAACTTAAAAAAGATAATTCATCTTGGCATTTTGCTATTTCTCGAAGCTAAGACTAAGACTCATGATAACAATGGCTGACATGACAAAGTTGAATATAATTTGGAAAAGTAAGATCAGTATTACACTAAAGATCAACCCATTCAAATCGCTAATGTATACTTTTATACGAATGTGAAAGGTAGATGATACTCAATGCAGACAAGGAAAGAAGAATTAATAATTTTCAAAACAAATGATACAGACTTTCGTTGAAAATTAGCTATATAGAACACAAAACAAATATATTCGCCCGGCAGAAAATAAACTTGCAGGTTATCAAGAACAACTTTTGGTAGTTGCAAAATGACGTAAACGTGTTTGGTTTCGACATGCAACGAGACGGGACTCACTTTCTAAAATTGTTTTGCATCGAACATTCGAGGTTAGAAGAAGGAGAGGAGGTGAGAGAAAATCCTGGATTGATAACATCAAGGAATGTGGTTTTCTTACACTCCTCCGAATAGCTGATTGTTAATGTGTTTGGAAAGCTTTTTTGTACAGATTTATACAGAGAGACACACTAATTGGCATGTTGCTATTTCCTTGGGGAGGGGGTGAGACCCACCTCCCTCCCTCTTACTACAGACTTGTGCTCTGGAGGGTTTTGTTATGTGCTTCATATATGCTTGTTTCTGTAACTTCCTTTATGCATGTAATCGATCTTTTGCGATGTCTGCCAGTTTTTTTTTATTAATTGTGTCTGGATAGGAAAGTTTTTGAGAAGCGGTCTTGCGGTAGTTTGAAGGCGTGTGCAAACCACTCAATGTGTAGTCTTCTGATGTAATCTAAAACTGGGTTGTGTTAGTCTTCTGACGTATTCTAAAATTGGGGCTGTGTTAGTTAATCTTCTGATGTAATCTAAAACTGGGGTTGTGTTAGTTAATCTTCTGATGTAATATTAAACTGGGGTTGTGTTAATTAATCTTCTGATTTAATCTAAAACTGGGTTGTGTTAATTAATCTTCTGATGTAATCTAAAACTGGGTTGTGTTAGTTAATCTTCTGATGTAATATTAAACTGTATGCTCTGCGTCTGAGAGGCAATGTGCAAATCTCGGACATCCTAGGTGATGATGATAATTATGAATATAATGAGGGCATTTTTTACAGACGGTCAAGTAATTGGCCAGTTTCACCGTCAATATATTGTCATTTCCACTTTTGCTATTAAGCTTCGTGAGGGGGGGGGAATGGATGGAGTTAGAGTTGTCCGTCTTTGACCATTTGGATAAAATATAACAGATAACAGTGTACAAGCCGGCAAGTAGTCGTCGCTTGGAGACAGATAAAAAAAAGGCTGTCATAGGCTAGAGAAGCTCACCTGAATTAAAATAATGCTAAAAAACCGGATGTTCTTATCATTTTTGAAGTAAATAAAACCGTAACACAACCTGCTTTACGCTCCCATACAGAATTCACACGTCTCGTGTTGTTTATCACGGAGTTTTTAAAAAAAAAAGTAATAATAAATTTATATTTTTGTAAAATTGTTCCCAAAAAATGTGTCATACTTCAATATGTGAAGAGATCTATGTACTCTTTCATGATTAGAAATTGTGTTTTGTGTTTGAATATCTGCATCTAGTTATTTGACTACTGTTATGGTTTTGTAGTGGAAATATCTAGGGATATATGAGATATCATTTGGTAAGGGGAAACCACAAGCTTAAGGGACTTAGGGAATGAGAAGGTGTCTTCTTCATCTGGTTCGCAGTTGAACATTGTCTACACAGCAAGTAGTTTTGTCATACAGACATGTTAAAGGTGTTAATCCAACCTTAAATGTGACACTATCAATGCACATGATAATTCGATACTAGTGTGTTATATATGTTGTCGTTGTTGTCCTGCTGATGATTAATTCTACTCTTGTCAGCACAATGCCATTCCTAAAATACTGCAGGTCTTCTGAAGTTGACTTTGTGATCCATGCAACTTTATATATATTAAACCAATTCATTCCTACCCATGTTAAAAAAAAAGAATGGAATATAAACATAGAAAATTAATGTGAACTACAGACCACTGCGGTGTCGATATTATAATGTGAACTATAGACCACTGTGATGTGAATTTTTAGAATAATGTGAACTATAGGCCACTGTGATGTGAATTTTTAGAATAATGTGAACTAGAGACCACTGTGATGTGAATTTTTAGAATAATGTGAACTAGAGACCACTGAGATGTGAATTTTTAGAATAATGTGAACTAGAGACCACTGCGGTGTCGATATTATAATATGAACAAGAGACCACTGTGATGTGGTTTTTAAGAATAATGATGAACGGGAACATATAATATAACTATCATAAACGTCTTGGATATGATGAAATAAAACGATAAATTGTAGCAAAAATTAGAAGATTAAAATTATTCATAGATTTCTTGTTGGTGTTTCAACATAAAAGTAACATGCAAACATTGGAAAACAAAAAATTAGAAAATTCTCAAAGGAGCAGAAATAAACATCAAGATACACAGAAACCCAAATACAAAATCAAGTAATCATTACTAATCTATGGGATAAATAATCACAAATGAAGATTGAAACAAAAGTAAAAGGAGAATAGGAATAGAAGTTAGACGGAGAATAGGAATAAAAGTTAAAAGGAGAATAGAAAGAGAAGTTAAAAGGAGAATATGAATAGAAGTTAAAAGGAGAATATGAATAGAAGTTAAAAGGAGAATATGAATGACTAAAAGTACATTCATTGACTTAGAAAATATTGACATCTAAACAAATTATAAACAAACTAAATATGAGAATTATAAATTGTTAATCTATTCTATATTAATGTATGGCTCAGATACATAGATTCTTCTTCTTTCGTTCACTTGAAACATGTGTATATCTGTAATTATATCTCTTTAATAAAACTCTTGTCTTTTGTAGTTCATACAGTGGCCCATAGATATTTGATTCCAGTATTGTTTCTTCTGGCCAATATGTCTGCCTCAGCGTTTCATACTCAGAACACTCTTGAAGTATATGTTTGGCACTCTGTGCTGTCTGTCCACATGTACACATGGTCGTGTTACCAATCTTGAAATATGTGTACGTGTGACTTGATATATAGAAGCAGAGGGAGAAATTGACGGGAAGAGAAGAAAACAAACAAACTAGGTTATAGCAACTCTTCGTATAAAAATATTATTAAAGGAAATAAAGATCAAGCAAGTAAAGTATTGTGGACATTTTATAAGATGAGACCAAGGCCTTAGTTGAGGGTAGAGTTGAAGGAAAGCGTTATAAGATGAGACCATGTTGAAGGCCTTAGTTGAGGGTAGAGTTGAGGGAAAGCGTTATAAGATGAGACCATGTTGAAGGCCTTAGTTGAGGGTAGAGTTGAAGGAAAGCGTTATAAGATGAGACCATGTTGAAGGCCTTAGTTGAGGGTAGAGTTTAAGGGAAAGCGAGCAAGAGGTAGGAAGAAATATAAGACGAAAGGGAGATTCTTAAGATGGACAGGATACAATCTAGCAACGTACACCACCAAGGCATGAGACACGGGATGATGGAAATTCATAGCATGCCAACCTTCGCTACGGAGACGATACTTGATGGTGCAGGTTGTTTTTCGATGTTCAAGAATTACGAGCAAATAGCTCTTACTTCCTATGTGCAGTGGGGTGATTTCTCCAGAGCTTTATTTGATACATAGAAAACTCCAACTCTTAACGGTTTACAATACCTACTACTCAGAGGGGGTCTATATGAGAACTACAAAAAATAAATAAATATAATTTAAGAATATGTGTTTACGGACTTCCGTAGTTGCTTAATAAAATGGTTTTTTTATTTCTATTTTTACACTCCTCGTCAGTGTCCTTGTGTATATACAATCCTGCTGTTTTGGCCGATCATCCCTTTGATGTGACACACTTAACTTTTTAATTAATATTTATTGATCATTTTGTGCATACATTATGTCAACAACCAATGAATTTATTGGGAAAAGTCAAATACGTAACGTTAGAATGATGCTCCATTTAGTCCATAGGTGCAATCTAGTTAATGGTCACACCTCACCGTAGCCAGACTACCGGACATAAATAAACAAATCTAGGACAATTTCAGGATGTCGATATGTTTTCATTATCTTAAAACTTACTTTCTAAGAAAGCGATATTTTCGTGCAGTCAACATAAACAAATTATAGCCAGGTCATGACCATGCCGATTGTTTCGGCCAAGCTAAATCTGGATTTCTATGAGCAGTTCATCTTAAAATACACAATCTTTATTCCAACGTGATGTTACCAGTGCCCTGACAAAAACACTCCTGAGAACGTCCGTGTGTTGCCGGGGTCCGATAGGGGAGCAAAGAATAGCAACACGGTTAACCTTCCACGCATGTCGTAAAAGGCGACTAAGGAGGTTATGGGATGGAGTTGGATGTCCCATCCCATATAGGGTCAGTGACCCAAAGCCATGCTGAAGTCGGATGTGTTAGGCCAAAATGCGCAAATATCACAGCAATGCTATAAACCGTGACACAACGCATTCCGTTCTCCGGATTAGATCCTGCTAATCTGCAGGAGTTTGAGAACGAACGCAGAAGAAGAAGAACTCCTGAGAAAGATTACAACTTTTTAACATGTGAGATGAAATGCCTGAGAACAGTTATAAACATCATCAGAAGAGACCGAAGGAAGGACGAGGACATCGGAGAGATAATAAAGACCATAACACGTAAACAATAGAGAGAGAGAGAGAGAGAGGCAACAGATCTACTGGTTTGGACACCTTATGTGAATAAAACCATCAAAATCAGCAATCCTTGCGTACAACAGCAAAAATAATGGCTACAAACAGGAGGAAAACCAAGAATAAGATGGGAAGATTCAATCAGAGAAATTGTCAAATACTACGGCCTAGCCATGGCAAATGCAACAAAGATGGCCAAAGACAGACAACTTCAACTCCCCACGACGACTAACTGCATTTATGGAAAAGACAACAGATAGATAGTTCATATGAATGATCCAGTCGGCGATATAAAAGACCTTTCATCCCAAATTAAGTAGACTTTCATTCGTTTATTTCCTTGGTTATTCTCGTGTTGTCTGTTGGTCATTATTTATATACATGCCAAAAATAGCAAAGACGACTCCAAGAACAAGAACACTTATACCAACCTTTGATAATTTTGATTGATCGTTTGTTATACGCTCTTACTAGTATTTGGCTTGGGTCCATTCTCACAAGGAGACCACAACACGTTATCTGCTGACGCTCTATATATTCGATACAAGCCATTATTCAAACTCCTCTTCTGATATAGTCATTTCTTACTCTGTCTAGTTTGGTGACCATAGCAGCTTTCCTCAAACACTTCATCTAACATGTGATAACTTTTCTCTGCTGCGAAGTTGTCAAAGACCATGTTTGACACCTGTAACAAAGTGTTGGTATGAAAGTTGTAGATATTACTTGTCTCTTTATGTCCATATTGATCTTTGGATGCAGGAGTAATGGTGAAAGTCGATATGTCACTAGATTTTTGCTTTCTGGCACCTTGAATCTATTTCTCTTATAGTTTCCCAGCAGGAGGAATGGTTAAAATCCATATATCACTACGTTTACTATCTGGCACCTTGAGTATATTTCTCTTAAAGTTTTCCATTTTCAGAATATGCACTTCCTGTAACACCCTAACGGAAATAATACATTATGTCTTTTTTTCATTTTTCTTTTCATATGTGACAACTCTGCAAGCTAACTTAAGTCACTGTTGCAGCCATAGCATGACCGTTTACGAAATAAAACCTACTGGCTATTTGGAACTCAATCATTCTTAATAACTCATTTGACTATTCCCGTGATGACAGAATGGTGCATCCCCTTGAATATTATGGAGAGTATGACTACATACAGAATACGTGGCTATCGAATGAAAAAACCTTCTAACAGAATTAATTACAAACCCGTTCGTTGTGTTTATTATTATTATTGGGTTTTGATTGTCACTAATTGCTTACTAGGAATCGCATGCCAAAAATAGCCAAGGCCAATCAATACAAAGCACAGAAATTGTTACGCTAGGTCATATTTACGTATTAGTTGGAAAGCCTCTAGTATCAAAGTTAGTCATGCAATATATATATATATATAATTTATTGGTGAATGGAAATTCCCGATCAAAAGGTGTCCAGAATTGTAGAATAGGGGCTGACCATAAATTATGCTAATTGGGGGAGGGAATGACATCAATGTAGGACAAGGTGAAGGAGAAGGGGTTGACAAAAGCTGACGTTATTAATACTGGTAGTGTTATACACGAATTACGTTGTTTGAAATTGAAATTTTTTTCTTCTAAAAAGTAGTTTTTTTTTTTAAAATGCAATTTTGTCCCTGTAATTTTTCTCCACAACATATTTTAGGAGCAGATGGAATAAAATAATTGTTTCATAATTTAGCGATTGGAAAAGTGGGCCCTAAAGTCTGGACATGCTCACAAATTGAATACGGAGGGCGAGGGTGGGGGGGGGGGGAGGGTGCATAAATTGATTTTAAAATGTTGATGTAATCTAAGAACAGTAACTAAATGTGTGTGTTTTGCGTCTGTGTTGGGTATGTGTTATGTGTGTGTTGGGTGTATGTATAATGTGTGTGGTGTGCGTGTAGGTGTGTCTCTCTGCATGCGTGTGAGTGTGTGTGATCTCAAGGCATTTTATCTATGAAACCCGTGTGGGTGGTGTGTGTGTTTGTGTGTGTGTTAGTGTGTAACGACCCGCGTGAGTGTATGTATGAAACCCGTGTATATGTTTGTGTTTGTAACCCATGGTGTATGAAACACGTGTGTGTGTGTGTGTGCGTGTGTGTGTGTATATATGAAACGTGTGTGCGTATGTGTGTGTGTGTGTTCATTACAGTTGTGCTGCGTGCAGTTATTACCGTATCAATAATCTATTTATAAATAATGGGATTTCTCCGATATATTTATAACCGTAAGGTTCCTCTCTCGACCTCGTTTGTACAGAATATCAAAATTTCATATTTGCCCGTTGTCGTTGCAGTGGCCCAAAAGTGAAGCGAAGAATAGCAACACTGTTTACATTAATGCATGTCGTAATAGGCGACGAGTGAGGTTTGGGGGGGGGGGTGAGTTGACTGTCCCACCCTATTTAGCGTCAGTGACCCAGGAGACAAGCCGAAGTCGAATGTGTTAGACTTAAAGGCAAAGAAATCTCAACGAAGCTGTAAACTATAACACAGCGCAATTCTTTCTCAGGACTATTAATCTGCGGGAATTTGAGGACGAACGCAGAAGAAAAAAAAGCAACACTGTCACACATATCGTATTAGGCGATTAATGAGGTTGAACGCATGTTTAAATATAGGCCTATGTATATCCGTTATGATAAAGTCAGATGACGACACTACCCAGGGTCACTAGACATCCCGGTTTTACCAATAAATTATCTTTTTAATACTTTCTCCTAGTGTGCCAAAAAAAAAACAACAACATAAAAAACGTCATGACACAAAAGTAATCCCGGTTTTTAAAAATTAAATCGGTACTTTCATCATAATTACTATAATATTGGGTGAATTTGGACCGGACTGTAATATGTTAACATGTATTTGTGGTCAAATATATTTAAAAACAGAGACTGAAATCATTCGGCCACTTAATAAGAATGAACCCTTACTGGCCAACAGCAAGAGCATAAAAACATGTTGACATTTTTTTTTTGTACGAGAAAAGTACATGATTATTTTTCTTCTGATTTTTAAAACAATATTTCTAATTCACACAATTTAATCTATGTGTAAAAACACAGCATTATTGAAGTCAAGTTGTGTCAAACATTATTGAATTCACGTTTTGTTAAACATTATTGAAGTCAAGTTTTGTCAAACATTATTGAATTCACGTTTTGTTAAACATTATTGAAGTCACGTTTTGTCAAACCACTCCACCCCCCCCCCGCCTCCTTCCCCCCTCCTTGCAGTTGCTATTAAACTCTTTCACAACCTATCTTTCTTCCTCCCTAATCGTTACATTTATTTGTGGACATGCCATACGGGGCAAGGAAGATGTTTGCGTTGTATCATCGCACTTCGTTTTAATATGAATAATATAAACAGGAATCTTAAAAGTATTAGAACAAATCAGAAGACAAATCAGTCCTGAGAAAAGCGGATGTGCTGGGCGACGGGCGCACAATAATGCAGCTCCTCTGTGAAACCAACAGCACAACATACTTCACGCTCCCCGGCGGAAATTACATGAACTTTCATGCTGATTATCAGACAGCGAACACAGAAGAAGAAGTGGAAAGCAGTAGACGTGATTTTAACGAGGTCCGTTCAGCTGGTACCTATTCCCCTCGAAACATTAGTGGACGTGGGTATAAGGCTTCCGCAAAATGTTATGGATAGCGTCAGAAGGAAAGTTTTGGAGCTAATGTGCTATACAATATGTGACTCTTAGTGGAGAACATTAACTGGAAACTATAGACAAGGCTAAATTTTAAAAAAATGAAAATATTTAAAATACCGAGCGAATAGGTGCCAGCTAAACGGACATGGTTGAAAAGACTTCTACTTACTTATCACTTTTAGGTTGAAACTTACCTTACTGGAGGTGTGATAGTTATTCTCTGGCTCTGGCCCGGGGTGAGCCAAAAATCCACAGAATTCCCAGCAATATAATGCCATTTAATGGCATTGGGTCAGAGGGCATGAGCCCATGGACCGCTGGATCAGGAACCAACCAACCAACTTATCACTTTATTTCTAAACGTACTAAGGGAAAGAATAGACACATATCGGACATATTGAGTTTGTGTTCTTACTGCCCTTGATTAGTGAATTATAGGTAACTGCCTTCCTGAATATAAAAAAAAAAAATTGGCAGTAGTGGAAGGTTTGCATTCTTCTCCTTAGACCCGCGCGTCTCAAAGTTTCAGGAAAGTAAGAGTTCTGGTAAAAATAGGGGTTCCCAAACTGGAAGACTTGATGTCATCTCAAGAAGGCGCGAAGGGATTTGGGAATTTAGTGCATTAAAGGCCAGATGTGCTGTTCGGTTTGAAAAATATGTTTCAAAAACATATATTTAAGGTAAAGCAAAAGAAATAATAACTTGTTTCATAAACAAGTAAACTTAATTGAGGTTAACTGTGTCAATAATTCTTTATCCCATGAATAATTTTCAGCCCTGCTCTAATATGTTTACAAGTATTTATTTAAAAAGTGGTGTTAGCGACTTACTCAAAAAAAGGGTCTTCTTAACTGACTTTTTGTTATCGGCTTGTGGGAGATAAGGGAGATTTTGTTATTTTATGTTATTCCTATATAACAATTAAAGTAATATTCATGAAATAATATATACATATCAACGCATACAATTAATTCAGCTATTTTAACAATTGTTTGTAGGTCTGTTCCCTGCGACAAGGTTGAAACAGTGGGGGATGGAGTTCAACTGGTGTTTAATAGTTGGGTATTTGCAAAATGTCCATGGGAGGTGTCAGTGGGAAACGTTTAGGAACCACTGCGCTGAAATATATACCCGTCGTCAGTGGAGAAAACTAAACGGAAACGTAACCCTCGACGGTTGAAGAGTAGCAAGCAGAATAAAAACAAGCCTTCATACATTTTTATATTTAACCTATTGTCGTGATTTTCTTTTGCCGCCTTTATTTACTTTGTGTCCCCTATCAACGGCGACCAACGACATGCACGAAAATACTCAAAAACACAAGCTTTATTTGATTCAGCTATTTGGTATTTTTATTGTCCAGAATCAAGACGGAAACTATAAACCTGTTCAAAACAGCATTGATAAATTGAAGATATTTCTACTAAGAGTCGGATACGTCCAACTTCTCACTTACACTGAATCGGTCAGCGACTGCGGTCTGCATATCTGGAACAACAATACATAGACCAGAACACATACCACATCGCTGTTTAAGATGCGATGTTCACAGAACAACAATCCGACCCACATGAACATCTCTGCAAAACAAATGGTGGGGAATCTACAATGACCTAACGACCTTTCATCAACTCCATTTCCCTGTATTCATCCTTTTTCAGGGGCAACCTGCTCACAGCTAAAGGAATTACTTCATTAGTTATGACTAAATTTAGAAATGGAGTTTGTGAAACCAACTTGCTTTATTGTAATTTGATATTGTGTTTGTTTCTTGAAATAGGTCCAGATCGTTCCTGGAAAAGTTCCTTTGTTTTCTGTTATTTATTTGTTACATTAGTTTTATTATTTGTTAGTTATTAGTTCAACAATAGTACATTATCACAGTTATCGCATCTTGATTTTGTTACTTCGATACACTCCATCTTGTCGGATATTTTTTGACAGTCTGGTTATTTATATCGAGACAGCAAACCAGGTGGTTTGACCACATCATGAGAATGGAACTAACGCAACCAATCCTTCGTGCATACAACAGCGGAAGATCAGGTTACAAGGCACGAGGAAAATCAAGAACTAGATGGGTGGAGACACTGAGAGAAACCTTACGGAGATATGGAATGACCATGGACAATGCTATCCATATGGCCAAACACAGAAAACTCCAACTTCCCCACATAGCGCATAACAGCCAAATTGGAAATGACAATAGACAGAAAGGCTGGGAGACAGACAGACAGATGGAGGAACAGACAGATAGATAGATAGATAGATAGATAGATAGATAGATAGATAGATAGATAGATAGATAGATAGATAGATAGATAGATAGATAGATAGATAGATAGATAGATAGATGGATGGATGGATGGATGGATGGTTGGATGGATGGATGGATGGATGGATGGATGGATGGATGGATGGATGGATGGATGGATGGATGGATGGATGGATGGAGAGATCTCCGAAAAATCCACTTTGTAAACAATTTGCCAGGAGCCTGAATTGAACCAAGGACAACTTGAGCACTGTGAACACCATTAACCACCACGACATGGAGATATTATAATCAACCGTTGCTTCGATTCAGGGCCGAAGATAAGGGTGCGGTTCATGGTGTTCGAGCTATCCGAACATGACGTTTATTTCTAGGAACTTGACCTCAAGGCAGATAAAAATTCCCCCTGAAAAAAAATAATTCTTAACTTTTTTTTAACCGATGTGCAACAGGCCTTCAAATTTTTCCATCACAAAAGGGATCTGTAACACGAAAACACCCGAATAATTTTTTAATTTTAGGTAACATACCCCTCATTTCAACGGTGCAGCTTCCAATGTTCTATTTATTTCACATAGCCTTAAAGACAGATGAAATCAGGACAGTTGACATGAGAGGCAAACGTGGCATCGCAACTTATTCACTTTCTAGGTCTAACCAAAAAAGAGCTGTGTCTTTCTAGCATCAGGTAACTCTACTCCCCCGCCAACTTTTAGAGAAAGCGCGCGAATGAAAATTTTTCACTGATTCCTTGAACAACTCGAGCTATTTAATTTTCGACGGACCTCTCATTTTATGGCAAAATACAAGACTGCGCCGTAGCTCAGGGACGGAGAACGTGCTCTTCGCAGAGCGGATCTTAACTGTCCCTGGGTTAAATCTCACCTTAATTCTACCAGTTCGAATGTTACATCCAGTTTGGAACAGACCAGATCTTACCGATTCAGCTTAAGAAAGCGTTAGAACTTGGTGAAGTAAAATTTAGACTGTGTTCTAGGAAATCAGTTACAGAGTTCTGTAGAATTGTGGTCTATGATCGTTTCATAATTATATTTAAATAGAGATAGATTCCAGATGTAAATTTGTAAGGATTTCAAAGCTGGTTGTTGTAAGTCTGCAACAATGGTGCCAGGAGTACGCCGACAGTAGTGATAATAGTCGTTTTCTGCAGAGGCAGGTGGATTGTCAATAATTTATCCTGGTATGACCTTCAACAGATCTCTTGTCTAAGTGGGAGGTAAGGTATGTGTATGTGTGCGTGTGTGTTTTAGTTGTGTGGTGTAGTTTGTCAATTTTAACATATTTTGTTCGTCGTCATCATAAGTGTCATCTCCACAACCAAGGTTGACTTAAAAAATCCTCTGTCGTGCCGGGTGGTGCACTCTGATAGACTATAACCTATTAAACTTGTAATGTTTTCCTTCCACTTATACCTCTGTCTACCTCTTGCTCTCCTCCCATCAAATCTACCTTCAAGTAGATTTTTGGTCAAATTTGTTTCATTGTTTGTCTAATTTATTATCATTTTGGTCACTTTGTAAAATATTCTGCTAATCTAAGATTGCTTTTTTAAAAACAGTTGCAATGATTACTAAACTAGATAACATGAGAAATGTAACAATTAGGAAAAGAGTTGGTATAATATCATGTATTAAGCATTTAGAAAGACTGCAAGTAAAATGGTTCAGTTATCTTATAAGAATGAACCGAAATCAAATACCAGTAACAACATACAACAAAAACATATCCGGGTATAAAGCCAAAGGTAGACCAAGAAAGCAGAGTGTGTAGAAAACATCACAGTAACCTTGAAAAAAAAATCATGGCGAAATATTTGGTCTTGGAACGACATCTAAGGCTCCCAGCCCTACTCTTAACGGCAATTGTGAATACTATCAACCATCATTCATGAGGAAAGAAAATAGACAATGTATTGTAGTTTTATCAAATTTGTGATACATATCAAGTTTCATTTGTGATGTATTTTGTCAAATTTGTGATACACAATATCAAGTTTCATTTGTGATGTATTTTGTCAAATTTGTGATACACAATATCAAATTTCATTTGTGATGTATTCTGTCAAATTTGTGATATGTGTCATAATTGTGAGGATGTTCAAACTGTTGATTGTGTCTGAATCACCCTTGTGTTGTCGGGATCCTAATGCCATGAACGTCTTAAGAAGCGACTAAAGAGGTTGTGGTGATAGCGCTGTTCCATCCTATAGAGCATCAAATTGACACGGAAACCATGCTGAAGTCGGATGTGTCAAACTAAAAGGACAAGTTATCGCAGCTAAGACACAACACATTCCGTTCTTTGTACAACATCCTGCTAATATGCAGGAGTTTGAGAACGAACGCAGAAGAATTTTAAAAATGTCCATATAAACAGACATAACACGCTCCCAGACGTACACTTAAACATGAGATCGATAATATGTACTCACCGCAGCAAAACTGAAATCCAACAGGCGAAACTTGAAACAGGGCAATGAAGTTTTCCTAATCACTGGAAACACACATGCTGCAACACAAACAACCAATAGTGCCGTTCTTACTCGTCGTTTTTTGTTGTGCATGTCTTCTTGATAAATGTATTTTGGTTGAAACGTCGATCTGCGTTTGTTAGTATGTGTGTTTCGAGGGATTAGCAACACTTCATTTCCCCGTTCCAAGTTTCATAGGTAGACAAGAAGGCATGCAGATATACCGAATCATAGACAAGCAGAGGTAAAGATAACTACAATGATATCCAGTTCATGGTACACAGAAATAGAGACTCTTGTACATCACACAAACAGAAATTACAGTGCACTTGTTCCTTGCGTTCTAAAATCTCTCCCAACATTTTTTTTCTTTTGTTGTTCAATGATCGTCCTCTTTTACACCACTTACGGTTGCCACGATCAAAAAAAAATATGTTACTGAATATTTCACGGGTATTTAGGTTGAGGTAAGTGTAATATTTACACATTTTTTAGGAAAGGTTGTATATTAATATTTCTGTGAATGTGGTACCCATTTCTCTATAATGCGATAATTCATTTTTTCGGGGGGGGGGGGGGTTAAAGTGTAAGTGTATGTGGCCAAAAATGAGTACATAAGTAAACTAAAGTGGAATCGATACTGAATATTTCATGTGAGGGAACTAACTAAAGTAACATCGATACTGAATATTTCATGTGAGGGAACTAACTAAAGTAACATCGATACTGAATATTTCATGTGAGGGAACTAACTAAAGTAACATCGATACTAAATATTTCATGTGAGGGAACTAACTAAAGTAACATCGATACTGAATATTTCATGTGAGGGAACTAACTAAAGTAACATCGATACTGAATATTTCATGTGAGGGAACTAACTAAAGTAACATCAATACTGAATATTTCATGTGAGGGAACTAACTGAAGTGAAATTGAATAAGATAAATATAACTTGACGAAAAAAATTGTACAGTTTATTTACATAATTTCTTTTGGGCAAACATCGTTTTTTGAAAATCAAATACATGCAGAATATTTTTTTTATAATCGTGTTTCATCTTGAAATTTTCAGGAATCAATCGTTATACATCTGTTTTTACAGGGAAACAACTCTTAAAATCGTGAGCACAAATGTAGCCAAGCTAAAGGAGTCCAATCGAATTGATGTAAAAAAAAATTTGCTTCTAGTTTGGAACCCGTGTCCCATATTTGCTTGTTTCCCATGGCTATGTTTATCAGTTAATGTTTATAGTTTATTGTTTGTTTGTTTTTCGTTCGCTCCATTGTAACCATCACGGATATCCGTGCGATTTCCGCCGGGAGCGTGATTACGTTGTGCCACCGTTATGCGCCTTGTAGGCCTAGCACATCCGATTTCGGCATGCCTTGACAATTCGGGTGGGCTACCCTTAGCCTGTGACAGCCTCTATATCTGTCTCCAGGCACGCGTAGTGGAGACTCTTCGCCCAGACGATTTTTTGCTCTCGTCTGACTCGAACTAGGTGTTCCACTGTCTATGAACTTGCCTCGTGTAATTGGACGTGCTGTGCCTGTGCCCATTGGGTACTGAACCGTTTCTCATCCGTGAGCCTGGTTCCTTAAGGGGAAGAACTCAGCAGAGGAGTTGGACCCTGGCTCTTTCGCCCTCTTAGCCGAGGAGTCATTCACCGACATCGTGTACCCCTTGTCCAAGTTCGAGTCTCACACCACGCGTTTGAGAGCAAGGCGTTCTCGAGCTGAGCGTCCTTGTCCCAATAGCGCCTGAGCCCATCAGGTACTGAACCCTTTCTCTCTTCAAGTGTATTTCCGGTGTAGGAAAACCTGACAGTAGAGTTGGGCCAGGGCTAAATCGTTGTCCCTTTTGTGCCTGAGTCCATCGGGTACGGAACCCTTTCTCTCTGCAAGTGTACTTCCGGTAAAGGAAACCTTGACAGTAGAGTTGGGCCAGGACTACCATCGTTGTCCCTTTCTTGCCTAAGCCCATCGGGTACAGAACCCTTTCTCTTCGCGAGCATATTTCCGGTTTAGGAAGGCTCGACATTAGAGTTGGGTTAGGTCTTCTTGCTTTACCAAACGCCAATGGATGGGTCTGGGTCTCTGCCTGTAAGGAACTCTGGTAACTAGAAGCCCGTCTCGAGCTGACGGAGCTTGTAGTTCCCCTTTCCTAGGGACTTTTCACTTTCTATTTGCAGTTCGCGCTGCCCTCTAGCGCTGTTCTGCCATTTCATTGTTTCATTGTACTCTGTATGAAATATATTTGTCTCTCGATATGCATTTACTTTTACGTGCATTTTACATTGGCCGCCCCTCCAATGTTCGGACTGGACTGACTAGCTTCACTGTATGTCGACAGTGTCGCTATATGCGGTGCTGCTGGTGGTGTCGGAGATACTGTCTGTCTCTTGTGCAGTCAAATCTCTTTCCATCTGCTACCTCCACATTCTCGGACACGATCCCCAAATGATTTGGCCAGAATCAGCACGAGCTGCTGTATTTCTGTTTCCAGGGTGCACGGCGTGGAGGTACATTTGGGATCTTGGTTATCTGCTAACCCTGGGTCCGCCTAGAGCAATGCGTTCCCTTTGCACCCCTATAGTTTATTAATTTAAATATAAATTTGTTATGGTTAGTATTAAGGTTAGTTATGTGAAACATAACGAACCCTAACCCTATAAAAATGAGCATTTAATTAATTATTCATTAATTGTTTATATTATATTTAGATTAATTAATCCTAAAATAAGCTGGGAAACACAGGTTCCAAACCAGAACCAAATATGTGACTATGTTTTGTATTAGCCGAGCCGTTTCCAGATTTAATGTTCTTATCACTTTCAGAATCTGTCTTTTTTTCCGTTGTTTTTCTTGTCAATGGCTGTAATATTCTTCTGCAGCATTTCATTTTCATAGGAAGAAATTCATACAAACCTGTGTGCCCATGTGTGTATTTTTCATTGTGTGTTTTTTTCTGTGTGTTTCTGTGCGCGGGACTGTGTGTCCGACTACGTCTGTTTCTGTGCACGCGCGCGTGGGTGTCTGTATTTTGTGTGTGTGTGTGTGTGTGTGTAACCATAGGAAAGAAATGATCTGTATGTCAATATGTTATCGTGTGTTTGCTATAGTTTATTTGCTATAGTGTTTGCATGCAATAGTAGATATCCCAGAAATATCAGTGGGAGGACATAACATAAATAATTTGAGATATGCGGATGACACTGTTCTGATTGCAAAAAGTGAGGAAGACCTTCAAAATTTAATTAAAGTAGTAGTCACAGAAAGCAAAGAGAAAGGCATCTTCCTAAATATCAAGAAAACAGAAGTAATGGTTATTTCAAAGAAAGAAAATAACACACCTTGCAAGATCAAAGGGAATGATATAGTATTAAAACAGGTCCACCAATTCAAATATCTAGGTACAATGATTACAGCAGATGGAAGAAGTTCAACAGAAATAAGATGCAGAATAGGACATGCAAAAACAAAATTCATAAAAATGAAAAATATGCTGTGTAATATGACCTTGTCAGTAGAGGTGAGAAAGAGAGTTCTGAATTCTATATAACCCCTATACTAACATATGGGTGCGAGTCTTGGACAATAAACAACTGGAAAGTGGGAGATTGGAGGCAACAGAGATGTGGTTCTACAGAAGAATGCTGAGAATACCATGGACTGCCAGAAAAACTAATGTAGAGGTGTTAAAAGAGTTAAATGCGAAACTGACCTTAATCAACAATATAAGAAAAAGGCAATCTTCTTTTTTTTTTGGTCACTTCATGAGACAGGCAGGTTTAGAGAACATAATCACAACATGCAAGTTTAAAGGCACCAGAGACAGAGGGCGACAACGTGAGAAAATATTATACAGTTTGACAACCTAGCACGGCAAAGAAACAACAACGACTTTGACACATAATACTGTGGACAGAGAGCTGTTGAGAGCCATGACCGCCTACGCCACCCGGCATGGAACCTGATGATGATGATGATAATGTGTTACTAAGTTTATCCTATTCAACATTTTCCGTTTCTATTTGCATAAGATTTCGGAGTGGATAGGGTTATAGCTTGAGAAGCTACGGAGTTATGTCATTTTTGCGAAATCCCTGCAGGCATCGAGCTATTCTGTTGAAAATGACAAAGTAATATGGGAAAACCGATGTACATTGAAGTCAATCTTCGATCCCATTACAGCCATTATTCATTGATTCGCTTTATGCTGACATTTCGCATTTCGTTCTACGGACTACATCTTATTATTCAGATGGAGTTTGAGAACGAACTTAGTAGAAGATATGCTAAAAATGTTCTTTCCTGTTTCTAAGCCATCTTTTTAAGACATCCCATGGGGTTGGGGGGAGGGGTTAATCGCTTGAAGCTGCGAAGTTATGTGATAATCTTTGCACTGTGTTGCTTCGCATAAAGAGACGGGGTGCATATGGGGAAACCCGAGTGCGAAGAAATCAATTCACTAGGCCAAGGTTTCTCATCTTTTCAGACGGCGAACACTGTTCTCTGTAATACTGAATGTGCGAATATGGTAACATATGGAAACAGATGAAACAGATGATATGGAAACATATGGAAACAGATGAAAGAGAAAGTGATAGTAAAAGTGAAGGTGAAAACTGACCATATAACCGTCTTTATTTTACCGTTAACCGACCATTTCCCACATAATCGTGAATCCGTTCATTTCCCAGATAATCGTGAATAGTAACAATATTTGTTTCAGCTTGTACAACAATATTTGTTTCAGTTTGTACAACAATATTTGTTTCAGCTTGTACAACAATATTTGTTTCAGCTTGTACAACAATATTTGTTTCAGCTTGTACAACAATATTTGTTTCAGCTTGTACAACAATATTTGTTTCAGCTTGTACAACAATATTTGTTTCAGCTTGTACAACAATATTTGTTTCAGTTTGTAGAACAATATTTGTTTCAGTTTGTACAACAATATTTGTTTCAGCTTGTACAACAATATTTGTTTCAGTTTGTACAACAATATTTGTTTCAGTTTATACAACAATATTTGTTTCAGCTTGTACAACAATATTTGTTTCAGCTTGTACAACAATATTTGTTTCAGCTTGTACAACAATATTTGTTTCAGCTTGTACAACAATATTTGTTTCAGCTTGTACAACAATATTTGTTTCAGCTTGTACAACAATATTTGTTTCAGCTTGTACAACAATATTTGTTTCAGTTTGTACAACAATATTTGTTTCAGTTTGTACAACAATATTTGTTTCAGTTTGTACAACAATATTTGTTTCAGCTTGTACAACAATATTTGTTTCAGCTTGTACAACAATATTTGTTTCAGCTTGTACAACAATATTTGTTTCAGCTTGTACAACAATATTTGTTTCAGCTTGTACAACAATATTTGTTTCAGCTTGTACAACAATATTTGTTTCAGCTTGTACAACAATATTTGTTTCAGCTTGTACAACAATATTTGTTTCAGTTTGTACAACAATATTTGTTTCAGTTTGTACAACAATATTTGTTTCAGTTTGTACAACAATATTTGTTTCAGCTTGTACAACAATATTTGTTTCAGTTTGTACAACAATATTTGTTTCAGTTTGTACAACAATATTTGTTTCAGCTTGTACAACAATATTTGTGTTTCAGCTTGTACAACAATATTTGTTTCAGTTTGTACAACAATATTTTTTTTTCAGTTTGTGCAACAATATTTGTTTCAGTTTGTACAACAATATTTGTTTCAGTTTGTACAACAATATTTGTTTCAGTTTGTACAATATTTGTTTCAGTTTGTACAACAATATTTGTTTCAGTTTGTACAACAATATTTGTTTCAGTTTGTACAATATTTGTTTCAGTTTGTACAACAATATTTGTTTCAGTTTGTGCAACAATATTTGTTTCAGTTTGTACAACAATATTTGTTTCAGTTTGTACAACAATATTTGTTTCAGTTTGTACAATATTTGTTTCAGTTTGTACAACAATATTTGTTTCAGTTTGTACAACAATATTTGTTTCAGCTTGTACAACAATATTTGTTTCAGCTTGTACAACAATATTTGTTTCAGTTTGTACAACAATATTTGTTTCAGCTTGTACAACAATATTTGTTTCAGTTTGTACAACAATATTTGTTTCAGCTTGTACAACAATATTTGTTTCAGCTTGTACAACAATATTTGTTTCAGTTTGTACAACAATATTTGTTTCAGCTTGTACAACAATATTTGTTTCAGCTTGTACAACAATATTTGTTTCAGCTTGTACAACAATATTTGTTTCAGCTTGTACAACAATGTTTGAATTTTAAATGGAACTCCTGATCGTTAGTGCTTGTGAGCACGGTTTAATTCGCATGACGGGGGCACCATGTGTCATTACGAGAGCACCATGGTGCGCGCGTTTACCGGGTTAAAAACGCCTGCTCTAGGTCTTGTCAATTGATTAACACAATTCAAGGCGCGCAGGCGACTACAGCTGCACCAGGAAATAGATGTCTCATTGATAATAGATTCTGATGCAAACTTCGTCACAGCTATCAACACCTGCCTACACCTGCATACACCTACATGCATATTTTTTTCAAATTTCAGGTGTGCATATATAGATCTTGTAACACGTGACCTTGACCCATCAACACACCTTTTAAAACGCATTAGTTATCTTTAAGTGCACAGGGATGCACGTGCAGGTTATTACACCAGAGAAAGAGGAAGTCAACTTTCTCTGAGATCATCTATTTCCTATGTAAATTCTCTGATATAGTCTCTGAGAATATCGCGGACAATGAAAAGACAGAAGAAGTTATAAGAACATTAAACAGTGAATAAGGTTTGTTCTTAAACAACACTATACAAAGAAATATGAGGGTTTTTTAGGCGATATAGACCTAACAATACGGACAAAATAATAATGGAAGGTATGTTTGCAGGTAATAGGGGTAAGGGCTGCGCAAGACCACGATGGATAAGAGACATTCTTTAAACATGCCCTTGGCTTCAGCAAGTCAACTCACTCAGAATTCATCTTATCATACACAATCTCGCTGGTAAAAGGGGTAAGGGTCACCCAATATGTCGATGGATAACAGACGTCGCAGACTGTTTAAGCATGCCATTGACTGCCGCAGGTCAACTCTCCCAGAATCATAAAGAGTTCGGAACATCCATAAAGAAGACCACGTTCTGGAAGGATTGTCTTCTGAATATGCTGCTATCTTTAGAGTTTCAGTGTTGCCGTAGAGTTTCTTCTCGTAGCTTCTGGGAGTTTGCATCTTTCTTCCGCATACTAAAAATAGGGACAATCCGGCAAGATATATACATACAAAAATTGTTTAAGAATATCTATCCACCATGGTCTTTCAGCGCCAATTACGAGGCATAGGGCAGAAACCAGTTCTCTCAATTTGGTAGATGTAATGTTACTGTGTGTAATTTGTGCATGTTGTTGAGACGCATAGTCATACCTTCTTTGATGGTTGTTCTGCGAAGAATCTCTCTCGGTCTTTCTCTTGTTCTTTTGTCATATGGTACCAGTTTGATTCCTTGTAGTGACAGTATGTTTTTATTCATTCTAAGTACATGTCCGATAGAATTCCGTCGTTTTATTCGTATTGTTGTAAAAAATGTTTTTTTTTTCATTATCTTGCTTGTTTGACATTAATTCTTCTTAACAAATATTTAAGATTCTTCTAATATATTTATTTTCAAACAAATTTTATTTTGTCTCTAGTTCCTTTCTTTATTTTCCAACTTTCGCAGCCATATTAAGAATATGGCAAGGAGCAAATAGGAAAATATGAGTTATAATGATTACAAATCTATATATTTCCACATGATATGAAAACAAGTACAATGAGCAAACGACTAGAAGATAAAATTGATGATTTGAGATGTGGATGTATAGAAGAATAGGGAGAACGTCATGGAAGAGAAGAAAACGGACAAAGAGATTATAACAACACTCCGTATGAAAAAAGAACTATTAAAGGAAATAAGATAAAACAATAAAAATATATTGGACATATTAAAAAATATAACACCTTGTTGAAGACCTTACTTGTGGGTAAAGTCGAGGGGAGGAGAGCACGAGGTAAACATGGATACTAGTGAGAGAAAAACATCACGGGCTTGACAGGTTACAGTCTAGCAGTGTGCACCACCAAATCAAGAAACTGGATTTATAAACTGGAAGAAACTTATAGTTCGTTCAATATTTGTTTACCATTCTGTGTACAATTTTACATCAGCCATTAGAACACTAATATTTTGATATAATCAAAATCATGTTTAAATGAGCATTCCTCAGCCAAAAGAGGCTTTAGTCTTGGAATACGCTATACGGTGAAATCCCTCTATAACGTATCCTTTTATAACAAATAACCCCACACTTCAAAACAACCATTTATATTTATTCTTTAATGTGTGTACTGTATATAGCGAGTTTCTGTTATTACATATGTCGTCGATCCAGACCGCGTTGTTATAATGGGTTTTTGACTGTATTTGCTTTCATAATTGTCTACCAAGGGATAAAAGTATCATAACCCAAAAAAACGATCATCATTCAAACCTGCGATGTCTTACAACAAAAGCAGAGAAACGATCACAGACAGGCAATTATCTACTTGTACTTAGGTATTCCTAGTTAGCTACTCCTGACATTCCGAACATCAAAAGTTATTTTTATCCTTATTGTATTTAGAAACATGTGATAACGTCTAAATTTAAATGCCCGACATCTTTACTGCTGAACTTATTAGATCACAAGTTCAGGAAAAAAATAATCTCAGTGGAGACCTTGAGACATATTTATTACTTCAATAAAAGAACATGTTTTATATTTATGATTTACAGAAATTTCGGAGCAGATTCAGCTGAGAAGAACAATTTTGATTTCCCTTGTCTTGCCATGGTCTAGAAGTGGGACATAGGTAATTAATAGTGCAACGTTCGACTGTATATTGACTGTATATAGAGAATAGCAACACTGTGCCCCTTAGTTTATTCCTTTCGTGCCACAGACGAAACATAAGGCAGAGGTTATGATACTACGTGTATTGGGATGCGCTGCCTGCAGTTTTAGTTCTTGTATGGTCTTGTAGCCTATTATTTCCTATTCTTTAAGTATAGTATTGTTTAGGATTATTTTAGGTCTACCTCGTTTTCTTTTACCTTCCGGTGTCCACATAAGGCTTGTTGGTTTATTCTGTTTTCATCAAGTCTTAAAACCTGACCCAGGTATTTCCATCTGCGTTTCCTTACGATGTTTGAAACCTATTCTTGGTGTGTTTTGTTTCTTAAATCACTATTTATGACGAAATCGCATCATTTTATGTTCATCAGTTTGCGGAGACATTTATTTTCGAAGCTGTTTAATTTTTGGTCTGTTGCTTGAGTTGATTTCCAGCTTTCACTTCCATACGTTAATACTGAGACAATACAGAAGCTGAATAACTTTAGCTTGGTGTTTCTTCCTTGATATTTTGATTTCCAGATATTAGTTAGTTTAGCTGCAACCGATATGCGTGTATTAATTTCTTTCATTGAGTCTCCGTCAACAAACATTCGGCTGCCCAAGTAATTAAAGTTGGAGCCTTTTTCCAGTATTTGGTTGTTTACTGAGATGTTATTTGTTGAACTGTGCCACTGCATGCATATTATTGTTGTTGTTGGTGGTGCTGGTGGTGATGATAATGATGATGTTGGTGGTGTTGTTGTTTTGATTCCCAAGAAATACTAAACAAATTAGTGCTTAAATCATATGTGCAAAAGGGTGGTTTCTTCGAAGAATGATTTCATATCCATAAGGTTCTAACTTTCAGCAACGTGGACTGATTTGACAAGAAGTCTCCTATATCAATCAATCAATCAGTTTATCTATCTATCTATCTATCTATCTATCTATCTATCTATCTATCTATCTATCTATCTATCTATCTATCTATCTATCTATCTATCTGTCTGTCTGTCTGTCTGTCTGTCTGTCTGTCTGTCTGTCTGTCTGTCTGTCTGTCTGTCTGTCTGTCTGTCTGTCTGTCTGTCTGTCTGTCTGTCTGTCTGTCTGTCTGTCTGTCTGTCTGTCTGCCTGCCTGCCTGCCTGCCTGCCTGCCTGCCTGCCTGCCTGCCTGCCTGCCTGCCTGCCTGCCTGCCTGCCTGCCTGCCTGCCTGCCTGCCTGCCTGCCTGCCTGCCTGCCTATCTATCTATCTATCTATCTATCTATCTATCTATCTATCTATCTATCTATCTATCTATCTATCTATCTATCTATCTATCTATCTATCTATCTATCTATCTATCGTTATATCAATTTATCAAGCTATCACCTATCTATACTTTCAATAAAAGTAATGAAACATTATTGTAGTGCTAATGGACATCAAATTTCAAAACGTGTACCACAATTTTAGTTTACACAATTAATGTTTCAACTTTGGCATGAAGTATTTTTTAATCCCCCATCCTTGTTTAAGCTTCCGCTCACATTTCGGAGTACTCCAGTGATCTATATCTTAAAAAATTCGGACGAGTTCGGAAAATTATGTCTTGTCCTGTCCTTGAAGTTATCTGTCCATCCCCCTTTTTTTGTGCTCTCCTCTTTCTTCCTCCTTCGACGGTTACTTGTATTTTTTTTTACAATGAATCATGACGGCATAGTGTTGAAACCATGCACATGTTCGTCGTTTCAGTATTGAATACAATGGTTCTTATGGTCCTGCTTACATCTTTAATTTATTTCTTACGTACACATTTGTTTTATGATCGCTATAGCAGATTCATAGATGCTGGCTGACTCATACACACCAAACCTAGCTGACTGTCACGAAATGATCAATCAATTCGCTATCGAAAGGATGAACATACTTAATCATCAGATCATCATCATGGCACTCCGAATACGTCCATAGCTGCTCCGATCTCATAATCATCATGGCACTCCAAATACGTCCATAGCTGCTCCGATCTCATAGTCATCATGGCACTCCGAATACCTCCATAGGTGCTCCGATCTCATAATCATCATGGCACTCCGAATACCTCTATAGGTGCTCCGATCTCGTAATCATCATGACCTTCAGTTTATAGTAACTGACTATTCCAGTTCTGTTTTGATTAACTCTTTATGTCCACTGAGCCGCTAATATCTACATTTTGGAGACCCACTGTGCCGAAAAGCCGCTCAAATCTACATTTTAATATGAATTTACTATCATGTTCGGCATAGCAGGAAAACCGTATGGAGACAAAGAGAATAACTCTTCCTTTGCTTCCTGTATAACGTTCGTTTCTTGCAACACCACGCTTCACTCCCAGGTCCTATCTCCTAGCCATGAACACGGAAGGACACCAGAATCAATTCTATATACTAATCAAAGTCCTTCACCCAGAAGTAGATTGCGTAGGAATGCATTTGCAAATCGGAAATCAATAAGCAATCAAAATTCGGATACAAGAACCAGCACTTTGTTATGATTGCTTGACAAAAGACTATTCCAGAAACACACATGCTGTAATAAACTTCGACAGATACGCAAACTGTATCCTTTGACTACTGTTCAATGCAGGAAGTTGCGTGTTTTAGAGTTCTTGCTAGTGGCAGGTAGACAGGTAAGCGGATCTACGGATGAGTGCAGCCAGAAATTCGGTGTTCAACTTGAAAGACATGCCTATGCAGGTGTGTTCTATGTGTCCTAATGTGGTTTTCTGCTTCCATCTCTTTTACAGTTCGTGTCTGCATTAATAGCAACGATTTTATCACATGGATGCAACTCTTGGACAATAACTATGTAAACAGAATAGTGAAAGATTAGATGTGGTTCTATAATACTTTCCTACAATGTAATTTTTTGTGTAATATATTCTTCTGTGTGTTTGCTCTTAAATGCCTAGTAGTCGAAACGTTTAATCTGTGTATTCGTCCTATTTGTAATTTAAAATTTCTATGTTATTTTACTAATTTTCATTTACCACGTGCTAGACATTTTTAACAGCAGATTTTCTTTCCTGGTTCTATTCGAGTACCATGAACATTGGTACATATGAATGGTTATAGCATACACGCGAGTTTTAGACAGTAAATAGAATGGTGGAAGATTAGATGTGGCTCCATGAAGGAACTATGCGGGTACAAGGACAGTGGTACTTACGTCAAAATTGCCGACAAGAATGGATGTGTTTAATTAATCGGTATTCCTTCCCGAAATAACCGACAACCTACGGGAACAGTGTGTAGATATTTGCAAAGGATAGCCTGAAGCTGTGAGAGTTGATGGTAATATCTCACAATGGTTTTCGGTAGATAGCGGGATAAGGCAGGGATGCACCCTATCACCACACTTATATAATATATATGCGGAAAAACATCATGAGGAAAGTAAGGAACGATAAAGAGCAAAAAAATAACCTATCCTCTAAATAAAGGATATGAAATACTAGAGATAAAATACGCTTTAGTGGAGGTGGTAAAAAAAACTGAACGTATTTACTACCAACGCCCAAGTTGGATGTGTCGGACTATTAACGCATATAAAACGACGACATAACGCGGACTACATCCTGCTTGAAATCTATCTAGTAAGTCCATTGTCTTGTTACATGGGATTTTCGGTGGGAGTTTGAGACACTGAATGGTTGACGTTTGTTATCATATCACCAAGTTATATTTTTACCACCTCCACTGATTGGTTGACGTTTGTTATCATATCGTCAAGTTATATTTTTACCACCTCCACTGATTGGTTGACGTTTGTTATCATATCGTCAAGTTATATTTTTACCACCTCCACTGATTGGTTGACGTTTGTTATCATATCACCAAGTTATATTTTTCGTGAGGTCGGTCAGTAGATTGAATTTACAGTATGAAGGAGGACAAAAGAAATAGACGACAACAGAATGGGAAAAACATTAGATAATTTAACATCGTGACATGGCAAATTGTCAACAACTATTCTGGTACAAGATACTAAAGAATTGTGAAGATTCATAATTGCATACGCCATTTTGAACGAATTTGATGATCACCATCTTTCAACTATGTTTTTTCCCTGAAGATTTGAATAACGGAAAACAATTTACAGTACAACAATATTATATCTTCTCTTTTCGTACTGTCTTCATTGATTCACAGTTTTAGACATTGTTCTGATGCTGTCATCATTGATTACAGTTTCAGACATCCTTCTAATACTGTCATCATTGGTTCAAAGTTTCAGACATCCTTCTGATACTGTCATCATTGGTTCAAAGTTTCAGACATCCTTCTGATACTGTCATCATTGGTTCAAAGTTTCAGACATCCTTCTGATACTGTCATCATTGCTTCAAAGTTTCAGACATACTTCGACATCATTCTGGGATTGTCATTATTGTCTCAATTCTTCAGAAAAATCCGAATATAATCGCAACTAACGCAATGATTTCACGTTGCTAAAGAACAATTTCGTCTAAGATGGCGAATCAACTCAAGTCCAAAACTACTATTAGACTATTTCTAAATCGGAACCAAGCTCTTACATAGCCGCCTAATTATATGAAGTCAGTTCTCTAACAGCGTAACATTTCTATTATAGCCGTAGTCGATAAACAATCCATCTCTCTGCCTGTCGTTTCCTCCCAGAAACTGATACCAAAAGGGGATATTGATCTATAAATCCCAATGACACCGTGGGTGCTAATTCGTCATACATAGTACAGTCAATATATTGTCCCCGCCTGACATAGTAAGGCATAGTTGCTCAGTATTAAGCCGACCGTCTTAATATTTACCTAGATTTGATCTGGTACTCTTTTCCTGAGGATAGATAAAGCTGGATTCACGGTCGCAATATCAGGAAACTAGTAGTGCACTAATCTAATTTCATCTTCCTTGTTAGTTTTCAAATTCATTGAAAGGTTATATCTGTCTATTGTCATTTCCACTTGCGTAGTTAAGCGTACTGTGGGAAAGTTGGTGTTATCTGTCTTTGACCATTTGGGTTACATTGGTCATGGTAAGCCCGTGTCTATTTAATGTTTCTCTTTGATTGTCTCTGCCCATCTAGTTCTTGGTCTTCATCGTACCTTGTAGCCCGGTCTACTGCTGATGTATGTACGAAGGGCTGGTTGAGCAGGTTCCATTATCATGACGTGACCGACCAAATCATCTGGTTTGCTGCCTCTCGATGTAGTCTTGACTTGAGATAGTCTTGACTTCTTTCCTGATATCTTCATTTCTCCGTCGGTCTCTTCTCGTGACATTTATAGCTTTCCTCAAACATCTCATTTCGCAAACTGTGATCTTTTTCGCAAGTGTCTTTGTCAAGGGCCACGTTTGACATTGGTAACACTGAGTTGGTAGCCATCCAGAGGGTTGGGTGTTTAAGTATTGGTGACAGATGTTAAGTCACATCATTGGCTTTTTTGGCACCTTGTTTCAATCTCTCTGTCGAGTTTGCCATCCTTCGTAAATATGCCTCCTGTGTATTTAAACTCTGGGACTTGCTTTAGTTTTGTTCCATTGACAGATACATTTAACTGGCCTGATGTTCTGCTTATCTTCATAGTCTCTGGTTGTAAATGTGTTTAGTTTCATGTGTTGTTTTCAGAATGTATGTAACAAGTGTGTGTGTGTGTGTGTGTTGCTGTAATTCGTTTTCAGATTGTATGTAGCAAGTGTGTGTGTGTGTGTGTGTTGCTGTAATTCGTTTTCAGATTGTATGTAGCAAGTGTGTGTGTGTGTGTGTTGCTGTAATTCGTTTTCAGATTGTATGTAGCAAGTGTGTGTGTGTGTGTGTGTTGCTGTAATTCGTTTTCAGATTGTATGTAGCAAGTGTGTGTGTGTGTGTGTGTGTGTTGCTGTAATTCGTTTTCAGATTGTATGTAGCAAGTGTGTGTGTGTGTGTGTGTTGCTGTAATTCGTTTTCAGATTGTATGTAGCAAGTGTGTGTGTGTGTGTGTGTTGCTGTAATTCGTTTTCAGATTGTATGTAACAAGTGTGTGTGTGTGTGTGTTGCTGTAATTTGTTTTGCAGATTGTATGTAGCAAGTGTGTGTGTGTGTGTGTGTGTTGCTGTAATTTGTTTTGCAGATTGTATGTAGCAAGTGTGTCTGTGTGTGTGTTGCAGTAATTTGTTTTGCAGATTGTATGTAACAAGTGTGTGTGTGTGTGTGTGTTGCTGTAATTTGTTTTGCAGATTGTATGTAGCAAGTGTGTGTGTGTTGCTGTAATTTGTTTTGCAGATTGTATGTAGCAAGTGTGTGTGTGTGTGTGTGTTGCTGTAATTTGTTTTGCAGATTGTATGTAGCAAGTGTGTGTGTGTGTGTTGCTGTAATTCGTTTTCAGATTGTATGTAGCAAGTGTGTGTGTGTGTGTTGCTGTAATTCGTTTTCAGATTGTATGTAGCAAGTGTGTGTGTGTGTGTGTGTGTGTGTTGCTGTAATTTGTTTTGCAGATTGTATGTAGCAAGTGTGTGTGTGTGTGTTGCTGTAATTCGTTTTGCAGATTGTATGTAGCAAGTGTGTGTGTGTTGCTGTAATTTGTTTTGCAGATTGTATGTAGCTAGTGTGTGTGTGTGTGTGTGTGTTGCTGTAATTTGTTTTGTAGATTGTATGTAGCAAGTGTGTGTGTGTGTGTTGCTGTAATTCGTTTTGCAGATTGTATGTAGCAAGTGTGTGTGTGTGTGTGTTGCTGTAATTCGTTTTGCAGATTGTATGTAGCAAGTGTGTGTGTGTTGCTGTAATTTGTTTTGCAGATTGTATGTAGCAAGTGTGTGTGTGTGTGTTGCTGTAATTCGTTTTGCAGATTGTATGTAGCAAGTGTGTGTGTGTGTGTGTGTTGCTGTAATTCGTTTTGCAGATTGTATGTAGCAAGTGTGTGTGTGTTGCTGTAATTCGTTTTGCAGATTGTATGTAGCAAGTGTGTGTGTGTTGCTGTAATTCGTTTTGCAGATTGTATGTAGCAAGTGTGTGTGTGTGTGTTGCTGTAATTTGTTTTGCAGATTGTATGTAGCAAGTGTGTGTGTGTGTGTGTGTGTTGCTGTAATTTGTTTTGCAGATTGTATGTAGCAAGTGTGTGTGTGTGTGTGTGTTGCTGTAATTTGTTTTGCAGATTGTATGTAGCAAGTGTGTGTGTGTTGCTGTAATTTGTTTTGCAGATTCGTATATTAAACATTGATCATCTACAAATAACAATTCGTTAAGTGAAGCTGTGATCTTCATTTGATGCTTCTACAGGAGTGAGTTTGTTTCTTGGGTCTACTTCTTTAGTTATCCTGTCCATGCATGTTACAAACAGAAGTGGTGATAGTACATAGCCTTGTCTAACGTCTGTTTTTATTTATATTAATATAGTATTTATAGCTGAATTTCCAAGCGAGCTACCTTTCTATAAGTTTGTGTTCCTTCTCTCCAATTATCAAAATACATTCATTTCACAATGAAAAATATATCCGTATTGCTAATTTTAGATTTTCTGTTGTTATTGTGAGTCTATGCTTTCTCTAGGCATGACAGCAATAACAGTATTAAACGCTGTGTGCAATGTAAGATTAGATTATACATCTTGCTTTTTATTATGTAGTAACTATATTTTCAACTAAATTATTTTCCCTACTGATACCTAGTACTTTTTGCTTTGCTACCACGAAAACGTATGTTATTGTATGCTGTCACAAGAATCACTATCACAAGCTTCGACATTCTGAGAAAATTATGATAAACCGATTTGTAATGTATCACTCTTTATTCAACATTTATAGATGTGTAAAATAGACAGCGTTTATAAATTAATTAATATCCACAAAAGAACCTTGTGCACCACATTGTTTAGCCAAATTTAAACAAGAACATATGTGAAATTAGATGTGTTTTCAAGAGAGGCCAAGAATGTTTTTAAAAACAACATAGAAATTGCCAATATGAATTTTGTGGTCAGTAGTCTTTGCTAATTGTAAATATAATATTTTCATGGTCAGAAGTCTTTTTAAATTGCCAAATATAATAAATTTGGTCATAAAAAGAGGTAATATGGCAACCCTGCTTTAACGATAACATTTATATAACGAAACAAACATTTTTACTCAAGCTCTTAAAACAGACAAAAAAATAAAATATAACTTCACTGACCACTTACAAAACATCGACATTCAAGATTTCGAAACAGATTTTCTGTGGTTAAATTCTTTAAGAATTATTGTGCTATAGAGAACTATTCAAATATTATCCACACTTTCTCTCTCTCTAAACGATAATAAATAACCATTTAAATGAAAGCGTTGACAGCCATTGCTAATGCACGTTTGACATCAAGAATCGATATATCTAGCTTTGTTAACCAAATCTGGCAGACACATTCATCACTCTGCCTCATTTTGATAATTCAAGACTTTGACATTTGGATTCCCGTTCTCAATTACAAGAAAATATTTGAAAATATAAACATTTGTAGTTATTGGCTCAGCTATTCTCTGGTGGGGAGGTACAGTACGCGTCTGTCACGGTCAAGGTACTGGGTTCACATCATAGCGCAAGCAATTACGTATCCAAACAGATTAGAACGAAATGGCACACTATAAGCGTATTTATGAAGTCTTGAAAATCAATACAGACAACACACAAACAAAAGTTGCATAGGTTATGCTACCAATGTTGTGTTATTAGAGTTGGGAAGTACACTGCTCTGGAACAAGTCCCTAGAGCATCTTTTATGGGGTGAATCCAGGAAGTTGGCTAATGAACTGCGAGATAAGGTACAGTTTAAAGTTGTTGAGATAAGGTGGTATTTTCAAGTAATTAATTGTTATGTGAAATAATAAGAAACATTAGATTAACGGTTATGTGAAATAATAAGAAACATTAGATTAACGGTTATGTGAAATACTAAGAAACATTATATTAACGGTTATGTGAAATACTAAGAAACATTATATTAACGGTTATGTGAAATACTAAGAAACATTATATTAACGGTTATGTGAAATACTAAGAAACATTATATTAACGGTTATGTGAAATACTAAGAAACATTATATTAACGGTTATGTGAAATAATAAGAAACATTAGATTAACGGTTATGTGAAATAATAAGAAGCATTATATTAACGGTTATGTGAAATAGATTAAATTCAATCAATCTTCATTTTCCTCTGCGATGAATTGTTAAACATCCATTCCGTTAGTAGTCATTAACAGAAAGATTTCTTTTAGGTCGATGTAGATACTACACGGTAGCCCTACACGGTAGCCTAGTTCAGGGGTCGGCAACCTATGGCACGCGTGCCACACTTGGCACGCCAAGCAATTTCAAATGGCACGCAGACGCTTCACGTTTCCTGTATAAAGTTGATTATAAATCACACGAAAGCAGTGCTAAATCCACAGGGTAGTCGCCTAACATTCAGAAAATTTTGTAAAACTCAAAGTGACAAAGTATGTTGTCGATATTGAGCAACTGGCCAAGACCATGCAAGGGCAAGGCTCCCATTATTAATTTAAAAAAAAGGTTGTTAATAAAACGTTCAAGAAGCTCTATTTCTTTTAATGCTGTTTACAACTTTACATATTTTTTGAATATCACTATATATTAGTTAATTAAAATATAAAAATAAAATATATAGTAAAATAAGAATATTGGCCTCGACTTGTATAAAATGATATGTGATGTTGGCACCCTGAATAATTTGAAACCTCAAGGTGGCACAGATTTAGCAAAAGGTTGCCGACCCCTGGCCTAGTTAACAGTCAGCTTGCTTGCTTTCAACGAGTTACAGCGTGCCAGGTTCGAAATCACGTCCAGGCACAAAAAAATCCAGGTTGTGATTTCTAGTTTGACACGACCACTCCTCCAGTCGACTCAGCTGTAAATGCTTACATGACGCATGGGCTAGGGAAAGTAAAGATATCTAGGAAGGGAACTAGACATCCTAGCTAATACTTATTACGGCTTAGTACATGAGGAGCTATTTTCATCCCGACGGCAGGTTGCTGCCATAGGACCCACCTTTACCTTAGATACTAGACAAAATTGATGACAAGTTATACTGCTACTTAACAACAATTGATGATGCTTACATATTGCTACTACACAATAATTTATGACGCACCAAATCTGCTGCTACACAACAATTGATGACGCGTCTATATAGCTACCACAACTTCTGCGATCAATTGTACACATCCAGTGCAATATTGGTCATGTATAGAGTGGTTTATTTTTGGTCATCTGTGGCTCCCCACAACTCGTGTTGCGGAGAAGCTCATGTATGCCAGATGTCTTTTTAAATCCGCCCCGGATAACCGAGGACGGAAAGGGGAGCAACTAATAGCAATACCGAGACTCGTCCTATATAACGCAATGGCACCAATTTTGCGCACTTGGTTGGCATATGGAGAGTCAGTGACTCAGAATGTGTCGGATCAAAAGGTGTAGATAATGCAGCTTAGCTGTGATGTTGGTCCATCACAAGAGATGAGATGACCATTTGTTCCATCCTCTGTATAAAATTAGTTAGAGTTTTGTCCTTGACTATGAGATCGTAGATGGCTAATAAGCCATATTCTAACCGCAAACGACCGTGGACAGTTCGGGTATTGCATGACCAATGTAGATGGTATTTAGTCTACCCGTGACTTTCTAATTGCTCTCCCCTGTTGAGCTGTTGCAAGTCTCATCTTTTCATTGGTTGCTGCGCCTTTTTTTCTGTAGAACGCCATCTAGCTCTATTATCTTATATCTATTATCATATCTATTATCTTATATCTATGATCTTATATCTATGATCTTATATCTATGATCTTATATCTATTATCGTATATCTATTATCTTATATCTATTATCTTATATCTATTATCTTATATCTATTATCTTATATCTATTATCTTATATCTATTATCTTATATCTATTATCTTATATCTATTATCTTATATCTATTATCTTATATCTATTATCTTATATCTATTATCTTATATCTATTATCTTATATCTATTATCTTGAAGCATGTTACACACTGTGCTTAGTACATTCTTCGTGGTTTTCAGCACGTTGCCTCGTGTCTTCTCGAGCAGTTGCCTCGTGTCTTCTCGAGCAGTTGCCTCGTGTCTTCTCGAGCAGTTGCCTCGTGTCTTCTCGAGCAGTTGCCACGTGTTTTCTCGAGCAGTTGCCTCGTGTTTTCTCGAGCAGTTGCCTCGTGTTTTCTCGAGCAGTTGCCTCGTGTCTTCTCGAGCATTTGCCTCGTGTTTTCTCGAGCAGTTGCCTCGTGTTTTCTCGAGCAGTTGCCTCGTGTTTTCTCGAGCAGTTGCCTCGTGTCTTCTCGAGCAGTTGCCTCGTGTTTTCTCGAGCAGTTGCCTCGTGTTTTCTCGAGCAGTTGCCTCGTGTTTTCTCGAGCAGTTGCCTCGTGTCTTCTCGAGCAGTTGCCTCGTGTTTTCTCGAGCAGTTGCCTCGTGTCTTCTCGAGCATTTGCCACGTGTCTTCTCGAGCAGTTGCCTCGTGTCTTCTCGAGAATTTGCCACGTGTCTTCTCGAGCAGTTGCCTCGTGTCTTCTCGAGCAGTTGCCACGTGTCTTCTCGAGCAGTCGCCACGTGTCTTCTCGAGCAGTTGCCGCATCAAAATTTACCATGAACAGGTGCATGATCATGTTCGCAATGCTCAAAAACTACTTTATCATCAAGAATGTGAACTCTAGCATGACATGTTCGCACATCACACTTCCATATCACTTTCTCACCAGCTCCAGATCTGTGCTTCACAAACATAAACTCCCCCTAAAACATATTTCCTACAATCTTTCTGTGATGTAATAAATGTTGCCATCTTCATAGATAATCTTCACAAACATAAACTTCCCCTAAAACAGATTTTCTACAACATTTCTGTGATGTAATCAATGTTGCCGTTTGCATAGATGATCTCCACAAAAACGTCAAGCTAACATTTCCGGTGTACCAGAGCACTCTATAACTTATTGGCTATGCATGGATATTTTGTCAGATAAATTTTGTCTGGGGATATTTTTGTCTTGGGGTGTTTCTGGTATATTTTTCCTGTGAATCTTTTGTATGGGGACATTTTGTCTTGGGAATATTTTTCCGGTATATTTTGTCTGGCTTTATTTTGTCTTGGGGATATTGTTTCGGATATTTTGTCTTAGGGATATTGTTTCTGGTTTATTTTGTCTTAGGAATGTTGTTTCCGGTATATTTTGTCTGGGAATATTTTGTCTTGGGGATATTATTTCTGATACATTTTGTCTGGGAATATTTTGTCATGCAACCGTACCGAACCCATTACATACAACAGTGATTAGTACTGATCCCAGACCATAAGACACAAAAACTATAAAAAGCCACGGCGCACTGATATAACTACAAAGAACTCAGGTTTTAGGTTGAAATTAGTTTGCCTCGGCTTAAAGGGGGCTTTCATCGTGACTCCCGCCATTAGAAAACATACGAGCAGAATTAAAACAAGACTTTATATGTATGTATATGTGTGTGTATGTGTGTGTGAGTGTGTGTGCGTATGCGCATGCGCGTGCACGAGAGAGAGAGAGCGCGCGAGAGTGTGAGTGTGATCCTGTGCATGTGCATTTATGGCCTTCTGCGTCTTGCAGGCGGTCATTTAGCAATAAGAAGAATCAATTTGTTGATTATTTCCTCCGGAATGTGACTTTTCAAGCGATCATATCATAGCAACAGAAGATTTTTTGTTTACGTTTTTCTCTTTTTTCTTCCATATCTTTAAACATAGTATTTCTGTACAATGCTGCTCCTGCGCGCAGGTTCCTCCTCCAGAAATTCCGACTTTTGGCCGTATTTTCGCAGTTTTTAGATTGGATTATCCCAGCTTTATATCTCCACATTGGTCTACCACGGGCTCGATGGCATTCAGCAAGTTCCCCTAATAGTACCTGTCTTGCGATCTCGCAGTTTGGCATTCTGAGGACGTGACCCAACCAACGCAATCTATTTATGTTAAGTGTATCCATAGAAGATGATAGCTGAGTACGGCACACTACTTCCATGTTGGTGATTCTGTCATGCTATTTAATGTTTAAGATCTTGCGAAGACATCTCAGATGAAAGATGTTAAGTCTCTTTTCATATTTGGTGTAGGTAGTCCATGTTTCAGATCCGTCGTATAGTGTACTCAGCACGCATATTTGACGCACAGATCTGTATCTTTGTTTTCAATTTTAGCTTATCGTGTTTCCAAGCTCACTTTAACAGTCCGCCAAAAATGTAACGATTCATATGTAACGATTCATATGTAACAATTCATATGTAATGATTCATATGTAACAATTCATATGTAACGATTCATATGTAACGATTGTGATTATTATCGTTTATCCTTTGGTTATTATGTATATACATTGAGCGTTTTCCTGTATATGTGTGTATTATCAAATACATATATGAGTGCGTGTATTCTGTATATGTGTGTATGTTCACGATTAGACACTCGACACCTGGAACATTGCTATAAGCGCTTCACTCTCCGTTCCAGCAGCCATCCAAGCGTTTGCAGTCCCAAAGTCCCGGCAGATGTTGATTATGTGATCTAACAAGACATGACGCGCTTTCTCCCCCTCACCCCTTGTCATCCCAATATTTGTATTCGCACGTAATCACCTCCAGTATTGACATCTTCACTTTGTATTCGCACGTAATCACCTCCAGTATTGACATCTTCACTTTGTATTCGCACGTAATCACCTCCAGTATTGACATCTTCACTTTGTATTCGCACGTAATCACCTCCAGTATTGACTTCTTCACTTTGTATTCGCACGTAATCACCTCCAGTATTGACATCTTCACTTTGCATTCGCACGTAATCACCTCCAGTATTGACATCTTCACTTTGTATTCGCACGTAATCACCTCCAGTATTGACATCTTCACTTTATATTCGCACGTAATCACCTCCAGTTTTGACTTCACTTTGTATTCGCACGTAATCACCTCCAGTACAGACTACTTCACTTAGTATTCGCACGTAATCACTTCCAGTATTGACTTTTTCGCTTTGTACTTGCACGTAATCCCTTCCAGTATTGACTTCTTCACTTTCTAAAGTCTGTTTGTGGGGGCACGTGATAAGAAATTGTATCATAATAAAAACATATTCTTCAAGATACGGCGGAGGATGGAAGAAGACGAGCTGGATAAAGAAAGACATGGCTGAATAATATCAAGAACTGGACAAGGTGTGAAGTTTCCAAACTCATTAGGATAGTAGAGAATAGAGATAGATGGAGAGTTTTGTGACACTCCTACGACCCTTGCCGATTACGGATTGTATTATTATATATACTTTGTGTCAACACCAACCAACGAAATCTACGGAAATAACCGAAAATATGACGTATGACTCGTGGGGAGTCATACTTTAATCCTACACTGAGCCTACACAGGGTTGGCTCGTGTCCTTGGGGAGTCCTACTTTAGTCCTACACTAAGCTCAAAAAGAGTTGGCTCACGTCGTGGGGAGTCATATTTTAATCCTAAACTAAACTTACAAAGAGTTGGCTCACGTCCTGGGGAGTCACATTTTAATCATACACTAAACATACAAAGAGTTGGCTCACGTCGTGGGGAGTCACATTTTAATCCTAAACTGAACTTACAAAGAGTTGGCTCACGTCGTGGGGAGTCATATTTTAATCCTAAACTAAACTTACAAAGAGTTGGCTCACGTCCTGGGGAGTCACATTTTAATCATACACTGAACTTACAAAGAGTTGGCTCACGTCGTGGGGAATCACATTTTAATCATACACTGAACTTACAAAGAGTTGGCTCACGTCGTGGGGAATCACATTTTAATCATACACTGAACTTACAAAGAGTTGGCTCACATGTAGTGAGAATCTAGAATGAAACTGTATTACCCATTCATGAAAAACAGATTTTGTTGTTTCACAATTCTTCCTTCATGCTCCAGTGAAGTTGTGATGTCATAGCAATAAAGATTTCTTCTTGCAAAGATTTTTTGTTGGTGAACATGCAAGATCTCAGTCTAACTTTAAAATTACAGGTGAGAAAAAGGGATGAATATTGTAGTTATGTTGGCAGGTGTATGATACAGGTGGGAGAAAAATAATAATACTTTCTAAATGAACATGGATAGAAAAAGATTTTGAAATGTAAACTTAGAAATTTGGAATTTAAGTAAATTAGGTAAAGAAGAGTAAACGTTCTCACGACCACGTACACATATACATACATACATACATACATACATACACACATACATACATACATACATACATACATACATACATACATACATACATACATACACACACACACACACACACACACACACACACACATACATACATACATACATACATACATACATACATACATACATACATACATACATACATACATACATACATACATACATACATACATACATACATACATACATACATACATACATACATACATACATACATACATACATACATACATACATACATACATACATACATACATACATACATACATACATACATACATACATACATACATACATACATACATACATACATACATACATACATACATACATACATACATACATACATACATACATACATACATACATACATACACACACACACACACCACACGCACACGCTCACGCTCACGCACACGCACACGCACACGCACGCACCGCACGCATCGCACGCACGCACGCACGCACGCATACATACACACACACACACACATAGATGTGGGAGCGACGGTAGCGTAATGTTAAGTCATTCGTCCGCTGACCAGCAGTTTTAGACTTCGAAACTACTCGTTATTTGTGGTTTTAAATAAAAACTACTCTCGATTCAAAATTCACACAGCCATCAAGAAGTAGTAGTACCGGGGCTCATGCTATAGGAATGCCGAGGAATTGGGCCATCGATACAGAGCAAATGCGGTAAGTGACGCTAGTCATGTGGTTTCTGGTCATCCACTGATTAGGCTGCTGAACACTTATGGGAAACCGTGTGCTGTGACACTGGTTGAGAACTCAGCTTACCTTTACCCTTTTTTATATATGGATGTTGTTCACAATCTGCGAATTGGAAGAAGTAAGCAAACATAGGGAATGGTTGCATGTGAACAACGAGAAAACGTATCTGACAAATGTAGCAGTAAAACTGGTGAAGAGGTAGGCAAACACAATGAATGTCTGGAGGTGAACAACGAGAAAACGTATCTGACAAACGTAGTAATCAGCGGCGTAGCGTGGGTCAATGGCGCCCGGGGCGGAATCATAATTTTCCGCCCTTGTGACATGAAAAAAATATGTCAGTGATTGTGAAAATGAGAAAAAATAAATTTGCCGCCCTCCCGATGATGCCGCCAGGGCGGTCCGCACCTCCGACCCTGCCTCGCTACGCCACTGGTAGTAATACAACTGGGGAGAAATGTTTAGGACTGAAGTGACAGTACAAGAATGTGTCTAGTTGCACTGGAAACCGGAAGACACAATCACATACACAGATGGCTCAATAAACAGAGAAACAAGTAAGTACTGATGGGGTTATGTTGTCTACAAGAATGGCAGGAAGGTGATTGAGAAATCGTCTGGGTACTCTACTACAACATTGAGCATGATCATGGAATTAGAAGCAGTGACGACATTTCAGTGACTGAAATATCAACTCACACGGTGATACCCCCGTGTTTCCCAAAGTATGGCGGGTAAGACAGAAATGCACATTCCAAGAAAATAATCGGATAAGTTACTGTCCAAAGTGTTACATGGATATACAGCCCTGATCATGCGGGAATCAGAGGCAACGAAAGAGCAGACTCATTGGCGAGCAATGCTGTGGTTTATAGCACAGTATTGAAGAGAGAAAGGGCTGACCTAATAAGTTCAGTCATTGATTTACTACAGAGTGGAGAAGACTATGCATTGATAAATTGCACATGAAACAAATGACCAGGCTGAAATGATCCAGAACTATGGATGACCAGGCGGTGAGGGAAGGACGCGTGTCTTCTTTGGTAAGATCACATAATCAACATCTGACTGGGACTTTGGATCTGCATACTCTTGGATGACCCATGGAACGGAGTGTGGAGCACTTATGGTAATGGCCCACATTGCCATGGTCACGAACATATACAGGTAAAATCTCACACATAATGTAGTTTCATACACACATATACAGGAAAAAGCTCAAACATATACAAGAACATACACATATGCACAAAGGCGCTAACAAAAAGACAAGCAGATATAAATTTACAGAGAATTGTCCTTTGGGCAGCATCCAGTCTGGAGAAAGAAATGTCACGGTTTATAGCTTAACTGCGATTTCAGCGCATTTCGACCTGTATCCGTCTTCAGAAAGGCTTCTGGATCACTTTGACCCTATATATGATGGGATAGTCAAACCCATTCCAAAACCTCCTTAATTACCTCTTACTATTTCATCGAAGGAAAACAGTGTTGCTATTCTTTGCTCGAATTTTGGGCCCCGCACGACACGGTCGAATAACCAACCAGTCAATAATCTATGTTCTTTTGAGAAGGGCATGGTAAATATGGAGAAATCGGATAACACTGAAGTCTCCTTCTTCTTTCAGTTCGAAGTAGAACATGTCTACACAGCGAGAAAATTTGCCAGCCAGACATATTCAAAGTGCCGGTTTCGTGATACATTGGTAGCCGGTGCGCCTTTGGCCTGGTATGTCTGACTTCAGCAGTTATGCTTGCTTGGGCAGGACTGTGGTCCCGATCGATATTGGGGATTGTCCGACAAATCTTAGTTTCCAGCCTCTGTTGACTGGATTCACTTCAAGGAGTTGGCCTCGATGGAGACAATAAAGTCAATTCTATATGATCTTAGAGTCCTTTCAGCAGATAATAAACACACATCACACACTCACACACACACACACGGGCACACACACACGCACGCACACACTCACACATAGACACACTGCTTCGCTAGCACAGGTTTACAGAGACATCTTAGTTTTCACTGTTTCATTTCTATTTAAAGCAAGAAAGTAGCCACAAACTTCTCCATGGCCATGCGCTAGACCAAGGCAATGGAAAAACTCATGCACTGACGCCCGACGAGTAAAACTATAGTGGATGGCAGTGACTGGAAAAATGATTATGTAATTACGGCAATTATGGTAGTTATAGATACACTATAACAATAAAAGACCAATAACCCGTGAGGATACACTATAACAATAAAAGACCAATAACCCGTGAGGATACACTATAACAATATAAGACCAATAACCCGTGAGGATACATTATAACAATAAAAATACCCATAACCTGTCAGCAGGGTCGTAGGCACGTGTCACGCTAGAGACATCAGCGTAAAAGCTCCCCAAATACTTCTGTGATTAAACATTAGGACGAGTATAGAAAAATAATCTCAGACCATTCTTTAATATTGTCAATCTAAGAATTGTCTTTGAGAGCCTGCTCTCCTTCAACCCTTAACATCTCCTTGTAAAATAACTTTGGAAAGTGAGTCGTCTCTCGCTACATGTTCAATTCCAACAAGTAGATACCGTTTCAGCACTGCCGAAAGTGGTCCTTGCTCACATGAAAGTTTGTTTCTTTTCTACTACATGACTATATTTGTCATGTACTTAAAGGTTGGTCCCATTGCAGCAACCTCTTCTCTTCCATTCATCGTTCTCCTGCTGTCAAATCCATACTACAAGCGGATAAAATGTAGCACTTTCCAGAAGTCTAAGACATCTTCCCATTCAACCGAAACATCCTAGACTGTCTAACTGTGTCAAGACGATCTCTCACGTTACATGTGTCTTCTTGACTGAGTGTTACAGTACACCTGCATTCCTGGACTAAAACAAAATGATTGACAGATCATGTGCATGTAAGTATTTGCTGCTATTTGTGTATGTTTGTTTAATTCCTTCCTGGTAACGAAACGAAATTATAATTTCTTGCGTTTTCTGATTAACTGCTTCAATGACACAGCCTAATTGCTTGAATTTTGGCTCCTTGATACTTAAAAAAATATTTTTGGTGGGTTAACATTGCAAGAGTAATCTTTTCTTGGATACATCGATGTTGCTTTTAGCGGGACAGTTCGACCAAAGCCTTGGTAAAACATGGGGGGGAAAGGGGGACCACGATCCCCTTTAGAAAATTATAACATGGCATTTATTATTAGGGAGGAATTCAAAAAGCGAGTGAAACATAACCCAACCATATTGGTTTTTTTCTCCCTTTCATGAAGTCATCACAATCTCACTTTTGTTAAGTGAAATGATCTTTACTTAGTAAATTCCCATCCCCTCCCCGAAGACGTATCCACGGAACTGGGTCGACCTTTTCTTCAGAAGAGGTGTAAGTTTAAGCATAAGTTACAAGCATACGTTTGAAGTCATATAACAGGCAACAAGATTTCCATCCTATAACACAAATACACAAACATGCAGGTTATCGGGAGCCACTTTTGGCAGTGGTGGAACGGAGAGAATATTTTGGTTTGGACATATAACGAGATACGATTCACCTTATAAAATTAATAAGCAAGGAACAGTCGAGGTCGAGGATTGAAGGAGAAAGGAGATAATCCTGGATTGATAATATCAACGAATGGTCGGGGTCTGATTTTTCTACACAGCTCTGAATGTCTGAGGATTTTCTTCTTCTCAAACCCAAGGATTGCTAGCGATTATCTTTTACGTCCTATGTGCAATGAGGAGGTTTCTGCAAGCTTTCTTTCATACCAAGGAGGCTTCAGCTTTCAGCTCTGTGCCTTTTCAAGGAGTCTTCTACTCAGAGGGGGGGGGGTATATGTCGCGAGATGAGCTGATAGATTACCTGGGTCACCCATTGTTTGTCTTTCATCCGACGAGCCGCTTTGCAGCCAACGAGCTGTTCCTCGTGTAAGAAGTCCATTTCATTACCCCCCTTTGTTTCCCTAGATCCCTGGCCTAATATCTTCCGTATGAGCCGTGTTTGGTAACGGCGACGGTCGAATTAGACTCAGGGTTTATCGAATCAAAATTTTAAAAACCCATAACCCTTCAGGGTCGTAGGGGTACCACATTGGATGTTTCATCACACAGAATCCTCCAGCGAATTCTATCCTCAGCGATGCGGATGAGTGTGAAAATATCTAGCCCTGTCCATTCCTTGATGATGTCTGTCCATGTCTTTATTTGACCTCCTCTGCTTCTTCCACCCTCGACAGTTCCCTGCAGTATTGTTTTTGACAAGGAATCGTGCCTGCATACATGTCCGAACCATGCTAGTTTTCGTCGTTTCACTATTGAAAGCAATGGCTCCTGGACACCTGCACACATCTCTACTTTATTTCTTACGTACACATTGGTCTTATGTTCCCTATAGGAAATTCGTAGAATTCTTCTGTAGAATTTATACTCGAAAGCCTGTAATCTTCTCTCCATGTCCGCAGTGAGTGTCCAACTCTCACAACCATACAACACAACAGAAAGCACCAGCGACCTATACAGTTTGATTTTCACGCCAACACTGATGTTGCTTTTCCAAATCACAGTTAGCCTTGACAAGGACGCTAAAGCCATCTTCAGCCTTATTTTTAGTTCTGCTTTGCATTTACCATCGCTGCAGGGTTTATACACCTTCCTAGACGAGGTGCTGCTTTGCAAACACGTCGAGAGTCTGGGATTTGATGTGTACATTTCTCACTCCCTTACCTTGTCCGCTTGAAATGGCTTTCCAATCCATTGCCAGAAGTGGTCTGTGTATTTTTACTTTTGGACATGTATATTACCCGAAGGAGTAGGTAAAATACAAATCTCGGACGAGGAGCTTCGCAGCGGGCCCTTGGGTACTGAACCCAATTCGTTCTGTATAAGCCGTGTTGGGCAACGGCCGACAGTCGAGTTGTGCTTGGTTAGCATTGTCGTTAGAGACTTGTGGAGCCCCCCTTCTACGTCACCACAATGTCCAGAGTTCGAGTCAGACATTTGAACAATGGGCTTCCCGATATTTATGCAATGATTGTCCTTTGTGCAATGGGGAGCTGTATTCAAAACTTTTTTCCATACCCAGGAGTGCATGTTCAAGTTGACGTATCCAATACTTGAGTCATGACTCCTACTTTGAATGAAATCAATTATGATGGGACATGTGGGCTTCTGTGGGCTTCTCGAGCATGAATAGCACTTACGCCATTCGGTCTCGTGCTGGACTGTTGTAGCTTCGTTGCCACTGAATTAATTCACACACTTCACTGCCTTCTAGCGTGTGTTACCTTTTCCAGGTTCGTTGTATACTCATAAGATCACCGTATGTTAGGGACATTGACATTGATAGCCCCTCCAATTTTTCTGCTTTTTAAGCGGGCCAAGACAGAATGAACACATGCCCTGTATCACTGTGTGCAGGCAGTGATGTTGGGTGTAATGAAATAGAGGTCTCAGAAATATTTCCTGTCTCTCTGCAAGCAATTCTCATTTCATCTACAGCATGCACATCCACGGATACGAGCCTAAAAGTATTAGCCAGGAATACAACAAGAGCAGCTGTATTTCTGTTTCGAGGGTGCACCACGAGGAGGTACTTTTACGATCTTCGTTATCTGCTAACTCTGGGTCAGCACGAGAACAATGCGAGACCCTTTGCACCCCAAGGCTGAGGATAGAAATGCATGGATAGCTTTTTTATGCTGATATCTACAGCAAGGCACCTTTTCGACTGTACGGTCCTGACACGTTAAGGATCTTATTATTCGATTGTTATCCTAAAGCACAACAACAATCGACCATCTTCAAGCTAAACACAAAACATCCGATAGTCCATCTGCCTGTCCCAAGTGATCTCAGATTCGATACTGGTTGTTGACGTTTTGCAAACAAGTATAATTTTCTGGAGATATCTATAGATCATCATTGGAAGCTACAGAGTTACATGCTGTAACATTATATAATATGATGTAACATGATGTAACATGATGTAACATTATATAATATGATGTAACAAGCTGTATATTGTGAGACTCATTTAGAAAGTGAGTACATTCTACTTCATCGTCCGCTTTTAGACTTTCACATTGATGAAATGTGCTCTTGGCTGGCATCTGTCATTGATGAAGGATGCTTTTGGCTGACGCCTGTCATTGATGAGAAGTGGACTTGGCTGACCTCTGTAGTCAGTTATATTATACTTCGTCTTCCGCATTCAGACTTTCACATTGATGATAAGTGCTTTTTTACATGGGTGTTGATCTACTGAGAGAGCTGTATATATATATATATATATATATATATATATATAATATATATGGAAAAGCAGAGTATAATGAAGTAAATCCTCTACACATATTCAAATTTGAATATTCAACCACTGTATACTATAAGATCATCTAACATATGGTTATTGAATTTGATTAGTGACGTGCTAAAATGACCCTCCCTTCCCCCCCCCCCCCTAACGAGACGGCATAACAATCCTGCAAATAATATCTAGCCACATGATGGCTTAAGACTGGTACTAGTATACAACATTAGAAGAGAAATAGGGGCACCGACGAGGACATTGCTGATGATACGATTCATGGATTATTTTTCTTAAGCGTCCATTCTCAAACTCTCGCTGAATCTCACTTCTAGCATGACAATGACTAAACTAGATTCCCAGCAAGATATAGTCAAGAGAACGGAAATGCGTTCTGTCGCCATTTTATTTGAGCCAATAGCCCGATGTATTCGTTTTCGACGGGGTTTCATGGATTCAACCTAATCTACATGCGTAGAATCTACTGAGCACATGAATTTGGTTGCAGGTGGAGGTGGTAGTATATTCTGGTCATGATGTAATTGCATCTCAATAACAATAATAATAATAATAATACAAATAATAACAATAATTATTTGTGTGTTGCCGGGATAGAAATGTGTTCAAATAATAGGACACTTTCTCTGCCAAGCATGTCGTGTGCCGCGACTTATGGGGTTATGGGGTGGAGTTATGTCCCATCCAGTTATAGGGTCAAATTGGCTCAGACGAATATTATTAAATAAAGTGTGGTAGGCAGAAAGAAGTACATATTAGAAGTTAAATTGTTATCCATGACATAATTCACTTCGTTATGCGGACTACATCCTACTAAGACGGATGTGTTGGGTTATTGGTGCAAATAAAAAGACCAAACAACACGTTTCCAGTATCTGGACATCCTGCTGGAAACCTAGTAGGGCCATTGCCCTGCTACAAGGGAGTTCCAGTGGGAGTTTGAGAATGAACGGTAAGGAATGAGACATCCTACTGATATGCAGGAGGTATGTGTTGTGTTCAGAGTTGGAACTTCCTTTCAGTCCTCCCCTGTTCTCTTGTACTCGGACAGTATAACCTCCGATTTTAAACCATCGAATACATTATTACGATTGTTGTTGCTTACATTTTCTTTTCTTTTGTTTGCCTTGAACGTTCTTATATCTGAAGTTGTGACTCTTCTATAAATTTGTTGAACTCGGACAGATGTCGGTAGAGTTTTTCTTCCAATGTTGTTTTTCTGGGCCAGCGTATTTGCCTCTGCATTTCATATTCCCGGCATTCCTGAATAATGTACTCTGCTGTTTGAGGTGCCTGTCCACATGTACACATGGCTTGTTGCCAATCTTTAACTTTGTATACCTGTAGCTGTGGGGTCGGTTGTGTCCTATCTCAGGCGCAGAATGACAATTTGTTCTGGACAAATTGTGTTGGATTTGGATATCTCATTGTTTTGATAATCTGTTTCTTTTGATAGTCAGTTACTGGCACATCTGGTTGATTAATGACATCTCCCTTCTTAGCTAGAAGATTTCTCTTCTCGTTTTCAGATATTCCACAATGCAATGTTATCTACTGCATTGCGACTTCACGCTAACTGGTTTCATTATAAACCGTCTCCATTTTTTAAATTACATATAACTTTGATTACATCGACTAGATAAATTTGAACACTATTTTATTGTTTACATCGATTAGTTAGATTATAACAATATTTGTAGTGTTTATATCGATTAGTTAGATTATAACAATATTTTATTGTTTACATCGATTAGTTAGATTATAACAATATTTGTAGTGTTTACATCGATTAGTTAGATTATAACAATATTTGTAGTGTTTACATCGATTAGTTAGATTATAACAATATTTGTAGTGTTTATGTCGATTAGTTAGATTATAACAATATTTGTAGTGTTTACATCGATTAGTTAGTTTATAACAATATTTGTAGTGTTTACATCGATTAGTTAGAATATAACAATATTTGTAGTGTTTATGTCGATTAGTTAGATTATAACAATATTTGTAGTGTTTACATCGATTAGTTAGTTTATAACAATATTTGTAGTGTTTACATCGATTAGTTAGATTATAACAATATTTGTATTGTTTACATCGATTAGTTAGATTATAACAATATTTGTAGTGTTTACATCGATTAGTTAGTTTATAACAATATTTGTAGTGTTTACATCGATTAGTTAGATTATAACAATATTTGTATTGTTTACATCGATTAGTTAGATTATAACAATATTTGTAGTGTTTACATCGATTAGTTAGAATATAACAATATTTGTAGTGTTTATGTCGATTAGTTAGATTATAACAATATTTGTAGTGTTTACATCGATTAGTTAGTTTATAACAATATTTGTAGTGTTTACATCGATTAGTTAGATTATAACAATATTTGTATTGTTTACATCGATTAGTTAGATTATAACAATATTTGTAGTGTTTACATCGATTAGTTAGAATATAACAATATTTGTAGTGTTTACATCGATTAGTTAGATTATAACAGTATTTGTAGTGTTTATATCGACTGTATGGATTCTAACTATTCTTATTTATATTAGTTTTTTTAACTTGGTAATTTAATATTTTCAGTATATATTAGCAACTATTAAAAACACATTGGAAACATGATGTTTTTTTCACGCTGAGCATGTTTATGTGCGTGAGCTATTCTTTAACACAGAACGCGTGAAAGTGATGAAGTTCCTGCAGCCCCATTGTTTTCTTGATGCGATGTAACTTTCGAATTGTGATATTTCACGTGCACAACAGCAAATAAACGAATTTTAACTTTATTAAAAGTCCAAAGAGCTTGAAATTTGGCACGCGCATTAATAATGTTTAGGGTTGAGTAAAAGACATTATTTGAGTTTTATCGACAGAAAGTCTGGAGTCTGGTACTGTTGTTTTGTTAGTTTTTTTATGTCTCGACTGATGGCACAAGAACGATTGCAAGATGCTGGTATGCTTGTCAGTGGAATTTCGACCAGAAACATTGCCAGACATTTTAAGTGTGACCAATCCACTATCGTAAGGCTGCACCAATGACTCCTGGCGACAGGTGCAATAGATGATCGCGCTAGACCTGGTCAGCCGTGTGTAACAAGATTAGGTGAAGCTCATCAAGTTTTACTGATGCATCTGCTCACCCGCTAAAAGCAGCAATTCAGCAGCTCATACACGAGACTTATTCACGATAACACTGTGCGAAGGATATTTGACTTCTCTAGCTTGCAACAGAAAGTCCTAACATTAGTCTTATCCTTACTAGACGTCACATAAACAACAAACTGGTTTGGTACTATCCTAACTAGACGCCACATAACCAACAAACTGGTTTTGTCCTATCCTTACTAGACGCCACATAACCAACAAACTGGTTTTGTCCTATCCTTACTAGACGCCACATAACCAACATACTGGTTTGGTCCTATCCTTACTAGACGCCACATAACCAACAAACTGGCTTGGTCCTATCCTTACTAGACGTCACATAACCAACAAACTGGCATGGTCCTATCCTTACTAGACGCTACATAACCAACAAACTGGTTTGGTCCTATCCTTACTAGACGCCACATAACCAACAAACTGGCTTGGTCCTATCCTTACTAGACGTCACATAAACAACAAACTGGTTTGGTCCTATCCTTACTAGACGCCACATAACAAACAAACTGGCTTGGTCCTATCCTTACTAGACGCTACATAACCAACAAACTGGTTTGGTCCTATCCTTACTAGACGCAACATAACCAACAAACTGGCTTGGTCCTATCCTTACTAGACGCCACATAACCAACAAACTGGCTTGGTCCTATCCTTACTAGACGCCAAATAACCAACAAACTGGTTTGGACCCACAAAATATTCAACGACCATGGTTTTTTTTTTTTAATACTGCAGATTCATTTCAGCAAATGGTTCATAAACGCGAAAGAGAAATTGGTTCAGCTAATTTTAATTCGACGTATGCAGTAGTTCATCTAAAACATTATGATGCGTTTTTAATGGCTGGTAGTATATAATGCATTTTTTAAACATGCATCATTACGCATTTCCATAGTATTCATCTCTGGTACTATGTTATTACAGGGTAGTCTTACAGGTCAGGGTACTATCTTATCTGTCAGTTTCCATTGCAGAATGTTAATTTATCCTCTATTTGCGTTGCCTTCTGTGTTGTTTGTCATAATCTTTATGAATATATGCGCGTGGAAACACCCATTTCGTGTATTTAGCGTACAAGATATTTTTAGCTAATTTTAGTCTTACACAGACTATTGTTTAAAAAAAAAAAGCAAAGACAATCCTCAACGCTGAACAACACAGCAGTAAAAAAAAATTATAGTAGAGAACGCGACCTAAATCTATTTAAAAAAAAAAAAGATGTACATGTCTTGTCATTGTTTATTGCCAATTTATTTCGTCTGGTATCGTCTTGCCATGGTTTTAAACGAGGTCCGATAAGAGAGTGAGGTCAGCATTTTGTACAATTCTTCTTCACTTAAATAAACATTCTCCCTGATAATAATTTGTACATCCATGACAATTCACCACAGATATACGCGGGAAGAACTTACACAAAATATAGCTACGTTACACTCTACAGTCAATAATGGCACAACGTCTTGTGAACAGAGGAGAGATGCAACAGCTCAACAATGAAGATTAACTAGAATGTCACGGTAGATCTAAAATGATATATAGCGGTCATTCCATACCCGAACTGTTCAAGGACATTTGCAGCCAGAATATGGCTTACAAGACATCTACAAATTCAATAGTCAAGGACATTTGCAGCCAGAATATGGCTTACAAGACATCTACAAACTCAATAGTCAAGGACATTTGCAGCCAGAATATGGCTTACAAGACATCTACAAACTCAATAGTCAAGGACATTTACAGCCAGAATATGGCTTACAAGACATCTACAAACTCAATAGTCAAGGACATTTGCAGCCATAATATGGCTTACAAGACATCTACAAATTCAATAGTCAAGAACACAACTCTAAATGAGTTTCAAAAATTGATATAATAAATGATCATCATCATCATGTGATGGACAAATAACAATAACACATCATTATTATGTGATGGACGAATAACAACAACTCTATTGCAAGTAACTTTCCTCTGATTCTGCACTCTTTCCCTCCCCCACCCTATACTCTTTACCTAACAATATGCAGTACTCCTGATTCTTTCTATGGCACTGTATCATCTTTGCTCCTCCTCCCCCCCCCCCCCACTTCTGGCCTTCTTAGGCTTATGTTTTTCGTTTGATTATTATAGATGTTTTCTGTCCCTCGTTTCCCTACAACACCCCCCCCCATCCCTCTTCTTTGTGTCTTTCGCCCGTTCCTGGCTTCTTATTCTACTTCTCCTCTTTATTGTTCATGCCTTCTTTGTTGTAATTTTTCCAATTCGTTATTATCATCTCTTCGTTCTATTTTTACATCCTTTCTTTGTCAGCTTTTACTGTCAACTTTTTTCACGGTCTGTATTTTATTGACCATTATTTTAATCATTTAGCACTACTTTTTCGGTCAATCTGTTATCCAGTGGTTTTGACCGCCGGATAACACATTTCAGATCAGTAGATTTCAGGTCAACATCACCGGATAACACATTTCAGATCAGTAGATTTCAGTTGGTTTTTCTTTTTCGCCCCGATGAAGACGTTTTTATCAGAAAAGTCTTTTGTTTTTATGATTTTTGTTAGTGAGATGTGTACTTTGATACTGGCAACACCCCATATCTATTTCTATTTTTTCCTTATTGCCCTGCGTTGCCCCAGCCCTCATACGTCAAATGTTTGGTGATTCTACGACACTGGAGATGTATCTCTAAATCTAAAATAGATTGAAGTAAGTGTTTTTACCAAGAATTAGAATACCCCAGCACGCAACATGAAAGTGAACGACCTATCAATAAAACAATTTCAGCAATTTAAATACCTTGGATCCCGATAATATCAGATGGAGAAAAGTACAGCAGAAACATGAAGTAGAATAAGTTAACTAAAGTTAGTTTGAAAAAAAAAAGGCAAAAAAAATGATCACGTAAAACAAGTCTTTAACGATGGAAGTAAGGAAAATGTTCATTAAATGCTGTGTGGAGCCACTTTGGACATAATGGAAGTGAATCGTGAAGAGTAAATAAACAAGCGAGTTTAGAAGTGTGTTGAGAATCTCATGGGCAGTTGGAAAAATAAAAGGAAGATGTACCAAGAGAGATTGACACCAAAAGAAAGATACTTATCAACATCGGAAAGTGACAGTACACATTTATTGGTCACATTATGAGAAGAGGAGTTTGGTAATACAATATAACAACAAGAACAATTGAGTGGAGAAAATAGACAGAGGACAGTAAACAGAGAGGATACTGGATAGTTTGGCATCGTGGGATGGTAGAAAGTCAGCAGTAGTGCTGATAAACATTATTGAAGATAGAGTGTTGGTGAGTATTATATTCGCCTATGCCACTCTGCACGGCGCATAATGATGATGATACTGAAACCTCGTTTTCCTGAAACACTACTATTTAAAGCCACATCACGTGACTTCAATTAAACACCGGAACAAATAAATACCGCTTGAAATGGTGTTTCATAATTTAGAAGTTCAACATTTATTTAGCATATACTAGATACGTTAAAGAAACGTCTACGATTGAGTCAATGTTTGACCGTTCTAAAGAAATGGCAAACTGCTGAATGTAAATATCTCTTAGAAAATAATCATACTCGTTCTTGAGTTAACTTGTCAAAGTGGAACAAAGAATAGGAACACAATGACCTATCATGTATATCGTAAGGTGCGAATAAGGAAGTTGTCGGTTGGTAGCTAGCCCATCAAAAAAAAAGGCAAAAGTGACAACAAACCAACCGAAAATCGGACATCTCCTATCAAAATAAGCAGATATCGCTGCCACGACGTAAACCATAACAACTCATTCCGTTCTATGGACTTCATCCTGGTAACTCGCGGGAATTTGAGAATGACTGCAAAAGAAGCAGAATATTAGTCATGCCAATGTTGATTGCGATGCTCTGAATAAAATCTACAACTATTTCTGAACTCATGACTTGGAAGAAAGTCTCCTATCTTTTTATCTATCTATCTAATCTATCTATCTATCTATCTATCTATCTATCTATCTATCTATCTATCTATCTATCTATCTATCTATCTATCTATCTATCTATCTATCTATCTATCTATCTATCTATCTATCTATCTATCTATCTATCTATCTATCTATCTATCTATCTATCTATCTATCTATCTATATATCTATCTATCTATCTATCTATCTATCTATCTATCTATCTATCTATCTATCTATCTATCTATCTATCTATCTATCTATCTATCTATCTATCTATCTATATATCTATCTATCTATCTATCTATCTATCTATCTATCTATCTATCTATCTATCTATCTATCTATCTATCTATCTATCTATCTATCTATCTATCTATCTATCTATCCATCTATCCATCTATCAATCTATCCATCCATCCATCCATCTATATAACTATCTATCTATCTATCTATCTATCTATCTAAATAATTATCCCACACTCTTCATCTATTACTCTCTATCTCCCACTGCCCCCCCTCCCCAATTCTTAAAAGTTGCTTTTCTCCACTCCCCATTAACGGTCCAATCATTCCAAACATCATCTTCCCCACAAACATACATTTTTAAATTCCACATTCTCTCATCATTTTTTCTATTTTGTTCTCCATGTTTCTGAGCCATACCACAAATTTAAAGTTTGAATTATCTATTTTTAGTATTTTTATTCGATTTAATTTTCTTTGATATCAATTTCTTTCCAAATTTAATCAAGCTTTCTTTATCCATTCATAATCAAATTTAATCATTTTATTTTGATACATTTTGACCTCTTGACTGCTCCTCCTTTTTCTTGTCAATGTTGCTGCCAAAATATTATATTATTCTGCCTCCTGTAGTGATATTTTATCTTGCAGAATCCGGTTTTCATTTCCTTTTTGCTTAATTTGTTTGTTTTCTTCGTAATATTTATACACTAAAAGACCTGTAGTTTTGAAGCAAGGAGGAAACAGCCATTTTTAGATTGAGAACACCGTCGAAGACGAATGTGTCGAGTCATTGGCGCAAATAAAACGGTGATACAACGAACTCCCTTTTTCTGGACTACATCCTGCTGGAAATTATGTAGGGCAGTTGTCTTGCTACAAGAGAGATCCAGTGGGAGTTTGAGAATGAGTCCTGCTGCAAGAGAGATCCAGTCGGAGTTTTAGAATGAGTCCTGCTACAAGAGATATCCAGTGGGAGTTTTAGAATGAGTCCTGCTACAAGAGAGATACAGTGGGAGTTTGAGAATGAACGCTGAAGAAGAAGACTGAAGACAGACAACAACACTCAAGCAACTCATGTCACAGCAGACTCAAATAACACATGTCACAGCAGACTCAAATAATACATGTATCACACACCCCAATAACAAAACTATGAACATCTGAAACAGCTTTGACCGACACGTCCCAGTCTGGCTCGGGGCTGGTGACCACAGTACAGTTCAATGATGAAACTCAGATATCAGTGTCTAACTTCAACTGGAGAATAATAAAGAAGAAGAAACTATGATGTGGCCATTGCAACATTTATTGAATCGATTCTCTTCTGCAAAACTGGGCATCTGGAATCTGAACACTATATTATCGTATCACTGTTTTCTATGCAATAAATGATATTATTTATGACTTTTTTAGGGGAATTACCGTCGATATTTCCAACAGCCATATTTATTATCTGGTTATTTTCCAATTTTCATTTGTGGTGCTAGAAAAATATTCTAGAAAAACATATTTTTTTTTAAAGAAGCTAAAAAGATACTAAAAGCAGTAACAATGGAAGAAAAGCACAAAAATAATAACAAATGGAACAAAAACACTAAAAGAAGTAACAAATGAAAGAAAAACACTAAAAGCAGTAGTAAATGGAAGAAAAACACTGAAAGCAATAACAAAGGGAAGAAGAACACTAAATAAGTAACAAATGGAAGACAAAAGATTTAAAAGCACGAACAAAGGGAAGAAAAACATTAAAAACAAAACCAAATGGGAAAAAAAATAAAAGTACGAACAAACTGTTTAATGCATTGATGATGATGAAATAAGTAGGCTAATTTCATTAGCTGTGAATAGGTTGCTCTTGGCACATGATGATGATGAAATAAGTAGGCTAATTTCATTAGCTGTGAGCCTTGGCACATGATGATGAAATAAGTAGGCTAATTTCATTAGCTGTGAATAGGTTGCTCTTGGCACATGATGATGATGAAATAAGTAGGCTAATTCCATTAGCTGTGAGCCTTGGCACATGATGATGAAATAAGTAGGCTAACTCCATTTGCTGTGAGCCTTGGCACATGATGATGAAATAAGTAGGCTAATTCCATTAGATGTGAGCCTTGGCACATGATGATGAAATAAGTCGGCTAATTCCATTAGCTGTGAGCCTTGGCACATGATGATGAAATAAGTAGGCTAATTCCATTAGCTGTGAGCAGGTTGTTCTTGGCACATGATGATGATGAAATAATTTCTTTAGCTGTGAGCAGTTTGCTCTTGACTGCCCATAGACTTTCTAACAAAAGCACAGATTATTCTCAGTTGTAACTCAGACGACACCCAGATTCATGAACGGTTGTCTCAATTATATGGGTGTGTATGTGTCAGGGGGCTCATGGATACGCATTTAGTCCCCAGCTGTACGTACTCCGGTGTACCAGTATTACAAGATCTCTTCGGCATCTATGGGGATTATTTCATATAAGACAAAATCAATTGAAACAAAGATGTGACAATAATCATCTTTTTCACAGATGATAAGTTATCAGCCAATCCCCAAATGTCCTTAGTCGACTCCTACGACATGCCTAGAACGAATACAGTCAGTCTAATCTATTGCCATTTGAGTTGCATGTCTTCATGATATGCCGTGCCTCTTAAAGTTTCTTTGATTATCTTCACCCATCTAGTTCGCAGTCTTCCTCGTGGCATGTAACCCGATCTTCTGCAGTTGTACACACGAAGGACTGTTTGCATTGGTCCCATTCTCATGAGGTGGACAATCCACCTGGTTTAGATCTCTCCAATGTAGTCTTGACTTTAGATGGTCTTAATTTTTTTCCTGCTATCTTCATTTCTGCGTCGGTCTATTCTGGTAACATTTATTGCTTTCCTTACGCACCTCATTTTACACGATGTGATTTTTTCGATAGTGTTTTTGTCAATGGATTTTTTGATATTGTACCACAGAGTTGATATAAAAATACTATTTATCAATTGTCGTTCGCATGCGGTTAAGTATGTGTGTCTCACCAATGTCCCCCTAGACAATTAATCAATTGTCGTTTTGTGTCCATGTAGATTCTTGGATGTTTGTGTATTGGCGATAACTGGTAAGTCACAGAATTCGATTTCTGATACCTCGTTTCGCACTCTCCCTCCCTCTCTCTCTCACACACATTCTCTCTCTCTCTCTTTATCGAGTGTGCCATCTTTCGTAATGACACTTCCTAAATATTGGCTTAAAATAGTTTCTAAATATTGGTTAATCTTACAACTTAAACAATTTTTTTTTAAAACAAACATTTATCGTTTTCCAACAGAACACATCTATAATCTACACCATTTAGTAGAGTATCTACAATCTACAATATTTAGTAGCATATTTTTTTCCAGAACAGCGCAAACAAAAACAAGTTACCAGAAGCACTTGCGTGGAGATTCTAAGTGACGCACTTGGCGGTTAATTTAGCTATAATCGAAAAGGAAACGGAAGATTCACCTGTAAGAATATGTAATAGATTGCATATAAACAACATTCAAGGAACATATTCACGGGAAGTGGGGTAGAACAATGTAAGTGGGAATGATTCAACATAATGAAGTGTGTGAGTTCAACTCCCATGTCAGTAGTGTTTCTTGTCAATCTGAATTAAAATGCATATTCATAATTTAAAGGTAGTTTTGGAAATCAGAACGTCGCTGAAGCTACTCTTGAAGTGATTCAAAATTGACTTTATTCTTTAGATAATTAGTTAGTATGCCATCTTCAGCATTCGAGTGCATTATTTTAAGTAGTATTGTTTTGTGTGGCTAACTGCTCTATTCTCATGCCTTCTGGTTTCTCGGGCCAATTGAGAAGAGCTTCCAGTATCTAGTTGGACTCTTTCGAGAATAGTCCCTACCTGATTGCCCATCACATGGCAGGTGGCAGGCACTATAACATACGTCAGATATAAACATATTCACATTGCATGGATTGAGGCGTGGCATCCTAATTGCTGTGGTGGGCCTCTTAGCACATTGACTTCATCTTCAGCACCTGTACTACCTGTACTACATCAACTACAACTGTTGATTCAACTACAGCAACTACATCAATTACAGCAGCTACATCAACTACAACAACTACAATTACAGCAGCTACATCAACTATATCAACTACATCAACTACAACAACTATATACATTACAGAAACTACAGAAACTATATCAACTAAAGCAATTACATCAACTAAAGCAATTACATCAACTACAGCAACTACATTAATTACAGCAGCTACATCAACTACATCAACTACAGCAACTACAACAACTATATACATTACAGAAACTACAGAAACTATATCAACTAAAGCAATTACATCAACTACAGAAACTATATCAACTAAAGCAATTACATCAACTAAAGCAATTACATCAACTACAGCAACTAGAGAAACTATATACATTACAGATACTATATCAACTAAAGCAATTACATCAATTACAGCAACTACAACAATTATATACATTACAGAAACTACAGAACTATATCAACTAAAGCAATTACATCAACTACAGCAACTACAGCAACTGCAACAACTACAGCAACTAAACCAACTACAGCAATTACATCGACTACATCAATTACAACAACTATATTAATTACAGCAATTACATCAGCAACATCAACTACATCAACTACATCAACTACATCAACTACATCAACTACATCAACAACATCAACTACATCAACTACATCAACTACATCAACTACATCAACTATATTAATTACATAAACTATATCAACTATATCAACTATAGCAATTACATAAACTACATCAACAACATCAGCTATATGAACTAAATCAGATACATCAATTACATCAACTTCAGAAACAACACGAACCACATCATGTAACACTACAGTATTAAACTCGGTAATACTCACATCCTCTCAAAGCATGCTGCGCAAGATAGAAAAGTACATTCTGAGAAAGGAATAGTGGGACTATGAATAACTCAATTGTCCAGATCATTACATGGATATACTGCCCTGGTCATGCTGGGGTTAGAGGAAACAAAGAGAGCTGATTTATTGACAGACAATGCGGCGATAAACGGCACAATGCTGAGAAGAAATAAAGCAGACTTGATCACGACAGTAATAAATTCATTTCAAAATGAAGATGATTTTAATGAGGCTGGGAACGTACAGATACAGAGAATGTAAGAAATGTTAGTATCTAGACGGGAGGAAAGGGAAAGTACTTTTTGTAAGGACCCAAAGATATCACAATCAACACCTGACCAGGACCTGACCAGGAGTTTACATACACTGGGAGGGCTGTTGAAACGGAGGACAGAGCACTTATGGAAGTGTCCCGCGTACTGTGAAGTTAGTGTCTATTCAAAAATCAACTAATCTTGCAAGCGAAACTTGAAACAGGGTAATGAAGGTTTTCTAATCACTTAAAATGCACATAAGAACACAAACACACATCGACGTTTCGACAACATGCCTTTATGAAAATATATTTACAACAAAACAATGAGTAAGACAACGATGAGTAAGACCAGCACTATTGGCCTTTACATGTCAAAGCTATATATATATATATATATATAAAACACGGAATACTTACAACTGCAAGGTCAGAGGTAAAATACCACAAACAGGTAATGGACAAAACGCACCCACAAATAGGTGAATCAGGACAACCAGAGAAATAACGAAACAACAGAATATCATCCATACGACTGACAGGCATCAATAGTGAACTCCTCACAACATCATTCAAGACTAATGTAGAATCTCTAGACAGAGTGCAGAAAAATGCCCTACGTCTTATTAGTGTAGCAATGATATCTACACCAACAGCTGCATGCGAAATACATACATATGTAGAACGCCTTGAGATACGGAGAGATATGGCTGCATCAATGAAAGCTTATGAAAGAAGCAAAAGAATGAACAAAGACCACCCAAATAAACAACTTGTAAAAAAACTGGCAACCACACCCCAGAATAAAACAAAAGTCAGTCCTGAGCCATGTCAATGAAATAAAAGACAGCTATCACCTCGCAGACAAGAGACAAGAACTGAAAAGAGTAGAAAAATGTTTACCACTACATGCAGGATTTAAATTGCCTGAAATCAAAACACAAAAGATAATGCAACAAAAAGTTCCGACCCAGTAAGTCTTATGAAAGCAACAGAAAACAATAGACACCTACCCAGAACAATGGATTCTTGTCTATATTGATGGGTCTGCTTTCAAAGTAGGTTTGGTGTCTATATATAATATCCAGACAAAACATCTGATGAGTTGTTTGATGCCTGTAGAGAGATATGCTCTTACTATGAAGCTGAAATAGCAACACTAGAAGTTGCCTTGTACAACCTGAACCATATTTGATGCCTATCCATCAAAAGTCCAAAACATTATTATTTTCACAGACTCGGTCTGCTCTTCAAGCACTAGAATGTGATGGAAATTGTAAGCCTGAGCTGGTGGAAATATATCACCATGCTAACCAGCTGCTCAAATCTTATGATGTCAACATTGTTATGCAGTGGATTCCTGGCCACTCAAACACACTTGACAATGACAAGGCAGACAGACTAGCAAAGATGGGAGCTCAGCAAGAACATCTTTATACACAAACAACCATACGCACAGTTAAAATAATGTTGAAATATGTGAACAAATAAAATTGGATGAACAGATGGGCCATAGGAAACACTGGGAGGAAAATCAATAAATATATGACCAGCACAAATCCTAAAGACAACAGCAACCTCCTGGGAAGGAAAAACCAGAATATCATGTTCTGACTGCACACACAACAAGTACAGCTTAACAATCACCTGAACAGAATACAACCACAACACACTCCAGGGTGCCGGTTGTGCACTCATCCCTATGAAACTGTTGACCACCACCAATTTGGAATGCCCAGCGCTGGATGACATCTGGAAAATGCTTCTACCTCCAAGGCCAGATACATGGAACACGTTATATGGAACAAAACAACAGCTCACAAACTCATGCATATATCACACAATGGCATTAGGTCAAAGGGCATGAGCCCATGGACCGCTGGATCAGCAACCAACCAACCAACGGTCATTGATCCCAAAGGTTAAGTCGTGTTTATCTGACTTTTTCCGTTCATTTCACTATCTAGCGGCCTAAAATATACGCACATTTGATCAACTGCCACTGACATCAGCCAAGATAAAGTGTCGATGTTTGAGAGAATCCTCGCTGAACTATTATGGAGAAGGACTTGGTGAAGAGTACCTGTTATCGTTGCAGGAAACTGTGTCCACAATTTCCGGTGTCTACTTTCTCTGCACTGACAAATATCGATTACAAATGTCAGTCTGTGTTGGGATTGATGTCCAGAAATCTATTTGCGAATATTTCTATCTGGCCGATTGATTTCAACTGATAACGTTCGTATCTACTGGATCAGCGATTTTAAACCTGGTCTATGAAAACGTGCATGGGAGCTACGGAGAAAAATAATGGGGTGCAAAGGACTTAATTAATTAAACAATAAACCGTGGCCGTCTGTAGTTATATCGATTTACTATGGTTAACGATTAGGTTGGTGTTTGATGTATTATACGGGAACCATATTTCTCATACAGCAAACCTACTAGTGATATGGCTACGTATGTTCATTGTTCGGTTTTTCTTCTTTCTTCAGTCAGATATCAGGTTACAGCGTCAATAGCTTCACTCAACTGTGTAATTCGCTTCAGGTCATCCATGGAACCCCTCAGGTTTGGTAGTAGTGCCGTCTCAGTAGGGTATATTTCTCCCTCTTCTTGTTAGAGGGGACATGCTTGAAGAAAGTGTTCTGCTGTCTCTAATCTTAGTCCACAGTTGCGCAGATCTGTATCGCCAATTTTCAGCTTTCTGAACATGTGACTTCACAGTATGTTGTGGCCAATTCGTAGTCTGAAGACAATGGTTTGTTCCTTGCGTTAAATTTTATGGAAGGGGTCATCTGGTTCTGCAGTTGAGTGCATCTGCTTCCACTTTTTCTTATATTCTGCTTTTTTCATAGTCTTACATTCATAGTACGTGTTATCACATTATTTTTCTAGTGACCCCCCTTTCTTTGTCAGAAGCTAAGTTTTTCATTTCCAAATATACCAATGACCAGGGATCCACTGCAGTACTGTTTCTTTGGTAGTACTACTGATGTGCAGAAGCAGACCATAAGTTCATTCATGCTCATGTTCTTTGGATCTTTCATTGCCTGCAACACTGACTTTGGATCTGTTATAAGGACTACATGTCTGTTGTGATTCGGCAAGAAATTTATTAGCATTTTGGCTGCCTCTGTTATGGTTTCCATTTCTGCTTTGAAATTTGTGGAATGTTTGCCTGTTGGTATGAATTTTTCTATTACCTTTCCATCTGGTGTTACTATATATAAAACGCAACAGCGTGAAAGAGCAAAATGAATGATATGTATTAAAACAGGTTCACCATTTCAAATATTTAGATACAACGATTACAGCAGATGAAGAAATGCATTAGAAATCAGAAGCAGAATAGGGCAGGCGAAAACAACATTCAGAAAAATGAAAAATATATTGTGTAATATTACCAGGTCATTCGATGTGAGAAAGAGAGTTCTGCAGTGCTATATAACTCCTATACTAACATATGGATACGAGTATTGGACAATCAGCAAACAAGAAATTGGGAATTTATAAGAATGTAGAAATGTGGTTCTACAGAAGAATGTCATGGACTGCCAGAAGAACTAATGTGGAGTTTTTGAAAGAGTCAAATGCTAGACGGAACTTAGTCAATTATATAAGAAAAAGATATTCTTAATTTTTTGGCCACGTTATAAGACAAGGAGGTTTGGAGAATATAATCACAACAGGCAAGATTGAGGGCAACAGAGATAGAGAGAGAAAATATTAGACAGTTTAACAACCTGGCACGACAGGGAAACAACAACGATTCTGATATATAATACTGGAGACATAGAGCTGTGGAGAACCATGATCACCTAAGTCAACCGGCATGTCACCTGATGATGATGATTTTACTCTATATATACTCTACTTCTCCATCTAATACTGTTGTTGTTGTTTTTGTTTGGCTGATCCATCTGTACATACATGTGCCCATATACCCTTTGTATATCATTTCTGTATGTGATTCTTAGTTGTCTCTTTAAGTACTTGTATTGAAGTTTCCGTTTCTTAGATAATGTTGGTATATTGTCCATAATTCTTGGAAAGTTTTTACTGTCCCAGGTTGGGTTTGTGTTTAGTGGTTTTAAATTTCGTAGATCTGTATCTGTGAGTGATTTGTGAATCTGTTTTGTTGAGTGTATAAAGCTACTTCTTCGTAAGGTCTGCTTAGTCTTTGGTTCATTTGAGGACTCTCCAAACAGTTGAACTTTGCATACTTTCTGAGGTTTTTCATTCACTCTTTCTTCCACTGAGGGTAAAACTATACATCTTTCCAATTTCTATAAATTGGGTAGTTTTCATGGATCACTGAAAGTGGTAAAACATTGAAGGTATTAGTTACCGCGCCGAATATGGATGTGTTGGGCCAATGACGCAAATAAAACGGCAATACAACGCAATCCGTTCTCTTTTACCTAACATGTTACACCCTGTCTTCAGTGATAATTATAGAGGGTTAGTCAAGTGTGCTTTGAATCTTTTTTTACGGGGGAGGAACCATTAATGCAGGTTGGGGAGTCTAGCAATTTTTTTGTCTTCCTTCCTGGTACTAAATTCAATGTCCAGATTTTCTGAATGGGAGCAGTTGAACCTTCCCTCACCCCTCTCCCTCCCAATTAATATTTGGTTCTGCTGACAACTGTACCTCTCATTGATAAATTTTTCCATGCTGTTATGTCTGGACATAGCAAAAATCTCAGATTTATTCCTTAAATAAACCACCTCCATCTACATACACACATAAACCTCCAAGATCATACACACATAAACCTCCATCTACATACACACATAAACCTCCATCTACATACACACATAAACCTCCATCTACATACACACATAAACCTCCATCTACATACACACATAAACAACCCTTATCTACATACACACATATTTCTTCTAGATACACCTATACACACCCTCCACATGAACACATAAACCTCATCTAGATACACACATACACACCCTCCACATGCAAACATAAACCCCATATACATATATACATAAACCTCATCTACCTACACACATAATCCGCTTCTAGGTACACACATAAATCCCCTCCATATGGACACTTAAACCCCATCTACAAACACATATAAACCATGTATAAATATACACATAAAGCTTCTCTACATGCACACATAAGCCCCTACACATACACACATAAACATATATATATATATATATACAGTCATATGTCCTATTCATACACACATAAGAGCCCTTTCACACGCACACATCTACCCTTCTACATACACACATAACTCCTCTAATACACGCATAAGCCTCTACATATACACACATAAACCCCTCTACATACACACATAACCCCTCTAAACACATATAAACCCCATCTACACACACACTTTTAAACCCCTCTACATGCATACTTACACCCCTTTACGCACACATAAGCCATATCTACATACACACATAAACCATATCTACATACACACATAAGCCATATCTACATACACACATAGATTCCCTTCTCATCACCATCACGTGCCAAGACGGTTGACTTAGGCGATCATGGCTCTACGCAGCTCTCTATCTCTAGCATTATGTATCAAGATCGTTGTTGTTTCCCTGCCGTGCCAGGTTGTCAAACTAATACTGTCTCATGTTGTCGCCCTTTGTCTCTATTGCCTTCAATCTTGACGGTTTTGATTATGTTCTCCAAACCTCCTTGTTACATGATATGGCCAAAAATGAAGATTATTTTTTTTCTTATATTATTGATTAGCTCCGTCTTGTGTTTGATTCAACACCTCCACATTAGTTTTCCTGGCAGTTCATGATTTTCTCAACATTCTTCTTTAGAACCACATCTCTATTGCCTCTAATTTCCCACTTTCCTGTACATAAATAAACCCACTCCACGTACATACATTTATCCTATACATAAACACATAAACCCTATACATACAAACTTAAACCCCCTTTACATACATACATAAACCCTCACTACATACACACATGAACTCCCTTTACATACACATATGAATTCCCTCTACATACACATATGACTCCCTCTACATACACACATGAACTCCCTATACATACACACATGAACTCCCTCTACATACACACATGAACTCCCTCTACATACACACATGAACTCCATCTACATATACACATGAACTCCCTATACATACACACATTAACTCCATCTACATTCACACATAAACTCCCTCTAATTACACACATGAACTCCCTCTACACATACAACCCTCTGAGTAGAAGGGATCTTCTTGAAAAATTGTGTAACGCTGGAAGTTGGAGTTTTTTGTGGATGTGAATGGAAACTTAAGAAAAAAACTATCCATTTTACACGGGGAAAAAAGAGATTTATTTCTCATAATTCCTAGGGATCAACAAACAAACAAACGAAAGGAAACTGAACTTAATGAGTTGAAGGTAAAAATCAGATTCCATATGCTATTAAAGGTCCTGTCCATGCAGTCTTTGACTGAATGAATGAGATTAAGCGCGGACATCTAGGCATAACCAATGAGTAACAACTAGATTTGTCTCGTCACAGTAATGGTTAGTCTAAATAAACATTGCCATGATTTCTCCTACAGTAAATATATGTTCTGTCTGCTCTGGTGAAAAATATGATTCAAATACGTGAGACCCAATTTGGCAAGCTGTCTTAGGACCGCTGCAAAACTTATATAAAGTTAATATATATAATATGTATTCACTGCAGTAAAACTGAAATCCAAGAGACAAAGATTGGAACAGGCTAATGTTTAAAACTCCACTGCCAAGTTCCAAGCTTTATTTGTTAGAAAGCTAATACAGCTGTTAATGAGATTATAAGCAGCAAGAGAGATTGATATGAAGAAGTCAGATGGAGGTTGGCCATTGCATCAAATAAACTTATAAAAGTGATGAATAAAGACTGGACTGCAACAAAATCAAACTAACTTTACTTACAGACTGCATATTCGTAGTTGCTATGAATTGGTGTGAATCTTGGGCAATCACCAATACGGTGAGAAGCAAAATAACATAGAAATGCACATACAAGCACTTGATTGAAACGTGTTCTATTTTCTGTTTTTGTTTCTGCTTATTTTGATAAAGGCTTTCTGATCGAAAAGTTCATTCTGTAAAACTGAATATTAATATCTTAGTTTTATAATAATAATTATTATACGTATTCTGGTGAAGAAACTATGTCATGTGTACTGTGTGGACAAAAGTGGTTGCGTGGTCAAAAGTATTGACCGGTCTATCAATACGCAGACAGTAACAACATAAACACTGCCCAGGTATGTAAAATTCCATAGAACCACAAACATTTAATGCTGTATTTGTGTCCAGTCATCCACCGGTCCATATCTAGCTTGAGAGTATACACGTTGTAAGTCTTGACTAAAATCGCATTTGGTTTGAGTGATGCTGTGTGGTTGAAACGGAAAACGTGATGACTCAAGTTGCGAGGCGAGTGAGTACTATATGAGCGGATCTGGTTCAAATATGAATTTCACATCTGAAATTAAATCAAGGTGGCTTCTAAATACAATCATAAGAAGGAAATTAAAATATTTTGGACAGGTATAAAAATGCATAACAGCAACGAAAGGCTGATTATGCAGGGCAGTGTGCCAGATAAGGGAAGGAGAGGAAAACCAAGAATATGATAGAGGTACGATATCAAAAGATTGCATGAACATGTCTCTGGCCAATGCGGCATGTTTGCTCGTGACAGAGAGGTGTTCAGAGTATCCACGATGAAGTTAACGTTCTGGAAAGAATGCGTCGCTTGATATATGTTTCAAATCCCGTTGGCAGTAATATAATGATTGTTTAATAATAAATATTCGATGCTTCTATAGTATATTGTTCATTCTTCGGTCATCAGACTTCTTCGTTACACATGAAACTCTGCTAACAGTTGAAGTCTTCAATGTAGAAAATAAAGTTATAGTAGAAACACCAATACACTTTTGAAAAAATAAGCTTCAAAACTGTCCAAGTTTTGAACACATAGACACATCCATACTTGTACAGGATGTTCGTTGTTGTTGTAATAGTCATTGTCTCGATTGGTCCGTTCTCAGTGACTTGGGTACACAGTTTGAATGTCTTGACAAAATCGCATCTTTTTGGGGGGAGATACAGTTAGTCAAATACGGATAAACTCGTTTACACTAGTAGCCAGGCTATTCGGTGCAATTAGAACGGGCTGATTCAATTCCCGTTGGTCTCAAGAATCCAGCTGTACCTTCATTACAAACACGAGCAGTCTTACGTTGGAGATAAATGATATAACAGAGGCACTGTCATTGTTAATCATTATCAAGTGTCGTCTCCGCAACGAAGGATAACTGCAACGGACCTCCGACATTCTCTGTCTCTTGGCTTTGTGGTGAACTCTGCTAGACTGTAATCGGTTCATCTCGTGGTGTTTCTCTGCTACTTGTATCTCTGTCTATATCTTGCTCGCCTCCCCTTGACTCTACCCTCAAGTAAGATCTTCAGCAAGGTCTTTTAATATGTCAAAAATATTTATTTTGTTTTATTTTCATGCCCTTTAAATAGTTATTTATTTCATACACAGTATTGTCAGAACCTCTTTGGTTTTTTTTTTCTCTTTCCACGAAGTTCGCCTTATTCTTCCATATATCCACACCTCAAAAGCATCAATTATGTCTTCTAGTTGGTTGTTCATTGTCCATGTTTCTGAGCCATAAATCAATAATAGAATAGATGTAACATTTTATAATTCTCATTGCTAGTTTGTTTGTAATGTGTTTAGATATCAATTTTCCCCCTCATGTCGTCATGGCTGATAACACATGAATTTTGGCATGCATACATACTTAGTAACTCAATATCTATGCTCCATAAACTTGAAGCGGGAATCGTCCGCCGTCAATGTGTGCAATTATTCACACAATCTATGGCCAGAAAGATTATCTCTATATTTATGCCAGGGCATGCGGATGTTAGGGGCAATGGGCATGCCGATACAATGGCGAGTTTGGGCCACCGTGCTAATCTGTGCATCAATTAATCGATGTTAATGCGTTAAAGGACGTTGTTCGCTCATATTTTCAAAAGTGCAGGTCACTCTCAAGACGGCGTGAGATTAGTAAGTAAAGTAAAGTAACCCTTAGCATTTATTAATGCCGTAGGGGTGTGAGATGTTAGCGATCTCGCATTTCAGAGGCTCTGCTAATGAGGGCGGTATCCATCTCCTCTCCCTTGCAGTCTTTACTTCCCGGATTAATCCGGTACCCATTTAAGTCTGGGTCGATCCGGGAGCGATCTGAAAAATATTTCCGCCTCAACTGAGGAATGAACCCAGGATCACTCATATATATGCGAAGCCAGTGCGCTAACCACTGCGCTACGCGGCTCCCTGCTGTATAAAGATTAGTATAAATATCGGAATAGTTTATACAGAGAAACATAATAGATATACGAAGATACTGATAAATCGGCATGGAACTGGAACTGTCAGCCGCTATACAATGTCTTATTGAGACGGAAATTGGAGCACCTATGAACTCGTTCCCTGTGTGCCCATGATAACCTGCAGTCATGACTCATATTCTAATTATCGAAAGAAGCAAATACAATTTACTTTTCATCTGTTTTTTAGAATTGTTGTTTTTGAGACCAGTCAAAAAATCATGTCAAAATAAGCAACTTTCAAGTTCTCAACTTAGAAACCAGAATGAATTCTTGAACCTGCTGAACTAGGGTACAATTCCGTGTACCTGATCCACATCGGATGACATCAATCTTGGCTGTTTGAAACTCTTTAATGTTTGCTCCATATACAGCGGAATCTCTCGCACTTTCTTTTATAACAAATTTACCCATGTGACAACACTCCAAGTGTATTTATAGCTTATTGTTTATACTGTATATAGCGAATGTCTGTTATTACATACATATTTCACCGGTACGCACCAATTTTGTGTAATTGGAATTAACTTGCAAGTAGAAGTTTTATGATTGAATTAAAAACAAACCCAATTGAAGAATAAAAGTAAACATGCCATACCGTGTCGTTATCTTCCAATTTTCTTTTTTAACGGTTTGATATTTCTCTGAAGTGTCCTATGGCCGAGATGTTTAGGTGTGGTCTTACATCCGTGAGGTCCTGAGTTCGATTTTCAGTAAGGATTGTTGTTGTTTTTTTCTGTCCGAGCGTTCAGTTAAAATAACCTGTGTGCATATTGTGGCTAGAACTAGTGCATGCGACTTTTATCAGTCGCATTTACCACTATCTTCCTAGAACTGTATAGCGGAAGAAGTACAGTATTTGTGGATATTTATATAAGCGTAAGATTTTAGAATCGTTGTTGCCTTTATTTTGTCATGGCTAATTTTACACTATCTAATACAATAATTGCTCGTGATTCCATCTGTGTCCGATGTCCCTATCTCTACGATCTCCAAACACCCCTACCTCGCAACAACAAAAATTGGTTGCATATTCCATTAAAGACGTAGCCATCAACCGGTTTTTTGGGTTAGTTTGCTGTAGTGATTGATTTTCTGGGCAATACAAATATGTTGAGTGGTTTACCATAATGCCTCGTATTGTCTAAAAATAAGGACCAAACATCCCCTCCTCGGAATATTGCCCCAAAATAGAAAGACGATCTCTTGTATATTTGATTTAGGAACTTATCATAATTTCACAAATATGGCTCATATTACCGTCATCATCATAAATCCAATTGTTGCCTTTCAGTAACAAATCAATGCGGACACTGTTAGATCATTTTCGGTTCTAGGAATGTGATTGCCATTTGGAAGCCAGATATGTGCCAGCCGGTCCAGAACGAGGTCAGCGATATAGTTGCTATGGAAACAAAACAGGATGTAGGGACGATAGTTTGGATTATAGGAAATGGATGTGTTTGAACTGAGTTTCATAGGATGGGTTAATTAATTGGAAAGGTAATCTTTCTAGTTGTTGCTTGTTCGATGGTGTGTGCATGCAAGCGTGTGTGATGTGTGAAAGGGGGTGGGGGGTTAATAGAAGTAGGTGTCTATCGACAATAATTGTGATATGTATAACTGACAATTACATAGGTCGCGTATGTGAATGGTAGGATGCGTGTGAATGTGTTAGTTGTAGAATGCATGCGTGTGAGTGGTATAATGCGAGTGAGAATGGTAGAAAGGGTTGTGGGTGGTATAATGTATGTGTGAATGGTAGAAAGAAGTGTGGGTGGTATAATGTATGTGTGAATGGTAGAAAGAATTGTGGGTGGTATAATGTATGTGTGAATGGTAGACAGAATGCGTGGGTGGTATAATGTATGTGTGAATGGTAGAAAGAAGTGTGGGTGATATAATGCGTGGGTGATATAATGCGTGTGAGGACAAAGGTAAAGGAAATGTCAGCTATGAACTAGCGTAATAGCATGCAGGTTCCCACAAGTGCTCAGATGCCTAGTCATTGGTTGACCAGAAACCGCATAACTAGCGTCGCCTACTACACTTGATCAGTAGTATGACCACATTCCTCGACTATTCCAGCGCATGAGCCCTGGTACCATACTTCCTTGTAGCGGAATGAACCTCTGGAATATTTTGTACTTCAAGCAACGAATAACGAGTGAATTGAAACTCGGGTCTTCTCTGCATCGAGCGAATGACTTAACATTACACTAATTCTTCTTCTGTGAGTGCGGACATTTTTGCTGCAGAATGTGTGTATGCGTGGCAGAATGTGTGTATGCGTGGCAGAATGTGTGAGATATACTTTTTGAACAGAATATATGTGTGTCTGTGTAGCAGAATGTGTGCTATAGATTTTGTGCAGCAGAATATATGTGTAATTGCAAAATCTGCATTCTATTTCTAAATGCATCGATCAATCGAGTTATTTCTGTGACAGGTCGTTTCGAAAGGTTATTTCATTTGTCATGTCGGAGGTCTGCGACAAGTAGCATGTTCTTTCATGAATCTATCTATCTTCACATTGAGTACACCTCACGTAATGATTTACTGATAACGTAAAATAGAAACGAGAGGCTTTTGTGAATGCAGAGTTGCAGTTAAGAAAGAAGTCAAATTTATTTCCCACTCCCTCACCCGCCATATGTCTCTCTATTTTACCTTCTCTTTATTTAAGTCGTTTTTAATTTCTTTCTCATTTTATACACATGGGGTTGTCCTACCATTAAAAGTTACAACTACAGTGTTTTAAGACGCTATATTTTTGTCCGTGGTCACATATGGTTGTGAGACGTGGTCAATGACATATGAAAGGAAAAGAAAATATCGGCATTAGAAATTACGTTATGGGATTATCTTAATACTATCATGGACAAAGAGATGAACCAACGCAGATGTCCGGACAGATCTTAACATAGAAGAAGAATTCATTCATTCATTTTTCTTTTCCGCTGAAGTTAGCGCATAGGTCAGAGGTCAGATCTCTCCAATTCTGTCTGTTCAAAGCTATTCTGTGCAGTTCTTGAATATTATGAATATTGATTGTTTTACCCCTTGCTCTTTTGCCTGTAGGTATCCATTCAAGAGATTGGTGATGTATGCTGTTTGTGTCTATAGAAGACGAATGGATTCTCAAAACTATCAAACAACGAAAGCTAACACATTTTGGACATATAAAAAGACACAATGGCTTAAAAATAAAAAGGTTAATACTTGAGAGAAACGTTCCAGGAAATAGAACTTGAGGCAGACTAAGAATGCGATGGACACATGATATGGAAGACCTTCTGAGTATGATACTGCATATTCTATGCAGCTTGCATAAATAACCGAGAGACTTCTTATATAGTGGCAGCGAGGACAACGTTCTGTAAAGGAAATATAACATAGATGTTACATACATATAACATAGATGTTACATACATATAACATAGATGTTACATAAATATAACATAGATGTTACATAAATATAACATAGATGTTACATACATATAACATAGATAGATATGGATTGTTTATAATTTACGTCAACAATTGGGAAAAAAGGATGTCTGAAAAAAAGTAGGACTATCTATCTATATATCTATACGCTGTGTCCCTTGTTTGCATTGCAGCGTCAGGGGTGGAAGAGTTCTCTGGAGATGGCCTTCTTGTGCGCTGTTTGTATGTTTGTTCCTGTGGCTTCTTTGATTTCTGTGATCCATCTTTTACATGGTCTGCCTCCGGCTTTATAACCGTTATGTCTATGTGTCATGGCCATTTGTGGCATGCTATATGTCGGTAGTCTGGAAGCGTGTGAAAACCACTTAATCTGCTGTCTTTTGATGTGTTCCAATACTGGTATTGTTTTGGTTATCTGTCTGATGTTATCGTTTCTAATTCTATCTCTTAATGACACTCCGAGTATTCTTCGTAGACATGTCATTTCTGTTGTCACTATTTTTCTTTTGTCTTGTGCTGTCATTGTCCAAGTTTGGCACTGGTAGCATAGTGATGGAATAGTCTTGTATAATGCAACTTTAGTGTCACTGTGTACATTTTTGTTCTTGAAAATGCGTGTCATCTGTCCTATGATCTGGTATGTTTTGTTGCATCTATTTTGTATCTCTTTACTTGTTTTCCCTTCACTCGATATAATGCTTCCTAAGTAAGTGAACTCATTTACTTGTTTAAGGTGTTTATCATCGATGGAGATAGTGATATTTCTTTCTTTCTTTGCTATTGCCATTATTTCAGTTTTTTCAATATTAATCTTCATGTTGAATTTTTGATATGTTATGTGGAGTTTATTCATATGGTCTTGCAATTGTTCTTCTGATGTCGCTATTAGTACTTGGTCATCTGCAAAGAGTAGTTCGTTCAATTTGTCTTTTATGTTATCTTCTTCGTTGGTACTTGTTAGTTTACAGATGTGGTCGATATATGTTATAAAAAGTAGAGGGGATAGGACACACCCCTGGCGAACTCCTGATTGAATTTGGAACTTATTGGACACACCTGCATTTGTTCTTACTGCACATTGGCTATTAGCATAAATGCCCTTGCATATGTTGATTAAATGTTCTGGTACTCCGTATATTGATAGAGCTCAAAAAAAAGTAGGACAGTTGTTGAAAAGGGGAAGGATGTCTGAAAAGGTAGGACAGTTGTTGAACAGGGAGAGGGCTGTCTAAAATGTAGGACAGTTGTTGACAAGGGCGGGATGTCTGAAAAAGTAGGACAATTGTTGATAAGAGGGAGGGATGTCTGAAAACGTAGGACAGTTATTGACAAGGGGAGGGGTGTCTAAAATGTAGGACAATTGTTGACGTAAGGAATGGGTGAGTGAAAAATTAGGACAGTTATTGAAAAGAGGGAGGTGTGTGTGAAATTTAGTATAGTTGCTGACAAGGGTGAGGGGTGTCTTAAAAAGTAGGACACTTGGTGACAAGGGAGAGGAGTGTGTGAAAAATTAGGACAGTTATTGACAAGGAGGTGAGGTGTCTGAAAAAGTACGACAGTTGTTGTAAAATGGGAGGGGTATCTGAAAAATTAGAACAGTTGTTGACAAAGATGGATTGGATTTTGATAACAGTTGACGTCAACAAAAGAAATTTGATATACCAATTAAATTGTTTTAATGTGAAAATTGTTTATGAAATCTGATAAATGTGTGTAGTTTTCTTATAATTATGTAGTTTTCTTTGTTTTTGTTTGTTATGTAGTTATTATGTAGTTTTTTTGTAGTTATTATGTATTTAGAAATTATTTAGTTTTTGTATTATTATGCAGTCAAAGGCGTAACGGTGTTTAATCAATAATATAAGAAAAAGACAATCTTCAATTTTTTGGCCACGTTATGAGACAATGAGGTCTAAAGAACAGTCACAACAGGCAAGACTGAAGGCAGCAGAGACAGAGGGCGACAACGTGAGAAAATATTAGACAGTTTAAGAACCTGGCATGGCAGAGAAACAACAGCGATCTTGATACATAATACTGGAGATAGAGAGATGTGGAGAGCCATGATCGCCTACGTCAGCCGGCATAGCACCTAATGAATGTAGTTATTATGTAGTTATAAATTATGTTGTTTTTCCTTAGAAAACCTGACAACTGACAAAATTACCACCCCCCCCCCCACTCCCGTTTCATTTTTGACATAAATAAGCAAAAGTATGGGTCTCCCTACATATTTTTTTTGGTCAGTCTGTTAGTGAAGGAGGGATCTTCTTCTTCTTCTTCTGCGTTCATTCTCAAACTCCTGCTGGATCTCTCCTGTAGCAATACTACTAGATCTCCAGCAGGATGCAGTCCAGAGAATGGAAATGCGTTGTGTCGCCGTTTTATTTGCGCCAATGGCCCGACACATCCGTCTTCGGCGGAATGGAGGGATCAAAAATGGACCCCAAAAACTGCTGACAAAAGTTATAAACAGGGCCTAATAGTAAAAAGAACATATAAAAAAGCAAGATCCACATGTAGACTACACCTCAGTACTCACTGAAACAACCAGACATAAAGAAAAAAAATCATTGTAGACGTAAAGAACAGATATGAACACCTAATGATAAAATTCATGGAACAATACTGAAAAGAGAATCAGAAATCAGAAGTGTCGCCTCTGCTGTGCTATATCCAAGGACGACTTGTATAAAACGCAATGATAATTGCATCGAAAAATTATACAGTTGTGCTTTACTTTTTTTTTTAATTACTCCCTATTATACAGTGGGGATTTTTTTTAAACAAACCGATTCAACTCAGATAACTTGGTCAATTTGTTTGTGCGTCTTCAACAAACCCATTCAACTCAGATAATTTGATCATTTTTTTTGTCTTCAACAAACCTGTATGAATTGGTTTCTCTTCAGTTAGTTATTTCCTAAAGTAAAAATTCAAAATTGACAACAATTTTAAAAATTGTATTATTAAAAAAATTAAATGAGTATAATTTAATTTCTTATGCACTAAACTGTGGATCAAATCAACTCCTTCCCTGACACCCCACACACTGTAAAGAAAGAGGTACCACAATAGAAAAACATTAATAAAAATGATTCTGAATGTCTTTAACATCTATAAATGTAATGTATCTAAGTTCCTTCAGCGCTGAATAGTTTGCACAAGGCAGAAATCAGAGCTCTCCAGTTGGAGCGATATGATACTACTGTGTGTAATTCTTGCATGTTCCTGAGACTCATACTCATATATATATATATACACACAATGATAGTTATTCTGAGACCCATACTCATATATATACACACACACATTGATAGTTATTCTGAGACCCATACTCATATATATACACACACACATTGATAGTTATTCTGAGACCCATACTCATATATATACACACACATTGATAGTTATTCTGAGACCCATACTCATATATATACACACACATTGATAGTTATTCTGAGACCCATACTCATATACATACACACACATTGATAGTTATTCTGAGAGCCATACTCATATTATATACACATTGATAGTTATTCTACAACAATTTCCTCTATGTTTTCCTCTTATTCTTTAACCATCTGGTATACATTTTAATGCTTGTAGTGACAGTCTGTTTTCATTCATTCTAAGTCTATCATTTATCGATATATGTATATCGTTTTCTTCTGATTCTTGTAGAAACATATTGATGTTTGGTTTTTCTCTTACTTGTTTGTTTGACTCGAATTCTTCCCAACAAATATGTAAGCTTTTAAATATTATACTTTAATAAATCACTCAAGTGTTATGATGAGTGACGTAGGCGATCATGTCTCTCCACAACTTTCTGCCTCTTGTGTTAATAACTTCAGTGGCTCACATTCTCTCATAGCACAGTGACAACTCATCCAGCAATTTCACTTTTTGTCTTCCTCTGTCTCTTCTTCCTTGATTTTTCCGGTAGTTACTAAATGTTCAAGTTTTGCTTTTCTCATCACATGCTTAAAAAAAAATATCTGCTTCTAATTTTTGCTATAATTTGTCGTTTTACTCCAGCATCTCTGAGGACTTCTACGTTAGTTTTCTTGATTGTCCATGGAATTTTTATAATTCTTCTCATAAATCACATCGCAATTGCCATCAGCTCACTTGAGTTTTCTGGTTTATTGCTCATGCTTCACACCCATAATGAAGAATTGGTTGAATTTAACATCCTATCACTCAAATGTGCACATGCGTTGATAGTACACCATTGTATAGATATTTCTCATTATTTTTATCTCAATGGGGCACCGGCAATCTGATGTTAAAATGATGTCACGATACTTGACTTTATCCTCTTGATTGAAGTTTTCATCATTGATATTAATACATCTTGGTGGTGGGTCTTTCTTTGAGACAACCATTACTACTTTTTCATTCTTTAGACTTTGGCCTTGTTTGTTACATTAACATACCTAAACCGCGATCAATCACCAAATAAAACCTAACAGCAGAATGAAACAAAATAGAATCAACTTCTTACATGCCGTTTTGTTTTTATTATTGTTGTGATTTTCGTTGATCATTTATTATATACTTTGTGTCTCCCGGAAGTCGTCTACCAACGTTGACCAACGGCACGCGGAATAATCGATAACATGACCCAAAAGGTTTGTTTGAATTCTCTTGGTAGGTCTTCCATTGGTAAAAGTAATGAATGAACTGAACCATGATCTTTTACAATAAAGCCCTTTCCACTTAATTAATTATAACCCCATTTGTTATGTTTTTTATCATTGTTTTGGTTGGTTGGTTGGTTGGTTGGTTGGTTGGTTGGTTGGTTGGTTGGTTGGTTGCTGATCCAGCGGTCCATGGGCTCATGCCCTTTGACCAATCATTGTTTTCGGTTGGTCATTATTTATATATTTAGAACTCATGATAAAGATAGCGAAGGCGACTCCAAGTATACAAATAGTGACCAACCGGAAGCCCAACAAAGGACTCTGTCCGGGCACTTGACAATTCTAGACAACAGGTCTTACTAGAGACGGTCGTGACTAAGCACACTGGAAACATTCAGTAAATAATTTTTTTTATAATGGGAAACCTTAAATTGTTCAATAAAATTCACTTTAAAAATTATTGATAGTTTTCATTTGAAGCACTTTCATATATGATGCTTATTTCGAGGGAACATGGATCTCCTGAGATGGAAGTCAAGGATGCTACTGCATCCTCAATAAGTCATTTGAGACTCAGTTTAGACAGACATAGTCAGTTCACTTTCTTTGTCAGTTCACTTTCTTTCCTACTTGATGTCTACACCGTCAGACAAGTCTTGTGTTCACTACTTGATGTCTACACCGTCAGACAAGTCTTTTGTTCACTACTTGATGTCTACACAGTCAGACAAGTCTTGTGTTCACTACTTGATGTCTAGACCATCAGACAAGTCTTGTGTTCACTAATTGAGGTCTACACCATTAGACATGCCTTATGGATCAACTCCGCTGTTATCTGAAGCTCTTCTTTGATTCCATATATCTTTGCTTGCAGGGTTGAGACGTTGATGTAGTACATCTCGTTCAATTGTTCATACTGGAGACAGTTCTACAGGATATGTTCGGAGGTCTGTTCATCTGTTCACATAGTGAGGTAGTACACAGTCGCATCTTGTGTTTGTTCAGTCTGTTCACATAGTGGGGTAGTACACAGTCGCATCTTGTGTTTGTTCAGTCTGTTCATCTGTTCACATAGTGAGGTAGTACACAGTCGCATCTTGTGTTTGTTTAGTCTGTTCATCTGTTCACATAGTGAGGTAGTACACAGTCGCATCTTGTGTTTGTTTAGTATGTTCACATAGTGGGGTAGTACACAGTCGCATCTTGTGTTCGTTTAGTCTGTTCATCTGTTCACATAGTGAGGTAGTACACAGTCGCATCTTGTGTTTGTTTAGTCTGTTCATCTGTTCACATAGTGAGGTAGTACACAGTCGCATCTTGTGTTTGTTTAGTATGTTCACATAGTGGGGTAGTACACAGTCGCATCTTGTGTTTGTTCAGTCTGTTCATCTGTTCACATAGTGGGGTAGTACACAGTCGCATCTTGTGTTTGTTTAGTCTGTTCATCTGTTCACATAGTGAGGTAGTACACAGTCGCATCTTGTGTTTGTTCAGTCTGTTCACATAGTGGGGTAGTACACAGTCGCATCTTGTGTTTGTTTAGTCTGTTCATCTGTTCACATAGTGAGGTAGTACACAGTCGCATCTTGTGTTTGTTCAGTCTGTTCACATAGTGGGGTAGTACACAGTCGCATCTTGTGTTTGTTTAGTCTGTTCATCTGTTCACATAGTGGGGTAGTACACAGTCGCATCTTGTGTTTGTTTAGTCTGTTATGTTCTGTCCGGTTCTCATAATTAGGTGCTGAAGCCGGCGATATTGGGCCAGAAGGCGCACCAGCAACCATAGTATCATGCTAAACGCAGCATATGTAAAAAATATGTTTTAATGCATTATTATTGGTACATGTTTGGACAGACCCAAAGGGGTCGATGTCGGGACCAGTATGTGGACTACATAACTTGTTCCAACCATCTGGGTATCACATGGATTTACTGCCTAGGACATGAGGGCGTTCGGGGAAATGAGAGAGCAGACAAGCTTGCGTTGAATGCACTAATAGTCGGTGAATTAAGAATGGATAAGGGAGGTTTTTTGTGGGTGCTGTGCGAGCGCTTGTTTAATATAGTCACTATTATAGATGATTAATCTACGATCCTATTGGGTGAATTTGGTAATAATCTTCTTCTTCAATGTTCATTCTCAAACTCCCGCTGGATCTCTCTTGTAGCAGAACCTTGGTCTTACTAGATTTCCAGCAGAATATAGTCCAGAGAATGGAAATTCGTTGTGTCACCGCTTTTTTCCGCTAATGGCTCGATACATCCGTCTTCGATAAAGGTTTGATATTGAGTGTGACACAAAAATGACTGTGTATCTGAGAAGAAGCATGAGAACTATGTTTAACCAGCGAGCCACTGGAACTCTCAGTATGCATACGATTTGATATTTCCATGTAGAGACTGAGTACCCCTGGGTTTGTTTGCCGGAAGTGCCGTACCTTAGGATTATGATCAATAATTAGTAATCAAGTTCATTTACTCCCACAATCTTCCCCCTTCCCATCTAATTACTAGCATCCCCTTGTAATTGCTTCTTCTGATTTCAGATTTTTTTGAAAAATATGTTCGTAATTTACCATAACATTTACCATACATTAAATTAATTTCTGTAGTTTTTAATTTTTGTATCGATCTTGACACACTCTGAGTAAACACACCTCTTCGCCTGTACAGTTCTTCTCGCTGATTATAACTAGTGTCATCTTGGTTTATTACTTTGTTCGTGCCTTTCATTAGCTGGCGGTACAAAGTGTACACAAATGGAATAATGCACAGTCGCATCAGTCAAATAAGTGACACTATTGAGAATCAGCCCCCATGACTATTCTGGCAAAAGGACGATGTGCTAATCACTATGTTGTGGTCTTTCCTAACACATGACTTGTGTGTATGTTGATTATTCCGGTAGTGGTAGAATGCGTACGTGTGTGTGTGGAATGTCTATGTGTACGATAGAATATATCCAAATACATTCGCCTTGCAACAAATAAACAAACGTGCAGGTTATCAAGAACCACTATTGGCAGTGGCGAAATAAACATATTTGCAGGTTATCAAGAACCACTATTGGCAGTGGCGAAATAAACAAATTTGCAGGTTATCAAGAACCACTATTGGCAGTGGCGAAATAAACATATTTGCAGGTTATCAAGAACCACTATTGGCAGTGGCGAAATAAACAAATTTGCAGGTTATCAAGAACCACTATTAGCAGTGGCGAAATAAACAAATTTGCAGGTTATCAAGAACCACTATTGGCAGTGGCGAAATAAACAAATTTGCAGGTTATCAAGAACCACTTTTAGCAGTGGCGAAATTTCGTAAACTTCTTTCGTTTGAACATGTAACAAGACAGGACTTACTTTATAAAATTATTTTACAATGAACAGTCGAAGGTGAAAGGATAAGATGTGCGAAGTGAAAATCCTGGATTGATAACATTACAAAATGTTCCGGGCGCGATTTTCCACCAAATGAGTGAGGACAGGGTTGTTTGAGAGCTTTTTTGTGCTGATGTCTTCATTGTGGCACCCCTGTGACCGCTGCTATTATTATATGGTAGAATGCGTGAGTATGAGTGTTATGATGCTGATCAAGACGATGACTTCACAGCAGGCATTCCTATAAGTTCACAGCTCGCCATCCAATCAGCTATCTTAGCATACGCTCAATGCCTCATTCACATGATGATTTCAGGGGCACGTTTTGGCCTGCCAACCCCCAAGGGCACAGTAGGTGATAAACCGTCACGGCGTAGAACAGATCGTTTGCCTGACGACAGATATTAAGGCTGTCACAGGCTAGGTAGGAAAGCTTACCTGAAATAAAAGTGTCCCGAAATCGGATGTATTGGGCCGAAGTCATAAATAGTACACCTCTACTGGAAACCAGAGGAACAACATATTTCACCTTCCCCTACAGAAATCACACGAAATTACGTGTTGACTATCGGAGACTAAAGGTAGAAGAAGACCAAGATGAAGATACGCTGCTTTGCCTTTTTTATTTTTATCTTTCCAAAGAGGTAGCACCTTCTCTCCATACCACGAAATATGTATCATTCTCTAAACATGAAACATTGTTTCTTTCAGGCTCCCTCTTCGTCGTTTTGTTGTGTATAACTGTTGCAATTTACTCAGTTATGTCTCTACTTATTCTTGTGCCATCCACTCTTACAACTGTGTCATTCACTTTACTCTACTGTGTACTCCACTCTAAAGACTGTACCGTCCATCTTATTACTGTACCATCTACTATTATCACTGTACCATCCATTTTTATCACTATACCATCCACTCTTATTAGTGTGTACCCACGCTTATGACTATATCATCCACTCTTATCACTGTACCATTCGCTCTTATCAATTCACCATCCACTACTATCAATGTATCATCCACTCTTATCACTGTACTATCCACCATGGCAGAGGTTCTCAAGTTTTCCTTAGGTCGAGAACCACCCACTTGTAATACAGACTATGCTGGCACCATAACATATACTAAGTTGGAAGGGAAATTGAAATTGAAAGTGAACGTGAACGTGAAAACTGGCCATATAATCTTCTTCATTGCACCATAAACATTACTTTCCTTGGGTATATCCCCCCCCCCCCCCCCATAATCGTGGAAAGTGATAATAATTGTTTCGGTTTGTACAATAAAGTTTGAACTGTAAATATACCTCATGACCGTTAGTGCTCACGAGCACTGTTTAATACACAAAGTACGAGCACAACATGTCATTACGAGAGCACAGTGATGCTCGCGAGCACCGGTTCATAAAAAACTGTAGATACAGTACAAGAAGACCCCCACCGCATGTTTAATTATTTCTTTTGTCTATGTAAATTTCATGTTCATCATTTAATAATTGAAATATTTCTTTATTACATAAAGTTTTATATCAAAGTGAATGATATAGTATTTTAAAAAACAGGTCCACCAAATCAAATATTTAGGTACAACGATTACAGAAGATGAAAGAAGTTCAACAGAAATAAGAAGCAGAATAGGACAGGCAAAAACAACATTCAGAAAAACGAAAAATATACTGTGTAATATAACATATTCATTGGAGGTGAGATAGTTCTGCAGTGCTATATAACTCCTATACTTATATATAACATATGGATGCGAGTCTTGGACAATAAACAAACTAGAAAGTGGGAAATTAGAGGCAACAGAGATGTGGTTCTATAGAGAATACCATGGACTGTCAGAAAAACTAATGTGGAGGTGTTGAAAGAGTCAAATGTGAAACAGACCTTAATCGATATTATAAGATAAAGACAATCTTCATTTTTTGACCACTTCATGAGACAGGAAAGTTTTGATAACATAGTCACAACAGGCAAGATTGAAGGCAACAGAAACAGAGAGCCACAACGTGAGATAATATTAGACAGTTTGACAAATAGGCACGACAGGAAATAACAACGATCTTGATACATAATGCTGGAAATAGAGAGCTGTGGAGAGCCATGATCGTCTACGCCAGTCAACATGGCACCTGAAGATGATGATTGTTTGTACTGTATATAGTGATATTCCTGTGTTATATACACATTGTGTATGCGTAGATACAAGTTATTATAATGGGATTCCACTTTATATGTTACATTTTTCTATATAAATGTTAGAAAATCCTATTCAGGATGTATTCTTCAACCCAGCATTGTTGGCTGCCATAATTTTCTAGGCAATATAAATACTCTCAGTTGTTTGCCATTGCTTTATGACGGTCCGGATTCAGTCCGGTCAGTGGTAAGAGTGAATGGCGCATTGATAAGAATGGATGGTATTTTGATAAGAGTGTGTGGCACGGTGATAAGAGTGCATGGTACAATGATAAGAGTGTTGGTACAATGATAAGAGTGCATGGTACAATGCTAAGAGTGCATTGTACAATGATATGAGTGCATGGTACAATGATATAAGTGCATGGTACAATGATAAGAGTGCATGGTACAATGATAAGAATGCATGGTACAATGATAAGAGTGCATGGTACAATGATAAGAGTACATGGTACAATTACAAGAGTGCATTGTACAATGATAAGAGTGCATGGTACAATGATAAGAGTGTGAAGGGTGATAAGAATGGGAAGGTCGGAACACTTGTGAATGTATCCAGTTATGGCTGTCTACATATAAAAGACATACTGGAAATCAAGCCTCTTGAATGACTCACTTTTTCATGATTTACATTGGCTACTATGATTATACTTTGTGTGACATCCAATCACAATCAAAGAAAATGTCAAATTAGTTATTTTAAAAGGTTGGTTCTTGAATCTTGATTAGAAACTGGCCTCACATCACGTGGAGCATTCCCATAAGTGCTCCGCCCTCTGTTCCAGCAGCCGTCCGACTCGATGGTGTTTCGAGTCTAATGTCGTCGACACAGACGTCGACATCAGGACATAACTCTTGCCCTGGAGACAGGTTTTTTAGTTCTTCCGCCCATCCAAGCCGTGCCCACAACTAGTTCAAGCACAATGTCGGTCTATCGGAACAACATGGTAACTTTTATCGAAGGTTACGACTACGGGATTGTATAGATGACGTGCCATGAAGCTTCTATAAGATAACCTCAACATAATGGCATGTCATCTACTAAGGTTTTCTGTTGCATGGTTGGTTTGTCTAGTGAGCCATTGATGAGACCTACAGACGCAACCACAAGGTTGTGTCTGTTGAATTTTCTATTAGCCAGTAGGCCATATACCTCGAGGACCACGCTTGAACTGCACCTCTCTCTCTCTCTCTCTCTGTGAGTGTATGTGTGTGTGTGCGTGCGTGACCTATACAATGGAAGTTGATTTCCACACATCCCTTCTTTTTTTTCGTTAATTATGTTATTGTTCCACCGTTGCAATCAATGATGACCATAGAGCTCAACTGGGATGATGATAAAGATGATGATGTTTGTGGTGTGCCCGGCTGTGACTAGTAAGGCATATGAGAGCCTGGGATTGCTTACCGGACTCTGGCATGTGTTGTTTTTTTTTTGGTGCCGTGCTTCATGTCTGGGGTTTTCTGCATCTTCTTCACTACTCATGATTCTGCGACGCCAGTCAGATCTACTTTGTCCAAGATTCTCCCGTCCATTATATCTTACTGGGTCATCGGAAATTATCCTTTTAAAGTGATGTATGTGTCTCTTCCCGTGATTTTTAATGGTCACTTTGTGTCAATATCCAATAAAAATAACGGAAAACCTCAAATGCGTCATGTTTTAAGAATGCTTCCCAATTCAGCTCACATGTTTTACAATACAGGTAGTGACTGCTCGTCTCCGTATTTAAGTTGCGTGACTTCCAAATATCAACAGACATCAATCCTGTGCAACATTTGAGAAGATTGCAGCATTAAGTGAAGATTCCAGTACGAAGGTGAAAACATTGAGTATATGTTTTTATTTGTCTGCGTGCAGATAATGTAGTTCCCAGAGATATTTTTGCGAGCATCGTAATGGGAGCCATCGTGATTGTGTGCCGTGTTGGGTGGTTATTGTCGGTGATTGTGTGCCGTGTTGGGTGGTTATTGTCGATCATTAATCTTCACAACACTCTAGGATGTCCCAAAATTACGGCAGCAATTTGGGAAGGGGGGGAGTGAAAAAGTTTGACAGTTATTAACTAGAGGAAATGTTTGATAAAAGTTGACGTCAACAATACAGCTGTATTGTTTTTATACACAATCGTCCGGATGTGTGGCGGCAAGGTACTGGGTTCAAATCAAGCGGCAAGAAACTGTGCATTAAGACAGTTTAGAAAGCAACGGCAACCTATTGAACCTATTTATGTTGACCAGAAAATCACTTTAGCCAAAAACGTACTTGGTTATGGCTACGTGCTGAATAGGATAGGCTACCAACGTGCAGACAGACAGAGTAGATAACATTCGACAGAGTAGATAGAAACATTCTATGGGAAACCTTAGAAATGTATAACATCAGAGGACAACTGTTAGATAACATAAAAGCGATATATCAAAAATGCCAAAGCTCAGTAAGAACAAAAGACTGAACCTTTTGAAACAAGATCTGGAGTAAGACAAGGATGAGTACTACGTTCACCCCTACTTTTCAACATATACATGGACAGAATAATAAAAGAAGCTCACATCAACAAACAGGAAAACATTGCAAATAAACCTGATGAAGAACTTAATAATGAAATCAATGAACTATTATTTGCTGATGATCAAAGTTTAATATACAAAGATGAGGAAAAATTGCAAAAGCACATCAATGCATCGTTGTTTGCATGTCAGAAGTACAACATGAAAATTAATGTACAAAAAACAGAAGTTATGAAAGTTATCAAGTTTTCAACACCAATGAATATAACAAAAGATAACACCAAAGCGAAACAAGCCAAATAATTTAAGTATCTAGGCAGCATTTTTTCCGAAGATGGAAGACTAGACAGAGAAGTAGAAACAAGATGCCAGAAAGCAATAACAGTGACTTACCAACTTTCACCATTACTTCTTCATCCAAAGATCAAGATGGAAATTAAAAAACAAATAATATCTACAATTTTTATACCAACACTGTGCTACCAATGTCAAACATGGTCTTTAACAGCTTCGCAGCAAAGAAAAATCGTCACATGTGAAATGTAGTGTCTGAGGAAAGCTGCAATGGTTACCAAACTAGATAAAATAAGAAATGACGAAATTAGGAAAATAGTTGGTGTAATATCATGTATCGAACATATTGAGAGACAGCAAGTAAAATGGTTCGGTCACCTTATAAGGATGAAGCCAAACCAAATACCAATAAGATCATATAATACAAGAATATCCGGGCGTAAAGCCAAAGGTAGACCAAGAAAACGGTGGATAGAAAACATTAAGATAACCTTGAACAAACATGGACTAGATGCAACTTCGGCGACACATCTGGCCTTGAAACGACAGCTTAAGATACCACCCCTACGCTTAACGGCAAGTGTGAATGCGATCAACAATCATTCACCTGGGGATAGACAATATACAATAGACCAACGTGCAGGGTTGATGGCTAGATCCTAAATTGGATATGCTACCCCGCCGAAGACGGATGTGTTGGGCCATTGGCGCAAATAAAACGGCAACACAACGCATTTCCATTCTCTGGACTACATCCAACTGGAAATCTTGTAGGATCATCGTCCTGTTACAAGAGAAATCCAGTGGGAATTTGAGAATGAACGCTGAAGAAGAAGAAGAAGGATATGCTACAAGTTTTCTATAACAATTACATTGCATGAAATTGAAACGTTTTCTTAAAAAAACATGAAACAAATATGTGCAGTTTTTTTCGTCCTTTTTCTTCTTGAAAATTTTTTATGGAGTTGAAACGCAACGAAACGCTAAATACGATCTAACAGTAGAATCAATACACATCAGTATCATCCTTCTTCTCAACTGATGTTTTGATTACTGTTTTTTTTTTCGCTGTGTATATAGTTTGTGTCGCCTGGATGTCGCCTGCCAAAGCCGACTAACGAAATGCACAAGAATAATGGTAAATATGATCAGGAAGGCTAGTCTGAATTCTGTGGGTAGATCTTATTATTGGCGGAAGTCTCGGTGGAGAGATAAAAGTAGGTTCCATGGCAGCAACCTGCCGTCGGGGATGAAGCTAACCAATCATGTTATAAGCCACAGAAACTATTAGGTGGAGTGGCCAGTAACCTTCCTTGTTGTCTTTACCTTCTCTAACTCATGCGTCAGGTACCATTTGCAGCTGGGTCGACTGGAGGAAAGGTCATGTCAGGCAAGAAATTACAACTCGAATTTTTGTCTTGTCCGGATGTGGTTTCGAACATGGCAGGCTGTAACCCAGTGGTAGTAAACAAACAATATCAACTAGGCAACCCTCCCTAAATTTGAGGGGGGGGGGAGATAATAACACATCATTTTATAACAAATTTCCCTATATAACAACACTTTTCAAAATCTCCAATTATATTTATTCTATATTGTTTGTACTGTATATAGATAATTTCTGTTATTACATACATATTGTATTTTGTCGGTTCGGCCAATTTGTTATAACGGGATTCCATTGTGCATATTGCTTTACTGGTACAAAGTTGTTATAACGGAATTCCACTGTACATTTTTACTTTACTTGTATTGATAAGTATAAATATTGCCTAACTTCTATTGATAAGTATATGTTACCTTTCTTCTATTGATAAGTATATGTTACCTTCCTTATATTGACAAGTGCATGTCACTTTTCTTCTATTGACATGTCCATGTTACCTTTTTTCTAATGACAAGTACATGTCATCTTTCTCCTATTGGCAGCGCATGTCACCTTTCTTCTATTGGTAAGTGAAGGTCACCTTCTTTACATTGACAAGTGTATGTCACCCTTCTTCTATTGACAAGTATATGTTACCATCATTCTAGAAATACGTGCATGTTACCATCATTCTATTGACAAGTACATGTTACCATCATTATATTGACAAGGATATATTAACATGCCAGTGGAGGGGGGGGTTCACAATTAAAAACAGGATATGTTCTAGCTTTCGAGAAAATCATCAGGAGGGAGAGGGTGCTAATATTCCTTTTATCCTGTTCAATTTTACTAAGTGTATGATTCTGATTTCCTGGAGTGGAGTTTAGGTGTTTTTATTTTTATTATTTTGCTATATTATGCAGGAGGATGAATAGTTTTTGTTGTCTACAGGCCTGCATGTTGTACACGACGTTTTTCTATTTACATCTACAGGCCTGCATGTTGTACACGACGTTTTTCTATTTACATCTACAGGCCTGCATGTTGTACACGACGTTTTTCTATTTACATCTACAGGCCTGCATGTTGTACACGACGTTTTTCTATTTATATCTACAGGCCTGCATGTTGTACACGACGTTTTTCTATTTACATCTACAGGTCTGCATGTTGTACACGACGTTTTTCTATTTACGTCTACAGAAGTGCATGTTGTACACGACGTTTTTCTATTTATTGAAAGCGGGTATTGCCTATATTATTCTATTTGGTGTTTCCGATATAGTTTTTCAATCTGCTGCTATCGTGGTGTGACGCGTGGTCGAGAGGTTAGAGCGTTGGTCTCATATCCGTGAGGTAACAGTGATCAACAGTTTGTGCCAAACTCCAATTTGAAAATATTTCTCCGTTACCACCCCGCATAATTTCATAGCCACAAAGGAGCTACATAGCCACGGTTGAGACCCAGTGCTCAAAATGATAGTGGTTCAGTGGGTAAACTATCCTAAAGAATTACCTTTTCTCTATGATAATTGGTTCACAATTCTAAACAGTCTACTTTTAGTCAGATCCGCCTCTTTATGTGACTCGTGGAAAAAATCCGTGTATCTAGAAGTCTGTGTTTAGCCTAAAAGAAAAATAATACTATTAATATATCGTTCCTATGAATCTTTGTTTTGCTTAATCTATTGTTCATATGTATCCTTGTTTTGCAATCCTTTTATGCCACATTTATTCCAATCCGTAGGATCAACAAAGATTAATGTTTGGATTACGGAATGCAGGCTGGGTATGTTTGAGAAGTTTAGAAGTGAAGGCAAATGTAATATAAGCGATCGCTTAAACGTTCTGCTGTGGAAAACCATTTCGATCAGGAAGATGGAATTATACGCTAATTGATGGTGATTTCCGTATACGATTTATTTCCGCTGAATGATTGCACAGGTAAAGGCAACATTTCACAAAATGAAGACCATCCTATGTAATATATCTCTGTCAGTTGAGGTGAGAAAGAGAGTTCTTAGAAATTATATAGAACCAATTATTATGTATAGAAGTGGATCTTGGACGCTCAGCAGAACAGTTAAAAATTATATTGAGTCAGCAGAGATGTGGTTTTATAGAAGAATGTTGAGAACACATCATGGACATACAACCTAGCTTTGTGGCATGGGGGAACATTATCAGAAATGATTGACAGCATACAAAATAGAAGGATGTGGAAAAACACGATAACCAAAGCCACACAGCAAGGACTATAAGAAGAAGAAGAATTATAGGTAAATGTAAGTATTCTCATATCTACAGAATGAAAAGTGAAAAAGACGTAGAGAAATGACTTCATTGTACCTGGGTACCTCATTACCCCCAAATGTACTCCATCCCTCCCAGCTAAGCGGCACACTGTCTGCCAAGAGTATCACTCGTAACTCATAATGTACTTAAGCAGAGCACAAGGGAGTGAGTTGTTCGTTCACAAACAGATTATCGGACAAATAGACACGAAAAGTATAGATAACAGTATATGAAACAGATTATCAGACTAATAGACACGAAAAGTATAGATAACAGTATATGAAACAGACTATCAGACTAATAGACACAATAAAATATAGATAACAGTATATGCGACTCATATATGAAACAGACTATCAGACTAATAGACACGAGAAAGTATAGATAACAGTATATGAAACAGACTAATATATGAAACAGACTATCAGACTAATAGACACGAAAAAGGATTGATAACAGTATATGAAACATACTATCAGACTAATAGACACGAAACAGTATAGATAACAGTGTATGAAACAGACTATCAGACTAATAGACACGAAACAGTATAGATAACAGTATATGAAACATACTATCAGACTAATAGACACGAAACAGTATAGATAACAGTGTATGAAACAGACTATCAGACTAATAGACACGAGAAAATATAGATAACAGTATATGAAACAGACTATCAGACTAATAGACACGAAACAGTATAGATAACAGTGTATGAAACAGACTATCAGACTAATAGACACGAGAAAATATAGATAACAGTATATGCGACTAATATATGAAACAGACTATCAGACTAATAGACACGAAAAAGTATAGATAACAGTATATGACACAGACTAATCAACGTTTAAACCATAAGGATTTCATCAAGAGAAATTGTATGTGTTGCTCGTCCATCCCGTAATGATAATAATGAGGATAACCATTTGTTACATCCAATTTTGAAATTCAGTTACAGTTATGTCCTTGACTATGAGTTCGTATATAGCTAATACGACTTGTTCTGGCCGCAAATGTCTTTGGGCAGTTTGGGCATGTGATGACCACTGATAGTATTTGGTCTACCCATGACTTTCTATCTACTCTCTGCTGTTGAGCTGCTGCTTTTCTCTTCTTTTCACAAGATGCTGCTCTTCTTTGACTGTAGAGCGCCATGTAGTTCTATTTTGTGCAGGTTCTTTCCGGAAATCGTTGTTTTTTTTCAAAGGCTTTCAGCGATGTCTTTAACGAGTCCTTTTAGCGCTTCTTTTGGCCACCTTGAGATCGTATGCACTTCTGCAGATCACCATAGAAAAGTATCTTTGGCAGGCTATGATTTGTCATACGTGCCATATGACCTACCCAATGTATCTATGTCTGCATCTACACAGAAAGACAGAGAATTATAGGACAGATGACAAACAATAAAGCAACAGTGACTAAAAACAAATGTAATGACCCAAAACAACTGAAATTACCCTCTTCCTAATACAGCAAAATCACATTATCCGATAATCAGATTATTACAGCTTGGTCAGGAACAACGAAATATGTATGTAATAACCGAAATTCGCTATGTACAGTACAAACTATAAATATAATTGAGGATTTTGAAAAGTTTAGTTCAATAGAGAAATATGTTATAAAAGCATACGCTATAGAGGTATTCCCCTGTAAGTCTGTTTTTGTTCGAACATGAATGATATTTGAAATCGAGCCTTTTTAGCCAGTTCGATGGGTGAGTGACTTCTGCATTTAACCAGTTCGATGGGTGAGTAACTTCTGTACTTAGCCAGTTCGATGGGTGAGTAACTTCTGTATTTAGCCAGTTCGATGAGTGAATGACTTTCCATTTAGCCAGTTCGATTGATGAATGACTTTCCATTTAGCAAGTTCAATGGGTGAGTGACTTCTCCATTGCAATATATCAATGGCTGTCAAAAGCACGAGAATAAATTTCGTGTATCTGGTAAAGCAGTTGTCCTACAAAAAACATGTCCCCAGTTTATGAAAAACTTTCTTGCGCGGCTAATGTCTAAAAAACAATTTAAAAAACTATAAACAGAGTTAAAAAGGTAGTTACCTTTCTTTGAAGTAACCAATTCATTTTACGCTTATCGATTTTTTGTTGTTGATTTTTTGGCGTTAGTTCTCAAACTCCCAAAATATCTCTCTCATAGCAGGACAGTGGTATTACACGATATCCAACTTCATGTAGTCCAGAGAACAAGAAGTTCATTGCATCGTTGTTTTATTTACGCCAATGGCCCGACATATTCGAATTCCGTGTGACTATAATAATTCATTAACATTCAGTATTTACTTCTCTGTTTCTAGCTGAACAGGACTGTGACACCCCAATTTCACAATTATTCTTCGTTGCCCACGTGAAAATCTGCGTAGCCACAAAGGTACTGGGGGGGGAGGGAAGTGGGCATATGGTCCACATTGGGAATGATTGATGCAAATGTAATCTTCAGAGTTAACAGTTCTTCATATAATCCTAGAGGCATACCTGTTCTCCGTTCTCTGAGTTTTGTTTTGTTTTTGTTGTTTTTTTTCATTATTACTTGCAGGTGTTTAACTCTATGTTGCAGTAAACGCTCAGTTTAGTTGTGTGATTATGTTTGCAGTTATGAATAAGTGCGACGCCCATGTGGGGCCCGGACTTCTGAGTGCAAAAAAATAGGGCCTCGGTCTTCCCTTCAAGCATGTCGTTGGAGGCAACTAAGGATAGAAGGGGATTGGCTATCAACCTGAAGGCGAAACTGTGATATTCAGATCACTTCAATACATTTTGCACTGCTAATGATAGAGCTCGGTACGCCCTTAGAAATAGCTATATAGCAGTATGGTTATAAGCTAGTTTCGTACGCCATTTAATTAAGGTTTTCCATGATTAAAAATATGACTGCTGAATATTTCAAGAGAATTCGGATTAGGTTCAAATATGAAGAATATGTTAAAGCAATTTGGAAAAGTTGTATATTAATGTTTCTATACATGCGATACCCTTTTCTCTATAATGTGATTTTTGAAAAGAAAAGATTATATTTTTATGAAACTGAAATTAGAAATAAACTAAAATGGTATCAATACTTAATATTTCATTATAAAAATATAACTAAAGTGAAATTAAATAAGAAAAATGTAAAATAGCAATACCAAAAAAAAGTACACAATTTTATAGGGAAAAAATTGCTTTGACTAATTTAAATGATTGCAGAATATAACACAAATCATGTATCGTCTTAAAAATACCGATCATAAATTTATTTAGAGATCTGACTGGCACCTTTGTTGTGTTATGGTTCATGTTCTTTTCAGGCATAGTTGTTTTATTTCCTTCTCATGTTCCATATTTATTTAATGCGCGTCTCGATGACAATACTTGGGTATACATAAGATATTTTTATATTAGATGTTTCTTCTGTTAAATGTCTGCGGACTAACGCATTTCTGATAATGCCTTTATTGTTACTGTGTCTACTGTTGTTGTTTTTTTTGAGTATGTGGAGCGCGGCAGTCTAGTTGATAGTGATCTTGCTTGATTACACCGGGTTACAGTGTACCAGATTCGAAACTACATCCATACACACAAAAATCGGATTGTGATTTCTTGCTTGACACCACCTCTCCACTACTCGACTCTGCTTTATATGAGTACCTGGCGCAAGAGTTAGAGGAGGTAAAGGCAGCAAGGAAGGGAACTTGGCACCCCACGAAATAGTTGTTGTACATAAAGAGTTATCTTCATCCCCGATGGCAGGTTGCTGGCATGGGACGTACCTTAACCTTTACTGTTCCCTGTTTGTCTTTCTTTTCTTTTTTTAAATACATTAAGGTCGAAACGTTGAAAATGTCTTGTATACTGTATATGTATTTGTTTCATATCAGTACCAAATATTCTGATAATGACAGTTTGTGCGTTCATTGTCACGCTGATCGGCTTTGTGTTTTACGTGAGTACTGTTACATTAAGTAGGGGGGGGTTGAATTTATGCTGTTCATTTAGGTTTGGGAAGTTGAATTTATGCTGTTCATTTAGGTTGGGAAGTTGAATTTATTCTGTTCATTTAGGCCTGAAAGTTGAATTTATTATGTTCATGTAAGTAGGAAAGTTGAATTTATTCTGTTCATGTAGGTTGGAAAGTTGAATTTATTCTGTTCAGTTAGTGGGAGAATTGTGCTTTTGTTTTTTAATTAGGGGAGAGTTGCGGTTTTTGTTCAGGTTGTGTGAGAGTTGGGATTTTGTTTGTTCAAGTTAGTGGGAGATTTGTGTTTATTGTGTTCAATTAACTGCCCCTGCTGGGTTCATTATGTTTAGGAAGAAGAGTTTGGTTACCCAGCACTAGTGGGGAAGCCCGACTACAATAAAATCAATTCTCTGCGCCTTTAGATATTTAATATGTTCACATTCACACCAAACATTATTTCCAAATATGTGCACGTCGTAAAAACAGCGAAACACAAGGACAAGCGATGTTTCGATTAAAAAAACATTCATCAGAATGAGGAACGGCAGACAAACAGACAGAAAAACATATGGTATAGCGAGAATGTTAGGAAATGGGAGAATATCGAGGAAGAGAGATGTCTTTGTTATGAGCTTATGTTTCTGTGGCTTGCTTTATTCCTGTAATCCATATTTCGCAAGTTCTTCCTCTGGTTTTGTATCCGTTGAGTCTATGTACCAATGTTTTTTTAGGAGTGATATGTCTGATGGTAGTCTAGACTAGTCTAGAGGAATGTGCCAACGACTTAATATGTTGTCTTCTGAACTAATCTAAAACTGGGGATAGTGTTAGTCTTCTAATGTTTTTGTTTCCGATTCTGCCTATTATTATTACTCCGAGAATTCTGCGTAGGCATGAAATATCTGTCGTGATAAATATTCGTTTTATTTTTGTCTGACAGTGTCTACACTTTGCCCTAAGTAGCACAGTGCTGATATAATAATCAATACGGGAGTAAACAGATAAATTATAAACAAAATTTGAAACAGAGTTTCAAGATATTTAGAGCATGTGGCGAGAATGGCAACACTTGAACATTTTGTAACCACAGGGAAGATCAAGCGGAGAAAAGACAGGGAAGACGTTGCTGAAAGAGTTGTCACTTTACCTCGGAAGGGGGGGGGGACCAACCCCTACCAGACGCGTCCAAATGTGACGGATTGTGGAATAGACTCTAGATATAGAGGTCAGATCCGATATAAGGCAGAGTCTCTTGGACGAATCAGCATTTGCGGGCCCAACCGGTGCTGTTGCCTACCAGGACGGGGTGGGATATCAGGCGGCGGTGATATTCCCTCTAAAATATCATGTGTGTCTTGTGCCAGGAAGCATCAAGCAAGGTTGAGTCACTATAAGCTTATTTTTCTGGTGTGATTTTACTGACACCACACCAGGAATTTGTCGGATTGGGGAGGGGGGCTGGGTAGGGATTTGGATAGGTATGGTTAGGAGGTCGAAGAGGGGGTGGTTAGGAAAAACTGTTATTTCTTTCTTTTCTAGTCATGTGTGACGTGATGCGTCGTGAAGAGCCTAAATGGCACACATGGCTAGAAAAGAAAGAAAGAACCAATAATTGTCCTCTTCCGTAACCAGCCTCTCCCCAACCTCCTAAGTGTTACAAAATATTGGTAACAGAGATAATTACAATCCTAACTCATCATTCCCTAATGGATGGTTCCTCAGAGTACAAAACTAGGGTACAGATGAAGGATAAGGAATTTTTGATAAAAATTATCCTAGGATATAGGTACTTTTCAAACCCTGGCCAGATGGTAATAGTCAATTCTGGTAGGCAAGCTGTAGGAGAAGGAAACTGCAACATTAAATTTATAATGTCCTGTGGACAATCCTTGAATGGGCAAGGGCTTGGAAAACACGTCATGACTCAAAAGTAAGATGGAAGATGGAGACACTGGACCGAAAGGTGCAAAATAGGGCGTACCTGTCATGCGTGATCTTTGTTAAACAAGCCTCAGTGCTAGACCCATGCATGATCTTCGTTGAACAGGGCTGAACCCATCTACGATCCTCTTTAAACAAGCCTCAGTGCAGGACCCATGCATGATCTTTGTTAAACAAGCCTCAGTGCAGGACCCATGCATGATCTTTGTTAAACAAGCCTCAGTGCTAGACCCATGCATGATCTTCGTTGAACAGGGCTGAACCCATTTACGATCCTCTTTAAACAAGCCTCCGTGCAGGACCCATGCATGATCTGTGTTAAACAAGTGTAAGTACTTCTCAATCAACGTCACTGCGTTAGGCCAATCAACTTTTCGCGTGTCTTTCATTGGCTAGTGAGGAAAAGTATAATTAAATACTAGTGAAAAGTATGGGAAAAGTCTGACTAGCCTTATGCAGTTGTGCTGCAACAGGTATTTTAATAATAATAGTCCGTCACATGTGATAATAATAATAGTTTCAGACGTGTGTTGTTGTATCTCTCTGGTATGTGACAGTCCGTAGTAGGTGACGATGATAACAGCTTAAATCTTGTGCTGTTGTGTCTCTCTGGTATGTGAATGTCCATCGTAGGCGATGATGACAACAGTTTCAGACGTGTGCTGTTGCATCTTTCTGGCGTGTAGATGACTGAAAAGTCAAATCTTGTTATAAAATTCCTTGCAACATTTGGGCCACGTATGATTCTTCTTCTTCTTCTTCGGCGTTCATTATCAAACTCCCACTGGATATCTCTTGTATCAAGACCATGGTCCTATTAGATTTCCAGAAGGATGTAGTCCAGAGAATGGAAATGCGTTGTGTCACCGTTTTATTTCCGCCAATGGCCCGACACATCCGTCCTCGGCAAAACGTATGAATCAGCTTGGGTATATGTTATTATGTTTCAGATCTATTATAACGAGGCTCACGGACCCCCGCAGGCTAATAATACCCAGTTTGGCCTGTCGATTAAAAATATTGCCTACTTTCAATGTCGGTTATCTGTATCTATATATTATTTGTTTAACTCTAAACTTCCAGTTCATCTGCCCTCTCATCTCGTTCGCCCATCATTTTCTTCGCGAGACGCAATAACAACACTAAATGAGGTATTTCCGGTTCTCATCTTTTTTTTAATATTATTACTTTTTTTTAGACACTACTAATACATAACATTATATTGCCAGTACAATGTGACCGGTCAGCGTTCGAACTACAAGCACGTTAAAACGTGTTGTGTGTATGAAACGGGTTCACTAACATCTTTATTATCAAGCCCATCATTCTCCCAGACGAGCAATATCAATAAACAGCCAGGTCTTTTTCTGTAAATTCTGTTATCATTAACATCGTCAACATCATCAACGTCACAAGCATAATCATTAATACCATCATGACCATCCACATCGCCATCATCATCATCATCGTAATCTTCTTCTTCTTCAGCGCACATTCTCAAACTCCTGCTGAATTCTCTTGTAGCAGGACATGTCCTACTAGATTTCCAGCAGAATGTAGTCCAGAGAATGGAAATGCGTTGTGTCGCAGTTTTATTTGCGTCAGTGGTCCGACACATCCGTCTTTGGTGGCATCATCGTAATGATTAGTGTGATATAGTATGCCATTTAATTTAACCAAACTAGTTTCTTGTAGAGACGATTTTTCTATAATTTTTTTATCATTTTACTTGCGACGGAGGAACGACGCCATTGTTATTATACGCACACAGAAACAGCATTGATATTACCTCACGATGTTCTGGAATTAATTATGCGGCCATCCACTTTCTACTCATAAAAACATTTTCTCGCAAAGCCTGCATCTCCTGAATGGCTTATAATATTTTATTGTATTTACTTTATTTGTGTTTAGTTTACCCCAGTAGTGCTCAACCATATTTTCCCCAGGGCCCATTTTGAGAAAAATTGTTTGCCTTGGCCCTTCAAAGCGATCATTGACTTTCTGTGCAAGTCACTAATGCTTTTAAAGCCTTATCGTTATAATTCTTGTTACTTATTTTTAAATTACATTGGGATTCCATTATAACAACTTGGTCCGGACCTACAAAAACTGTATGTAATAACATAAATTCGCTATATGCAGTACAAACAATATATAATAAATATAACTGAGGATTGTGAACAGTATTATTACAAAGGAAAAACTGTGATAAAAGAACACGTTATAGAGATATTTCACTGTAGTTACCTTACTGTCGGTCCCCACGGACTTTTCTGTGCTCCCCATGGACGAGAATATACCCCCATTTCAAATATTTTCCCGTAGTCCTATCTCAAATCACCATGGCCCTAGTGGTGGTCTTATAGCCCACGCTGAGAAACACTGATGCACTGTGACTCATATTTTCATATTTTCAGCCTCATTCTATGTGAATCATATCTTCATATTCTCAGCCTCATTCCATATCACTTCATATTCTCAGCTTCATTCCGTGTGACTCTTTTCTTCATATTCTCAGCCTCATCTCTATGTGACTCCAATCTTCACGGACTAAGTCTTAATCAATGTAGCTCCTATTTTCTTCATATTGTCTGACTCACTTCATATGAATTCTCAGCTTCATTCCATGTGACTCCATATTTTCAGTCTCATTTGATGTGACTCCATATTCTCATCCTAATTATATCTGACTCCCTATGCTCAGCCGCATTACAAGTGACTCCTTCATTCATATTCTCAGCATTATTCTATATTCTATATGTTTCATAGATTAAGCATCATTCTATCTCCATATTCTCAGCCTCATTCTATGTGGCACTTCATGAACTATGCCTATTCCATGTGACTCCTATTTTAATATTCTCAGCCACATTCCACTTGACTCCATATTCTCAGCCATATTCCACTTAACTCTATAATTCTCAGCCATATTCTACTACACTCCATATTCTCAGTCACATTCTACTTGACTCTATTCTCAGTCACATTCCACTTCATTCCATATTCTTAGCAACATTCTACTTGACTCCATATTCTTAGCCACATTCTACTTGACTCCATATTCTTAGCCACATTCTACTTGAGTCCATATTCTTAGCTACATTCTACTTGACTCCATATTCTTAGCCACATTCCACTTCATTCCATATTCTTAGCTACATTCTACTTGACTCCATATTCTTAGCCACATTCTACTTGACTCCATATTCTTAGCCACATTCTACTTGACTCCATATTCTTAGCTACATTCCACTTGAGTCCATATTCTTAGCTACATTCCACTTGACTCATATCTTCATATTAATTGGAAGTAAAGTTGCATGACGTGGCATATGGAACAAATGTGATAAGCCCATGGTGTCTGAGATTATTTCATTCATAATCATCATTATCTTCAACATCATCATTATCTTCAACATCATCATTGTCAACATCATCATTGTCACCATCATCATTGTCACCATCATCATTGTCAACATCATCATTGTCACCATCATCATTGTCACCACCATCATTGTCAACATCATCATTGTCAACATCATCATTGTCAACATCATCATTGTCAACATCATCATCATCATCATCGTTATCATCATCATCGTTATGATCATCATCATCATTATTATCATTGTCATCATCATCATCATCAAGTGCCGTCTCCGCAACGAAGGTTGGCTGCAACGTATCTCCAACATCTCCTGTCTCTTGTCTTGGTGGTGCACTCTGCTAGACTGCAACCTGTCCATCGTATAATGTTACTCTCCCACGTGTATCTCTGCCTACCTCTTGCTCGCTTCCCTTTGACTTTACCCTCAAGTAAGGTCTTCAATAGGGTGTCATGTCTTTTAATGTGTCCAAAGTATTTTATTTGCCTGATCTTTATTTCTCTTAGTAGTTCTTCCTTCATATTAAGTGTCTTTAGCACCTCTTTATTTGTTTTCTTCTCTTTCCATGATGTTCTCGCTATTCTTTTATATACCCACATCTCAAAGGCATCAGTTTTATCTTCTTATTGTTTATTTAGTGTCCATGTTTCTGAGCCATACATTAATATGAAATAGATGTAGCATTTTATAATTCTCTATCATTGTCAACACCATTATAAAATCACTTTTAACAGCAGCCACATCATTTTCGCTATCATCATCATCATTATCTGAGTCGAATACATATTTACGTTCTTTGTACGATTTTCTCTGCAGGAAACTGGCTGCACTGTTGAGAAAAACAGAGCGTAAATTGGCAAACTTGAGTACAATGACGCCAATCCTCTGCACCTTTTAAACACCTGTCTAAGTGGAGAGACATATTCAGGTGATTATATAACCAGTGCACGGACTCCATAACCTGTTTCTAATAACCATACCTTGTTATTCTTTTCTTTCTTTCTGCTTCTTTTTCCGTCTTCTTTGTTCTGTCCATTACTATATATATATATATATATATACATCATTGTCACCATCATTATCGTCAACAAATATGTGTCTACAGCTAACAATAAAAACAATTGTAATAAAATGTATAAGGACGAAAAGGGTTGACGTTTCGATATAAGATCTTCTTCTTAACTAACATATAATAATACGAAAACGATACCTGAAACTATGAAACTAATATTATTTTATAGACATAGTTTTTAAATAATTTAGTATAGAATTGTTACATTGTTTTTGTATGGGTAGATGTATGCAAATCTTAACCGAGAACTGCACTTCAACTATACATACTACTACTGCTACCAATACTACTATTATTCCCAGTTGTACTACTACTACTACAACCAATACTATTGATACTACTGTCATTATTACTACTACAACAGTATATACTAATACTACTACTGTTACTGCCACTACTACTACGACAATAACTATTACTACAACTACTACTGCTGCTGCTGATACTGATGCTACTGCTACAACTGCTACTATCATTGCTACTGATTCTATTGCCTATACTACCACTACTTATACTACGTATTTTACCACCACTACTACTGCTACTACTACTACTACTACTACTACCACTACTACTGCTACTACTACTACTACTACCACTACTACTACTACTACCACTACTACTGCTACTACTACTACTACTATTACTACCACTACTTATACTACGTATTTTACCACCACTACGACTAGTAGTAGTAGCAGTAGTAGTTTTAATGGTTGTAGTGGTAGTGGTGGTAGTGGCAATATTCGCTGATAGTAGTAGTAGTAGTAATAATATTACTACCATCACCACTTACTACTACTACTGCTACTACTACTACCACCACTACTACTACTACTACTACCAAAACTACTACTACTACTACCACTACTACTACTACCACTACTACTACTACCACCACTACTACTACTACTACTACTACTACCACTACTACTACTACTACTACTACTACCATAATCTACCGCCACTACTACTACTGCTACAACTATTACAACTACCAACACTACTATAACCACTACAACTACTACCACTAACACTGCAACCATTACTACTACTACTACTACTACCGCTATTACTACTACTACTACTACTACTACTATCACCCATACTACTACCACTAAACTACTACTACCTCCACCTCTAATACTACCCCATCAACATATTCCTAATAATCATATCTTCCTGTGTAATCTTCTGGTATCCTTAATTATTCTACAATTTTATGTTCTAATTCATTTCGCCTCCACATAGCTCCGCCCATCCATATTGTAATCAAAATCACATCAATAAGTTGAGTAGTAAGTTCGAATTCTGCTTCGAAATCTTACATTAACTTACTTCCGGATTTCAAAACAGAATTCCAACGAAGCATTGTTAAGGGAGCATGCTTTTATTGAGCGGTACGTTAAATAGAGCTCTTATTTCCTACAAAAATAATTCAGCGCACAAATTATGTCAATAAACTTAGACATTGATTATTGACAGTTAACACTGACATGTCGAGGCGGCAACGAGTTCTATTAATTTTCGTATCTGGCCAAATAAGTGTTTGCAGTTATGAACAAGTAGACAGTGTGGTGTGATCTGTCACATTATCGAAAAGTAGAGAAATATGCAGCTACGACAAACTGAAAAATGTACAAATTAACTGAAATAGGTGCATATGCTACCAATATTTGTAAATAAAACATACTAACAACGAGACACGACGACAAACGTCGTTTCGACTAAAAACCTTCATCGGGACGAAAGACAACAAACGAAACAAGCAATATACTAAACGTAAGAAAGCACATATGGTGTGACAATGGTAGGTGGAAGAGATTAAAGCGTTCTGAAAAACATGTCATGGGAAAGAGGTAGATCAAAGCTGGAGGGGTTCAGCAAGGTAAGAGAAGACAGAAATAACATGACAAGTAGATATTACGGACAAGAGAGTGATAGATGAGACTTGAGTGAGACGATAAAATGGAAAACAGTTTTTTTAATTTGGTTACTTATCTCAGTGTGAATCTGGCAACGACAAACTGAACAATTTACTAGAAAAAGAGCAGATCAAATCAGTTAAAATGATGATTCACTGTTTTACGTCCAAAAGGAAAGAGCTGGGTGTGATTTTAGAATATTGTTTGTTAACAAATAGCGAAATGAAACTTCTGCGTCCAATCTCAAACGTCTGCAGAATGTAATCCAAAGAATGAAAGTGTTGTGTCATCGTTTGATTTGCGCCAACACATCCGACTTCGAGGTGGTATTTTATCACTTCCACTGCAAGTTGAACTTCTGTAACCATTTCACTAGTAGGAACCATTTCACTAGTAGGAACCATTTCACTAGTAGGAACCATTTCACTAGTAGGAACCATTTCACTAGTAGGCCAACCGTAGAATAGAGCTAGTTCCTGTACTTACAGGCTGCTCACTAGCCTCGATGTTATCTAGTGTCAAACGTATTTCAACTTTTTGCCACTATCTGTGTCGCTATGGATGTAGCAAAAAAAGGTCACACAATCCAACTAAGCCTAAGTATCACATCTTCACTAACTCGGCCACTCATCGTGCTCGTGCTTCCCCCCCCCCCCCCCAAACAATAATTGAAAAGCAATATCTAACACAGAATATACTTTTAAAAAAAATCAAAATGAAGCGCCCCCATCCCCTCCCACTTTCTCTAAATCTAAATTTCGAATTATTGATTAGAAATCATCATCATAGAACAGAGAACACTCAAATAAATGATCCCAGGATTTCTATTCCAATAAGCATCCAAAAGCATACATCCTCAAAATCCCATTCAAATTCACACTCAAATTCACATTCAAATTCATATTAACATTTGCATTCCGTTATATTCGGCTCCTTCCAGAAAGACCACACTTTACCCTTTATCCCCGATCACTCCCATTTTTTCTCACTCTTTGTACATACATTATCCCCGTAGACCTCCTTTTCGTAATCCTATAGCAAACCCCTCTTGATTCTTGATACTTGATTGATTCGAAACTGGTTTTACAGCACGTGGGGCATTCCCATAAGTGCTCCACCCTCCATCCCAGCAGCCATTCCAGTGTATGTAGACTCAGAGTCCAGGTCAGGAGTTGATTGTGTGATGGTCAGGACTATCCCAAAAATGTACTTTTCCTTCCCTGATACTCTAGATACTCCCATTACTAACATTCTCTGTATGTGAACGTTCTCAGCCTCATTGAAATCATCTTTATCCTAAAATGAATGTATTACTACCTTCGTTAAGTCTGCTTTATCTCTTCTCAGCAATGTGCCGTCAATCGCAGTATTGTCTGCCAATAAGTCGACTCTCTCGTTTCTCTGACCCCAGCATGACCAGGGCAGTATATCAATGTAATGCTCTGGACAATTGAGTTGTTCAATAAGTTCCACCATTATTTTCTCAGCATGAACTTTCTATCTTATGCAGCAAGTACATTATAGTAGAAGCGAGAGGATAAATGAAAAATTCTTGAGACCAATAGGAATTGAACTATTCCGTTCTGACGGCACCAAATCGCCTAGCAACAAGAGTAATTGGGTTTTTCCGTGCTTGACTAGCCGCATCTCCAAAAAATGATGCGATTTTGTCAATAGATCTTAACAAATTATTTTTATTACAACAATAATACTGTAATCTGGACAGATGGAATGGTGTCTACTACTATTGTGAAAGGGCATTCAAAGTGTCAGACATCTTTGGGGAACATTCCAATGTGCAAGTGTCTATTGTGTTGTGTGGGAAGGAATAGAAGATTCATCCGAAAGTGACTGAAAGCAATGAAAATGATTGTAAACCCTCAAATTGGCTGCAACTCAAGAAAATTAATGGAATCCAATAAAAAGAAGGGAAACTCGAAAATGACGGAGCTATGAAATGAATGGAAACCAAGAAATTGAATGGAATAAATGAAAATGACTGGAAGCCTGGAAAATTACTGAAAGCACTGAAACTGACTGTAGAAGAGGAAAGCAAAAAGATAACTCAAACAAGATAACAAACACACACCTCACTTTACTCATAATTAGTGGGGACCTTGCTAAACTTAGACTCATACTTTTTTTTCTGGTGATAAATTAGTTCATTCATTGTCAAGTATTCGAGGACTAAGATATAAAACACAAGTGTTGAAAAATAATATTGGAAAAATGCGAAGACTTGGTACTACAGGGCAAATGTAAAAATGCATGGAAATAGGTACAAGTGCTACCAATATTCGCAAATAAAATATATTAGCAACGAGACACAGCGAGAGACGAAGTATTGACTATTGCTTGTTTTATTTGTTGTCTCTTGTCCTACTCAAGGCTTTTAGTCGAAACATCGACTGTCGTTGTCTCGTTGCTATCTATCTATCTATCTATCTATATATATATATATATACACTGTGGTGCTTGTTTGTCTTGCGGCGTCAGGGATAGAAGAGTTTTCTGGAGATGGCTTTTTGTGTGCTGTTTGTTCCTGTAGTTTCTTTGATTTATGTGGTCCATCATCTACATGGTCTGCCTTTGCCTTTATATCAGTGATGCCTATGTGTCATGACCATCGGTGGCATGCTGTTAGTTAGTAGTCTGGAAGGGTGGGAAAGCAACTTGATCTGTTCTCTTTTGATGTGTTCTAATGCTGGTATTGTTTTAGTTTTCTGTCTGATATCATCGTTTATAATTCTATCTCTTAATGACACTCCAAGTATCCTTCGTAGACGTAATTTCTGCTGTCACTATTTTTTTTCTTTTGTCTTGTGCTGTTATTGTCCAGGTTTGGTACTGGTAACAGATGATGGGATAATAATAGTCTTGTATAATGCAACTTTAATATTTACATTTTTGTTATTAAAAATACGTGTCATCTGTCCCAGGATCTGGTATGTTTTGTTTCATCTACTTTCTACCTCTTTACTGTTTTTACCTTTACTCAATATGTTTCCTAAGTAAGCTCATTTACCTGTTAAAGGTGTTTATTATCGATGAAGATAGTGATATTTCTTTCTTTCTTTGCTTTTGCCATTATTTCGGTATTTTCAATATTAATCTTCATGTTGAATTTTTGACATACCTTGCTAGTATATGTTATTTACACGTGTAATGATAAAACTTCGAGAAACACGCGGACCACAGTTTAAGAACCGCTGCTCTCTACCACTTTCTTATACTCTCCCAAAATAGATCTATACCTGTATTTTGCCTTAAATTCCAACGTTCCGTTTATACTTAGAAAATTGTCTATATAAATCAATTTTATTCCCCCTCCCCCTCTTTCACTTATTTTGTAATTGTGTTTTAATCTTTGCATGTCTTTTTAATGATTGTAATCTTGTATCTATACTCTGTTTCGGTTTTAGTTCTAACATTCCTACATATTAACTGGATGTAATCCAGAGAAAGTAATGTATTGCCCTGTGGTTTACAATTTCCTGCCGAAGACGGTTGTATTAGGACATTGGCTCAAATAAAACTGAGTCACAACGCATTTCCGTTCTCTGGACTACATATTGTAGGACTATTGTCCTGCTACAATAGAGATCCAGTGAGTGATTGAGAATGAATTCTGAAGAAGAAGAAGAGTTAAAATTTGAGGCTTTCCATTATTTACTTGAACTTTTCCGAAGTTTGGTGTTTCGGGCCATTGGCGCAAAAAAATTTTTATGATCATTTGATGATCTTTGATCAATTTATCCGGTTGCTTCATAAGATCAGAAAGAGACACTCTTTATTTCTGGACATGTTATGAGTGAGGGTTGGAGGGGGGGTCTGGATAAAATTGTTACAACAAGCAAGATAGAAATCAAAAGAGATCGTGGACGACAACGCGACAAAACATTAGATAGTCTGACATCGTGGCATGGCAAATAATCAATAACGATCCTGATAAAATATACTTCAAAAATAGAGAATTTTGGAGTTCTAGGACAACCTATGCCAGTCGGAACATCAGTCGGAATGCCAGTCGGAACATCAGTCGGAATGCCAGTCGGAACATCAGTCGGAATGCCAGTCGGAACATCATCTGATATACTGATAACGGAACACTTTCTAGAGGATGTCTAATATTAGAGTGTATTAGAGCAAGACTTATTGTCAAATAAAACCCAACAGCAGATTGAAAACAGAGCAGATTCAGCCTTTTTACGTGATGTTTTAGATTATTGTCTTGTCTTATCCTATCCATGTGTGCCTCTAGGAGTCATAGGGAGCCGAAGTCTTCTTTCTTTAGCTAACTGTGATGCCGCTGCCATTGTGTAGCCTTGGTGTTCTAGTATTTCTCCAATATCATCTACCCATCTTTGTCGGGGTTTTCTCCTGTTTCTCTTTTCATCTGATCTTTTATTGAAGGCTATCGATGGAATGCGATCTGGTTCCATCCTGATGTATGCATGGATCTCAACATACAAGAAAAGACTACGAAATTCTTTCTTCATGGTTGCCATTTAACAGAAGAATTAGACATATTTCAAGCAAAATATACGCCAAACTCCTAACTTTTAATACATTTAAAAATTGATCTAATATTCACAAATTACCAAAATATGAATTTCATAGACAGTGAAATTTAACAATGGCAAAATTCTGGCAACTCCGTAATTTTCGTCACGTTAACAGTGTGTTGTAAATTAATATTACGTGCAGCCTCCTTACTGTATATACATTTTCTGTATGTTATATATTTTTGGGAAATTGTATAAAAGATGTTTTAACCAGTTTATCAAGTCTTCACCAGTCTAGCTAAAAAAATGTCTAGAAAATCCATAGTACTGTTAAGGATCATCCATCAGTATTTGTTTACAACCACCTGTTGTCGTGATGTGGATCTCCCATCAGTTGTTTGTTTACAACTACCTGTTGTCGTGATGTGGATCTCCCATCAGTTGTTTGTTTACAACCACCTGTTGTCGTGATGTGAATCACCCATCAGTTGTTTGTTTACAACTACCTGTTGTCGTGATGTGGATCTCCCATCAGTTGTTTGTTTACAACCATCTGTTGTCGTGATGTGGATCTCCCATCAGTTGTTTGTTTACAACTACCTGTTGTCGTGATGTGACAAATATTGTAGCATATTCTTGTATCTAGCGGCACGATCGTCTACAGTTCTTTTAAGAACTATGCACATAATTAATTAGGACCCCATTCGTTATATTTTTTATTACTGCCACGCTTTTGGTTGGTCACCATTTATATACTTGGAGTCGCATTGACTATTTTTGGCATGCGACTACAAGGATATAAATAGTGAACAACCAAAAACGCGACAATAATTAAAAAGACGTGGCGAATAATCCCTATTTATCTCTGCAGGAAGGTCTTCTACCGTCGCGGGTCTAGCTAGAGTCCACTTGTTCATCATTCAAACGGCATCACGGTATTGATCGATATAATTCATCAGTGGTTATTGGTTGTGAATCGACATCACTGCACTCATGTAGACCCATGGCTGTTCAGTCTCCTTGATCAGATGACGATAGACATGCATACTGTTAGTTCAAGTGGCCTGTTGGTTGACCATGTTCCTCATTCTGTCACGTTCAGATTTAATAGCTCCACATTTAATACTGAATTTATCAAATCTCAACCTCGATTTTTTCACCGCTCATGAAGCAATTCCAAGAATGCGCCAGTGTTCGCGGTAAGAACAGATAGACCAGAATCCCAGACACCAATAGAAGGAGGGAGTTGACAAAGAATAAGGGGAGTGTGCTGAAACTGCTTCGTTGATGACCGGTTAGGAACACAATTTTTTTTTATGTGAGAATTATAAGTGACGACATAATGCATTTGCTACGGCCACAAATAGCATGACCATGGAGATCATGGCTGTAACGAGTGAAATAGCTTGGTTAGAGTCTCAAACCTACACTCGTGTATGCTTTCTCAGTGACAATGATTATGCTAAGAAATATTGAAAACGGCTGGACACGGCAGACAGTTGTTGGAGACGGTGAAACGGTCTAATCTGACAAGATTCCGCTTCATATCTGTGTCTGGACCTGCCGATGTCAGAGGAAATGAACAAACAGCAGGTTAACTGGTACGACGATCATAGGTACCGGACATACATTGGACTGAGCTGATGCTGTGAATGCTCTTGGGGAGATATAATGAGTGATCGATGTAACAAATTGATTGTGAATCTACAACCTTGATCTATTTACAACCTTGATCAGACTACATGAACATCATTCCAAAATGGACATGGCTAAACAAAAAATGGTTCTGCGGGTAACATGTGAAGACTCGTAAACCAACAAAGAGTAAGTGTGGTCAGTCACAACACGCTGAAGGATATCTTAAGGGGATAAGATAAAATATAGCTGATGGTTCGATGTGCAGAGAGAATTATCTTTCAATTAATAATTCTGATTCAAATGATTATTTTTTTTCCACCAGATTATAATCTCTAAAGAATGGGTTATCTATCAGTCTTCCGTGCAGTCGCAGTGAGGATGATGTTCACTATTCACGGAGTCGTTTCAATATGGCGGCTGACCATAGCAACTCACGAGTCACGCTATTGGTATCTAGGGCTGGTACTGTGTCTGATGTTGGTAGAAATGACTATTACTTTGGGAAAACAAGCTGGTCAAGAATGGAAATGGTAAGTGTATTTTTTTAATGTTTCGCCTGTGGGTATCTGTAATATATGTTATGGAGCATCCAGCTGCAACCCTCCCGCAATACTTACTTTCTTAGTCGTCTCCTACGGCATGCATGGCAAGTCACAATGTTGATATTTTTTATTCCACTTTAGGACTACATCGCACATATATAATCTGCGTGTCAGGTTTAATCGATACTGGTGCGCTCGGAATTGGCAGTACCCTGCACGTAGTTTTAAATAAAAAAGGTATGTCCCGAGTGTCTAATCGTAACGCGTAAAGTGTAACAACTGGTCACTCTGGTGGATGTTGTACTGTGGCTTACATTGAATGAGTTACTGCTTCCTATACCACAGCTTTCTTCAGATTATATGACTTTACAATTGGTCACCTCCGCTGGCTGACGCGAGACAGTCGACGTTATGAGACATTTTAGTCAATGAGAAAACGTCCTTCTATAATGACTCATTAGACATTTTAGTCAATGAGAAAACGTCCTTCTATACTGACTCATTAGACATTTTAGTCAATGAGAAAACGTCCTTCTATACTGACTCATTAGACATTTTAGTCAATGAGAAAACGTCCTTCTATAATGACTCATTAGACATTTTAGTCAATGAGAAAACGTCCTTCTATACTGACTCATTAGACATTTTAGTCAATGAGAAAACGTCCTTCTATACTGACTCATTAGACATTTTAGTCAATGAGAAAACGTCCTTCTATACTGACTCATTAGACATTTTAGTCAATGAGAAAACGTCCTTCTATACTGACTCATTAGACATTTTAGTCAATGAGAAAACGTCCTTCTATACTGACTCATTAGACATTTTAGTCAATGAGAAAACGTCCTTCTATAATGACTCATTAGACATTTTAGTCAATGAGAAAACGTCCATCTATACTGACTCATTAGACATTTTAGTCAATGAGAAAACGTCCTTCTATACTGACTCATTAGACATTTTAGTCAATGAGAAAACGTCCTTCTATACTGACTCATTAGACATTTTAGTCAATGAGAAAACGTCCTTCTATAATGACTCATTAGACATGTTAGTCAATGAGAAAACGTCCTTCTATACTGACTCATTAGACATTTTAGTCAATGAGAAAACGTCCTTCTATACTGACTCATTAGACATTTTAGTCAATGAGAAAACGTCCTTCTATACTGACTCATTAGACATTTTAGTCAATGAGAAAACGTCCTTCTATAATGACTCATTAGACATTTTAGTCAATGAGAAAACGTCCTTCTATACTGACTCATTAGACATTTTAGTCAATGAGAAAACGTCCTTCTATACTGACTCATTAGACATTTTAGTCAATGAGAAAACGTCCTTCTATACTGACTCATTAGACATATTAGTCAATGAGAAAACGTCCTTCTATAATGACTCATTAGACATTTTAGTCAATGAGAAAACGTCCGTCTATACTGACTCATTAGACATTTTAGTCAATGAGAAAACGTCCTTCTATAATGACTCATTAGACATTTTAGTCAATGAGAAAACGTCCTTCTATACTGACTCATTAGACATTTTAGTCAATGAGAAAACGTCCTTCTATAATGACTCATTAGACATTTTAGTCAATGAGAAAACGTCCTTCTATACTGACTCATTAGACATTTTAGTCAATGAGAAAACGTCCTTCTATAATGACTCATTAGACATTTTAGTCAATGAGAAAACGTCCTTCTATACTGACTCATTAGACATTTTAGTCAATGAGAAAACGTCCTTCTATAATGACTCATTAGACATTTTAGTCAATGAGAAAACGTCCTTCTATACTGACATTAGACATTTCCCGTGATTTGCATTATTCACTGCGATTATGTTAGAGGTTACATCTTTTGTCTTAAACCCGTGAAGTCCAGAGTTCGATTTCCGGTAATGACTGGGGTTTTTTTCTGTCGAAGAGTAAATTAAAATACCCTGAACGTGGCGTGACAACAGCAGGGTATGCGACCTTTATCGCACAAGCCACTCCAAACCTCCCTCCGACTCCCCCTAGCGGGAAATATTCAGTATTGAGAGTTTCTTGTACTAAGATTATACTCTGTATTGACAATAATACAAGGTAACTGCGTGAAACGTAACAACAATTGTACTTACGTAAAACACAGGTTTATATAATCGCTTCAATCAGACACGACAAACTATAACTAAAACTAGTGGGCAATGATGTGCACACAAGAAAACATACAAATTACAATACACACATCATATTCAAATGATCAAATGATAGGTGTATTGTAATTTGTATGTTTTCTTGTGTGCACATCATTGCCCACTAGTTTTAGTTATAGTTTGTCGTGTCTGATTGAATCTATTATATAAATCTGTGTTTTACGTAAGTACTCTGTATTGGCAGCTAATAAAATACAGGAAAAGGCAAATGAGTCATTTAAGAAGGATGTTTTCCCATTAGCCAATAATTCTTATTTTGTTGATAATCACTTCTGATTATTTATTGGACCTTTTTTTCATTGTACATTGCTTTTCATTGGGTGATACAAAGTACATACAACGTGACCAATGAAAAATGTGAATAAGTCACATCAGCTATAATGAATGGCGTAGAAATAGTAACTAAACTGTCAGAGGATATCCGACAAGGTGGAGTGTGCAGCAGTAACAAAACTAAGATGCCATGGCAACTATGATAAAGTATTATTGTCACATGTATTATAATATAGTATAAATTTAAAAAAATAGCAAAAATGATGTTAATTAGGAATAACAAAAAACAACGAAACATGGACTTTTTTTGCGTTACGGTCTTCTTCTTCTACGTTCAGCATCTGTGGTCACGTTGTACTGTCAGGCCTGTCTTTAGGACAAAGTCCACTGTCTTCTCCAGGTCAGAGCGGCTGCCCCATAGCTTTTACTTCAAGTCTGTATCCTCTGGTCAGGTCTGCTGTCTCTACTCTCTGTATGTTCGGCAGTCCTGAAGTATACGTTCAGGAGTCTTGGTTCCGGATCCACATGGACATTCATCTGTGTATGAGATCCTCAATCGGTAAAGTTGACCCAACAGTCTGAAGTAGCATGTTCTAAGGTGAAATATTGTGGTCTGTTGATATCTTTGGAGGTGATGTATTGCATCATTTTTGTCTTCCACTTACATTTGTTTCTTCCACTTTGTTGTGTATGTGTTCTGGAGTATTGTTTTTGCTTCTCTGTAGGACAGTGAGTCCCTGTGCTGCTCCATTTCGCTTCCTGTTTTTGACAGAACATCTGCTTTCTCATTTCCCATGATTCTACAGTGTGATTGTATCCATTGAAGGGCAATAGCTGATGATTTTTGGATATTTCTTAGCTCACGTCTCATGTTGTGCAGAAGGTTTTAATTTCTGTTGCTATGGATTGATTCCAGTAGGGATTTGTTATCTGTGAATATAGCTATCTTCTTTGATCTTGGCAGTCTTGGCTCTCAGTGCTTGATAGAGTACAGCTGCTTCTGCTCTAAAGTTAGAAGTGCGTTACGGTCTAATAGGGACCTTTATCAAGAAACAATAACCTTTGCATTTGCGAGAAGGGATATGGGTTGTCAAGAGCTGCCTGCTCACAGCGTAATGGATTTAATCATCAAGAAACAATAAGGAATTAGAAAAAAAAGAAACAAAAGTGTCAATACAATAAGATGTCATTGCAACCACATTGCATTGTATTTGAAAAAAATGGTAGATGCTGAGGATTGAGGTAGAACGATTTTTGGCTGTCAGGTCTCATATATTCTGAAGTGTACAAGATACTTGGAAAGAACTTGCACAAAACAGAGCTACGTAGCGATCTACAGTCAAGAAAGGCGCAGCATCTTGTGAAAAGAGGGGAAGCACAGCCGTTAAACTGATGAGAGTTGCTAGAAAGTTAACGGGTAGACAAAAACCTATCTACAATGTTCATTCTATGTCCAAACTGTCCAAGACATTAGCGGCCCGATTAGGGTTTATTAGCCATTTACGAACTCATAACAGAAGTCATAATTCTAAGTGAAATTTCACAAGTGGATGTAACAAATGGGCATCATCATCATCATCATATGATGGACAAACAACAAATACTGATGTGTGATCTTGGTTATACTAATGTTTATCATTGATAACGCATCACTGCACTGGGTAAGATGCACGTGTTTGAACTTCTTTTCTATGTCAAGCCAACTAGTTACACAAACAACATTAAATATCCACGAGTGTACTGCCATAGAAGACATCACCATTTTAGACGATAGCCAGATAGTAGATGGCAAAGTTATGAGAAGATACCAGGCTGAATTAATTCGAGCAGTCATGGATACACAACAAAAAGATGAAGAGGATGCAGAAAATGACAATGTACATGTTCAGAGAATGATGGAAAAGGGAGTGATCAGGTGGGAATCAAAAGGGAGGAGAGAAATGCATCCTCACTGGAAAGACCAGAAGAATCCACAACAAACAGCTGATTGGAACACTGAGATGACATACTTTTAGATGGTTGATGGAATGGCCATCAGAGTATTTATGGACATTCCCATTATGCAGTAACACTGGTTCTTAATCGAAAATCAAGAACTTAGAATCTAGAATCTAAATTCTAGATACCCTTAATGGCTTTTGGCTTCGCCAGCCTCGAAAATAAAAGTAGATGAAGAATTGTGAGAATCATACTGTAGATAAAGGGGAGCTGGTAGGTTGGAACCACCTTCCATCACTTAGAAAATCAAAGTTCGAACCACTCTCCATCACTTAGAAACTCAAATAAATCAGAAGTGGACATTTAGTACTAGGAGATAAGCACAAAAAAGTGTTTAAACCTATATTCCCGCTTCCCCCCCCCCCATCCCCACCTCGCACCCATTAATACTGTCCCTAAATTCGACCACTGAAAAATCTCACGAAGATGAAATCATGACCGACGGAAACGGAAAATTTACTATGTTTTCTAAGGTAAATCAATCACCCTACTACCACCCCCCCCCCTTCTTTTTCGAAGTCGCCTCTACGGCCCTGATGCTCGAGTATAAACAAATAAATCTCTGGCTTCCAGGTTCAGAAATGACAATTCTCCCATATGGCCTAGTCCCCAATGAGGGGATTCAGTGGGTGTGTGGAAGAGGATCATTTTAGAATTAGTATACCCCGCCGAAGACGGATGTGTTGGGTCATTGGCGCAAATAAAACGGCAACACAACGCATTTCCATTCTCTGGACTACATTCAACTGGAAATCTTGTGCGACCATTTTTCTATTACAAGAGAAATCCAGTGGGAGTTTGAGAATGAACGCTGAAGAAGAAGAATTATTCCTATAGTAATAAGTATGATGATAATAATAATGATGATGATGAAAACTAAATGTCCACTACCTCCTTGGTTGTCTCTTATGACATACATTGCAGATAACAATATTACTGTTATTTTCTCACCTTCTGGGCACCGGAAACATATGGGCAACGATAATTATGATGATGGTGATGGTGGTCGTGCTGGTGATGGTAATAATGAGGATGATGATAATGGTGATATTGATAATGATGTTGATGATGGTGGTGATGATGATGATGATGGTCGTGGTGGTGGTGCTCATGATGATGTTGATGATGGTGTCATGCTTGTAATTACTCCTGCAGGTTCTGTCCCAGCGTCTTTATCTATCTGATGTGTGTAGTTCCTACTATATGGTTCCTGGAACTTAGTCAACTTGAGAAAAGGCTCAACGACCCCGATAACAACACGGCTGATCAGGAGAACGAGACTACAGAGGGTCTCACTGCATCATTTGTACCCCTTGAAGGAGTAAGCATATTATTGTAACTCTAGTTTAACATTGATCAAACAAGTAAGCTTAATATCGTTAATTCAGTTTGGCATTGATCAAACACGCAAGCTTAATATCGTTAATTCAGTTTGGCATTGATCAAACAAGCAAGCTTAATATCGTTAATTCAGTTTAGCATTGATCAAACAAGCAAGCTTAATATCGTTAATTCAGTTTAGCATTGATCAAACAAGCAAGCTTAATATCGTTAATTCAGTTTGGCATTGATCAAACAAGCAAGCTTAATATAGTTAATTCAGTTTGGCATTGATCAAACAAGCAAGCTTAATATCGTTAATTCAGTTTAGCATTGATCAAACAAGCAAGCTTAATATCGTTAATTCAGTTTAGCATTGATCAAACAAGCAAGCTTAATATAGTTAATTCAGTTTAGCATTGATCAAACAAGCAAGCTTAATATCGTTAATTCAGTTTAGCATTGATCAAACAAGCACGCTTAATATCGTTAATTCAGTTTGGCATTGATCAAACAAGCAAGCTTAATATCGTTAATTCAGTTTAGCATTGATCAAACAAGCAAGCTTAATATCGTTAATTCAGTTTGGCATTGATCAAACAAGACTGCATAGTGTCGTAAAACTAGTTTAGCATTCATCAAAGAAGTAAGCATATTGTCCTTAATCTAATCTAGCATTAATCAAAAGAAAGTAAGCATATTCAAGTAAAGAAAGCCAGTTTAGTTTAGCATTGGTCAAAGAAGTATGCATATTGTCGTTACTCTAATGTAGGATTTTTTTTTTTTTAAAAGCATATTTTGTTAATCTAGTTGTGCATTAATCAAAGAAGTATAGTGTCCAAAATCTAGTTTGACTCGAAACGTCCGATTTCAGCAAAACTTTCAGATCACTTTAACCCACGGAATGAACAGTTAACAGCATTCCAAATCCTCTTCACTGCCTCTTGTAACATATATGGTTGTCATAGTTTTTATATTCCAAATCCCACCCCATCAGAACCCGATAATACACCCGGTAAATACATATAGGAGATTGAGAACACATACCCAAGAGGAATAAGATATTGATGATGATGATTTTGATGATGATGATTTTGTTGATGATGATTTTGATGATGATGATGATGGTGATAATGATACTGATAGTGGTAATAATGATGATGATAATGATGGTCATAACGATGGTGGTGGTGGTGATGATGAATGGTGTTGATGGTAGTTGTAGTGAATGATGATGATGATGAATGATGGTGGTGGTGAATGATGGTGGTGAATGATGGTGGTGGTGAATGATGGTGGTGAATGATGGTGGTGAATGATGTGGTGAATGATGGTGGTGAATGATGTGGTGAATGATGGTGGTGAATGATGTGGTGAATGATGATAGTGGAGAATAAAAATGATTATGGTGGTGAGGGATAGGGTGGTGGTAAATGATTATGGTGGTGAATCATGATGATTAATGATAATTAATGATGATGATGATGATTCATGATTTTGATGATGTTATTGGTAAATGAATGGTGGTAGATGATGATGATGATGTTTGATGGTGGTGACTGATGATGAAGATTGTGGTGAATGGCGGTGACGATGTAAGATGATGATAAAGATGGTGATAAAGATGCTGGTGAATTGGTGATAAAGATGGTGATGAATGGTGATAAAATGCTGGTTAATGGTGATAAAGATGGTGATGAATGATGATAAAGTTGGTGATAAAGATGGTGATGAATGATGATGAAGATGGTGATGAATGATGATAAAGATGGTGATGAATGGTGATAAAATGCTGGTGAATGGTGATAAAGATGGTGGTGAATTGGTGATAAAGATGGTGATGAATGATGATAAAGATGGTGATGAATGGTGATAAAATGCTGGTGAATGGTGATAAAGATGGTGGTGAATGGTGATAAAGATTGTGATGAATGGTGATAAAATGCTGGTGAATGGTGATAAAGATGGTGGTGAATTGGTGATAAAGATGGTGGTGAATTGGTGATAAAGATGGTGATGAATGGTGATAAAATGCTGATGAATGGTGATAAAGTTGGTGATAAAGATGGTGATGAATGATGATAAAGTTGGTGATAAAGATGGCGATGAATGGTGATAAAATGCTGGTGAATGGTGATAAAGATGGTGATGAATGATGATAAAGTTGGTGATAAAGATGGTGATGAATGGTGATAAAATGCTGGTGAATGGTGATAAAGATGGTGGTGAATTGGTGATAAAGATGGTGATGAATGATGATAAAGTTGGTGATAAAGATGGTGATGAATGGTGATAAAATGCTGGTGAATGGTGATAAAGATGGTGGTGAATTGGTGATAAAGATGGTGATAAAGATGGTGATGAATGGTGATAAAATGCTGGTGAATGGTGATAAAGATGGTGGTGAATTGGTGATAAAGATGGTGATGAATGATGATAAAGATGGTGATGAATGGTGATAAAATGCTGGTGAATGGTGATAAAGATGGTGGTGAATGGTGATAAAGATGGTGGTGAATTGGTGATAAAGATGGTGGTGAATTGGTGATAAAGATTGTGATGAATGGTGATAAAATGCTGGTGAATGGTGATAAAGATGCTGGTGAATGGTGATAAAGATGGTGGTGAATTGGTGATAAAGATTGTGATGAATGGTGATAAAATGCTGATGAATGGTGATAAAGATGGTGGTGAATTGGTGATAAAGATGGTGATGAATGATGATAAAGAGGTGATGAATGGTGATAAAATGCTGGTGAATGGTGATAAAGATGGTGGTGAATGGTGATAGAGATTGTGATGAATGGTGATAAAATGCTGGTGAATGGTGATAAAGATGGTGGTGAATTGGTGATAAAGATGGTGGTGAATTGGTGATAAAGATGGTGATGAATGGTGATAAAATGCTGATGAATGGTGATAAAGTTGGTGATAAAGATGCTGGTGAATGGTGATAAAGATGGTGATGAATGATGATAAAGTTGGTGATAAAGATGGTGATGAATGGTGATAAAATGCTGGTGAATGGTGATAAAGATGGTGGTGAATTGGTGATAAAGATGGTGATGAATGATGATAAAGTTGGTGATAAAGATGGTGATGAATGGTGATAAAATGCTGGTGAATGGTGATAAAGATGGTGGTGAATTGGTGATAAAGATGGTGATAAAGATGGTGATGAATGGTGATAAAATGCTGGTGAATGGTGATAAAGATGGTGGTGAATGGTGATAAAGATGGTGGTGAATTGGTGATAAAGATGGTGGTGAATTGGTGATAAAGATTGTGATGAATGGTGATAAAATGCTGGTGAATGGTGATAAAGATGCTGGTGAATGGTGATAAAGATGGTGGTGAATTGGTGATAAAGATTGTGATGAATGGTGATAAAATGCTGATGAATGGTGATAAAGATGGTGGTAAATTGGTGATAAAGATGGTGGTGAATTGGTGATAAAGATGGTGATGAATGGTGATAAAATGCTGATGAATGGTGATAAAGTTGGTGATAAAGATGCTGGTGAATGGTGATAAAGATGGTGATGAATGGTGATAAAATGCTGGTGAATGGTGATAAAGATGGTGATGAATGGTGATGATGTTGGTCAATGATGATGAAGATTGTTGTAAATGGTGAAGATGATGGTGATGAATAGGGATAAAGATGGTGATGGATGGTGATAAAGATGGTGATGAATGGTGATAAAGATGCTGGTGAATGGTGATAAAGATGGTGGTGAATTGGTGATAAAGATTGTGATGAATGGTGATAAAATGCTGATGAATGGTGATAAAGATGGTGGTAAATTGGTGATAAAGATGGTGGTGAATTGGTGATAAAGATGGTGATGAATGGTGATAAAATGCTGATGAATGGTGATAAAGTTGGTGATAAAGATGCTGGTGAATGGTGATAAAGATGGTGATGAATGGTGATAAAATGCTGGTGAATGGTGATAAAGATGGTGATGAATGGTGATGATGTTGGTCAATGATGATGAAGATTGTTGTAAATGGTGAAGATGATGGTGATGAATAGGGATAAAGATGGTGATGGATGGTGATAAAGATGGTGATGGATGGTGATAAAGATGTTGGTGAACGATAAAAATGATGGTGATGAATGATGATCGTGATAATGATTGTGGTGAATGAATGGTGGTGGATGATGATGATGATTTTTTGTGTTGTGAATAATGATGTCATTATTGAAAATGTGTGAATTTGCAGTGAGGATATGCATAGGAAGGAGATAACACCTCCGAAAATTTCAAAAATAACATTCAATGAAAATATAAAGGGAAAACTAGTAACGAAAACGCAAACAAATTGGCAAAAACAGGAGGCAACCTCCCTCAGACCCGCGTAACTCAATGCTTCAGGGAAGTCAATTCTCTGCTAAAACAATATATGCGATTTCAGTGAAGAGAACTAAACGGAAACTATAACCCCTAGAAAGACAACATTAACAATTTGAACATAAATGTACCGACCACGATATTTCGACTAAGACGAGGTCACTGCCGACTAAAAGCACACTTACATGAAATATGTATCAGCGACTCTGCGGCCTGCATCTGCAGAGCAGAAACACAGATACCAGAACACATATTACAGAAGTGTCGCGTTTTCGTTGTTCATAAAAGTTAATCTGGCCCACACGAGATTCTACGTAAAACAAGTTGTGGGGAACCCAAGATGACCTAAATGAAATCACTCTATACATGACCAATATCGGACTGGGTGTTTAATAATTGATCGAAGAAAAACAGGAAACATCAGCAGCTCCATTCTGAAAGGTTTACTGAAGCGGAGATCTGAGCACCTATGGATATGTCCGGTGTTCAAAGACGATAATCAACATACCTAACCCTAAACAAGCCAAAATCGCAGGTAAGCGGCCATATTTTATGGTTTTCCCCAAAAGAATTACCAAAAATAACACGAAAACGGAAATATTATTTTCATTGGTAAAATTCCCCCTTCCCTCTTTTACCAAAGATTTTTCTATGACCCTGGCATTCAGTGCGATGACGTCAATTCTTAAATACTTGGATGTGTTTCTGGAAGAGAAGGAAAATGAAGTACAATTGAGTTATTACCGGCCATAAATGACATTAGAAGAGTTTAAGGGGGGACGAGCCGCGAAACTCTAGATAGAAGGAGATAACTACAGGATTTATTAAGTATTTTGATACGTTGTAAACGCAAATATTGGGTGTTCCATTCCAGGGGTGAAAATTGGAGGGGCAAAAACTGGGAAATTAAGTTATAAATCGCTGAAACCATGACCTACAATAAAAATACACGTACTGGCTAATTGGAGCGCTGTAGCCTAGTTGATAGTGAGCTTCCTTGCTATCACTGGGTCACAGCCTGCAGGGTTCAAATCCACGTCCGGACAAACAAAAAATCCGGGTTGTGATTTCTCGCTTGACACGACCACTCCTCCATTCGATTGAACACATTGATTAGGTGAGGAAAAGACATCTAGGAAGGGAACTGGCCACCCTATCTAATAGTTGCTGCGGCTTAGTACATGAAGAGTTATCTTCATCCCTGACTGCAGGTGGCTGCTATGGTACCTACCTTTACCTTTACTGGCTAATTGGGAATTCAGTTAATAACTAAACTACTATTACCGTGATGTCCATTGCTCACTATGATTATGATTTGTGTGTTAGCCAAACAAGGGAGTAGTCAAATGATTTATTAAGAAAGCTGGATTGCCTGTAGGTCTTACACTACATATTGTCATTTGAGGAAAATTCACACAAATTAACGTTTCGACAAAAAATAGCAACACGATTTTCAGCTATTGCATCATAATTTCTCTGCTGTTTATACCCACTATTTATACCCACTATTTATACCCACTATTTATACCCACTATTTATACCCACTATTTATACCCACTATTTATACCCACTATTTATACCCACGATTTATACCCACTATTTATAAGAGATCCCTTGCAGTATATACATATTCTTTTTAAGCTAGTGAAAGTTGCTAAAACCATCACTAATACCATCACTATGCTACCATTGTCAAACATGGACACTTATATCAAAAAGAGAACTTGTTAGAACAGAATTGACTTTTCTACCTAGAATTCTCGGAGTAGGAGTAACAATAGGAGACAGAATCATAAATTCTCCCAGTAGGAGTAACAATAGGAGACAATCATAAATTCTCCCAGTAGGAGTAACAATAGGAGACAGAATCATAAATTCTCCCAGTAGGAGTAACAATAGGAGACAGAATCATAAATTCTCGGAGTAGGAGTAACAATATGAGACAGAATCATAAATTCTCCCAGTAGGAGTAACAATATGAGACAGAATCATAAATTCTCCCAGTAGGAGTAACAATAGGAGACAGAATCATAAATTCTCCCAGTAGGAGTAACAATAGGAGACAGAATCATAAATTCTCCCAGTAGGAGTAACAATAGGAGACAGAATCATAAATTCTCCCAGTAGGAGTAACAATAGGAGACAGAATCATAAATTCTCCCATTAGGAGTAACAATAGGAGACAGAATCATAAATTCTCCCAGTAGGAGTAACAATAGGAGACAGAATCATAAATTCTCCCAGTAGGAGTAACAATAGGAGACAGAATCATAAATTCTCCCATAGTGACCCTCATAAAGTATTGGTATACATGCATGATGGATATAAGGCCAGGGCAGATCATGCAAAAGATGGATGACAGAAATAAAAGAATCAATGAAAAAAAACATATATGAAGCACACAAAGGCCGTCTCCAGAAAACTCGTATACCCCCCCCCCCCCCTGACACTGGCATAAAGGGGTCTATATCGAAAATAAAAGAAAGAAAGAAAGTTGCACCGAGAACATTATAACCATTTTCACAAGTTTTCATCGGTCTAACTAAAAATGTTATAAGAGGACTAATAACACTGTACAGGTACTCTCAGCAATGTTAGTATTTACAACCAACCTTTCCTAGCTATTATTTCTATTTGTATATCTATCTATCTATCTACCTATCTATCTGTCTATTTATTTATTATCACTTCCATTTGTGCCGTTAAGCGTCGTGGGGAGGGAGGAAGTTGGATTTGTTTGTCTTTGGCTACTTAGGTCGCATTGTCCATGATCTACCCGTGTCTCGTTAAGGTTTCTTTGATTGTCTCCACACATTTAGTTCTTGGTCTTCCTTGTTCCTTGTAACCTGATCTTCTGCTGTTGTGTACACGAAGTACTGTTTACGTTGGTTCTAATGACGTGGCGAAATCTCCTGGTCTGTTATCTTTCCATGTAATCTTGACTTGAAATTGTTTTCATTTCTCCGTCGATCGCTTCTGGTGAGATTTATAATTTTTTTATACACCCAAAGTAAAACCTTTCCTGTGATGTCACAAATTTCCGAGCATAGCCGTATGTGAAAAGATCCGTGGTTGGACATGGTGGTTAGCAAATGTATCCATGACTAGACATGGGGGTTAGCAAATGTATTCATGGCTGGACATGGGAGTTAGCTAATGTATTCATGACTGGACATGGGGGTTAGCAAATGTATCCATGACTAGACATGGGGGTTAGCAAATGTATCCATGACTAGACATGGGGGTTAGCAAATGTATCCATGACTAGACATGGGGGTTAGCAAATGTATCCATGACTAGACATGGAGGTTAGCAATGTATTTATGGTTGGACATGGGGGTTAACAAATGTATTCAATGAAAAGCCAAAATCAAAATTGTCAAATATGCATCTATCAAACCCTTGAATTAAGTCAACAATTAGTGAGGGTGTGGGCGGGGTACTAGGTCTGAAAATAAATTGACACTTGGTATCAATGAGTGGGTGGGCAAGGGGGGGGTTGACAATTGTTGCCATCGACAATACTGATTTTATGCTTCAATCAAATAATCTGAAACATTTTTCTAAATATCTGAAAGAAAACATTTATTTGTTCGTACTAATTCTTCTAAACTATACATTTCGGAAGAGAGAGTATCAGAATTTTTGGGACATACATATGCTAAAAGGAGGAAGGGGGGGGGTGAGGTCTCTGAATTTTGACAGTTGCTGACAAAGGGGGTTTAGTTCACGAATTATGAAAACAATGATGGCAACATTTTCTAAACAGCAGCTTAGGATGTTTACACATCAAAGTTTCGTAAGCTACAGACAATGTTTACACATCAAAGTTTCGTAAGCTACAGAAAATGTTTACACATCAAAGTTTCGTAAGCTACAGAAAATGTTTACACATCAAAGTTTCGTAAGCTACAGGCAATTATTGATTGATTTGTCTTCTACTTCTTGAATGTTCTCAGCCTCATTTTATGTGATTACCATCTCTGTCCAGTCTTTTGTTCTCTCTCTCTCTCTCTCACTCTCTTCTCCGTATATTCCAGTGCGTTCGCTTCACTTGTTCTCTGCGGGTTTCACGTCCTTCGTCTCAAGTTACATCTTTTACTTTATTTCTAAGCTTAATCCTAATGATGTTAATCCACCGTCTCTCCTTAATCTCAGTGTCCACCAGATCTGGGCTTGTTCGTCTCAAAGTCAAAATGCATGCAATGCCGAAATGGCGCATATATCTCAGTTTGATGTAAACTAGCAGAACAATGTACTTTCAATCAAATCACAAAATCAATTATCAAAAAGAACTTTTTCCCAAAAAAATTTATCAGCTAAAAGGAGTAGAGAATTGATTTTATTTTACTCGGGCTCAGGATTGGCAACTGCAACAGCCGTCTGTACATGTTGACAGGCACCACAGTTCAGAAAATATACTTCAAGAATGTTTTCTGAGTACCTCTCGGTATGAGAGGATGAAAACAACAATGGTGACCCATGATATAACAACAATAATAAAATCTATAACCCGTCAGGGTCTTAGAGGTGTCATATTGAGATATTTGGTGCAGAAAGATCTCCATGCAACTGAATTCTCTACCATCCTGATGAGTTTGAAAACTTCTCACTCTGTCCAGTACTTTATATTATTCAGCCATGTCTTTTACTTACCACCTCGTCTTCTGGCCAACTTGTCTATCTTATGGCCACCTCGTCTTCTAATCTATCGAAATAACACTGCAATCAAATCACTGAAATCAAAACACTGAAATCAAAACACTGGAATCAAATCACTGAAATCAAATCACTGAAATCAAAACACTGAAATCAAATCACTGAAATCAAGTCCATAATTTACCGTAACATTTTCGTGCCACTTTGTTACCCCCCCCCCCCCTTCACCATTTTATTTCAAACAAAAATGTAAACCATCCACCCCCATCCCTCTCACCCTAGTAGTTTTTTTGTTTGTTTGTTGTTTTTTGGCACAAAAAGTACGGGAAAAAATTACATGATTTTTTTTTAGGTTAAATGAAAAAAATCATCAAATTGTAACAATTTAATGATATATTTACAAAAACCTCAACTTTTTCAAGCCACTCCCCATGTCAACAATTGTGAACCTTTTTTATTTCCCCCCCCCCCCCAATTATTGACGTAATTTATGGACAGCCCTTTATTAGCTGCACAACATGGACGTTTATTGAAGATACAAAAATGACAGATGAAATGATACAGATTAAAAATGATACAGATTAAAAATGATACAGAACAATGGCACAGTTTAAGTGAACGGAAGATGACATGTTACTTGTGTCTGCCCATAGATATTCCATCATCGCAGTAAATATCTACTCAATAATTATCTTCTACATTTAATAAACATCTACTCTCTAACAAATCATCTTGCAAATATCACTATATGTCGACAGATATGAATAAGTTATCATATTCCGCACTTGCCACTTAAATAGACTATTTCAATAGACTAATTGACAATCTGTTTATGTGGACAGACAGAACAAACGGTGAAACATATGCATGACTGCATTACACTAAACAAGTAGAGGACGAAGCACTGACCCACAGAAACGGACATCCACAGAAAGCTGTATGGAGCCTTGTGTAGCTTTCAAATACAGCAACATTTATTTTTGTTTAAATCAGATTTGCTGTGTAAACATGTTTAAGCTATATGAGAAATCGATAATATGTACTCACTGAACAGAATTCAAATCAAACAGGTAAAGTTTGAAACAGGCTAATGAAGTTTTGCTACTAGCTAGAAACATGCATAATCACACACACAAATCGACGTTTCGACCAAAAGGCCTTTATCAAGGTTAGATATACATCAAAAAACGGCGAGCAGAAACGATAGAACTGGCGTTCTCATGTCTAGTGAGAATTGGAAGTGGTCGGAAGGATAGAAATTAGATAATAGGTGACACAATGTGGATCACAGAAATCAAAGAAGCCACAGGAACACGCTTACAAACAGCACACAAGAAGGCCATCTCCAGAGAACTCTTCCATCCCTGACGCCGCAGGGCGCACAAGAGTCACAGGGTATAGATAGATTGAATCAGGAAAAATACAAAAAAATGCACCCAAATAAATGCGAAAGCGAGACAGAGAAATAATGAAACAACTTGATATCATTCATATAACTGACGCTCGGTGATCCCTGAGGGTTTGAGGGTTTAAGAGAGCCAAATTCATAAATATATAACAGTTCTCAACGCGAGACTGGTCGAATCGTCAGAGAAGCACGCCTTGTTGGCCGTCACCTGAATATCTTGGGCGCTCCGATAGCCTGTACCATTGAAGTGGACGTCGACAGGGTAACTAGAATGATGCTTTATGCTTTATATTTTATGTTTAAACATGCACACATTTTCTATATGTAATATCTACTCTCTACACACCTAGAAGAACATCTACACATCTCTCTACACATCATGTGATGAACTTCTAATATCTAAACATGTTCTACATTTAACACAATTTTACTTTATGCACAGATCACCTTAGAAATTAGAATTCCAATAAACCTGACTTCAGACGAGTGGATCCGAACCTTGGAGCAACTGCTTCTATTGCTTCTCATCCTGGGCAGATGGTTCCTGCCTAAAGGAAAACTAACACACGATCAGCTCTCTCAGTTGTTGCTGGTCTATATCGGCACGGCCGCAGACATTGTAGAGTTCTTCGAGGCATTCAAGGAGGAGAAAGTATGTATGAGCAGAATCTTCTTTTTTATTTGTTCTCTGTTGTCAAATTTTCAAGAAAAGATAAAATTGACAGGGTAAATGGGTCAAGGTATCTTGACGTATGAATCAGCATCATAGCAGATTTGCTAATAAGGGACTATCGATACAATTTTACCAATTTGTGTTGTTTTTATTTATTTATATATATTTTTATTTTTTTTTGCTTTTTTTTTGGGGGGGGGGGGGTCAGAAAATGCTTTACAATTGTTAACACTGGAGAGGTAGTTGACAAAAGTTGACGTCAATAATAATGTTTTTATACAGCAACTAAATTTTATGAAATTGAATGTTTCGTTTACCACAATTATGTGGGTATTTATTTTTGCTTTTTCTGATAATTGTTTTATTTTATTTTATTTTTATTTTTTTATTTTTGTGTGTGTGGGTGTTTTGTTGTTTTTTGTTGTATTTTTTTTTGGGGGGGGTGGGCGGGACAACATTTTAGACATAACTAAGCAGCGGGTGTTCCTGATTTCTGGCAGTTGCTTACAAGGGATAGGGTTAAAAAAAATTGGGGGAGGTGACAAAAAAAATTTATTGGCAGCAACTAAGGGCTCAGCTGCGACCCTAAATAATTATAGAGTCCAAAGGTATCTGGAGTCATCCTTCTAAAGTGGCGCAATTTGACTTCTCCGGCAATTCTCATTGGATGTTGACAAAAAGTATACATGAAGTTACCAATACAATCACAGAAAAAATCAAATTTCGTTACTTTAGAAGGATGATTTGTAATGAATTCTTATAATTGTATAATTGTCGAGGGACACGACTCAGCTGCCCGTTCAGTTGTTGCCCAGTGGGCCACAACCCAGCTCTGTAACCAGGTAAGGTACTTTGACTGCTGCTTGCAGGTTACTATTACCTTATAACTGGTCACACAAATTGGTTGACAGTTTATAGATCTGTGGTTTTATTGGCGAGAGACACAAAGTATATATGAAGTTTAGAAAAACGAAGAAAAAAATATCGGATTAGCCAAGATTACTGACACATAAGGCGCATATACACTGAATTTTGGTCTTGGATCAGCTGCCTAGCCACCCAACGCAGACATCAGGTACTTTAGCACCCAAAGCAAGTTCTGGACTAGCCCCTCCCCCCCCCCCCCCCGATCTTCTTTTAATGTATAATATCCCCCAGGGACCCTAATATTGAAACGTTTACATCAGTAAATCATTTTAAGCATATATTTTGCCTCTATGTGATAAAACATTATTACTTGTGAGGACATTTCTTTAATACAAATTATATACCAATATGGTCGCAGTGATACCTAAAAAAATAGTGCATATTTTATCAATACAATTGCTCATGACTTAATTCACTGGTAGTTTTCATATTTCACATATCGGTATATTTTCATAATAGACGTTTTCAGGCGAGGTATTTGTTGAATTCTATTTAAAAGGGGTTTTTTTTGTAAAAATTTTAATTTTGAATATTCCGAAAAAGCACTAAATTACATACTTGTAACATCGTGTGCACATAGAAAAGAAAAAGTTACCTTCATTGTGTAGCAAGCCATGTTTCTACAGGGCGTGTGTTATATGGCTGGTTACCTTCATTGTGTAGCAAGCCATGTTTCTACAGGGCGTGTGTTATATGGCTGGTTACCTTCTTTGTGTAGCAAGCCATGTTTCTACAGGGCGTGTGTTATATGGCTGGTTACCTTCATTGTGTAGCAAGCCATGTTTCTACAGTGCATGTGTTATATGGCTGGTTACCTTCATTGTGCAGCAAGCCATGTTTCTACAGGGCGTGTGTTATATGGCTGGTTACCTTCATTGTGCAGCAAGCCATGCGTCTACAGGCTATGTGTTATATGGCTGGTTACCTTCATTGTGCAGCAAGCCATGTTTCTACAGGCCATGTGTTATATGGCTGGTTACCTTCATTGTGTAGCAAGCCATGTTTCTACAGGCCATGTGTTACATGGCTGGTTACCTTCATTGTGCAGCAAGCCATGTTTCTACAGGCCATGTGTTATATGGCTGGTTACCTTCATTGTGTAGCAAGCCATGTTTCTACAGGCCATGTGTTACATGGCTGGTTACCTTCATTGTGCAGCAAGCCATGTTTCTACAGGCCATGTGTTATATGGCTGGTTACCTTCATTGTGTAGCAAGCCATGCGTCTACAGGCCATGTTTTATATGGCTGGTTACCTTCATTGTGTAGCAAGCCATGTTTCTACAGGCCATGTGTTATATGGCTGGTTACCTTCATTGTGCAGCAAGTCATGTGTCTACAGGCTACAGGACATGTATCATATGGTTACATAGTCATGCTAAGTTTAATAATAATCCAACAATAATTAGTGAAGATATTATTGCTTTAATTTTTACAACGTTAACAAAAACATAGTTTTCAGGACAAAAAAGATAATGTATTTTTTGTAATTTTACTTACCAAAAAATGCTGATGTCTCCTAGGAGTGTTCGTATCTCTTTCTTTAACTTATGTGCTGTCTAAGAAGCCTTTTCTGATGGTTCTATCTCTTTTGTCTGATTTGGTATGTGTAGAGACATATCTATACGAAATATGCCTTTTGATTAACTGTGTATCTCATTAAAATGCCCAGCAGGTAGACCAAGATGGTCTAATAATTTGAGAATAGATATATGTCGTATCACTGCATACAGCCTCGGCTATTGTTTTATTTTCAATTCAATTTTTTTGTTATAAGCAGAAGTCACAAATCAGCTTATTTAAGCATTCGGTACTGTTCTCGGTTTTACTGTGGATACATGTTTTCAGCAAAGGTTAATTACTCAGGTCCTCAAAGACAGGCTGCTCATTGAAACGAATGACTGTATCAGGAAGACAAATTTTGTGCATGTAGATACACTTATCAATCTTCTTGTTGATCAGTATCTCAATACCACCTAAACCCTTACCATCGTCAGGCTTCTTTCCTTTATGTTCATGCAGGAGAAGGCGCAGTATGGTACCGCACCTCTTTTCCGTATGTACTACACACTCTAATTTGCCTATTTCTCTATCAACATATAGATGTACCTCTACGACGTTTTGGAACGAAGACGAGTTTCAATCTTCTAAATACTGGGTATACCTAGAGCTCATGCTGTCCACAGATCGTGAGAACATATTCTGATCCTACCAACAGTTTTCATTGCTCCAGTACTACCTGTATGTTTACTTTAACAGATGTGTGACAGTTTTCATTGCTCCAGTACTACTTGTATGTTTACTTTAACAGATGTGTGACAGTTTCCATTGCTCCAGTACTACCTGTATGTTTACTTTAACAGATGTGTGACAGTTTCCATTGCTCCAGCACTACCTGTATGTTTACTTTAACAGATGTGTGACAGTTTTCATTGCTCTAGTACTACTTGTATGTTTACTTTAACAGATGTGTGACAGTTTCCATTGCTCCAGCACTACCTGTATGTTTACTTTAACAGATGTGTGACAGTTTCCATTGCTCCAGTACTACCTGTATGTTTACTTTAACAGATGTGTGACAGTTTCCATTGCTCCAGTACTACCTGTATGTTTACTTTAACAGATGTGTGACAGTTTCCATTGCTCCAGTACTACCTGTATGTTTACTTTAACAGATGTGTGACAGTTTTCATTGCTCCAGTACTACTTGTATGTTTACTTTAACAGATGTGTGACAGTTTCCATTGCTCCAGTACTACTTGTATGTTTACTTTAACAGATGTGTGACAGTTTCCATTGCTCCAGTACTACCTGTATGTTTACTTTAACAGATGTGTGACAGTTTTCATTGCTCCAGTACTACCTGTATGTTTACTTTAACAGATGTGTGACAGTTTCCATTGCTCCAGTACTACCTGTATGTTTACTTTAACAGATGTGTGACAGTTTCCATTGCTCCAGCACTACTTGTATGTTTACTTTAACAGATGTGTGACAGTTTCCATTGCTCCAGTACTACTTGTATGTTTACTTTAACAGATGTGTGACAGTTTTCATTGCTCCAGTACTACCTGTATGTTTACTTTAACAGATGTGTGACAGTTTCCATTGCTCCAGTACTACCTGTATGTTTACTTTAACAGATGTGTGACAGTTTCCATTGCTCCAGTACTACCTGTATGTTTACTTTAACAGATGTGTGACAGTTTCCATTGCTCCAGTACTACCTGTATGTTTACTTTAACAGATGTGTGACAGTTTCCATTGCTCCAGTACTACCTGTATGTTTACTTTAACAGATGTGTGACAGTTTCCATTGCTCCAGTACTACCTGTATGTTTACTTTAACAGATGTGTGACAGTTTCCATTGCTCCAGTACTACTTGTATGTTTACTTTAACAGATGTGTGACAGTTTTCATTGCTCCAGTACTACTTGTATGTTTACTTTAACAGATGTGTGACAGTTTCCATGACTTGTGCTCTATTTCTTTTCCCAATGATGGCATCCTTTACAAACGTTAGAAAGAACTTATGTCTATGCATTTGCCAGTGTTAATAGGAATAGCAGTGGCAACACCATGGTGGCTTGCATAGCCTCTGCTCTGCCATGTGCCATCTACGGAAACTGCACAGTCAGCGACAGTGTCTTGATTCGCAGAATTATCCAGGTTAGCAGATTCGACAATGTGTTTCTCTCTTAATTCAGATGTAGATGTATCCATAGTCACATCCACACTGGATAAAGCATTTTTTAGAAGATGCTTTTGTAGTTGTTTTGTTCTCACTTGACTTGACAAGCACAATAAAAATAATTGTAGTGCCCTATCGCCCATCCCAGGTTCTCTTATAAATACTACCATTCTCAAATTCACTTCTTTGTATCCATTAGCCTCTCTTTCTCCAATTGTGTTCAGCTTTGTTTCCCCCACAGTTGCCACACTTCACTGTGATATCATGTGAAAAACTACTTCGTGAATCGTTGTTTAGTTCACAAGACATAGTGTTCTGGCAGCAAATCTCACATCTTATACTGGTTGACAGAAAACTTAACAATAGATATTGTTGTTTAAATCCATTAAAATAAATCCATTTTGAGATCTTGTGCTCTGTTTACAAGATACTGCTCCGACAGTTTTATTTTATTGGCAGATTGGCAACTATTATTTTAAATCGTTAACTGGTTGTTCAAAAATTTCCTCAACTGTATCATGTAAAGAAGTAGGCTATACTTGTTACCACAAAATTGACTTTCACAGGACTACTAGACTTTTTACTGCTTCTCATGCTTAAAAGAAATCAATAACAAGTGAGACTTGTAAAAGTGTATAACAATAGTACTTACATAAAACATAAGGTTGATCAGCTTTACAATGAACGCACAGGCTATTTCAATCAGACCACTGGGTACAAACTATCGCTATCAGACCACTGGGCACAGGCTCATAACACATTTTATAACATAAAGTTTGGGAGACTTATGAAAGCCCTTGTCTATTTCTTGTTCATAGACACATTGATGATGGTATAGGTATTACTGATATTGCAGAGGCGGAAATTGTCTCGTTTTATCAACTTTTTTCAACGATTTTAATCGCGCTATTCAATTTACGTAGTTTTGCGCAGCTGTGTCATGTGACGTATTCCTTCCAGAACGTTGTCTTCCCAATGAACTCTCTGAACCTCTCTCTGTCTTGGGCGATGTGGCTTGCATTTTCTAGCGATGTATTCATATTATCTTTAATGTCGTCAGTCCATCGTCTTCTTGGTCTGCCCCTTCTCCTCTTCCCAGGTACTCTTCCCTCCATTATTTGTCTTTCTAAACAGTTATGTCTCTTTATATGACCAAACAGGCGTAGTTTTCTTTTTGTTAATGTGTTTAGTAACCAACACTCTGGAATATTCAGTGTGTTTATAATATCTGAGTTTCTGATTTTATCCTTCCATGATATTCTAAGTATCTTTCTGTAGCATTTCAGCTCGAAGGCGTTGATCTTCTTTGCCGCTGTTTTACTTAGAGTCCATGTTTCACAGCCGTATGTTGCAACCGGAAAAATAAAAGTTCGTAACATCAGCACTTTCGTTTCTATTTTGTTGTTTTTCCATATGTTTTTCAGCTGTGTTATTTTGCAATATGCCATTGCCAATCTCTTCATTATTTCTGCCATGCAGTCTCCTGCACCGTTGATGTTTGCTCCTGAGTATTCAAATTTATCCACACATTCTATCTCGGTATTGTCTATTCTGATTTTTGGTTGTTGTGTTGTTATATCTGTTGACATGATTTTTGGAGAAAAAGTTCGGTTAATCCATTGAAAATTTCTAGGCACAATATTCCCGTAGGTTGCCATTACTTTCGGGAAGGAACAACCGTTAATCGAGCACCGTAAAGAGAACACATTCGTTCTAGTCGGCCATTTTGCGCAGCTACAGGAGTAAAACATGGCTGCATTATGTCGCCATTACTTTTTAGCTTAGCTATAGTTTTTCATAACTGGGTTATGGAAAATTAGACCCGAGAACATTCTGGTATAAAATGGACAGGTTATAGAGCTCTTAGTGATCTTGATTTGCAGAGGAATTATGCTCTATCGACTATGTCATCTTTCAGAACAATTTGGTCTTCAGATCAAGACTAAGTTCATGAATTGTACTAACTGTAACCTTAAAATCACCATCAACGGAGAAAGAATTCAGACAGTTGATAACTTTTCTTATTTAGGCAGCAAAATAACACGAGATGGGAGATACAACAAAGGAGATCTCTACCAGAATTACGTTGGCATCAAGTGCGCTCCACCAACTAACAAACATGCGCTCCACCAACTAACAAACATCTGGAAATCGAAAACAATTATGAAACATACCACACTACGACTGTTCAACTTCAGTGTGATATTAACATATGGTTGCCAACGTTGAAAAATGACAAAGACCCTGGAGAAAAAAATCGAATTAATTTTAAAATAAATACCTTAAAAAGCTCTTAAATATTGGTTGGGAAGAATTCAAGTCAAACATGCAAGTAATAGAAGACATCACACAGCAATATGTTTTTCTACAACAATAAGAATAAATCGATGAACTTATATCGGACATGTACTTAGAATGAATGAAAACAGACTGCCACTACAAGCATTAAAATGGATAACAGATGGCAGAAGAAAACGAGGAAAACTGAGAGATACCCTGCGCAGAACAACCATTAAAGAATGTATGACTATGAGTCTCAATAATGTACAAGAATTACACACAGTAACATTCCATCGCTAGTTAGTTAGTTAGTCGTTGGATCATCGTCATTGCACTCCGGACAAGTCTATAGGTGCTCAGATCTTTCCTTGAGTGTATCCGCCATTACACGCTGACTGACAGTCCCAGTACGTTGTTGATTGACCATCATTCTTTTTCGCCCGCGAAAACTCTCCTTTCTAGCGACACCACATTTCAACCCAAGTTCCTTTATTCTAATCATGGAACAGGAGTCATCGTCACTTGTACAGTCATTTGTTCGTGCGTTTTCATGTAGGGCATTAAAAATGCCTGCCCGATCCATCGCCCCACCAACAGCCGTAGTAGTTGCTTGGGCGGCCAACCTATCTGCTCTTTCATTACCCCGGACTCTCGCGGACTCTCTACGTTCGAGAACAGTGGCTGGATTCCATCGCTCTAACTGGAGAGCTCTGGTTTCTTACCTATGTACAGTGTTCGGCGCTGAAAGAACATAGATTCAATTCACATCCAATATCTCCATAATTTCTATCAACTATCTTGACATAGTTGTCACAATTCATCCCTCCTACCTGAGCACATCTGTTTACTACAAACCTACTAATGCACAGTGTTCTGCTTTACACTTCTCACCCACCTTTTGTCACAACTCTTTACCGTGCTCCCAGCTTTCTTCGCCTTCGTCGCTATGTAGTGATGATGACCACATTTCTTTACTCGTCCTTAGAGATGATTGCTTTCCTTCGTAGACACTCATACCCTGACAATGTTATTTCATCAGATTGGCTTCGTGTTTATAAATTCTACGCATGATACCTTGACTAATAGTCTTGATACTTTCTCTTCTGATAGAGTTAAACGTGTTCTCATTTTTCATCACCAAAACTACGTAGATTCTACTGTTCAAACATTATTCCGCTAAAGCTACCAACGTTCTGAGTCGTCACAATATTGCTGCACACGAAGCGACCAAACGTGACATAGCTCGAAAACCGATCATAATTTAATCCTGCAACTTCTTACTGCAAAATCAAAGAAATGAACAATCCTGCGACTTCTTAAAGTGACAACAGAGAAACGAACAATCCTGCGATTTCTTACAGCAAAATCATAGAAACTAATAATCCTGCAACTTCTTACAGTAGAATCAGAGAAACGACCAATTCTGCGACTTCTTACAGCAGAGGCAGAGAATCGACCAGTCATGCGACTTCTGACAGCAAAAGCAGAGAAACTACAATAGATAAACATGTATTAATGATGTAAAAAAAATGTTATCTCTGGTGCCTCTGTCTTGTATAAAACATGTCTGTTCTATATTCAATTATTCTTCTAGATTATGTTATAATCTTTTCATAATGATGCTGAGTAGTATGTGACTGAATTATGTGACTGAATTATGTGACTGAATTATGTGACTGAATTATGTGACTGAATTATGTGACTGAATTATGTGACTGAATTAGCTAATAAATGTAGTTGTTCTATAGCTGGTGCATAATGTTAAATTTGTTTTCTTTGGTAGAATCGTATTTGCTAATCCTAGGATCCATACAAGAGCAACGTGAAATCCTTTGTATCCCAGTTCTGTTCCTCGTAAAAAGTCCTTTCTAAAAACTAGGTCTTTCCACAAATAACATCAATCTTCCCATTTCAAAAAAACACATTATGAAACCATACGGAAACTGCCCCCTACATTTCCCAGCCTTCCTTCATCAAATTTCATCAGTAACCTTACATATCAATTGAGTGATTACCTCTATAGTTCCGAAGCAAACACCGCACAGCTTCGTTCCAGGGAGAATAATTGTTATAGCATAACACTGCTCAAACTAAGCAAATTTTGTATGTATGTTACAACCAACGAACCTGAAACAGTTGACCAAACAGCTAAAAACGTTATGAGAATGATCGATAAATCTATGAGTAAATCAATATTGGCAATTTAAAAAGTGTCAACCAATGCCAACAGCGATGTGCTCGGATACAAAACAATTAATTAGAAACATTACCAGTGAGGAAATGTTCAATGATGTAATGCGGTACATTTAACCAAATCAAATTCGTGGCTTTTTATAGTGTAAGTATAACGTCATTTGTTGGTACTTCGATTACATAATGCAAGTATAACGTCATTAGTCAGTGCTTCGATTATATAATGCACGTATAACGTCATTTATCGGTGCTTCGATTATATAATGCAAGTATAACGTCATGTATCGGTGTTTCGATTACATAATGCAAGTGTAACGTCATTAGTCGGTGTTTCGATTATATAATGCACGTATAACGTCATTTATCGGTGCTTCGATTACATAATGCAAGTGTAACGTCATTTATCGGTGCTTCGATTCTCGTTACTTTGTGGTTTCTACTGGTTTTTTTGTAAATCTGCTGCCCCTCTTCCCCGATCACTTACTAATCTGCGCCCTACTCATTCTGTGCGTTAATTACCATTATACCACTGATTGTCATTCTATGCCTTACTCCTCTCATTATTCTTCCTGTTCCTTTCATTATTCTCCCTACACCTCTCACTGTTTTCACTATCCCTCTCATTGTCCTCCCTACTTTCCTTATTCTTCTCCCTACTCTTCTCATGCTTCTTCCTATCCCTCCCATGCTTCTCCCTACTGTTCTCATGTTTCTCCCTACTCCTCTCATGTTTTCCCTACTCCTATCATGCTTCTCCCCACTCCTTTCATGCTTCCCCCTACTACTCTCATTTTCTCCCTACCCCTCATGCTTTTCCCTACTCCTATCATGCTTCTCCCTACTCCTCTAATGTTTCTCCATACTCGTTTCATGCTTCTCCCTACCCCTCCCATGCTGCTCCCTACTACTCTCATATTTCTCCCTACCCCCTCATGCTTCTTCCTACTCCTCTCACGCTTCTCCCTACTACTATCATGCTTCTCCCTACCCCCATCTCGCTTCTCCCTACTACTCTCATGCTTCTCCCTACCCCCCTCCTCATGCTTCTCCCTACCCCCCTCACGCTTCTCCCTACTACTCTCATGCTTCTCCCTACTACTCTCATGCTTCTCCCTACCCCCTCATGCTTCTCCCTACTACTCTCATGCTTCTCCCTACTACTCTCATGCTTCTCCCTACTACTCTCATGCTTCTCCCTACTACTCTCATGCTTCTCCCTACCCCCCTCATGCTTCTCCCTACTACTCTCATGCTTCTCCCTACCCCCTCATGCTTCTCCCTACTACTCTCATGCTTCTCCCTACTACTCTCATGCTTCTCCCTACTACTCTCATGCTTCTCCCTACTACTCTCATGCTTCTCCCTACCCCCCTCATGCTTCTCCCTACTACTCTCACGCTTCTTCCTACTAATTTCACTATTTTCCCTAGAACAGAATAACACAATGACAAAATATAAAATTTGTCTATTATATTTCCAGATATGTATCATTTTCTTTGTATTTCGAACTAAAACACTATCATGTTCCACATTTCACCCACAGGTAAGAAAGAGCAGATTACTATGCATTGTCATCTTGGGTATCTGGTCATTGAGCCTGATTCAATTCTCCCTTGTTCTCACCGCCACTAGAGTCAGAAGGGACAGAAGTGGTATTTCCATCTCACCAATTGAATCGGTGTACGATAAATGCTGCAGTCCAGACGTCTACGGCATAATTATCTCCATTTTCCTACAAGATCTACCATTTCTTGTTTTACGGATGCTCCTTATATTCAAATATTACGTACTCAGTTACACAAACATGTTTTTTACCTGTAAAAACACAATCGTCATCGTTCTTCTCATATATCGTCTTGTCGTCGTTCAAATGGAAAGAAAACCACCTCCAGAAAAGGACGAGATATCCGTGAATATGCTCCCAAGGTTCTGTTCATCACCCGCCATATTTGACCACCACGTCAGACGCACTAAAGGAAGATCCGGAGATTCCATGTCGCTTAGCAACAGTAACACGCTTAGCACTTGCAGTACAAAAATTAGTAACAGATCCACAAGGTTGGTGAAACCATTCAGTTCCTGCGGTAACATTTACGACTTAAAAGTAACTTCATCCAATAGGAGCAGCAGTAACTATGCACCTATAGCAGTAATGGATGATTTACATTCTCCTGTATAATATCAACATCACAATGTTTATTCAACAGTGAAATAATGCGTTCAACAATTTGAAACAACTTGCTGGGTATGATCCTAAAATAAAACCAAATTTTTAAAACGTGCCTACACTGGTTTACGTAGAATAAATTGTTGGTAAAGCGCAAATAACGTAATATTTATGTTATATATTAATACAATAATGTATTGTTTGGTGTTTTTTGGGTGTGTGTGTAGAACACGTTCCACAACGTGAATTATTCCAGCATCACCGGGTTTATTAAAACAAAGAACTGCATTTAATAAATTGAGGCATTAAACAAAATACCCTAAAATATCTGGAATAAAACAACAGCTCACGTGCATATATCACACAATGTCATTGCGTCAATGGGTTGTGTTTTTGTGAACCCATTGACCGCGGATCAGCAACCAATCAAATTAGTTCTCATAACATTGTCAACAGAGACAATATAAAAAAATTATTTCATACATTGTTGCACTAAACAAAATTAATCATTATAGCACTGGGAATAAAAAGGTACAGATAATAAAATTGTTTAGAACTATCAGCAGAGCTGACACAGAAACTAATGACTTATACATATTAGGAGTACCTACGCCTTTTAAGTGGCTTTTTTTACTTTTGAATATTCGTGCTATTAAGCAGGGCGCACCACGTTTCATTACGATAACCCGTTTGCACACATTTTCAAAGTAAGGTTTTATTTTATAATCATATACCCGTGCTGAGTCTACGAAAACTAATATCAAAATTATATATACAATCTGTATACCAAGATTATGCCACCAATTTTAGATGTGTTTGTTGGTCCATCTCAAGATGATGATTAGCATTTATTACATCCGATTTGAGATTTAGTTTGAGTTATGTCCGTGACTATGAGTTTGTAGATGGCTAATAAGTCTTATGTTGATCTCAAAGGTCCATGGACAAGTCAGGAATGGTATAGATTGTGTTTGATCTACCTGTGACTTTCTAACTACTCTTTGCTGTTGACCTGCCGCAAATATCCGTTTTCACAAGGTGCTGCGCCTATTTTTGACTGTAAAACCATGACCGCCAACAATATAAGACCTTTAATTTCATTGGTCACTATAATTATATATTGTGGGACAGCTAATGAAAACGCCCATGTGTTTCCTGTTCCCGAAAGTGGAGCAGTAATAGAATAGAGACACTTACTTGTCAAGCTTGTCGTAAGAGGCCACTAATGGGGTTTGGAGATGGAGTTGGCTGACCTATCCTATAGTGCCAAAATGACCTAGAAGTCATACTCAAATTGGAAGTATTAGACCGAAAGGCGCAGATAATACAGATAATATGTAAATCATAACACGACGAATACCGTTGCCAGGCTACGCCCTGCAGATCATAACTTCGAGAATGAAGGTAGAACACGAAGAGCTAATTAAAATCAAGGGCATAGCTACATGGGTCATTTTAGAATACTTGATTTTCCATTAGTCAATATGTCTTATCTAGGATCATAGTAGAGCGCCATGTAGCTGTACTTTATGAATCGTTTTCTAGTGTTTTATTCATGATTTATGACCAAAAATGTTAGGCATAGACATTGACTAAAGAACATGAGAACAAGTTTGTCAATGTACTTTAACATAAGAACAAGTTTGTCAATGTAAAATAACATGAGAACAAGTTTGTCAATGTACTTTAACATAAGAACAAGTTTGTCAATGTAAAATAACATGAGAACAAGTTTATCAATGTAAAAGAATATGAGAACAAGTTTGTCAATGTAAAAGAACATGAGAACATGTTTGTCAATTTACTTTAACATAAGAACAAGTTTATCAATGTAAAAGAATATGAGAACAAGTTTGTCAATGTAAAAGAACATGAGAACAAGTTTGTCAATGTACTTTAACATAAGAACAAGTTTATCAATGTAAAAGAATATGAGAACAAGTTTGTCAATGTAAAAGAACATGAGAACAAGTTTGTCAATGTACTTTAACATAAGAACAAGTTTATCAATGTAAAAGAATATGAGAACAAGTTTGTCAATGTAAAAGAACATGAGAACAAGTTTGTCAATGTACTTTAACATAAGAACAAGTTTATCAATGTAAAAGAATATGAGAACAAGTTTGTCAATGTAAAAGAACATGAGAACAAGTTTGTCAATGTACTTTAACATAAGAACAAGTTTATCAATGTAAAAGAATATGAGAACAAGTTTGTCAATGTAAAAGAACATGAGAACAAGTTTGTCAATGTACTTTAACATAAGAACAAGTTTATCACTGTAAAAGAATATGAGAACAAGTTTGTCAATGTAAAAGAACATGAGAACAAGTTTGTCAATGTAAAAGAACATGAGAACAAGTTTGTCAATGTAAAGGAACATGAGAACAAGTTTGTCAATGTACTTTAACATAAGAACAAGTTTATCAATGTAAAAGAATATGAGAACAAGTTTGTCAATGTAAAAGAACATGAGAACAAGTTTGTCAATGTAAAATAACATGAGAACAAGTTTGTCAATGTAAAAGAACATGAGAACATGTTTGTCAATGTAAAAGAACATGAGAACAAGTTTGTCAATGTAAAAGAACATGAGAACAAGTCTGTCAATGTAAAAGAACATGAGAACAAGTTTGTCAATGTAAAAGAACATGATACATGTTGAAATTGGCCCAAAATACAGAACTTGGCCAACACATACATTGTATAACCAATATTATTTCAAAATGGTCAAATTTATAAAAATTGGTCATGAAATCGACTTTTACAACACACACACACAATGAACTAATGTGAAGACTATCAAAAACTGTAACCTTTAATGATGTTTGTACATAATTGTAGCATTCTTGTCAAATTATTTCTTTCGTTTTTTATAAATACGTTGATTATTCTCACAGCTGTTTCTAGCATTAATTAAATACTCCTTACGCTTGTTAAAATGCCCCTACAGAATATGAGAATTAATCAGTTAAAGTAATTATCTTTTATTGTGAACAGATTATAGAATGGCATCTTAAATTGTTCTTCGTCCATCACAAGTGATGATGACCATTTGTAACATCCACTTTTGAAAAGTCAATTTTAGTTATGTCCTTGATTATGAGTTCATAGATAGCTAATGATCCCTATTTCAGCTGTACATGTCCTTAGACAGTTTGGACATGGAATGACGACTGTAGACGGATCTTGGTCTATCCGTGACTTTCTAGCTGCTCTCCGCTGTTGAGCTGCTGCATTTCTCTTCTTTTCACAAGATGATGCGTTCTTTTTTATTTTAGAACGCCATGTAGATCTATTTTGTGCAAGTTCTTCCCATGTATCGTGGTCTATTTCAAAGGCTTTCAGTGAGTTCTTTAACGAGTCCTTGTAGCGCTTCCTTTGGCCACCTTGAGATCGTATACCTTTCTCTAGTTCACCATAGAGAAGTATCTTTGGCAGATGATGGTCTGGCATACGCACCAAATGACTTGCCTAACGAATCTGTGTCTGCATCAGGATCGTGTGAATGCTGGGGATACCAGCTCTATCAAGGACAGTGGTATCTGGAATTTTGTCTTGCCATCTGATGTTCATAACTTTTCTGAGACAATTTGTATGAAAATGATTGAGTTGTTTTTTTCACATGACGTCTATACACAGTCCATATTTCACTAGCGTATAACAGCACTGGAAGTATCACTGCTCTGCAAACTTTCAGCTTAGTCTGTAGGTTAATGCCATTTCTACGCCAAACATTTGCTTACCATCTCATCTTAAAATACAATGTATAGGATTGTACATAATTAAGAACGTGTCATGTGACGTATTCCTTCCAGAACGTTGTCTTCCCAATGAACTCTCTGAACCTCTCTCTGTCTTGGGCGATGTGGCTTGCATTTTCTAGCGATGTATTCATGTTATCTTTAATGTCATCAGTCCATTGTCTTCTTGGTCTGCCCCTTCTCCTCTTCCCAGGTACTCTTCCCTCCATTATTTGTCTTTCTAAACAGTTATGTCTCTTTATATTACCAAACAGGCGTAGTTTTCTTAAGAACGGGTATAATTAAGAACGGGTATGCCATATCATATATTAGAGGTGTGTATGGACAACATGGAGAATATGAATGGCTAAAAGTACGTTCAATGACTATTAACATCTAAAAGAATCACATGCATACTAAAAAATGAAAATTAAAATTGCTACATCTATTTTACGTTAATGTATGACTCAGATACATGGATAATGAACAAACAACTAGAAGACATAATTGATGCCTTTGAGATGTGGATATATAGAGGAATATGGAGAATTTCGTGGAAAGATAAGACAACACTGCCAATGAAAAACTAACTATTAAAGGAAATAAATCAAAGAAAGAATATACCTTAGACATATTACAAGACATGAAAACTGATACAATACGGGGAGAAGTACCTACATTCCAACTGTTTAATATCATGCGCAGTTTCATTCCAACTGTTTAATATCATGCGCAGTTTCATTCCAACTTTGTTAAAGTATGCGCAGCTTTTGTGTCGTCACTGAAATTACGTGACTAGCACACCATGCTCTCACAAAAACAAAATATCTAATTTAATTGGAGATGTCAGTTTACTGAGCTTACCAGCTACAGATAAAGATGATGTACGTTTGTTACAAACTCAAGGACTGCTACAAAATGAAAATATATGCGGCCAGGGTCATCCAATATAAGGCACGAGGGGTGGGGGGACTCTCAATGGGCAGCGCGCAGATCGATGCATCCGGCAGCAGTTCTAGCGACTGTAAAATGCGTACTGTGCATCTTTATCGATATTTATACTAACACTGCTTATCTGCCCCTATTTCATTTCGTTAAGCAATGTAGGTTAAGTTATTTCAAGCTTATGATTCGTTTCGTTAAATAATCTAGACACTACTCCCCGTATTGTATCTGATACCTTGTTGACGACTTTACTTGAAAGCGGAGATAAGGGGATGCGGGCAAGAGATAGGCAGAGATACAAGTGGAAGAGAAACATTACCAGATGGACAAGTTACAGTCTAGCATAGTGCACCACAATACAAAACAAAGATGAGGTTGAAGGTCTCTTGCAGCCAACCTTCCTTGCGGAGACAACACTTGATGATCTAATGGTAACAGAATTCAGGGAATTGATGTGCTAGATCACATTTAGTCATAGAATTCTATCAAGTAAGGGAATTAACTAGTTTAAATCACATTTTGTGAGAGAATTCTACACAATAGGGGAATTAACTAGTTTAAATCACATTTTCATATGCGCAAGACATATGTTGGTCAAGTCCACTACATGCACTAGGAGAGACGACTAAACAGCTTTCACGTGCGGTGTCTACTTAGAGTTCTTGGAATTAGGTGGCTAGACAGAGCCACTAACATTGATGTATTGGAAAGAACAACCAATATCACAGAATTGTATATGTTCAGTTTGCGCAGACTCGGATGGCTGGGACCACTAGGAGGGTGGAAGATGGCATGATACAGAATTATATAATTTATGGAGAATTACAGCCTGGGAAAAGATCTCAGGGCCGACCTCTACTTCGGTACCAAGATATGCAAACGCGATATGTATGATAGAGAATGTTCATGAATACAGAATCAGGAAAATAGGTTGCCATTGATCGTGTTGCATGAAGGGAAAAGATCAGTAATGGTATATAGACAAAGGAGATAGTGCTCACAGATAGTTCAAGAGTTGCACGTCTCAGAAGACACACAACAGCTCACGATGGTACATGTGAGCCTGTGATTCCTTGTACATACTGTGAAAGATTATGTATGGCTCAGATCGGTCTTGTGAGTCCATCACCGTTATGATCGTAGATTATATTTCTTATAGCATATCATTCAATCAGTGATATTATTCTGGAAAGACGGGAAGGTGCCTACTACGTAAGATGGGTGTTGTACGTCATCATCATCATGGCTGGTAGATTATATTTCTTATAACACAACAATAATACTATCGTCTGGATAGACGGAAAACTGCCTACAACTATTTACAGTTTTTTATAAAGTTACTCCACGTTTTCGTAGATTTATACTGAAATAAAGACTTGTACAGAATAGAGGAAATGAAATGATAAATTATATTTTAGAGGTTTCTAAAATTATATTTTAGAAGTTTCTACACAATAAAGAAACTATTAGTTTGTGGGGAATATACTAAATAATGTCAGTGTGTTGCCGCGACCCGAGAAAGGAGCAACGAATAGCAATACGCTACCTGACATGACTGTCCCATCCAATAGAAGGTCAAGGTGAATCACAATCCATGCTGAAAAAATTCGCATGTGTCAGGCCGAAAACGCACATTTTTTCAACTAAGCTGTAAACATAAGACAAGGCTTTTCGTTCTCTGGCCAACATTCTGCCAACCTGCAAGATTGTTTAGAATGAAAGCAGAAGAAGAAGAAACTCTTGTAAAGGGATCCATCTTCACAAGTCTATTTCACTCTACACATTGTTTTCAGTTAGCAATATGGATGTTTAACGTAATATTTTCCTCATCACTGTTTAGCATAACATTTTATAGTTTGGATGAGATAACTTATAATTTGATATTTTCAAAACTCAGAGGCAACTGCATATAGAAATTTTTATCAGCTGGCAGGCTGGTAAAAATTGTGTGACGGATTGAATGTGGACGCTGCCCTATTTTGCCTACTCCTGGATAAGAGGAACTAACACATTAAAACTATCTACTATTTTGTAGAGCTATGTACAGATTTGATGAACTAATACTGTAGATTATTTTATTTTCTTGTGTAGTAGTTTGTATTTGTATAGAATAGGTCACAGGTGGGCAACATTTTTAGGTAGGGTAGTTTGATCCTAATTTGTGAAACATCAGGTTAAAAACTGTTTTTATAGCATCTTGGAAGCACATGCAGTGTTGTTTCAGCTCGACTTTTGTCTAACCTGAACTCGTGGTTAAGCACACGTGCAGTCAAATCCCGTTATAACAAATTGTTCCAGCTCAACCAGACATATATGTAAGAACAGAACTTTGCCATATACAGTTTAAACAAAAATGGATAGGCCTAAATGTAATTGATAATTTTGAAGTGTGTTGTTATATAGGAAAATTTGTTATAAAGGATGCGCTATAGAGAGACTGCACCATGGCGAACTGAACAGGAGAGACGACTAAATGCTAAACATCCGCTCATCGGAGGCCTTTTTTTCTTAGCGATATACACACGCCATCAAATTATCATATTCTGCGTCACTACGACAGACTTTGTTCTTTTCATTGGCTAGCTGGGTAGCCCCTCGTAGTGACACACAATGTTGATGTTCCTCCTTCGCAAGCGAAGATGAGCATGACATGAAAAACGATAAATGTGATGAACAAGTAGAAAAATAACAAAACATTTGTGATTGTCTAATTTGGTTTTTGAGTTCTTAGATGCCCGAGGAATACGATTCGTTTTCCCGTTAGGGAGTTAAAGGTAGGCTTCGTGTGGCGTATGTGACCCACGCCGTATGCCCTTGCTTTCACCACGTCAAAATGTTCAATTTAGTACTATCCCTCATAAACTAATAGAGTTTCTTTGTTGTGTAGAAACTACTAAAATATAATTTATTATTTACACTACAACATTAAAAAAACCCAGTCCTTACAGGGGATCGCACCCTGGACCGCACGGGTGTGAGACTAAAGCTCTAATAATTCGGTCAAAGGTTTATATGGATGGGTCAAAAACAGCTTACGGCGTGACCGGTAAATGATAGGAGACCTGTCAACTAAGACGTGAATATGAACTAGTTTCCGATTTGCGTGAATCTATTGGTTGGCCTTTTCTATTTTTGGTATGTGACTCCAAGTATGTAAATAGCGACCAATCAAATTCCCAAATCATCAAAAACATAACGAACGTGGTCTGGGATCCAAATATATCAGCTAGGTTGACCCTTGAGGTCCCCGGTTCAATCCAGTTTGGACATATTTTTTTTCTTTTGGAGGTACAATCAAAATCTTTCCTGTACATATCGCGGCGCCTGCTATGACAAAGCGACCTTTATTTCCACATCCCATAGAAAGCCCCCCCCCCCTCCTTTTTCACTCCTTCACATGAAAATATGAAGTTACGAAAGAAGGCCTGTAATATAATCATTAGCCACGCCTCCGGTGAGCGGATGTTTACTATTTAGTTTTCGCGCCATTTCTTCAGTGCGTCATGGATTTTACTGTGGTTCTTTTAGATCAGTCTTGCGAAGAAGAAAAAAATTGCACTGTTGGATTTGTCCTCCCAGGCCATATTTTGCCCATGCCTGAGTTAGGTGAACTGACTGTGATGTTTTAAAACTTTTCTCTGTCAAAGTTTAAATAATCTTGTGTGAGTTGCAGGCAACTTAAATCACCATCATCATGTGTAATGTGCAATCTTCATTTATCTCCTGTTTGACTTGATGAATAAAATATGACATTTATCAAATGTAGTCCTTATTCCTGAATAAATGGAGCATGTGAGAAATATATTGATTGCCAAGATAACGACGCCGCCGATGCTAATGGCCTCATCTGCTGGCTGAATGATTAATTGAATAATAAGGACTAAATAACTCAGTGAGTAATGATGATGGGTGTGTCAGCTGCTTGAATGACTAATTCAGTAATAATGATGGGCTTGTCAACTGACTGAATGACTGAGTAATGATGATGGGCTTGTCAGCTGACTGAATGACTGAGTAATGATGATGGGCTTGTCCGCTGACTGAAAGACTGAATAATTATGATGGGCTTGTTGACTGACTGAAAGACTGAGTAATGATGATGGGCTTGTTGACTGACTGAAAGACTGAGTAATGATGATGGGCTTGTCAGCTGACTGAAAGACTAATTGAGTAATAATAATAGGCTTGTCGACAGGCTGAATGACTAATTGAGTAATGATGATGGGCTTGTTGACTGACTGAGTAATGATGATGGGCTTGTCAGCTTGCTGAAAGACTGAGTAATGATGATGGGCTTGTCGAATGAAAGACTGAATAATGATGATGGGCTTGTCAACTTGCTGAAAGACTTAAGTAATGATGATGGGCTTGTCAACTGACTGAAAGACTGAGTAATGATGATGGGCTTGTCAACTGAAAGACTGAATAATGATGATGGGCTTGTCAACTTGCTGAAAGACTGAGTAATGATGATGGGCTTGTCCGCTGACTGAAAGACTGAATAATGATGATGGGCTTGTTGACTGACTGAAAGACTGAGTAATGATGATGGGCTTGTTGACTGACTGAAAGACTGAGTAATGATGATAGGCTTGTCAGCTGACTGAAAGACTAATTGAGTAATAATTATAGGCTTGTCAACGGGCTGAATGACTAATTGAGTAATGATGATGGGCTTGTTGACTGACTGAAAGACTGAGTAATGATGATGGGCTTGTTGACTGACTGAAAGACTGAGTAATGATGATGGGCTTGTCGACTGAAAGACTGAATAATGATGATGGGCTTGTTGACTGACTGAAAGACTGAATAATGATGATGGGCTTGTCAGCTGACTGAAAGACTATTGAGTAATAATTATAGGCTTGTTGACGGGCTGAATGACTAATTGAGTAATGATGATGGCACATGACACAATCAGCACAATCATAAAAAGACACAATCAGCACAATTATGCCAAGACACAATCATAAAAAGACACAATCAGCACAATTATGGCAAGATACAATCAACAAAATCATAACAAGGCACAATCAAAGCAATATAAGACACAATCAGCACAATCCTACCAAGTCATAATCATAACACAGCACAATCATGACAAAACACAATAATATCTAGATTAACGAAATATAAATTCATTACAATTAATCTTTAATGTTGACACGACACTTGATTTTTTGACAATTATTGCACTAATGCCATGGCACTTGATTTTATTTATGACAATATGCAAATGATATGGCACAATTTCATGACAGTTAATGTACAAATGACATAGTACTTAATATTATGACAGTTAATGTACAAATGCCTTGGTACTAGATTTCATGACAGTTAATGTACAAATGACATGGTACTAGATTTCATGACAGTTAATGTACAAATGCCTTGGTACTAGATTTCATGACAGTTAATGTACAAATGACATGGTACTAGATTTCATGACAGTTAATGTACAAATGACATGGTACTAGATTTCATGACAGTTAATGTACAAATGACATGGTACTAGATTTCATGACAGTTAATGTACAAATGACATGGTACTAGATTTCATGACAGTTAATGTATAAATGACATGGTACTAGATTTCATGACAGTTAATGTACAAATGACATGATAATGTCAATGCTAGAACGCATCCAGAAAATTGATATATATAGTATTTGAACTAGTCAAAAGAACAACAAATGTAATACTATACATAATTTCTTCTTTTCTTAACCAGAGCCCTTCAAAGGATTTAGACTAAGTTGCCTACTGCACTTGCTCAGCAGTGATTGGCACCATTCCTTGAACTCCTCAGAGCATGAGCCGTGGTACCATACTTCCAAGTGACTGGGTGAACCACAGAAGCAATTTTTATTTCAAACCACGAATAGCGAGTGGACTTGAAATCTATGTCAGCTGGTCAGCTGGCAAATTACTGAACTATCAGTGTTCCCAGCTGCCTTCACTCCAGATATTCTGGAATATCTTTCTGATATAAAGTTCATATCACTGAATAAAGTTCTGCCTTCACAAACGAAATCTGAAATTGAATCTGCTAGGGGGTTGAATGGTGCAAAATAAGATGCCCTCACTCTCCAAAGAAAATCTGAAGAAGCATCTACTGCTTCACTTAATTAGTTTGTTCCTTGTTGTGCCCGCAGGCGGCAACACAGGGCAGAGATTTGATTCTCCATATGTTGCAGTCTGCTGCTGGCAGTTTTAGTTCTTGTATGGTCTTGCAGCCTGTTATGTCCCCTTCTTTAAGTAAGGTGTTTTTTGGGTTGCTTTTGGGCTTTCCTTGTTTTCTTTTACCTTCAGGTGTCCATATAAGGGCACAAAACTTCACTCCACACAGAAATTTTGCTAGGTCCCATGGTGTAAAAGAAGCTGCCTCACTTCTCACATAATTTGACGATGATCTACTGATCCACTCCACAAACAAAATTTGAAATTGAATCTGCTAGGTCAAATGCTGTGAGCTGCCTTTACTTCCCAAAGAAATTCTGAAAATATATCTACTGGACCATACTCTTGTACCGGACTTATACTGCATTGCAAGAGTATTCATGTTATAAACTGGAAACTCTGAAGATAACATCTGATCAATAATATTGTTCATTTACGCACAAACATCATGATATCTGTTGATAACAGAATCATTAGATTGTGCCAGTCTCACAGTTTTCTTTCGTATGGATCATCTCCAAGTATCGGGAGAAGAGGAGTAGTAATGCTTCGGATGACTGGGGATACCTGTAGAATAAACAAAAACTTTGTCAGCCATATTGTTTATTTTAATAGCTAAGTTCTGCCCAAGTGAAACCAGAGCCTGGACTTCTAGTTCAGGGTGCAAAGAAAATGGCCACAGTCTTTTCCTGGTATGTCATAGAAGGTGACTAAGGAAAGTTAGGGGATAGACTGACACCCTGTCATCTATGAAAAAAATCATTGTCAAATCTTGTTTTAATCTCTTACTTTTGTCTTCTATCAAATAATCCCTGTAGATGATGAAGAAATGTTTCAGAAAGAAATGGTCAGTCATGATTTATCTACACTCAATTGAATGCTTAAGATATTCTTCTTCTTTCGTTCACTTGAAACATGTCTATATCTGTAATTCTGTCTCTAGAATAAAACTCACTGTCTTTTGTAGTTCATACAGTGTCCCATAGAGCTTTGATTCCAGTGTTGTTTCCTCTGACCAATATGTCTGCCTCAGCGTTTCATACTCAGAACAATCTTGAAGTATATGTTTCGCACTCTGTGCTGCCTGTCCACATGGCCATGTTGCCAAACTTGAACTTTATGTACATGTGACTGCGGAGTCGGTTGTGTCCCGCTCTGAGGCGTAGAATTACAACTTGTTCAAGGACAGAGATGTTTGGTGAGCTTTTTCTGCTGATGTCTCCATTGTGGTACCCCTACAACCTTAACAGGTCACGGGTCATATCTATCTGTTCTTTCAGCATCATATAGAATGTATACAGCAGAAACAAGATCTAAGTACAGTTCGAGTATGTTATGCTACTATGTGCGATTCTTGCATGTTTTTAAGACCATATTCATACCCTCTTTGATGGTTGTTCTGCAAAAGTCTATGTTAATCTTCCTCTTTTTCTTTTACTATCTGGTACCCATTTTAACCTTAACAGCGCCAGGAGCGCAAATATGTGCGTGATTTGTACTTTTGGCCGGCATTCATGCATGTATAATTGGGAGTCGTGATATGACTCAAATAAATGAAACAAATATCTAAAGATGTCAAGGTAAATTTCATGTGACAGCGCAACCTCTGGTGGGTAAACAACACTTCTGCTATGCCGAAACAGCGGTCAAACAAGATGGTGGAAATGGTGGCCATTTAGACCCCATAGGCGGACTGCAATAGTCAGCAATATATATATATATATATATAAATAATTATGGGTTGTGATTTCAATAGTAGGGAATTCTTGGGAATAATGTTATTACCAAGCAGACATAGTAACAAGTAGATGTCATTATAAGAAATTGAACAAACATGGAGCAAACGTATTGATGAATATTTATCTACATTAGGTATACGATTCTAGAACCGTTTTTGGACAAGGTAAGTTACTGCATGTTTTATTTATTCATTCCTCTCGTATGACACATGCACAAAAAAATAATTAGACACATATTTGCAGTATGCAATTCGTTATGTAAATGTGCAAACATTATTTTAACATCTCTAATAACATAACAAAAAAGTTATTGCATTTTCAGAACACACACCAAAAATAATACAAATTGTCAAAAAAAGAATCAGGTGGCAGAGGGAAATGGAGTAATTTAATCAGGTTTGTTAAAGGTTAATGCTTATAGTGGCAGTCTATTTTTTATTCATTTTAAATACATGTCGGATAAAGTCCATCATTTTCTTCTTATTGTTGTAGAAACATATTGCTGTTTGGTGGATTGTCTTGCTTAATTGACTTGAATTCTTCCCAACAAGTATTTAAGAGTTTTAAAGATATTATTTTTACATGAATTTAATTTCTTCTCCAGTGCTTTTGTTATTTTCCAACTTTCACAGACATATGTTTTCCAATTTTCATAGACATATGTTTTCCAACTTTCACAGACATATGTTAATATAGATACAACATTGGAGTTATACAGTCATAGTTTGGTATATTTACTCATTGTTTTCGATTGCAAGATGTTTGTTAGGTGGTTGAATTCACTGGATGTCAACACAATTACTATTACTTTTACTTACAGACTTCATATTAGCAGCTAAAAACCGCAGGTAACATCCACTTATTGTCTCCCCTTCCACTGTGTATTTGATCTCGCTAACACTGACAACCAAGTCCCGGCTTCCATGCTCACCTTGAAAAACACAGCAACAAGACACGGTTAATTCTTGGAAAATTATGAACAATAATACATCATTGAAAAACACGGCAACAAGACGTGGTTAATTCTTGGAAAATTATGAACAATAATACATCATTGAAAAACACGGCAACAAGACATGGTTAATTCTTGGAAAATGATGAACAATAATACATCATTGAAAAACACGGCAACAAGACATGGTTAATTCTTTGAAAATTATGAACAATAATACATCATTGAAAAACACGGCAACAAGACACGGTTAATTCTTGGAAAATTATGAACAATAATACATCATTGAAAAACACGGCAACAAGACATGGTTAATTCTTTGAAAATTATGAACAATAATACATCATTGAAAAACACGGCAACAAGACATGGTTAATTCTTGGAAAATTATGAACAATAATACATCATTGAAAAACACGGCAACAAGACATGGTTAATTCTTGGAAAATTATGAACAATAATACATCATTGAAAAACACGGCAACAAGACATGGTTAATTCTTGGAAAATTATGAACAATAATACATCATTGAAAAACACGGCAACAAGACATGGTTAATTCTTGGAAAATTATGAACAATAATACATCATTGAAAAACACGGCAACAAGACATGGTTAATTCTTGGAAAATTATGAACAATAATACATCATTGAAAAACACGGCAACAAGACATGGTTAATTCTTGGAAAATTATGAACAATAATACATCATTGAAAAACACGGCAACAAGACATGGTTAATTCTTGGAAAATTATGAACAATAATACATCATTGAAAAACACAGCAACAAGACATGGTTAATTCTTGGAAAATTATGAATAAAACATTTTAAAATAGGGCAACATGACATGATTAATTATTGAAAAAAATTATAAATAAAACATTACTGAGATTACATAACCAATACATCTATGTAATTTTGATCATTTGGGTGTAAGTACATAAGAATTTTATATGGATGATAAGGTCACTCCCTACAGAAGAATCCTAATTGCCCATATTTTGTTGGGGTCCAAAAGGAGAGAAAAAAGTAACAATATCATGACTTGGCATGCATGTCATAAGAGGTCAATTAAGGAACTTTTTGGAACTGGGGGGTTGGCTGTTCAATAGATCAAAATGACCATATATCATGCTGACCATGCTGAAGTTGGATGTATCAGGCAGTAGATATTTCAACAAAGCTGTAAACTGTGACACATTCTACTCTCTGAAATACATCCTTCTTCTTCTGCAATCTGGATTCTTTCCATCTTGTTAGAACTTCAGTTAGTCGCCAAGATGAAGCACCCAGTCTTCTCCAGATTAGAGAGACTGCCCAAACTTGTTTGCTTCAATTCGGTCCAGTGTGGCCATGTCTTACCTCACAGGTTTTTTTAAATCTAGACAATCTTGGTAGTATGACTAAATCCTGCTAACCAGCAGGACCCTGAGAACAATCACAGAAGAAGGATTCAGGCATGTCAATACAAGTGCTACAGACGTGCTTTACAAATTTGTTTTCAAGAACACAAAACAGTGACACAGACCATCCGTTCATGGGAGAACTCATAGCACCTGAGAGTTATTAGGGAATTACACACAGACTCTTTCAATGAGGCAATCTCTTTCAACCATGGGCATAAGTCCACCTGTGTTATATCAAGACTCATGATCACAAAAATATAGAATATCAAAACTCTGGAGAGTGGAGTGCACCTAGACATATAAGATTCTTCTTCTTGTGTTTGATAGTGCGATAATGCATAATATTTGTACGCATGTGGTTGCATCTGTGGGTCTCACCAATGGCCCACTAGACATATCACCCATGCAACAGAAAACCTTAGTGGATGACATGCCGTTATATTGAGGTTATCTTCTTAGAGAAGCTTCATGGCACGTCATCTATACAATTATGCTTTTATTTTGTTGTCGAAATGTGTTTCATGTTTACCTGAATATATATGTATGCACCCTCTGTGGTTGGGAGGGAGTCAGAGATGTACTGTGCAGCACTGGGGAGGAGGAAACTGACAGCACTTTTTTTTCCTATGGCTGAAACCCATCATAGAGGCACAGTGACTCAGGATGTGACAATCCTTTTGACGAACATTTGGTTGCATGCCTGGAGCAATAGAGAAGTTTGGCATAACCAGTAGTAAATTGATGGCGGGGAATGAGCACAGTGAACCCTATCTTGACTACAGTGGCTAGGAGCAGTGCATAGGTTGAAACCTACATTCCTGGAGGTGTGATAGTTATTCTCTGGCTCTGTCCCGGGGTGGGCCGAAAATCCACAGACTTCCCAGCAATATAATGCCATTTAATGACATTGGGTCAAAGGGCATGAGCCCATGGACTGCTGGATCAGCAACCAACCAACCATGATATTTGTTGTTGCAGTGCACCTTCTGGCCACATCACTGAATTTGACACCTTTAGTTGTGGGAGAATGTAGGAGGGCCTGGCCAGTCTTAGTTTCTAGCATCTGCTGACTGGACTATTGCCCATCTTCTCGTCAAGGATATCAAACAATAATTGGCAATATATTAATGTCACTGTCCTACTAACCTATATCCTGTTTCCCGCCATATCTTTTAACTAGACTGTTCACAAGGAACTCAACATCTTCCCCGAGGATTATACAAGTTCCATAAACCTGCAACAGACACATAAAATATCAGTTATCTCTCTTAGTGTACAAGATTTTTACTAATGTAGAGGCATGATCCGTTCAACCTCAGACAGCTCTATCAGTTATATTTAGTACTGATCCTGTCTGTCACTCGTAAGTGCTGTATGCCTGTCTTAATATTTTAATTTTTTAACCCTCCTCAAATGTCAAAAAGTCTTGCAGTGTCAAATGTCAATAAGTCTTTAAATGTCAAATGTCAATAAGTCTTTAAACATCAAATGTCAATAAGTCTTTAAACATCAAATGTCAATAGGTTATGCAATGTTAAATGTCATCACGTTTTGCAATGTCAAATGTCATCAAGTCTTGCAATGTTGAATGTTATCCAGTCTTGTAATGCTAAATATCATAAAGTCTTGCGAAGTTAAATGACATTTTCTTGCAATGTCAAATACCATCAAATCTTGTGTTAAATGTCATTGCCATATTTGTTCAAATGACATGTTAAATGTTCTCATGAGACAGTATCTTAAATGTTAGATTAGCTTTAAATGTCATATTAACTCTATAAAAGTCATTAAATAATATTATGTTAAATGTTCTCAAGGCACATGAACCTACATGTCACAATCATCATCAAGTGCCATCTCCGCATTGAAGGTTCGATGTAATGGACCTCTAACATCCTATGTCTCTTGCCGTGGTGGTGCACTCTGCTAGACTATCTTGTCCATCTCAAGATGTATCCCTACCACTTGTATCTCTGCCTACCTCTTACTTGGCTTGTCTCAACTCTACATTCAAGTAAAGTCTTTAACAAAGTGTCATGTCTTTTAATATGTCAAAATATGCCATTTGTTTGATCTTTGTTTCCTTTAATAGTTCTTTATCATACGAAGTGTTGTTAAAACCTCTTTGTTCATTTTCTTCTCTTTTCATGAAATTCTCCCAATTCTTCTATATATCCACATCTCAAAAGCATCAATTCTGTCTTCTAGTTTATTGTCCATGTTTCTGAGTCATACATTAATAAAAAAAAAATACATGTAGCAATTTATCATTCCCATTTTTAGTTTGTCTATGATTTATTTAGATGTTAATATTTTACACATTTCATTGGAAATTACTTTTAGCCATTCCTATTCTCCTTTTAACTTCTGCTAAATAAATGTTGATAAATGTCATATCAAGTCCTACTATGTTAAATCTACACATGTCCTAGTTTCTTAAATGTCATATAGAGTTCTACTATGATAAATGACATGTCCTAGTTTCATAAATGTCATATCAAGTTCTACTATGTTAAAGCCCATGTCCTAGTTTTGCAAATGTCATATCAAGTCCTACTATGCTAAATGTCATGTCCTAGTTTCAATAACCTAAGTGTAGGTCACCTAGACCCGTTCTTCCACATTCCCCAAAGCCACTTAAACACTGTTTCATACATGTGTGTCCTGTAATGTCATCTATGCTATCATCTGCAAGCATTGGACCATGACATACCACGGGGAGACAAGCAAGAGGCTCAGAGATTGATTCTGTCAACATTTTTATAGTATAAACAACTATACTGGTACTCCTGCTGCTGATCACTTCAATAGCATGGTCCATCATGGTGCATGTGATGTACAGGCAACAACCATAAGTCATGCTTCTTGGATAACCAGACTCGACACGTGCTTGACAACAGGTACATCTATCATTTCAATACACAACAGCCCTGTGAAATCATTAAACATCATTCCTATGAGTTGATATCCTTTTGCTGTCATTTATGTTGTTTTTTTGTTCCATAGAGTGTGAACAGTGTCATATTTACTTATCATTTGTTATGTTGTGAATGTGTTCTTGATAAAGACCTTTAGGCCAAAACATTGATTTTCATTTATCATGTGATTAATTTATCCAGTGATTAATAAAACTTCAACACCCAGTTTCTTAGTTTCATATGTTGGATTTCAGTTTTATTGCAGTTATAACTAATTAATGATTTTAATCAGAAAAACATGTTACTGCTATCTGTACAACCTACCTGGAAGCTATGCATTGCCTCAGCTACAGTAATATTTGTGGCATCTTCCAGTTCAAGTCGTTCTTTAATGACAGTCTCACCTGACACTTGGATGTCTATGGAACTGCAAAATCTATTAAGAGATACACAAAATTATATGGAGTGATGGTATTGACTGAAATAGTGGAAAAATATCAAGGACAGAGAAAAGGTTGAAGATTGGTTATAAAGATATATTGCCTGAATGTACGATAGGGAAAAAACATCACTGACTCTGATTGTTGAATTGGAAAAAAGCTATCAATGATTCTGAGTGTTGGATTGAAAGAAAATTATCAATGATTATGATTGTTGGATTGGAAGAAAGGCATCAATGATTCTAATTGTTGGAATGGAAAAAATCTATCAATGATTCTGAGTGTTGGGTTGGAAGAAAGTTATTAATGATTCTGATTGTTGGATTGGAAGAAAGTTATCAATGATTCTGATTGTTGGATTGGAAGAAAGTTATCAATGATTCTGATTGTTGGATTGGAAGAATGTTATCAATGATTCTGATTGTTGGATTGGAAGAAAGTTATCAATGATTCTGAATGATAGATTGAAAGAAAGCTATATATGATTTTGATTGTTGGATTGAAAGAAAGCTATATATGATTTTGATTGTTGGATTGGAAGAAAGTTATCAATAATTCTGAATGATAGATTGAAAGAAAGCTATATATGATTTTGATTGTTGGATTGGAAGAAAGATATGAATAATGTTGAATAATGGATTAGGAGACAAACATCAAGGGACAGAGATTGTAGAGTTGAGAAATAAAGCATCAAGTATATTTAGTTGATGATTGGGAATAGAGCATCAAGGATATTTAGTTGATGATTGGGAATAGAACATCGAGGATATTTAGTTGATGATTGGGAATAGAGCATCAAGGATATTTAGTCAGGGTTTGTGAATAAAATGAAGGATATTTAGTTGATAATTGGGAATAGAGTATAAGGATAAAAGATAATAATAGAAGATCGTATGCATAGTCAAGAACCTTACTTTTTAAATGCCCATGACTCATTCAAGGCAACACGCCCACTCAAGATCCAATCTAACAAGACCAGGTTTGATGATGGAGTCATCTTAACTGTCTGTAGAAACAAGTAATATTATGTGAGATATATTTTCATATCAAATTACTGCCACCCTCTTTTCACCTCAACTTACACATAAGCCTCTAACGTTTGCTATAAAAATTATATTAAAGTTATTTTCAAATGTTTTTCCCACAAACATTCACAACTCAAAATCTCACACAACATTCACACAGACAAAGATTGTTGTTCATTCGTCCGAGTCAATAAAGACCATTTGACTTTAACTGTAATAGAGGTGATAATGATGGCTGGTGGTGTTTTCCATTGTGGCTAATGAGTCCTATGCTTGCAAGTAATTTCCATCCACACTCCATTGTGGCTAATGAGTCCTATGCTTGCAAGTAATTTCCATCCACACTCCATTGTGGTTAATGAGTTCTATGCTTGCAAGTAATTTCTTTTCACACTCCATTAGAGGAGTCTGTGTGACACTGAGCAGATCTTGCCTTTCTTCTAGAGTGTTTTTTTGTTGAGCAGCATCTTGTCTGTATTTCCCTACATCAGCTTGTCTGTATTTCCATGCATCAGCTCATCTAAAGTTCCCTACATCAGTTTGTCTGAAGTTCCCTACATCAGTTCATCTGAAGTTCCCTACATCAGTTCATCTGAAGTTCTCTATGCCAGCTCATCTGAAGTTCCCTACATCAGCTCATCTGAAGTTCCCTACATCAGCTCATCTTAAGTTCCCTACATCAGTTCATCTGAAGTTCCCTACATCAGCTCATCTCAAGTTCCCTACATCAGTTTGTCTGAAGTTCCCTACATCAGTTCATCTTAAGTTCTCTATGCCAGCTCATCTGAAGTTCCCTACATCAGCTTATCTGAAGTTCCCTACAGCAGGTTAACCCAATCCCAAGTCTGCAATGAAAATTCATGCCAGTCTTGTTTCAGACTCTCCCAAGAAAGTAAGTCTTCTTCTAAGTGAGTCAGTTATGCCTAAACCATGTCCTAAACATGCTTCTTCTGTCCTCTGAAATCAATTCATGAAATTTTCATACAGCAGATTTTTAGCAGAGGGATATTTTTCATGCAGACCAGATGACCTGTCCAGATTGTCTGCTGCCATTATAAGTATTATGTGTATTCTTACAGATTTGGAATTTATCAGAATCTCAATATAAGTATTATGTGTATTCTTACAGATTTGGAATTTATCAGAAACTCAATATAAGTATTATGTGTATTCTTACAGATTTGGAATTTATCAGAAACTCAATATAAGTATTATGTGTATGCTTACAGATTTGGAATTTATCAGAAACTCAATAACTATTATGTTATCCCATCAAGGGATATTGAGTATTTTATGGAGGCAGATTAGATGGAAATGGTTGAATTTCATAGCATGTCTGATATGCACTGTCCAAAATATAGATACCATATGAGGTAGCTTCAAAAAAGTTAATGGGTTTTGTAGATTTTATAGAAATATGTGGTAAGTAACAATAGAATTATCTACACTACATTTTCTTTAAAGTAGTTCCCTTCGGCAACTAACTCTTTTGTCCACTTGCATACAGAAACTGGAAACATTCGTTGAATCAATTCTTTGACACCTCTCTCAGCTGTCTTATCGCATTGGTGATGTCATCTGCATCCTTGAATCATTATCCTTTCAGTATTTATTTCAGTCAAGGAAACAGGACAAAAAATCAACCGATGCAAGATCGGGAGAATATGGAGACAGTTCCAAGGGAAGCACATTGCGCTTTGCTAGATACTGCTTTACCAGTAGGGATCGATGTGCTGACGCATTGTCATGCAGCATAATCCAACTATTTATTGTCCATTATTGTGGCCGTTTTCTCCTGATTGTAACACTTAAGACAACAGCGGATATTTTTTTAAGCAATGTTAGTGTCTCTAAGAGTGACTTCTCAAGGAAAACACTGAATTTGACATTTGTACATTATTCAATCGAGAACACTGTCAACTCTGATGATTTAATTAACACAACATGCAAAGAAACATCCGTATTGCCTCTTCTAGAGTATATGTGAAGGTCATATCTGCCATGTCCTTTCATCAAGGTCATTACCAAATTCCAAAACATAGTCTCCTTAACATAATCTTTCATTCAAACACTAGTCGACTATTCTGGGAACATTTTTTAAGCTACCTCATTTGATTGTTTGTTTACTAGTGGATTTGCCTCGTTTGATTGTTTGTTTACTAGTGGATTTACAAGGTGCTCTTCTTTTCAACCTAAGAATAAGATCCTTTTTGGTTACATCAGTGTCTGGAGGCTTGTTTCTTGTAAGTAAAAAGGTCACGGTAATATGAATTATGAACCAGTGTCATAACATACAATTTTCCATGAGTATACAGCTGCCTAATCAGTGGTTGACTAAAACCGTTTGACCAGCGTCACCTACTGCACTTGTTCAGTAGTGCTGACACCATTTCTCAACCTTCCCAGAGCGTGAATCCTCTTACCCTACTTCCTGGTGTCTGTGTGAACCACTGGAATAATTTTTATTTCAAACCACAAATATCGAGTAAATTTGAAACTCCAATCTGCTGGTCAGCAGGTGAAATGATTTAACATCACATTACTTCTGCTCCAATTGTGAGGGTACAAGATCTACGGAAACCATCTCATTGCACACAGGAAGTAAGAGCTAATTGCTTATAATTCCTGAGGATCAAAATTACAACAATTACTCACTTGTTTTTGACTGAAGTTTGCATTCTCATAACAGACAACTGGATCCTGCAGTACACACAATAAACTGGATTCTCCCAAACTGTAGGTGGAAGCCTGCAATGTTTCTCTGCCATTGTTGCAGTGGTACACCTAAAATGAACGACCAGATTAGTCTCATTCAGTTAGATAATGATAAAATTGGATGTGTCTGGTCAAAAAAAGTGCAGATCAAGCTGTTCTTCTTCTGCATTCATCCTCAAATTCCTGCAAATTAGCAGGATGTAGTTAAAAGAACAGGATGCGTTGTGCCATGGTTTACAGATGTGATATGATCTCTGCTCCCTTTGGCCTGACGTATCCGACTTCAGCGTGGCTTCTGGGTTCCTGACCCTGCATGGGATGGGACAGCCAACTCCACCAAAAGCGTCCTTAGTCATCTATTACGACATTCATGGAAAGTAAAATGGAAGAAAATAATCACTACAGCCAAAAAATGCTTGGTTGATGTCCTGAATAATATACGCTATCAAAGATAGATAATGCTGAAGCCAGATATGTCTGGTGAAAACGTTCAGATATAGCTATAAACTATCCAAGCTATAAACTATCACACATTCCATTCTCCAGACTACATCTTGCTAGCCAGAAGGAGTTTCAGAGCTCATGCAAAAGAGGTATACATTTTAATGATATAATAAATGTAGTTCGTTTTTTCCAATATTAAAAATACAACCCATAACCCGTCAAAGTTGCAGAGATGTCACATTGGAGATGTCAGCACAACAAGCCGTCAAAACAACTCTGTGCTAAGAGTAGCATTTGATGAGAGTAGAAGACATGCCCGGACCATTCCTTTTATGGCTGTCAATCTAACATTTTCTTTTACTATCTCATCTCCTTACATCCTCAACTGTTTCTGTGCAACAACAGTTCTTAAACATTAATTGTGTCTTACCACATGCCCAAAATAGTTAAAAACACTAATTGTGTCTCACTACATGCCCAAAACAGTTTTAAACACTAATTGTGTCTCACTACATGCCCACAATAGTTAAAAACACTAATTGTGTCTCACTACATGCCCAAAACAAGCAAATTTACACCTTTTTACCACTGCCAAAAGTGTTTCTTGATAATCTGCAATGTTTATTTTATTTAATAATAATAATAAGACCTATAGCCCATTATGGTCATAGGGGTGCCACACTGGAGACATCAGTACAAAAAGCTCTCCAAATATCATTATCTGCAGCCATTGGAGGATTGTAGGAAAAAAAGTAGCAATTATTAACAATATGTCCTATTTGTAGTGATAAAAGGTTTTTTTTATCTTTACTGTGCAGTGAGTTTATAATGTTTGGTCTTTCAGAATACATGACACAACCATGAGAATATTATCAGTATTACAGTTGTCACTTTTCTGGTGTGTTACAAATTGGATGTACAAACAATTTTGAGAGCAATCATACACGCCATGTTCTTCTGTATTCGTTCTCAAACTCCTGCAAATTAACAAGATGTAGACTGGAGGATGGAATGCATTGTGTCATGGTTTATAGCTTAGCTGCGCTATTTGTACATTTCGGCCTGATATATCCGACTTCTGCATGGATTGTCACTTTTATACTATATGGAATGGGACAGCCAGCTCACTCCCAAAATAATAATTATAGATGACAGGAATTGAACTAGGTCTGTTCTAGCGGCACCGAATCGCCTTGCAACTCAAGTAAACAGGTTTTCTGTACTTGACCAACCACATCCCCCAAAAAGATGTGATCTCATCAAGACATTAAAATTGTGTACTCAAGTCACTGAGAACAGACCAATTGAGAGATGGACTATTACAACAACAATGAACATCATATACAAGTACTGAAGTATCCTCAGGAACACAAACATAAAACATCTATATTCATATTCAACCCCAAAACCTCCTAAGTTTCCTCTTATGACATGCATGGAAGGTAAACTGCAAAAAAACTTTTTACACTTTAGACTTGTGCAGATGTCTTGGACAAGACTACACAATTCATTTGATCTCCAGATCTGCCAACAAGTTGGTGCCTCATTTTCCCATCATGTCAACAGTAATTGTCTCACCATGTCTAATGTGGGGTTCACATCATGAACTTGTATGATTTGCCAAAATGATTTCTCTTTATTGCTGCTTAGAATTGCTTTGAAGATAACATGCTGGAACCCAGTTCTACATGAATAATCATGCCGAAATCGGATGTGCTAGGCCTACAAGGCGCATAACGGTGGCACAACGTAATCACGCTCCCGGCGGAAATCGCACGGATATCCGTGATGGTTACAAATGGAGCGAACGAAAAACAAACAAACATACATGATTAATAATAATAATCGTCTATTACAAGCGATGATGACAACAGTTTCAGGCTGTGTTGTTGAATCTCTCTGGTACGTGTGACCGTCCATGACAAGCGATGATGACAACAGGTTCAGGCTGTGTTGTTGAATCTCTCTGGTACGTGTGACCGTCCATGACAAGCGATGATGACAACAGTTTCAGACTATGTTGTTGCATCTCTCTGGTGTAGGTGACCGTCCATTGCATGAGATGATGAGTAGAACATTAAATGAATAGAACATAAAGTGAACAGAACATTGGGTAGAGCATAAAGTGAGTAGAGCATAAAGTGAGCAGAACATTAAGTGAATAGAACATTAAGTGAGTAAAACATTGGGTAGAGCATAAAGTGAGCAGAACAATAAGATCCCAACAATTCTTGATCAATGAACAAAACATCATACTTTTGTTGAATCCTGACTACAAACAACTGCTGCACAACCAGATCCAAGCTTGATTGATGATGTCACTGTGTCCCCAGCCACTAACCCTCCACCAAAGTTCAAAGGGTAGATCCATCTGCATACTCCTGGTGTTGAATTCTCTGGCGCTAGATAACGGAACTGGAATTCATAACAAATCAAATTATTGTAGAAAAAAGCCAATAGAGGATGACAAAGAACATGGAGGGGTATTTCTTTGGCATGATGTTTATGATGATGGTGATGGCAATGGGGATGATGATGGTGGTTGTGGAGAGATGATGATTCTATCAGTTTTGCTGTGGGCAGGAAGCTCTTGACAGCACATAGCCCTTCTAGCGAATGGACATGTTCTCCTCAACTATGGTGCAGTTGTGTAGAGTATGTTGTGTATAGTTGGAAGAAGTAGTAGTTCTTGTCGGATGTCTGTTAGCTTTGGGCACTGCAGTTGTAGGTGTTTGATGGTCTTCTCTTGTATGTTACAGTGTCTACAATTTGGTTTGTAGGCCTTAGTTGAAATGTGAGACTCTGGTTTGCTCTCTCGAATTGTTTTTAGGATCCATTGGATTGGGTTTCTGTTGGTGTTCATATGGTACTTGCCCAGTCTTTGAAATGGCCCACTATCATAGCCATTCTTGTCTGTAGTTGTTTCTTAGGGTTTGTTTTCATGTTTGTAGGGAGATTTTGGGGGGGAAAAGGGGCGAATGCATCTTTCTTAGTTTATCAGCCGTTTCGAGGAGAGGAGGATGGTGGTGGAAAGGATGGTGGTGGTGGGGATAATGATGATAGTAGTGTTGATAATGATGGTGGTAGTTGTGGTGTAGATGATGATGGTGATAGTGCTAGTGATGATGATGGTGGTAGGGGTCAGGATAGTGATGATGTTAGTGGCAAATATGGTGGTTTTGATTATGTTGGTGGTGTTGATCATGATGGTAATGATGGTGATAGCGTTGGTGATGGTGGTAATGATAATGATGGTGCTGTGCTGATCATGATGGTGGTAGTGGCGGTAATGATGATGATGGTGGTTGTGATGATGGTAGTAGTGGTGGTGATGATGATGATAATGAAGATGGTGGTAGTGGTGATGATTTTGATGTTAATGATAATAAAGATGGTGTGTTGGTAGTAGCAATTCAAGCAATGATCACAATACTACAACACCACAAATGTTTTAAATCGAAAAAGAACTTGAACAATTTTGGATTATACTTACTGGATAAGTATGCTTCAAAGACACCACTTCTGATCTGTAGTATCTCGTCTTTCCTTTCTCACACTCATTCAATGTTGGGCTTCTCACAGCTTCCAATTCAATGAATCCATGTCCATTGCTTGGGTTTCTTGTCTTCTGGGTCTCCATCACTCACAAACTGACTCTTGCATGCACTCCCTGTTTGTGGTAATCTTCTTTGCTTGGTTTCCAAGAACTGAGCAGAAATCTGGAACATTAGGTATAGTGATTAGTCATTAGCTGAGTATACATCATAGCAATATGAGCTCACCTTTAGATGATGTCCCTTTAAGCAGATGGCACCACATCAAACCTGTAGATAAAGGGATGAGAGGTGGTCACGCTCTCCCTCCCCTCTTAGCAAATCGAAACATGACTTTTAGCACGAAGAACTTGGCAAAAAGGTGGGTAAAAGGTCAAAAATCCCCCTCAACCATAGTAATTTTATTTACAAATATTTCATCAAATTTTTCATCACACAGATCTAACACAAGAAAATACACAAATGACTTTTTCTTCTTTTTTTTTAGGTAACACCCACCCACTAAGGTGAACATATCTACGGCCTAGTACAGAATATGCAATCTGTTTGCGTAACTAGCTGGTTGAACTCAAAGAGTTGCATACCTCCCTGCTTGTGGTAATCTTCTTTGCTTCGTCTCGAAGAACTAAGTAGAAATCTGGAATAGCGGTAGTAGGCCTAATTATTAGCTGAACAGACATCACAGTAATCTGGGAATACCTATAGGTGCTCAGTCCTTTTAAACAGATGGCACAGTACATGCACTCTTGTTAGTCTGCTTAACCTGCTGGTTGTACTTATACCATCATTCATAAAGTGCTGTCTCCACAACGAAGGTTGGCTGCAAAGGACTTCTAACTTTGTAGTATCTTGCCTTGGTGGTGCACTCTGCCAGACTGTCCATCTAGTGATGTTTCTCTCCCACTTGTATCTCTGCCTACCTCTTGCTCACCTCCAATCGACTTTACCCTTAAGTAAGGTCTTCAACAAGGTGTCATAATTTTTAATATATCCAAAATATTTTTATTTTTTTTATTTTAAAAGTTATTTTTCCAACCGAAGTGCTGTTAGAACCTCTTTGTTCATTTTCTTCTCTTTCCATGTTGTTCTACCCATCCTTCTACATATCCACATCTCAAAGAGATCAATTCTGTCTTCTAGTTGTTTCTTCATTGTTCATGTTTCTGAGTTATACATTAATATAAAATAAATGTAGCATTTTATAATTCTCATTTTCAGCTTATTTGTAATTTGTTTAGATGTCAATATTTTCCACATGTCATTGAAGGTACTTTTAGCCATTCCTATTCTCTTTTTAACTTCTGTTTCACATCTGCCATCATTTGTGATTCTGTGTCTGAGATAGTGATAATGTTCTACTTGTAGTAGTATACTCCATGTATTTTTATGCCTAGCAGCTGTTCTTCTGTGACTTTGCTGATAGTCATGTTTTTTTCAAAGCATTGCATACTGCTGCAGAGAGTTGGGAGACTTCTATGTATTAACCTTTTAACTGCTGCACTCTATCATCAATGACTTTTTCCCTGTGCTGAATCCTCTTACCATACAAAAATAAGAGATCTTTCCCAGTTCTAGCTTTTTATTGACACCATTAAATATATATTGTATAAATGAGATGGTTTACAGGTACTGGGCTTGGCGATTTCAGAGTGAAATCAATTTAGTAAATGAGGGAATAGATAATAACAAAAATGAGTTACCACATCCATAGCAATTAAAGGGTTAAAGAATGCTCTCGATGAAACCCCCCCCCCCCCACTGCATACAGGAAATTGAACATCATTGCTCATAATTCTTCCTCTATGCACATTCCAAGCCCATAGATGGGGTAGGGAGTAGGGAGTTCAAGCTATTGATAGTCTGAAATAGAAACAGATCGAGTAGAGGAATGCCAAAGATCTTGCCTTGATCTATTTCTATTTCTGTCTATAATATAGTGTGTAGGTTTTTTATGCATACTGTACAAAACTTACATGATCGCTCTTCTTTTACATTTCTGTCATTTCCAATGCACAGAGATGGTTGGTGAGATGTCTCTGTGCATTTATTTAATAATTAAATAAATTTGTGTTTCTGTTTCTCATTTCTATTCATTACTTGAAAAAGGTACCTGTTGGACCGCAACTTATACAAAGTCCTTGTTCCTTTGTTTATTGTTATTAATTTTTTACATTAGTTTTACTATGTTGTATTTATTGCTTCTTTGTTTTGTTACTGCTGCACTCTCTACTTTGTTGGGCATCCTCTATCAGTTTGATTATGTATACTGTCTACAACATGTCCTGGCACAACTAATGCACACATGTCAGATTTTTCGTCGAGTCTGATGATTTGTCTGACTGAGACCGCAAAGTCTTTTACTCATACTATGGTTCTGGATAAATGCTTTTTTGTTGAAATTTGTTTAATATCTAATTTGTATACCGGTAAGCCCTATTTTTTTTAAGCATTTGTTCTCAAACTCCCGCTGGAATTCTCTTGTAGAAGTACAATAATTTTAAGTGATTCCTAAATTAATACCATCTCATTGTTTCACATCTTCGCATCATCATTTTGCATCTACTGGATCATAGTCTTAAGTTAAATGATGTTCCTTCTTCGTAAGTGAAGATGAGAATGGCATTAAGAAAGGTCAAGTTTGGTTTGATTGTTTGTGAGTCCCCAGATGGTTGATGAGTCCAATCCAGGCTCTGAAAGACTTGTTGCAATGTAAGCAGAAATGTAGTAGGTCTTGAGTTGAAGGAAAACAGTCTCATTTCTCTTTACAATTTTATATCTGTTCAATTACCTGTAATATCCTACTATGTTCACAACATGTAATGTCTGATCTGATTGTTCAATCACCTGTAATGTTCTACCCTTTTCACAGCTTGTAATGTTTGATCTGACTGTTCTTCTTCAGCGTTCATTCTCAAACTCCTGTTGGATCTCTCTTGTAGCAGGACTATTGTCCTACTAGATTTCCAGCAGGATGTAGTCCAGAGAATGGAAATGCATTGTGTCGCCGTTTTATTTGCGCCAATGGTCCGACACATCCGTCTTCGGCGGAGATCTGACTGTTCAATCACCTGTAATGTTCTACCCTGTTCACAACTTTTAATGTCTGATCTGACTGTTTCAGGCTAGATGGTCAAGAGCTGTGGTTTCCCAATAACGTGAATAAAAAGTGCCACTTCAGTGAGATAAACTCCCTTCATCCATGGAAGTTAGTCCACTTAGGCCCTATGTTATATTAGAGCTTTTAACAATCAAAAAATAGTAGCTGTGATCACTGTTCGTGCAATTCTATTATTTATTCGTTAACTATAGGCCTAAACCTATACAGACTCACAAATTCTAACACTTAACACTACTGTTTATCACTTATATATGACAAAAATATATGCCTATAAGTATAACTTACCCAAACTTTTCAAAATGATTGTAGTAGTAGGCACAGTATGTTTAATGAAAAATCATTTAGCAAACTGGATTTGAACAAGGTCCACTCAGATGTCACCCCCTCGCCACTTGAGTCAACCAGTGTTGTTTAATGAAATGCTTTCTTAATCTACTCTAAACATAGGCCTATATAATTATAGGACCGGCCTATATAATCATGCAGAAAACTATATTAAATCACAATGTTGATGAAACTATTTCTTTAATAATGCTATATTAAATTATTACTATATAATATATTAATGAATGGCCTATAGTGATCATCAATATACCTAATATATAAATATAGGCCTACTATAAATATTTATTTTACAGTTGTAGCACTCAAGCACTGTGAACCTTGTACAAGTATTAACTTCTGTGGTTTAAATTTAGGTATAATGAGTAGACACTACTAATTACTCTTAGTAATTATAGTAGCACTTAGCACTAGTAGTGCAAGTAGTAAAGTAAGTCACGGTTACTGGTTAGTACACTAGAAGTAATAGCCTATATCTTCACGAATCAAAGACTCATCACTCGCAAGCAATAATGTCTCAATGTCTGACAAGCTGGTGATGGAAGCTCGACTTATATAGCCCGCGAAAATTCTTTAGCAATCAATAACAAACTTCTGACATAGAAAAATGCTAATATAGAAATCTGAAATCCCACGTAGGAAACTTAGTAACGAGGGTGAAGCTGGCAACATATTTTTGTTAGTCAGGTTAGTGGGTCGGTGTTGATTTTCAGTCGCAAAAAAAAATAATATCCTTTACTTATAATCTTACTGTGACACAGAGTTGCTATTCACAAACAACACCACATGACTAGCACAGGTATTTATCTTGAATGCAACTGTTGTTCTGTATACTGTATACTGTTAAGTTAAACTGAAAAGATTTGAACGATTTTCACGGAACAGTACCCTATCAATAACCAGTGCACTCCTTTTGGAAAGAGATTAATATATATTCACAAAGGGCTGCCAAATCGTTTCGTCAATAATCACAAGTCTCGTGTCTAAAATGTCCTTTTTTATGTGACAGTCTTTCCAAAACCTAGTTATAACTTGGAAACGGGTAATTAAGTTTTGCCACCACTGGCAACACACATAATAACAGGCAAATCAACGTTTCGATCACACGGCCTTTATCAAAAGTACATTCATAAGATAATGTTGTAACGAGCAGGTCCGTGGATTATAGGCGGAGGGAGGGTGTTCAAACTCCTCTTTTAACAAATCGGAACATGACTTTTAGTGCTAGGAACTTGATTAAAAAGTTTGTCAAAAACCAAAGAAACCCTCCCCCACTCCCCCAACCTCATTAGCGAATTTTTACAAAAAGATATCAAATTTTAATCAAAAAGATCTGACGCACGAATTATATTTTTAAGTAAGCCCCTCATACTTTTTTAGGATAACATATCTACGGCCCTGGCGACGAGTAAAAACGGTACTACTGGCGTTCACGTTCACACGGCAGATCTAAATAAATATACAAGCTGATATAGAGAAAACTAAAAGACCAGATGTGAAAATTGTTTCCTGGTTCAAGCTAGAAGACAGAATTAAAGCCTTTGAAACAACAAAAGCACAGACCTTGTAGTATAGAAAGTCAGACAGATTCTCAGAAATAACACTTGGGGAAACTGGCTGAACCGATGAGCAAATGGGCTGAAACAATACTAGGGGAAACTGGCTGAACCGATGAGCAAATGGGCTGAAAGAATAATAGAGAAGTATGATCACGCTCGTAGATAAGTGTAGTCCTTTAATTCCCCCAGAGAAATATTATCACGTCGGTAGATAAGTGTAGTTCTGGAATTCCCCCAGAGAAATATGATCACGTCGGTAGATAAGTGTAGTCCTTTAATTCCCCCAGAGAAATATTATCACGTCGGTAGATAAGTGTAGTTCTGGAATTCCCCCAGAGAAATATGATCACGTCGGTAGATAAGTGTAGTCCTTTAATTCCCCCAGAGAAATATTATCACGTCGGTAGATAAGTGTAGTTCTGGAATTCCCCCCAGAGAAATATGATCACGTCGGTAGATAAGTGTAGTCATTTAATTCCCCCAGAGAAATATTATCACGTCGGTAGATAAGTGTAGTTCTGGAATTCCCCCAGAGAAATATGATCACGTCGGTAGATAAGTGTAGTTCCTAAATTCCTCCCAGAGAAATATGTTCACTCCCGTAAATAAGTGTAGTTCTGGAATCCTCCAGAGAAATATTAGATTGACTTTTACTACTAGGAGCGTAGCTAAACGGTTCGTGACCTTCCCCCCTCCCCCTTACTTAAGAAACATCTACGGCCCATGATCTGGTTGAACAAATTAGCAAATAGGCTGACTAGTCGAAACGTATTTAGTGAATTGACACTGCCATATGACAATGAAAACATAAATAAACTCTGTGGGATAAATCAATCAGTTATCTTTCATTTTTGAACAGGACATGCAAGTCAATAGCCAGTTATACTGCATACTCCAACAACTATCCATTTGTAGACACTGCTCTCATTCCAACGAAACAGTGGATCACCTCCTTATTGATTCCTTTCAACTGCCAGAAATAAACTTTCACAATCTTAACAGTCACCAATTCACTGTATTGATCATTAGGTCAACTATAAAAGACCTGCACTTTTTTAAGAATGGCATTGGAGTCTGCCAAGAGTAGAACTACCTAGCAGCAATTGAATATCGACAACAAAAAACGTGATTCTCTCCTCTTTTAGCATTTTGCTGCATTATCGGAACTGTTGTTTCTACAATATCGCTGATATGTAGTCTTCGGCTGATTTTGTTGTTCCATTATGTGTTTGTTTATCCTTATCTTGATAAAGACATTTTGGTCGAAACGTAGATTCTGTGTATTGTTATGCGTAATACTGCTGTCTAACCATTATATATATATATATATATATATATATATATATATATATATATATATATATATATATATATATATATATATATATATATATATATATATATATATATATATATATATATATATATATATATATATATATATATATATATATATATATATATATATATATATATATATATATATAAATATATATATATATATATATTTAAATATTCCCTTACCATATCTGAAAAGAAATGTACAAATGGCAACACTGTATTCATGGTTCGGTTCCAATCACAGAAAAACATGTACCGAGATTTCTACAATGCCAAGGGCGTATCAAAATGTGTTTACGATTTTTGTTGACCTTAATTAAGCAATTATCAGTATAGAGAAAAAAAATATGATGTGCTGGAAAGTTTTCGTCATGCATACGTGTCTAAAGAAATCTGGAATATCTCATACCGACTTACATAGGCGATCACGCGTACCCACAACTTCATTTTAATTATCATGTAGTATAGTATGGACAAGATGTAACAGTCATCACAGCTTTAGAGAATTGTGGAGATCTTTAGCTAACAACCCAGCTTCTTTGAGTGTCATGTTCAGGTATCGGTAACAACGACCTGCATCTGCGAGGCAGCAACACAGACACCAGAACTCCTAGCGAGGAATGTATACCAACTCCTATGGTCTTTAAAAAGACAGCGCGTGAGGATAGTTAATAGAGGGTACAGTGAATGTAACCCCATGAGCGTGGATGCTGAGGTCAAGGCCCTCATCTGCGAACATGCCGCTGACACGGATGTTGTGATTTACACGATCGGGTCGGTCATCCACCACCAGAGGTTAACATGGGCCTTTACTGCCATATCACAAGGAAGAGTAGTACACGTAGTCAGTGGGGCCTTTACTGCAACAACAAGAAACCTAACGATGAAAGTATTTTCTGTAACGCAGGCACTAGACTGGATGAAATCGCAAGCATATTTCCATGCATGCATAGTAAGTGACGCAACGAATATGATTCAGAAAGTCAAAACACATGATGAACGTAGAGGATCCTCATACGTAGAGGATGGGTGGAATCGTTTAGAGAACTAAAATGTGGACTTTTCTACGAAAAAAATCATTCTTATCTTTGTCACCGGACACACGGATGTGGAGGGAAACGAACGTGTGACCAATTAGCTAGTCTCGCCGCCCATAACAGATGGTCAGCCTATGGACAGAGCAGACATCCTCATTGCTCGTTGTGAGCCCACATAATCAGAGGATTTTGAGATACACGAGAATGAGTCAAAATCGAGAATACGCGAATTGGAAGTGAGGAATAGGCGTGACCGGTAGAGAACAATTGTCAAAGATTTCAAAAATAGGGGTGAATTGAGATAAAACGGGAACTATCAGCCGTTGTACACTGAGAGATTTACTGAAGTGGAGATCTGGGCACTTACTGACATGTCCGATATGCGAAGATGACAATTAACAAACCTAACCTAGCCTTACCAAAAACACCAGAACATATAAACCTACTATATAATGTGTCCAGTTTCACTGTTCACAAACTACAATCTGACACACATGAGCTTCTCTGCAAAATAAATTGTAGGGATCCCAATATGATCTAAAACAAACCGCTCCATACGTGACAAATATTGGACTGGATGTTTAACAATTGATCGCAGAAGTTGTATAGTCGCATAGAATCTTCATCAGTTATTTAGTATCAGGAACGAAAATTACCTACAATAAGAAATACGCATTAAAGAAATCACTGAAAGCCTTTGAAATAGACCAAGTTACATGGAAAAAACTTGCACAAAATAGAGCTACATGGAGATCTGTGTAAAAAAAAGATACAGCATCTTGTGAAAAGAGAAGTGCAGCAGCTCAACAGCGAGAGTAGCTAGAAAGTCACGGATAGACAAAATAAAAACGTCTACAGTGGTCATTACATTGAACTGTTTACAGACACTTCAGACCAAATAGGGCTTGTTAGCAATTTACAAACTCATATTCAATTACAAAATTCTAACTGAATTTTCAAAAGTAAATGCAACAAATTGGCATCATCATCATGTGATGGACGAGTAACATTGTGTACAAAAAATGGTAACTAATTTCATTATTTTTTGTGCAATATACTTTTTTGTTCAGTGTACCTTAAAGTTCTTTCGCCCCTTGGCCATCCATCGCTCCTTCCCTCCATTTGACCCTCCCTGACTTCCCCCCTCCCTGAAGTCTCTAACTCCACCAGGGAGTTTTCCACACTTTGAACATCTGTAATCTAAAGGATAGGTGCATTGACCAATCATCATCATCAAGTGCCGTCTCCGCAACGAAGGTTTGCTGCAACAGACCTTCAACATCCCCTGTCTCTTGTTTTGTTGGTGCACTTTGCTAGACTGTAATCTGTCCATCTTGTGATGTTACTTATCCACTTGTATCTCTGCCTACCTATAGCTAGCTTCCATTCAACTTTACCCTCAAGTAAGGTTTGCACCAAGAGTGTGATGTCTTTTAATGTTTCCAAAATATTTTATTTACCTGATCTTTTTTCCCCTTTATTATTTATTTATATTAAGTGTTGTTAGAACCTCTTTATTCTTCTTCTCTTTTCATAATGTTCTCCCTATTCTTCTATATATCCACAACTCAAAGGGTATCAATTCTATCTTCTAATTGTTTATTTATTGTACATGTTTCTGATCCATACATTAATATATAATAGATGTAGCATTTTATAATTCTCATTTTTAACTTGTTTGCAATAATAAGATGTCAATGAAAGTACTTTTTGCCATTCCTATTCTCCTTTTAACTTCTGTTTCACATCTGCCGTCATTTATGATTATGTGTCCAAGATATTGATAATGTTCTACTTGTTGTAGTTTCTCTCCATGTATGTTTATGTTTAGCGCATGTTCTTCTGTGACTTTGCTGATTATCATGTTCTTTTATATTTTTTTGTGTGGTTACATAAACCGCTCTATACATGGACCAATATTGAAATGGATCTTTGGATCTTTGGATCTTTAATAATTCATCGTAGAAGATGAAGTTGACTGTGGACGATTAGAGTTTGCCAGATTGGCCGCATATTCTTCTCTCTCCTGGTTATTTACATTTCTCTAAACAGAAGCAAAGAATTGTAACAATATAAGTTGCCATATATGTTACAAGAGGCAACTAATAAGATATTTGTCTGTCCCATCTATTAGGTCAAAATGACCACACAGTTATATTGAAGTTGGATGTACCAGACCTTCTTCTTCTGCATTCGTTCTCAAACTCCTGCAGATTAGCAGAATGTAATCGAGAGAAATGAATGCGCGGTGTCGTAGTTTACAGCTTTCCTACAGCTTTTCTGTACCTTTCTATTGGAACCAACTCCACTTCATTACAGTCGCCTCTTACGATTTTCATGGAAGTATCCGATTGAAAGGCGGCAACATTGCATCCAAGCTGCAAAGTATGTCACAACGCACTTAGTTTTCTTGTCTACATCCAGCTAACCAGCAGGAATTTGAGAAAAAGAAGAAATATAGATACAATTTCTATAATTATCTGAACATGCGTATTCTAATGTTTGTAAGTGCTCATAGTGTACACAGTATCTCTGGTCCCATCTACCGTCTCCGACAGGACACGATACTAGACCGTTTATCTATTCCTGACAAGTACGAGCGAACTCAAATCATTCGGTGCGAGAAATCATTGCCAAGGATCAGCTTGTGTTCTAGACAACACCATCTGTGGTGGCGTTAGGTTGCACGAATAGTCATTGCATACCACCGACCGAGATTTTCCCGAAACATGGCTTATAACGTAGATTAACTTAACCTGGGTATGACCCATATATCGATGATGTCAGTCGGTGGTTCTAAATATAATGTTTATCAAAGTCTGATAAATGTATTTTGTATAATTTATTATTAATTTATTGTAATTCTCTAATCTAGTTCATCATCAAGTGTCGTGCCGGCTGACGAAGACGATCTTGGAACTCCTATAACATTGTATCCCCAATATTTTGTCTCTTTGTCATACTACGATGTCATACTACGATGTCATACTACGATGTCATACTACGATGTCATACGTATATTTTCTCACGTTGTCATCTACGATCTCTCTTGCCTTCTATCTTGTTTGTTGTAACTATGTTCTCCAGATCTCCATGTCTCATAACATGTCCAAAAATTAAATATTACCTCTTCCTGTACCTCGTTTCCCGTATGTTACTGTTACAGCACATCCTCATTAGTGTTTCTATCTGTATATGATACTCTCAGCATCCTTCTATAGAATTACATCTATGTTCCTTCTAATTTTTCAGTATCCTGTTTATTTATTAACTAACACTCGCACGAATCATGGTAGGATTAACCAATAAGCATAAAAAGCACCAGTTGAGGGTACCAATGATACAAAGGCACCACAATATATTTAGTGCTTTTAGCAAATACACTTTTTAATTTACAAATTATCAGGTAAATCAAGCCTTTATTAATATAAGTACTAAACCTTAATGTTCAGATACGACCAGATAGCTCGATAACCGTTAAAAGACATCAAGGATAATATTTCAACACGTCCAATGTCATATATATGAATATATATTATACGGGAAAACCACAATATTTTTACTAGATTTTAGGGCGTTTACATGTCTTTTCTGGCTCTGTCCACATGCATGTGTTAGAATCAGTAATATTTAGCAGTGAAGAACTCTTTACCTCGCCTTATTGACAGGGACATATTCGTCATTTTAAAAAAAATGTTATTTTTGTCTACCATCTTCTGTTTATTATTTCTGTTGAGCCGTCCGTGTGGCCAGTAATGCCTGGACTTTCAGTTTATAAATGCAAAGACATGACCACTATTCTTTGTTAACGCATGTCGTAGGAGACAACTAAGAAAAGTTGGGGATATGCTGACAACGTGTCACATGTGGAAAAAATGCCCAGTATACTTGAGACATACTTTATTTTTCACTTCTATCAAATAATCCCCATGAATGACGAAGATATGCAGACCAGGTGACATTGCACCTTTGTCCTTTTGTGGCAGACTCCTAGGTGACGGGAATGCTAGAAGTGATATCACTGCGGATGGGCCAACACATCTAACAGGAGAATAATGATATATGACTCCGAAGTGTTGGATGTGCCTCTAGAAGAACGTTGTAATCATGGGATACTGGCGTACTGGAATGCTTCCCTTCTGGTACTAAATATACATCCATAATCCATCGCTTACACGGCCATGCCTTTGAGACCTAAATGAGTCTGGGTGTTGCCTCAGTATCACAACCGAAAAGAACTTGTGATATTTTGTATTGGCTTTCAATAGCTACCTGCTTACAACAAAATATATGATGAACTTCTTCCATCTGATTTCTTAAATGATCAATATATGAAATAATTGTGAAACTGTTTGTCATTGATATTCAGTAAGCTACCATACTGGGCTCTCATTATCTAATTTGTCATGTGTATCACCACTTTTCGGTTCATAGATATCATAATTGACGTTGCTCCTTTGATGTGAATTGGACAGCATATTTTGATATCCAACAATTCAATGTCCGTTTACTTGTCCCTAAGACATGAATAATCTTCTTTTCTGAGTTTCTTCTTCTTCAGCGTTCATTCTCAAACTCCTGCTGAATTCTCTTATAGCAGGACCATGGTCCTACTAGATTTCCAGCAGGATGTAGTCCAGAGAATGGAAATGCGTTGTGTCGCCGTTTTATTTGCGCCAATGGCCCGACACCTCCGTCTTCGGCGGATTTTCTGAGTTTGAATCTTATATGTGATCTGCCCTAAAGTCACAAGCTTTACACGCAGACTCCTTTTTCCTACTAACCCCCCCCCCCCCCCTCTTCATGTTGAGACGCTTCTAACGGAGAATTTGAACGTGACACACTAAGATACAACCTTTAAACGTCGTCTATCTTGTGTTTGAGAGTACATAACCGTGCAATATCACGCTTAAATCATATATTGTATGATAAACAAATCACGTGGGTGTAAATGAAGTCTTATAATTGGTTGTAAACATCTTAATTGTGTGTGTGTGCGTGCGTGTGTGTGTGTGTGTGTGTGTGAGAGAGAGAGAGAGAGAGAGAGAGAGATGTGTGCTCACAAGTAGACTTGTCACCTATATGGCATATAATGAAACATTAATTCAAAGGATCTATAACATTTCATATTCACACAAACAATTTCAATTCTATGCGTTCTCTATTTGACGATATACATTATATTTAAGTTGGGCAAAGCTGGTGAAACGTGCTATAGCTACGGGTCTGTAAAGGGGACACAAAATTGTTAAGCGCATTTATGAAGATTTAAATCTAAGCAGATTATTGCAGTAGCAATGTATCTGGAATCTGCTTATGATAAGGTGGAGTCAGTCCTGGTTGATCTAATTCCCATTTTGTAAATCTGTTAATGAAACTAGTACAAAAAAATTATCGTATGGCCAATTCAATTATTGTTTCTTGAAGGAGTCGAAACCGTAGAGAGTTTGGGAATCCCCGTTGTAAAGATTCCAGTCCAGAAGAATTAATCGGGTTCTAAATATAACTTTAATGTATGAGTGTGTATATCTGCAAGCCAGTGTGCTGAAGCATGAGATATTGTATGAAATAAACCAACGAGGAAAAATCAAGGTTAACAATTAACCAGATATATAAAAAAAAATGTGAGATGGACATCTGACCGAGTCAGTACTGTGGTTAGAGAGCAGTTGTGTAGTGGGTAAACCACTCAACTATCTATCAAGCTGGTTCGAGTTTTCCCTTCAAACATGGTTTGCAAAAATACACACTTTATCCATCTAATCTGTCTATCTTTACGATCACACCCCCCCCCCCCAAAAAAATCCTCCATTATGTCCAATCTTTAGTTATTGCTTTCAGCGTGTTCATGTCCTTCCCAGCCTTTGTGTCTCTGCGTCCAATTTATTCCTCCAGGTATTTTTTTGTCTTCTTCTTCTTTTCCTCTTAACCTGTGGGTTCCGGTACAATGCTTGTTCTGCAATGGTTTCCGTTGGTATTCGTAACGTATGTTCTATATATTTCCTTAGTTCTTGTCCACTGAAGTTTGCTTAGTTATTTCTCCACTGAAGTTTGCTTAGTTATTTCTCTACTGGGGTTTACTAGTTCTTCCTCTACTGGGGTTTACTAGTTCTTCCTCTACTGGGGTTTACTAGTTATTCCTCTACTGGAGGCTGCTTAGTTCTTCCTCCAGTGGAATTTACTCCACTACTGTGCAGGTTAATGTTTAAGTAGCGACTATGAAGGTGTGAGTTCGCGACCTCAGCCCCTTACCCACTTTTTGCACACTAAAAATGGTCGATTTTTCACACTAAAGTCATCAAATTTCTCATCAAAAAGAGGGAAATACACGCGAAATCTGACTAATAATCTCTTTTTTAATGTAAATCCTCACTTTACTTAATTCTCTATTACATAATTAAAGGTTTTCCATGATAACAACATTTTTACTGAATATTTCAAGTGTATTAAGTTCAGGTATGCATAATATGTTAAAAAATGGAAAAATAGTAATAGTGTGATTTTTGGAGGGAAGCGAGTTTATTTTTACCAAACAAAAAAAAAAACTGAATACGGAAATAAACTAGACTGGTATCAATATTGAATATTTCCTTTTAGACATCTAATTAAAGTCAAAATAAATAACAAAAAAATACTTTCAAAAATTGCATTGCAAAACCAATTTAAATGCACGGAGAATATCCTACAAATTATGTTTCATACCTTCAAAATTTCGATAAGCCATTGAGAACATCTCGCTTTAAAGGGAAAGAACCGTCAAAATTTTGAACACATACTTTATGAAAATATTTGAGTCGAATTGGTCTATTGTAAAGAAAAAAAAATACGATGTAATATAGGGTTGAAACGTTTCTACAGCCCTGTGCCACGGTCAAAACATTCATACAGAAATACTACAGACTGGCAATACACTTAGCACAACAATGAACTTAAGCTTCTTGCTGAGCAAAAAAAAAACAACTCTTTCATGAAGGAATTAAGAAAAACAACTTAACAAAGCATGTTTACTACAACTTGGAAAGTCGATTAATAAAAGCGGTTAAAAAGGCATGAATAGTCTGTATATTAATCTAACAATAAATCGAGTTATCTTTCAGCAGATGTAAGTAGGCTTCATTGAAGTAGAGTGCTTTTCCTTACATTAGCAGACGAGATTTGGTTGATGGTGATTTCTGACCTGTATGGATATTATTTTGACCTTCAAATCTAAAAATAGTCTTTATCGTTGCAACAGTAATTTTTTTTCAGATGATGAAAAGTGTATAGGTTTACATATTACACCAAAAATATAATGCCACGTTTCTACCAAATTGTCATTTTTAGTTAAGAATCCAAGATAAAACACATGAAAGGTAGATAAAAACTGAGATCTGACAAACCAAAATTGTGGATTAAAACGTAGGAGACATGAAAATTGAAAAGCTAAAGGAGGAATGAAACAAAATGAAGTAACGTGAGGGAAAGTATGGTTGTCATGTAGTATTTCTTCTTTTCTGCGTTCATTCTCAAAACTAAAGATTAGTAGGATGTAGTCATGATAATGGTATATTTTGGGTCATGGTTTACAGCTTGACTGCGTTATCTTCCCTTTCAGCCTGACACATACGACCTCAACAATGCTTCTGTGTCACTTTGAGGTTATATGCGATAGGACAGTCAATTCCACCCCAAGGTCTCCTTAGTCGCCTTTCATGACATGAAGGCACATAGTGTAGCTATTTCTTGCTTTTCTTTTCGGTCCGGGCAAAAGACAATCAGTTAGGTAATATAGATTGATTATAGTCAAATGTCAGCTAAAAATGGTTTTTTTAAATTGGCAAACTCCTGACATTTAATATTTTTAAATATTTTTATAATGAACCCACAAAAATGGAAAAATGACATTTTAAAGCAACAAAACTTATAACCTTTAACCATGAAATGTAATCCAAATGCAATGCAATTGTGGCAACACTGTGAGAAAAGCATTTGGAATTTAAAACATATCGTGTATGTATTGCTGACCTCTGAAGGAGTACGAAGCTGTCTCTTTTGTTTCCTATGCCAAATAATATATTTTACTTTCAGTGTCAGTTTGACGTTTCTCTGATTCTTTATATATAAGGGGAGATTTTAGTGTCAGATTGACGTTTCTCTGATATTCTTTATATATAAGGGGAGATTTTAGTGTCAGATTGACGTTTCTCTGATTTTCTTTATATGGGGGGATTTAAACATCCGACTGACGTTTCTCTGATATTATTTATGTGGGGAGATTTTAGTGTCAGATTGACGTTTCTCTGATTTTCTTTATATGGGGAGATTTTAGTGTCAGATTGACGTTTCTCTTTTATTCTGTATATATAAGGGGAGATTTTGGTATCAGATTGACGTTTCTCTGATTTTCTGTATATGGGGGGGGGGAGAGAGATTTTAGTGTCAGATTGACGTTTCTCTGATTTTCTTTATATGGGGAGATTTTAGTGTCAGATTGACATTTCTCTTATATTCTTTATATGGGGAGATTTTAGTGTCAGATTGACGTTTCTCTGATATTATTTATGTGGGGAGATTTTAGTGTCAGATTGACGTTTCTCTTATATTCTTAATATGGGGAGATTTTAGTGTCAGATTGACGCTTCTCTGATTTTCTTTATATGGGGAGATTTTAGTGTCAGATTGACGTTTCTCTGATATTCTTTATTGAGGAGATTTTAGTGTCAGATTGACGTTTCTCTGATATTAGATTGACGTTTCTCTGATATTCTTTATATGGGGAGATTTTGCAGACTGTTTCACTCAGTGTGATTATTAGGATGTACTACAACGAATTAACAGTATTATAATCCGGAGAGAGTTTTACTGTGACTATACTTCAATCTCGAAGCATGCTGTTTATAAAAGGGTCTGTTGAGGAAGTTCAGACATGGGTCCGGTTGATCATCGTAAGATTAAGCACAGCAGAGATCGTTGGGAAGGTGGGTAAGGGGCTGAGGTCGCGAACTTTCAGCTTCATAGTCGCTACTTAAAACATTAACCTGTACAGCAACCGATGATGATCACGATGGTAGTGGTGGTGGTGATGGAGATGTTGGTGATAATCGTGATGATGGTGGTGATAATGACGATGGTGATGCATTTATATAATCGTGATGTCAACAATCATGAAAAATTTGAGAACTCTTGATCGACAATTTAAGTGCAACCTAATGTCAGCGCAAACTATCACTACCCCTGGTCTCAACATGAATGTTCTTACCAAAATTAGCGGTGTCAGCAGGGAATAATCACTTCCTTTGCAGAACATACGATTATAAAATAAGCCAGTCATTCTTGGAATAGTGTTACCATGTCTATCAGTTAACTAACGTGACTGTGATTTGACGTCTGCATCTGACCTTGACGTGGTTTCTCGTGTTAAGCTAAACTATAAAAAAAAATAAAGCAGCTTTTACAAATGTCTATGCAATCAATCATATACATTACATATATATATTACACACACATACATATGCACCTACGTGCGTAACAGCATATGTGTTTTTCATATATTTCACTTATGTCATTAGTCACAATTATAATCATCATTGCCATCAACATCATTAAGACAATAATCATTATCATTATCATCATCACCGTCACCAATATCATCACCACCAACAGCATCATGAATATCAGCATTTTCATCGTCACCACCAACAGAATCATGAATATCAGCATTTTCATCGTCACCACCAACAGAATCATGAATATCAGCATTTTCATCGTCACCACCAACAGCATCATGAATATCAGCATTTTCATCGTCACCACCAACAGAATCATGAATATCAGCATTTTCATCGTCACCACCAACAGAATCATGAATATCAGCATTTTCATCGTCACCACCAACAGCATCATGAATATCAGCATTTTCATCGTCACCACCAACAGCATCATGAATATCAGCATTTTCATCATCACCACCAACAGCATCATGAATATCAGCATTCTCATCATCACCACCAACAGCATCATGAATATCAGCATTCTCATCATCACCACCAACATGAACAGTACCACAACTATTATCAACATCATCACCAACATGAACAGTACCACCACTATTATCAACATCACCACCATCACAATCATCATCACCGCCATCATCACAATCATCACCAGAACAATCATTATCCTCACTATCATCAGTACCATCATCACCAGCATCATCACCTTCACAACCATTAACTCTATGGACAAATAGATGGTGCGTCAGTGTTAACACAGATAAGTGCAGCACTACACTTTTTACCTTCTCAACAAAACGAAAAGCCGGTGTTACCAAGATAAATGGAGAGCTTTTGAAAGAAGACAAACCACCACCATATCTCGGAGTTACTTTTGATGATAAGCTGACATGGAAGCAACACATAAACTAATCAAAAACAAAAGCCAGGAAAAAGTTAGCTATCCAGAGAAAACTAAGTGAAACTACATGGGGAGTAGTCAGTAGGAATATACTCCGTAAAGTTTACCAGCAAGGCATAAGACCACACCTGGAATATGGTCCAGTTGCGTGGTGTCCTGCATCAAACACCATATTACAAGATCTAGATAAAGTGCAAAATCAGGCGCTTAGGATAATGTTGGGAGCAATGAAATCAACACCCATAATAGAAATGCAGAAAATGGAGAGAACGCAAACACTTGGAAAACGCAGAGACAGAAATATACTAATAAAATTAGACAATTGTATGCCAATTCATCCAATGAAGAAAAGATTACAAAAGCTAGCAATGAGGTGACTGAAAAGAGGTAGCTGTATCCACCAAGCTAAACGACTCTGTAGACAACTTACAGACCTGCCTGAAGTTTACAGCCCCTTAAGGTCTGTACCAGAACAAACTCCGTGGAGTGAAATGCATTAAATACTAATATACATTCAGACCCACGTGAAAGGAATACTAAGCGAGGACGAACAGAACAGTGTGCAGCGATGGACAGTCACTCTCAGTTTCCTGGACGATGAATATCCACAAGATATATGGGTTCATATTAATGATTAGAAGTACCATGGGGTACACATCGAGAAAGATATTCAGATATGTTTAATTATGTTTACTGCATATATTTCTATATTTGTTGTCGTTTGTAATACCTCGTATTTTAATGTGATTTTGTATGTTTATGTCGGCTGGGTTTGTTTTTTGGTATAGATTCCAGTTCGTAACGTAGAACAAGTTCTTGTTCATTTGTTTTCTGTTATTTTTTTAAACATTCGTTTTATTATTTGTTAGTTATTAGTTAAACGATTAACAATAGTAGGTACAGTACAAGTAGACGCCACCACATGTTTAATTTTTTTCCTTTTCTATGTTTGTAAATATCATGTTCATCACTTAATAATTGAAATATGTTTTGTTTGGTTGGGGCTAGGGTTAGTTATGTAAAACACAACTATCCTAACTCTAACCCAAACTCTAAAATAAGTAAATATTTAAATTATTAAATGATGAACATGATATTTACAAACATAGACAAAGGAAATAAATCAACTACGTGGTGGTGTTTACTTGTACCCAATAGTATATTATCCTAGTTATCGCTTCTTGGATTGATTACTGTCACACAATCCACCACGTCGGATATCAACTGAAAGTTTAGTTATTTATATTTGGCCATTTATGCTCACAATATTTTTTTAGGAGTCAGAAACATGGACACCTTATTCCATTCACTAAAAGAGGCTAGGCATGTTTCATATGCAGTATCTCCGTAAAATATTGAACATCAGATGGTAGAAAAAAATGTATAAACACAGAAGTCTTGCAGCGAGCTGAGATATGATCCCTCTACTTTACTCTCATACATAGACGTTAAGCTGGCTCGGTCATGTGAGAAGAATGTCAACAGATCGCATTGTCAAATTAATTCTCTTTGATAAGCTCGTATCTGATGAATGGTAAAGGAACAGACCATAATTGATATATAAGGACGTCTGAGAAACAGCCTTGAACGATTTCATGATGAACACAAATTCTTGGGAAGAACTGGCTGATGAGCTTGCAGCACCATAGAGTACTGCGTTTCACTAAGATATCCAATCTCCAAGGGGGCACTGGTGTAGAAGACACAAGCGACGCAGATGAAAGGCACATATTTGTACTTACACTGATTTGTTAGGTATATTCTGTTTTCGCCCTGATTTGTTAGGTATATTCTGTTTTCGCCCTGATTTGTTAGGTATACTCTGTTTTCGCCCCTGCCACTCGACAATCGGGAAAAAGTCAGCCTTGAGAGAGACTGCAATTTGATGACTTCGCAAAGTACAAGTAAAGTTAACCCGGGAGCTGTTGTGGTCTGAAAAATCATTTCAGCCTCGACTGGTGAATGAACTCAGGACCACTCGTATGCGAAGCCTATGCGCTAACAACTGCGCTACACCGCCGCCTTAGCGTATTTTGCTTCGTATGCGACTTAGAATCTGTTAAACTCCTGCAGATTAGCAGGGTGTAGTCCGGAGAACGATATAATTTTTGTGCCGTGGTTTACAGCTTGTCTAAATTCGATATATGCGCTTTTCATCCAGAAGCATTCAACTTTAGCATGACTTCTGAGTCACTTGAGCTTCTATGGGATGAGACAGTCAACTCCACCTCTAAAACCTGCTTAGTTACCTCTGACGATGTGCATAACAGCTAACAGTGTCACTTTTGTTTGCTCCCATTTCAGACCTCGGAAACTCACGGGCGCACTTCCGCAGTAATATGAAAACAACGTACAATGGAATAAATTTGTGTGGCTTAGACATGTATGCCGCAGATATGATTTAATGTGAAGAACAATACTGAAGGGAGCGTTCGAAGTTAGAAAAAATAGATTAAAGAATAAGTCATGGACTGACGGCCTAAAATGTGGAAAGGCCAGATTTATTTCCTCAGTCATCCGCATCACTGAAGATAAAAACCTCTGGAGGACTGTGTTGTTGAATCAAATGTGATACCTCTAATATCCTGACGGGTTGTGGGATTATGAATGGATGAGTATATATATCAAGTATCTTGAAAAAACACAAACTATGCAATTAATGTACGAAACAATTTAATTTTAAATATTTGCAAAAACACAAATTAGGTCAGTGTTGTACAAAACAATTTAATACATCTTAAAGGATTTCAAAACAAACAAAAACACAAATTAGGAAAGTATTGTACGAAGCAATTTAATATATCGTGAACAATTTTAAAAAACACAAACTATGCAAATAATATATGTTGCCATTCCTATTTCGTGACGATTTTTTTAAAAAAAAGCACAGAACCACACACACACACACACACACAAGGCCAGTAATTTAGGCAATAATTTAATGTATTGCAAAAGTTTTCAAACCACACGAACAAAGTAAATTATATATGTAGATATTTTTGGTATTAAACGCTACAATAAATAAGTTGCTCTTCACATGGAAGACAAAATATTTGGACCTTCTAGAGAAGCGGTTCCCAAAGTGGATCATAGGACCTCTCACCTCCAGGAAGTCACAGGGATTTCCAGAGACACGAAGCAAAAAATTGGCATTTACATATCATATCCTAGCTCTAACACAGTGGTTCTCATTTTCTCAATGCTGTGGCACTTTTTGGAGAAAAAAAAATCTCCCGCGCCACCTACTCCCCCTTTTTTCTTGATGTCTTAAAACACTACAAAATGTATTGGATTTTCTTTACAGACTACAACATTTTTTAAAGGTTAGAGGTTTATCAACATTTAAGGTTTGTTCACAAGAAAATTGTTTATCAACATTTCTTCTTCAGCGTTCATTCTCAAACTCCCGCTGGTTCTCTCTTATAGCAGGACAATGGTCCTACAAGATTTCCAGCAGGATGTAGTCCATAGATTGGAAATGCGTTGTGTTGCCGTTTTATTTGCGCCAATGGCCCAACTCATCCGTCTTCGCCGTATATCAACATGTAATTTGTGTTTTAGAAGTTTATCAACATATAAGGTGTGTGTTTAGAAGTTTATCAACATATAAGGTTTGTCCAAAAGAAACCTATCCAAGTGGGTTATTTCATGACCGTATAAAATATAAGACTACTGACTAAATGGAACGAAAGCCTTCTTAATAAACTAATTTGACTATTCTCGTGATTTTCCTTGGTCACTATTATTATATTTGATGTGACAGCCAATGAATACCGTGAGAATAGTCAAATGAGTCATTTTAGAAGGTGAGATTTCCCTTCAACCAGTAGGTATAATACTATAGAGTGTCTGGTGCTCTCATATGGGTTACTCATACCATGCGGGATAGAAAATGCTAGCGAGCACTAATAATTACGTGTGAGCAATGCTCACCATCTAAAAAGGTTGAGAACCTCTGGTGTAGACGATCCTTTCTATTGCCAAGAGTAAATGGCTAGATATAAGTTTTACAAATAGGACTAATACACAGATTCGGCGCTTCGATCACTAGACCTTTGTCAAGATAAAGACACACACGCAAACTGGAATTAAAACAAACAAAAACACTAGATTAGAGGAAAGCATGTAGTATGTAGGCATATATGTTACCATATGGGAAATAAATGGAAGTAAAGTAGTTATAACTTCAAATACATTTTGTTGATTATCCGCCAAAGACGTATGTGTTGGACCATTGGCGCAAATAAAACAGCAACACAACGCATTTCCATTCTCTGGACTACATTCAACTGGAAATCTTGTAGAACTATTGTCCTTTTACAATAGAAATCCAGCGGAGAGTTTGAGAATGAACGCTGAAGAAGAAGAAGAATAACATGAGTATAAGCTTCCTTGTTGAGATAGGTAGTAGTTAATATTAATGTAGAAAGCAGATATGAGAAGTCGGATTAGCAATTATTCAAAGTCACCTCTCATGGATGGTCAGAATATATCAAAGAACTTTACAATGAAAATAGACCCAAGATAAACAAACATACAAGATAACGACGAGGGCCCATCAATACTCGCAGCAGAAGTAAGGTAGGCCCTAAGACACATGAAATATGGCAGCGCCCGAGGACTAGGCAATATCACATTAGATGAATTAATAGCTTTAGGTGACTTTGGGGTTGAAATAATCACAAAATGGCTGAATGACGTATATAATAGCGGGCACATGCTCGATGACTTAATGAGATCCATATTCATAGCCTTACCTAAGAAACTAGGGACCACCGAATGAAAAGAACATCGTAAAAGCAGCATCATGGGCCAAATAACAAAAATACTTCTCAGAATCACCATGAAGACAGTGAGAGACAAAATAATAACAGAAATAAGTCCAGATCAATGTGGCTTTGTAGAAGGCAAATGTACCAACAATGCTATGTATATTTTGAGAACACTAATATAGAGGTCTATAGAGGTAAAAATCAGATCTGTACTTCTGTTTTATAAAAAACACAAAAGCATTTGATAAAGTTAAACAAAGTGAAGTTATACACATGCTAGAGAATAGAATTTGAACATTGACAGCAAGAATTTAAGAATCATCAAGAACATGTACTGGCAACAAACAGCAGAAATGAGAGTAGGAAATCAATTTGGCCCTTTTCAACAAATAAAATAAGGAGTTAGACAGGGATGTGTACTTTCACTAGATCTGTTCTCTTTATTTAGTGAAACAATAATGCGTGAAATAGTTGATATCCCAGGAATATCAGTGGGAGGACATAACATAAATAATTTGAGATATGCGGATGACACTGTTCTGATTGCAAAAAGTGAGGAAGACCTTCAAGATTTAATTAATGTAGTAGTCACAGAAAGTAAAGAGAAAGGCCTCTTCCTAAAAAGAAAACAGAAGTAATGGTTATTTCAAAGAAACAAAATACCACACCTTGCAAGATCAAAGGGAATGATATAGTATTAAAACCCCGACGGATGTGTCGGGCCATTGGTGCAAATAAAACTGCGACACAACGCATTTCCATTCTCTGTACTAAATCCTGCTGGAAATCTAGTAGGACAATTGTCCTGCTACAAGAGAGATCTGGCAGGAGTTTGAGAATGAACGCTGAAGAAGAAGAAGAAGTATTAAAACGGGTCCACCGATTCAAATATTTAGGTACAACGATTACAGCAGATGGAAGAAGTTCAACAAAAAAAAAGAAGAAGAATTTGGCAGGCATAAAGAATATTCAAAAAATGAAAAATAATATGACCTTGTCATTAGAGGTGAGGAAGAGGGTTCTGCAGTGCTGTATAACTCCTATACTAACATATGGATACGAGTATTGAACAATGAACAAACAGAAAAGTGGAAAATTAGAGGTAATAGAGATGTGGTTCTACAGAAGAATGCTGAGAATACCATGGATTGCCAGAAAAACTAATATGGAGGTGTTGAAAGAGTCAAATGTGAAATGGGCCTTTAGCTATATATCTATATTCGCTAAACCCTTTATTGCCTTTCAGCGTCAAGGGTAGAAGAGTTCTCTGTAGATGTCCCTCGTGTGTGCTGAGTATATTGTGGAGTTTATCGCCTCTTTTATTTCGGCGGTCCATCGTTTGCGAGGTTGACATCTAGGTCTGCCTTCACTGTATCTGTGTAGCATAACTTGATGTCTGGTGGTAGTCTGCTGATGTGTTTAAACCATTTGATCTGTTGGCTCTTAATATACTCCAAGATTGGGGGCGGGGGCGCCGGTTCTTTGTTAATAGTATCGTAATCAATAATATAAGAAAAATACAATATTCATTTCTTGGCCACCTCATGAGAAAGGGAGGTTTGGAGAACATAGTCACAACAGGCAAGATTGAAGGCAACAGAGACAGAGGGCGACAACATGAAAAAATATTAAACAGTTTGACAATCTTACACAGCAGGGAAACAACAACGATCTTGATACATAATGCTGGAGATGGAGAGCCGTGGAGAGCCATGATTGCCTACGCCTGTCGGCATGGCACCTGATCGTGACGATGATGACCTCTCATACCTGTTTCTACATATTCATTAACTTCTTTCCTATCTCAACATGTCTCTTATATATATGTAGTATTCTACCTTGCTTCCATCGATTTCTCCTAAAGTAAAATAGATGCCTATATACTTTCTCCAATGTTGTTTCTTGTTGGTCTATTTTAATTCCTGTCTGTGTGTTTGTTCTTATCTTGACAAAGACCTAGTGGTCGAAACGTTAAATTTGTGTATTTGTTTTATTTATAAAACTGTTGTTGGACCATTTTTGTGTTATTTTACTCGTTTTCATTTACCACATGGTAGAAATTTTTACTGCAGTTTTTCTTTCATATTACAAGACGAGGAAAGTTATATTGTATGTTGTGATATGATTAGGAATAATTTTCATTTGAACACGTCATCTTGTTTTTAGTAAATTATTTAAATAGTTACCTCCCTGTGGTCCAACATAGACGGAACTGTACGCAACAACTGGCCAGATAAATTCCAACAGCAGAATCTAAACAAATAGTATATGATAAACCAATGAAAATACTGGCAATAATCTCAAATATCATGTAAAAATGTTGATTTAGGCTACAAATTTCAATACTTGTCTCTGTACATTTCCCTCCTTCCCCGCTTTCAAGTCTGTGTGGCCCACGTCAAGAACCGCTGTTTTAGACAATACAATTAATATAACAATGATAAACATGGACATATAGTGTTGAAGAGGTGGTGAAGTGCTCTGTGTTCAGGGATCGAAGTATCATTTGTATATGGTGCAAAACGACATGTTGCTTTTTAATTATTTAAGATTTGTAATAAAAAAAATAACATTTTTTGTGAAAAAATGTTAATAAGATTTGTAATAAAAGAAACGCTATTTATAGTGAAGAACCTCTATTAAAATTTGAATTACAAAAAAAAAATGTTATTTATAATATATACAATAAAATATATAACCAATATAATAAGGCATATAACCAAATGAAATCAGGGTACAAAGTTAGAGGAAGACCACGGAAAAGATGGATAGAAAACGTCAGGGACATCCTGAACAAACACGGTCATAGCACAGCCGAGGCCACACATCTGGCTTTAGAACGCAAGCTCGAGCTCCAATCACCCCTACGCTTAACGGCAAGAGTGGATCACAAACCACCTAGGGAAAAACAATAGACAATAAGTTAATATTCAGAGTATGAGAGCATAGCTGGGCTGAGTAACAAAGATTTTTACAAGATTAATTGAGAAATCTGGAACACATATGAGTCTAGTTACACACAAAGAAGTCTACAAGACATTGTTGAGAGATAGGGACAATATATGAACTAGGGACAATATATGAACTAGGGACAATATATGAACTAGGGATAATATATGAACTAGGGACAATATATGAACTAGGGACAATATATGAACTAGGGACAATATATGAACTAGGGACAATATATGAACTAGGGACAATATATGAACTAGGGACAATATATGAACTAGGGACAATATATGAACTAGGGACAATATATGATTCGGTCAAAGGGCATGAGCCCATGGACCGCTGGAGCAGCAACCAACCGACAATATATGAACTAGGGACAATATATGAACTAGGGACAATATATGAACTAGGGACAATATATATGAACTATGGACAATATATGAACCTAGTAAGAAACCAATATGTGTACAGGATCATTATTGAGACATCGAGACCACACATGAGCCGTTTAACAAATCAAGCAGTTTATATATATTGAAATAAAGTATAAAACAAATTGATAATTTCATAAATTATTAAATAAATGAATTACTAATATAAAATATAATTATTAAAAAACACAGTTGGTATCATCAAAAATATGTGATGTTTCTACTTGAACGTGCTTGTTATCTTGTTAACTTGTGAACGGTTTTATCATTAAGCCTCCCAGCTCTGCACGAGTCACTACCGCTGGGGCTCACAACATTTAAAGACGGCGAGCACCGCTCACATGTAGTAAAGTAACCCATATCATTTATTAATGCCGTAGGAGTGTTAGAGATCTCACATTTACGAGGCTCTGCAAATGACGGCGGTAGCCATCTACTCTCCCTCGCAGTCTTTATTTCCCGGATTAATCCGGTACCCATTTAAGGCTGGGTCGACCCGAGAGCCGTTGCGATCTGAAAAACATTTCCGTTTCAACTGGGGAATGAACTCAGGACCACTCATATGCTAATCCAGTGCGTTAACCACTGCGATAACGCGGCTCCCAATTACATGTAATACTGACTGTGCATGTACCATAACATATAATAGGACGAAAGAGAAATTGAAACTAACAGTAAAAGTGAACATGAAACTAGCCATATTACAATATTTTTGCAAACCACTCACTAGTTATTTTCTCCCATGACCGTCACTAGTTACTTTCTCCCATGACCGTCACTAGTTATTTTCTCCCATGACCGTCACTAGTTACTTTCTCCCATGACCGTCACTAGTTACTTTCTCCCATGACCGTCACTAGTTACTTTCTCCCATGACCATGGATAGTAACCATATTTGTTTCGGTTCATTGAACACAGTTTCAATTGTAAATTCAACTCACGATTGTTAGTGCATGCGAGCAATTTTAATTTACATGACAGCAGCACCATATGTCACTACGAGAGTAACATATTGCTCGTGAGCACCGGGTTGACAACGCCTGCACCCCCGTCTTCAGATGTAGGTGAGTCACCAAAGTTTTCATTTCTACTTGAGTCACTACTTGAGTACACTTCAGCTGTAAATGAGTCACCAGAGTCTTCTTTTCTACGAGAGTCACACAAATCTCCTGTTCTATATGCATCACATAGGTCTTCAGCTATAAGTGACTCACTTAACACGTTAACTTTGTGCGAGTCAAGAAAATCATCAGTCATACGAGACTCACTAAATTCGTTATCTCTACAAGAAACACCACAGTCTGTAAATTTACGAGAGTCACTTAAATCTTCAGTTCTACAAGAGCCACTTAATACGTCATCTCTACTCAATTCTTCACCTTTAAAAGAACCACTCAATTCTTCACCTCTACAAGCATCACTAATTTCTTCCCTTTCAAAATAACCACTCAATTCTTCACCTCTACAAGCATCACTAATTTCTTCCCTTTCAAAATAACCACTCAATTCTTCACCTCTACAAGCATCACTAATTTCTTCCCTTTCAAAATAACCACTCAATTCTTCACCTCTACAAGCATCACTAATTTCTTCCCTTTCAAAATAACCACTCAATTCTTCACCTCTACAAGCATCACTAATTTCTTCCCTTTCAAAATAACCACTCAATTCTTCACCTCTACAGGAACCACTCAATTCTTCACCTTTACAAGCATCACTAATTTCTTCCCTTTCAAAATAACCACTCAATTCTTCACCTCTACAAGCATCACTAATTTCTTCCTTTTCAAAAGAACCACTCAATTCTTCACCTCTACAAAAACCATTAAATTCTTCACCTCTACAGGAACCAATCAATTCTTCACCTTTACAAGAATCAATAACTTCTTCACCTCTACAAGCATCACTCAGTTCTTCTCTTTCAAACGAACCACTGAATTCTTCACCTCTACAGGAACCACTCAATTCTTCACCTTTACAAGAATCAATAATTTCTTCACCTCTACAAGAATCAATAATTTCTTCACCTCTACAAGAACCAATAAATTCTTTACCTCTACGACAATCAATAAATACTTCACCTCTAAAAGAACTACTAAATTCTTCACCCCTACAAGAACCGCTCGCGATCTCATCTAAACAGCAGTCAGTAACGCGTGTGTCTCTAGCTGGAGTGTCTTGGATTACCTCAAGAAATGTATCCAATAACACATAACCATCATCTTGATGACATCTGCGATGTTCAATGTCACTATCTGCTAATATTGATAAATGAATGACAGACTCAATCTGACTAAGACTCGGATTATCATTTTCTTTTTGACTGAGTTTCTTGTTTTCCCAATCAATCTCTGAGTTAGCAAAAGACGGTCTAAGTAATGATTGGCTAATTATGTTGCGTTCAATGGTGTTCTGTGGATTGTTCTGAACTCCAGCTTCCGATGAAGAGATTTCTTCAGTTTTACTAAAGTAAGTATCATCTATATATCCTTGTTGACCAAACAAAACATACCTGTCAATAATATTCCCTAATTCTGTTTTGTTTGTACAAATTCTACATACTTCTTCACAAGATCTACCAATGTTATTAGTTAAACAATTATCATGTCCATTTTGAGAGTTTAAATTGTTCTTTACATTGTCTCGTCTCACAACCACCTCAGTAAATTCCCTCGTCACATCCTCGTATTTCATTTGTATCCTCCCTCTAGAGTTTTTATTATTAGATATTTTCGTCTGCTGGCCAACTTCCGGGGTGTCGGACCTCATTTTGAACTGGCAGCTAATATTCCCAGTGCTAAAACTTTTATTAATATTTCCTTCTTTGTTTCTGCCAATTTCTTGTCCGGTTCGTTTAGACTTCTTCGTCATTTCTTTGCTGTACGTGTGAATAATGGCATCATTCTTTCTAACAGTTTCAATCTTGTTTACTGAAACCTGCGCTGATTGGTCGGGAGTAAACTCTGTTATACTTCCGGCGACGAAATTGTTGTTCTTGGACATAAAGGAAAGAGAAATTTCCTGGAGAATATAAATACTTAATCAATTTCGTTACATGTTCATTAAACAATATTTTCCTAATTAATGTTGAGTGTAATTAAAGTGTAACATGCATCCACAACTAAGATATTATCCACTTGATATTTCTTCTTCTTCTTCTTTCCCTTCTTCTTCTTCGGTGTTCATTCTCAAACTCCCGCCGGATCTCTCTTGTAACAGGACAGTTGTCCTACTAGACTTCCTACAGTCTATTTGAATTGACATGGGTACGTTCTAGCGGCACCGAATCGCCTTGCAACTCAAGGAAACAGGTTTTCCGTACTTGACCAACCACATCCAAGAACATTCTGTGATCTCATCAAGACATTATACAATATTTTTATCAGAAGGTAGATTAACACCAGAAGGCAGATGCTCAAGTGAGATAAAGAGCCGAACAGCTCAAGCCAAATCAGCATTCCAAAAAATGAGAACCATTTTTTGAAATGGAAGTCTATCAATGCAGACCGAATCCGAGTGCTGAGATGTTATATAGAACCAATTCTTTTTTATGGATGTGAAGCATGGACTATAAACAAGAAAATTCAAAGTGAATTGGAGGCTACAGAAATGTGGTTTCTGAGAAGAATGATGTAAATACCATGGACAGCCAAGAAAACTAATGCAGAGGTTCTCATTGATGCTGTCATAAAAAGGTCAATCATATCAAACATTAGAGGCAGACAGTCAAGGTTTCTAGGGCATGTGCTGAGAAGAACACAGCTTGAACAATTAATAAACAATGGAAAGATCAAAGGGAGAAGAGATAGGGGACAGAGAGGAAAGTTACTAGATGGACTTGTATCTTGTCACGGCAGAAGCTCACCAACCGAGCTTATTGACAACACAAGAGACAGAGAGTCGTGGAGAAACATGATCGCATACGCCAGTCGGCATGGCACTTGATTGATTGATCAAGACATTCAATCTGTGTACTCAAGTGACTGAGAACCAACCAATCGAGACGAGAACTATTACAACAACAACAAACATCCCGTAAAAGTATTGACGTATCCTCAGGAACACACACATAGAACGTCCATATTTGTAATATAAGGACCGAAAGGCCTTCAAGTAAACATAAATTAAATTAAGACAAAACAATGTTGCAACAAAAAAAAAATTTTAATACATCCTCATGCTTCCTGTTTGATTTACTAGATTTCCAACAGGATGTAGTCCAGATATTAGAAATGCGTTCTATCGCCATTTTATTTGTGCCAATGGTTCGACACATATGTTTCAACGAACTGGTTCATTCAAAGATAAAGATGAGTTCTGTGGCAGCAATCTGTCGACGAAGATGAAGCTAACTTTTCATGTATTACGCCGGAGCAACTATAAATATTTTTAAAAAAAAGGAATTGGACGTATGAGAGTGAACAAAAATTGACGTATCTAAACTAGAAAGTGAACAAAAATTGACGTATGCGAACTATAGAGTGAACAAAAATTGACGTAAATGAACTAGAGAGTGGACAAAAATTGACGTATATGAACTAAAGAGTGAACAAAAATTGATATCTGAACTAGAGAGCGAACAAAAATTGACGTATATGAACTAGAGAGTGAACAAAAATTGACTCATCTGAACTAGAGAGTGAACAAAAATTGACGTATATGAACTAGAAAGTGAACAAAAATTGATGTATCTGAACTAGAGAGTGAACAGAAATTGACGTATATGAACTAGAAAGTGAACAAAAATTGATGTATCTGAACTAGAGAGTGAACAGAAATTGACGTATCTGAACTAGAGAGTGAACAAAAATTGACGTATCTGAACTAGAGAGTGAACAAAAATTGTATTGAACTAGAGAGTGAACAAAAATTGAAGTATCTGAACTAGAGAGTGAACAAAAATTGACGTATCTGAACTAGAGTGCGAACAAATATGGACTTATATGAACTAGAGAGTGAACAAAAATTGACTCATCTGAACTAGAGAGTCAACAAAAATTGACGTATATGAACTAGAAAGTGAACACAAATTGATGTATCTGAACTAGAGAGTGAACAAAAATTGTATTGAACAAGATAGTCAACAAAAATTGACGTATCTGTACTAGAGAGTGGACAAAAATTGACGTATCTGAACTAGAGAGTGAACAAAAATTGTATTGAACTAGAGAGTGAAAAAAAGACGTATCTGAACTAGAGAGTAAACAAAAATGGACTCATCTGAACTAGAGAGTGAACAAAAATGGACTCATCTGAACTAGAGAGTGAACAAAATTAGCGTATTTGAACTAGTGTGTAAAATAATGGCGCATTGTAAACTAGAGACTGAAATAATTGACAATTTGAACCATAGAGTAAACAATTTTTGGCACATTTGAATTATGAGGTTATCCATAAATTACGACAACACATTGTGCCAATCTTTAAAAGGTCAATAACTGTTAACAATTCAAGGTCTCCCCTGCTTAATTGTGTCACAATAATTGTTTCCCTCCCCCCCCCATACAAACAAAACAAATCAAATTACGAATAAAACTACATACATTTATTTTATGCATTTAGAATAATCAATGTATTGCAATGTGTGCATAAAAGCCCAAATATCGTACTGTTGACGTCAGCTTTTATTAAATTCTCCCATTTTATTTTAGTCAACAACTGTCAAACTTGTTCAAATCCCTTCTTTCCTGTTCCTAATTGTTGAAGTAATTTATGAACAGACCCTGTAGAGCAGTGTTTCCCAACATTTATTTTTACTATGCCCCACCTAATTCTTTCTAAAATTCGAATGCTCCCTTATGTAACGTACATATTTTTTTATATTCCATAATTCAGTGATTCCTAAAATGCAGCCTTATTACAACTTGTTCGAATTGCCCCACTGAATAATAAAATTGCCCCCGCCCTTTAGTGCGTGTGCCCCACGTTGGGAAAGCACTTTAGAGCGTGAAAAAGTTGGCGAGTTGTATGCACAAAGTCAGGGCCGGTCTTATGCCATTGCAACCTATGCGGCCGCAGTGGGAACCGCACGTCATAGGCCCATATACTCATATTAGAATTTATTTTATTATCCCCTTCCCTACCCAGACTGGGCCCCGCGCAATCCGTTTCGCATTGGGCCCCTCAATTGTTAGGGCCGGCCCTGCACAAAGTTGTCCACCTCCGCCATAGAACAATGTGGCATACCTGATTACTAGTTCTGCTTGTAAGTGAGTCTCTCCTCAGCTGTTCCATCGACTGTGTCGTGCTTCTCAACGCAACACTGCAAGATCGAAACTTGGGTCTTCTGGACAGTTCTTGTTCCATGCGAGATCTTTTAATATAGTTTCTATGGAAGAAATGAGAAATGCTTAGATGTGCAATCAGTAGAGGATTTGGTGTATACTTGCGTGCATGGTTGATAATATGTGCAATCAGTGAAGGATTGGGTGTATACTTGCGTGCATGGTTGATAATATGTGAAATCAGTAGAGGATTGGGTGTATACTTGCGTGCATGGTTGATAATATGTGCAATCAGTGGAGGATTGGGTGTATACTTGCGTGCATGGTTGATAATATGTGCAATCAGTGAAGGATTGGGTGTATACTTGCGTGCATGGTTGATAATATGTGAAATCAGTAGAGGATTGGGTGTATACTTGCGTGCATGGTTGATAATATGTGCAATCAGTGGAGGATTGGGTGTATACTTGCGTGCATGGTTGATAATATGTGCAATCAGTAGAGGATTGGGTGTATACTTGCGTGCATGGTTGATAATATGTGAAATCAGTAGAGGATTGGGTGTATACTTGCGTGCATGGTTGATAATATGTGAAATCAGTAGAGGATTGGGTGTATACTTGCGTGCATGGTTGATAATATGTACTCACTGTAGCAAAACTTAAATCCAACAGACGAAACTTGAAAAAGATTAAGGAAGTTTTGCTAATCACTGAAATCACACATAAGTAAAGTAACCCATAGCATTTATTAATGCCGTAGGGGTGTGAGATGTTAGCGATTTCACATTTCAGAGACTCTGCAAATGAGGACGGTAGCCATCTCCTCTTCCTCGCATTCTTTACTTCCCGGATTAATTCGGTACCCATTTAAGGCTGGGTCGACCCGGAGCCGTTGCGATCTGAAAAACGTTTCCGCCTCAACTGGTGAATGAACCGAGCACCACTCATATGCGAAGCCTGTGCGCTAACCACTGCGCTACGCGGCTCCCTAATATCACACATAACATCACACATAAAAACACACATAAATCGACATTTTGATCAAAATGCCTTTATCAATAATACATTCACAACAACACAAACGACTAGTAAGTGCTGCACTATTGACTTTCACATAACAGAGCTACATATAGATATAACCCACACGAGTTAAAACTAGAATGTCAGAACAACATGACATCATCTACACAAGTGATGATCATTGATTCCGAAGGGTTCAATCGTGTCATCGTTGAAGATGGATGTGTCGGGCCACTGGTGCAACTAAAACGGAAACAAAAGTTAAAAGGTGAATAGCAATGGATAAAAGTACCTTCAATGGCATGAGGAAAATAGTAATATCTAAACAAATTAGAAACAAATTAAAAATGAGAATTATAAAATACTGCATCATTCTGTATTAATGTATGACTAAGAAACATGGACACTAAACACATAATTAGAAGAGAGAATTGATGCCTTTGAGATGTGCATATATAGAAGAATGGGAAAAACTTCATGGAAAGAGTGAAAACAGAGGTTCTAACAATACTTAATATGAAGAAAGAATTATTAGGAGAAATAAAGATCAGGCAAATGAAATATTTTGGACACATTGAAAGACATGACACTGTGGTGAAGACCTTACTTGAATGTAAAGTCCAAAAGAAGCGAGAAAGAGGTAGGCAGAGATACAAGTGGGAGAGTAACATCACAAGATGGACAGATTACAGTCTAGCAAAGTGTACCAGCAAAACAAGAGACAGGGGATGTTGGATGTCTATTGCAGCCAACCTTCTTTGCGGAGACGGCACTTGATGATGATGATTGGTCGTTGCACCGATTACAGATGAGCAAAGTGTGAAAAACTTCCTGGTAAGAGATTTCAGGAAATGGGACGATGCAGAATCAAATGGGGGTGGGGGGGGGACGACGGATGGTCATGGGGCGAAATAGATTTAGGGAACACGGAACACCTTATATTACACAAACAATATTGAAATTACTTGCTAATTTTTATATGCAGTCCATCAAATGATGATAATATTGCATTGTTGTTCGTCCATCAAATGATGATAATATTGCATTGTTGTTCGTCCATCAAATGATGATAATATTGCATTGTTGTTCGTCCATCACATGATGATAATATTGCATTGTTGTTCGTCCATCAAATGATGATAATATTGCATTGTTGTTCGTCCATCAAATGATGATAATATTGCATTGTTGTTCGTCCATCAAATGATGATAATATTGCATTGTTGTTCGTCCATCAAATGATGATAATATTGCATTGTTGTTCGTCCATCAAATGATGATAATATTGCATTGTTGTTCGTCCATCAAATGATGATAATATTGCATTGTTGTTCGTCCATCAAATGATGATAATATTGCATTGTTGTTCGTCCATCAAATGATGATAATATTGCATTGTTGTTCGTCCATCAAATGATGATAATATTGCATTGTTGTTCGTCCATCACATGATGATAATATTGCATTGTTGTTCGTCCATCAAATGATGATAATATTGCATTGTTGTTCGTCCATCAAATGATGATAATATTGCATTGTTGTTCGTCCATCACATGATGATAATATTGCATTGTTGTTCGTCCATCAAATGATGATAATATTGCATTGTTGTTCGTCCATCAAATGATGATAATATTGCATTGTTGTTCGTCCATCAAATGATGATAATATTGCATTGTTGTTCGTCCATCATATGATGATAATATTGCATTGTTGTTCGTCCATCAAATGATGATAATATTGCATTGTTGTTCGTCCATCAAATGATGATAATATTGCATTGTTGTTCGTCCATCAAATGATGATAATATTGCATTGTTGTTCGTCCATCAAATGATGATAATATTGCATTGTTGTTCGTCCATCAAATGATGATAATATTGCATTGTTGTTCGTCCATCAAATGATGATAATATTGCATTGTTGTTCGTCCATCAAATGATGATAATATTGCATTGTTGTTCGTCCATCAAATGATGATAAAATATTGCATTGTTGTTCGTCCATCAAATGATGATAATATTGCATTGTTGTTCGTCCATCAAATGATGATAATATTGCATTGTTGTTCGTCCATCAAATGATGATAATATTGCATTGTTGTTCGTCCATCAAATGATGATAAAATATTGCATTGTTGTTGATGATGAATTTGTTACATTCACTTTTGAAAATTCAGTTAGAGTTATGTCCTTGATTATGAGTACGTAAATGGCTAACAAGTCCGATTTGGGCCGCAAATGTCTGTGAATAGTTCGGGCATGGAATGACCACCGTAGACGGTTTTATTTTTATCTACCCGTGATTTTCTAGCAACTCTCCGCTGTTGAGCTGCTGCACTTCCCTTTTCACAAGATTCTGCACTATTTTTTACCGTAGATCTCCATGTAGCTCTATTTTGTGCAAGTTCTTTCTATGTATCTTGATCTATTTCAAAGGCTTTCAGAAGATTTCTTTAATGCGTTCCTGCATCACTTCTTTTGGTCACCTTGAGATCGTTTGCCTTTCTGGAATTCACCGCATAGAAGTATTTTTGACAGACAATGACATGGCATTCGTACCAGGTGACCTACCCTGAGAATATGTACCTCCATCAGAATAGTATCAATGCTAGAGATACCAGATCTGTTAGACAGTGGTATCAGGAATATTGTATCGCCATCTAATGTGCTGAAGACGGATGTGTCGGTTCATTGGCGCAAATAAAACGGTGATACAACGCATTTGTATTCTCTGGACTACGCTCTACTGAAAGTCTCGTAGGACTATTATTTGACTGCAAGAAAGGACCAGCGGAAGCTTCAGAATGAACGCAGAAGAAATGATATACAGTAAGATGATACATTTAAAAAAAAATAATATTTCTTCCATTTCTATATAAACAGTGCCAGCCGAAGACGGATATGTCGGGTCATTGGTGCAAATAAAATGGCGACACAGCGCATTTCAATTATCTCGACTACATCCTACTGGAAATGTGGTATGACCATAAGGGAGATCCAGCAGGAGTTTGAGAATGAACTCTGAAGAAGAAGAATATCATATACAATATAGTTAGTCAGCAGATCATCATCAGCGTGGCACTCCGGATCTCATATTCAGTATGTCTTTCAGCATGGCTAACTGACTTTCGGTTCTGTGTTGGTTAATACTCGTATATCATCTTTTGATACCCATATACCTTGTTTATTGGAACGTTTCACTTTCAGATATTACATTCTAGCCGTAGACATGGAAGAAGAAATACTCCAGAAATAGTAAACAATATACAATCACGTATAAACTGACGTCACAAACTCAGAAATTGTGTTTTATTTGTGCGACAACCAACTCTTTGTGTGACGACTGAACATATCCTTATTTTTATACAGATGTCTGTGGAAAACGTCGCTCTATTTTTTTTTTAAAGTATGTAAATAGTTATGTTAGAAGCTGTGTAAACAGTCGCTTTAATAGTTGTGGTAAAAGATGTGTATGATTGTGCCGATAGTTGTTTTATTTTAATGTTAGTGTGTGGACAGTTGTAGAAATAGTTTCTGAACTGCTGCGTAAATTATTTTTTTTAAATATCTAGCGTTCGTTCTCAAACTCCCGATATAGCTCTTTTGTGGCAAGACAATTGTCTTTTTTGCTCGCGTGTTGTCAAGGTTAAGGTCGTGTGTTGACCGCCCCAAGCGGCATCATCGGGAGGGCGGCAAATTTATTTTCGCCTTGTCTTTCACAATCACTGACATATTTTTTTAATGTCACAATGGCGGAAATTATGATTCCGTCCAGAGCGCCATTGACCCACGCTACAGCACTGACCCATCTACAACAGCTTTATATTTTCCACCCATCTACAACAGCTTTATATTTTCCACCCATCTACAACAGCTTTATCTTAGATTTCGTCTATCCATCTACAACAGCTTTTACTTTCCCAGAAGACGTTCTTATCATGTCCTCAGACTGGATCGATCTAGGAACTACTGGTGATTAAAAGAATATTTCTAGTAGAACTGGATTCGAACCTTACATCTCCCGGTTTGGAAGTCAAGTTCACTCAACCACCTATTTTTTCCTTAATTATTTCTTAGTCTATGTTCTTTCTCACATTTCCGTAGAGAGCAGGATTCCGGAGAATATCATTGATTGTGTCATGGGCTGCATTTCAGTTGCGATATCTACACTTTTGGGTCTGACACATCCGACTTCAGTATGACTTTTGGGACACTTTGACATTATATGAGATAGTACAGCAAACCTTCACTTCCAAAACTTTCTTAGTCGTCTCTTACGACATCAACATAACATGGCGACACTTGTGCATACCAGGCAGGTCGTAAAATGCGACTACAGGAGTTTTGAAGATGAATTTAGCTGCCCCATCCCATAGAAGGTCAAAGTGATCCATATGCCATGCTGAAGTTGGATGTGTCAGGCTAAGTCGCAGATATCACAGCTTAGCCATAATTTATGGCACAGCGTATTATTTTCTCTTGACTGCATCCTGATGAACTGCGGCAGTTTTAGAACGAACGCAGGGGAAGGAGAAGAAGACCGTGTTATTTCTTACCTGATTCTAAGAAAGGCTGCTATCACAAAAAACATTCCAATGATGGATGAACAGGTTGAGGTGACCACGATCTGTGTCCGACTTAACTCTGAAACAAAGAACAAGAAATTCTCATAAACCAGAGATCTTTTGGTATAAGGACTTACTACAAGATTTACACATCACAATAACAGTTAGTTGTAAATAAACATTGCCAGAAGCCACACCCATAGATGAGAGGCAGGAGGTGTTTAGGAAGCAATCCAAAAAAGCAGGTAACCTCGCTATCCACCCCCCCTCCCCCCCCCCCCCCGTATATGAGTTTGTTTTCAGACAAGGTCTGTGGGATCAATGTACGTTATGAAATATATAGATAAACTAGAGATTAAAGTGGTTCGGGCACTTACTAAGAATGAACCCATATTAGCCAGGAGCAATAGCATACAACATGAGAAATGGAACTTCAAAAGGGGGAAGAAAACCAAGAGGAATGTGGATTGAAGACGTTACCGACGTCCTGAGACTTCACAAAATTACTGCATATCAAGGAACCAGGCGTGCCACAGCTTAAAATAAAACTAATTGTCATTCAATACTGATCTCACATCATTAACAGAGAAAACCATTACAGCACATTTCTTGACTAATAGTCATTCAATACTGATCTCACAGCATTAACAGAGAAAACCATTACAGCACATTTCTTGACGCAGATTGTTGTGTACACTTGAAATTCCGACCAATACTCAGACACCTTACAGCATCAGCGGAGAAAAGAGAACAGATAAATATAAAAGATCACTCCACCTCAACCAATCTTGTTAATTATTATAAGTTATGTTGTACATTTTTCAGCGCTCTACTTGTAAAAATGTTGCCGTATTCGTTATATTATTCTTCTTTTGTGTTCGCTCTCAACCTCCTTTGTATAATCTCTCTTCTTCCTGAAAACGTATCTACGGTCCTGTGAGGGATTATATATATATATATATATATATATATATATATATATATATATATATATATAATATATATATATATATATATATATATATTATATATATAATGGTTGAATGACAGTTGTGCGTGAAACAATACACAGAATAGACGTTTCGAACAAATGTGTGTTGTTTTTTTCAGGAGTGCAACAAACAAACATATTGAAACCACAAAATCGAGCGGAGACCACATGCCAGAAATGTAGTAGCAACTCAAAATGTCAGAAATACATTTCATACAGAGTTACATTTCTGTCGTTGTCGCCTCTCATCATCTGTTGTTGTATTCCTGGTCTACTATTGTGTGTTTATTTGTTCATCACATTATTATTATGATTATTTTGTTACATCCAATTTTGAAATTCAGTGAGTTATGTCCTTAACTATGAGTTCGTAGATGGCTAAGTAAATCCTAATCTGATCGTAAATATCATTGAACAATTTTGACACTGTATGACCACTGTAGATGGTTTTTGATCTGCCCATAACTTTCTAGTTACTCTCCGCTGTTGAGCTGCTGCATTGCTTCCTTTTTCACATGATAGGCGTTTTTCACTGTTTTTATCGATATGTGGCTATATTTTGTGTAAGTTCTTCCCATGTTATCTTGGTCTATTTCACAACTTCCTCTTCTTCTTCTTATTCTTTCCTTCCTCTTTTACCCTTTACGGGTGTCGAAGGAGATACAATGTTATTGTTCTCGCTTTTCTGGCAGCTTCAGATAATGCTATTTGGTGTTCGTGTAATGTCTCTTTGATGTTGTCGATCCAGCATACTCTAGGTCTACCCCTGGCTCTTCAAACTTCCGCTGGGGGTCTTTAAGTAGTCCTTGTGTCGCTTCCTTTGACCACTTTTGAGAGGCCATGTCCTTCTGCAACTCACCATAGAGAAGTATCTTTGGTAGTCTTTCATCTTTCATACGTGCCAGATGACCTGCCCAACGAATCTGTGTCAAAAACTCAATGCTAGGGATACCAGATCTGTTCTTGACAGTGGTACTCAGAATTTTGTCTTGCCATCTGATGTTCATAACTTTTCTGAGACAAGTTGTTTGAAAGTGAATGAGCTTCCTCACGTGTTGTCTATACACAGTCTATGTTTCACTAGCGTATAAAATCACTGGAAGTACCACTGCTCCAACATTTTGTACTACCACCATTTCGTACTACCAACCTGACATGTGGTCTCCGCTTTAATTTTGGCTCCATTCTGTGTTTGTTTTTTCCTATCTTGATACAGACTGATCGAAATGTCCATTCTGTTTATTTTTACACGTAAAACTATTATTTAATCATTTTTATACATTCTGTATAACATTCACTTACCACAAAAGCTGGAACTATTGATATAATCTAAATCTAAACTTCACTTACCACAAAAGCTGGAATGAAAAGCACACAATGGAATGAATTTGATTGATTTTTTATTAGGAACCAGCATCACTGCACAAATGGACATTCCCATAAATGCTTTGCGTACCATTCCGTCAGCTGGCTCCTTCTTCTTCAGTGTTCATTCTCAAACTCCCGCTACATTTGCCTTGCAACAGTCTTACAATATTTCCAGTTGGATGTAGTCCAGATAATAGAAATGTGTTTTGTCGCCGTTTTATTTGCGCCAATAGCCCGAAACATCCGTCTTCGGTGGATGTCATCTAACTAAAATTATATAAACTCAATGTGCCAGTCCCAATTGGCTGTGAATTTCTCTGGCCTTTTCAGTGAGGGACACACTTTCTCCCCTGGTCACTCCCATTTCCATCATTTTCTGAAAATGTGCATGGTCTCTTTCAGCATCCACTTCTCATCATTTTATAGTGTATCCATGACTGCTCGAATTCAGCCTTGTCTCTTCTCATCATTTTATAGTGTATCCATGAACTGCTCGAATTCATTCTGCCTGTCTCTTCTCACCTTTTTGTAGTGTATGCAAGACTGTTCTAAGTAATTCAACCTGGTTTATTCTCATCACTTTGCCATCTACTATAGCTTTATCCGCCAATGAATCAGCTCTTTCATTACCACTGACTCTCGCATGGTCTGGACAGTATGGTCACTGTCTGTGCACATCTCTGTAATAATTTAACAACTGAATAGATAAATTGAGAAAGCGTATTTGATATGTGTGTGTGGGTGTATAGATCTTATCAGTACAATGTATAACAAGATGGGTGGTGTTTCTGAATTCTACATAACACGAGGATCAGGGGAATATAGAAAAACATTTAGC